>CM033477.1:61260404-61860404 GCA_019447015.1 Hymenochirus boettgeri
CGCAGATCATTACAGTAAATGCTGGTAAACAGTCTAACACTTCCCTGAGTACTTATTAATATTGAGAAACACTCCACAATGTACTGACACCTACCACGGACCCATTGGCAGGCTAAATAAATGGACGTTTATGCGTTTTCTCCTCCTTAGACTTGGCGAATTGGAATAGCTGAACTATTGTACTAAAAAATACAATTTTTGTCATTTTATAAATATGCTTGAGTGGTAACTGCAGTGATGTATGGCGAAAAGTAGCGGTAATGACCTTTTACCATTGGTTATCACTGCTTTATAAATAGAGAAAAAGTAAAAATTTGGCAAGGCAGCGTTAAAGGTGAAAAGTTTAACAAACCTTTATAAATGTGCCCCCATGATCAATCAGGTTAATTTTAGGATTGAATAATATTACAATAATCTTTTCGGAGACAGTTCTAATCTTTATTGTAGGTATGTACAACAAGTATTTTAATTTTATTTTGCAAGATTGTACTTTAGAGTTTTCTTTCTATAGTTTCATGTTTATTTTTATATTACCGTATACTGCACAGCAAAGAAATGTAATAAGTTAGCCCACTTTCTGCTATGGTAAAAAAAGAATTAAACATAATGAAGTAAGGGAGGAAGATGTCTTAACCGATACACACGATACATGCATTTTATAAAATCAACCAGGTACTTGTTTTGCTCAAGCTCTGGTCCCCAGCTCCCTGCCAGACTATCTGACTCTCTGTGAGCCAGGGGCATAACTACAGCCCCCCACGCGAGATTGCAGGCTGGGCCTCCTGCCTGACCCACCCCCCTTCCCCCTCCAAGATCACCCACTCTTCCACGGTCAGCTGTTTAAAAGTCCAGACCCGAACTTCCGGTTTGGTTCTGGAAGTTCTGGTCTGGTCTTTTAAACAGTTAATCACGCATATTATTATTATTATTGTGGATTTATGTAGCGCCAACATCTTACGTAGCGCTTTACAGTTACATGTATACATTCATATCAGGCCCTTCCTGAAGAGCTTACAATCTAAGCACATTTATTTGACACATACACCCTATCAGTATGTCTTCATGATTGTGGGGGAAACTGGAGTGCCCGGAGGAAACCCACACAAGCATAGGGAAAACATACAAACATGTTTCATTCATACGCAAGATCAGCTGTTTAAAAACAGATGGTCGCGGAAGAGTTTGTGGGGTTGTGGCTACTACCGAACAGCCCCCCCTTTGTTGTGGGGGTTGCAGGCAGGGCCGGCCTTTGATATGGGCCATCTGTGCGACCGCACAGGTTGCATTACCAGGAGGGGGCGCCAGTCGGGGGTGTCTTAAGTCACAGACCTGTAGGTCAAAGTTGTACATCAGTGCCACAGCCCCCCTTGTTATTGTCCTGCAGATCAAATATATGAATCAGCAGCACTCCACAGACAAAGCCGCAACACATATAAGCCTGTTACGTGTAATGATGTACGCACGATATATACAAGCACACACTACAGACACTGAAAGACAGTACCGTAAGCGCAGGTGGCAGACTTGATTTGAAGCAGGCCAAGGCAAGCAGCATTAAGCAGTGAATTATGTGTGCCCAGGGGGGTGTTTTGGAGGGGGTGCTAGCTGCCAGTAGCAAATCTTGCACAGGGTGCTATTTAACTTAAGGCCGGCCCTGGTTGCAGGGTGGTAGTTACACCACTGCTGTGAGGGCAAGTGTTCTTTTGCTTTCTTTGAGCCATATATCTCACCAAATCTGGTGTATCTTGGTTGTTCTGGGTAGGAGTTAGTTTGAGGCACAATATTTGCATCTAATGGGCCAGCATAAACTCCTTTTGTAGGATATTGGTTTAATGATTGTGAAGCTAGGAAATAATTGTGTTGATCGGAATCGTCAAGTCGATACCATACTGTATCAGATTGCTTGTTTGTAATTGTGGTATTGTCTATAACGGCAATACTGTATCATTGTTTTGGTGTGTCTTTCCAGTTTCTAGGTCTGTATCCAATTGACCAATTAACTGTGCATGTTTTTGGACATATTCTCCGGTACGCTGGGTAGCAGTTTGGAACTCTGTGTCAGTCTGGATATTAAGTTTGTCATCTGTATCATCATCGATATCTGCTTTTGCCTTTGCTGCTGCAACAGACTTCTTTAAGTTGAGAACTTCTAGAGAAGTTTCTAAGCGTGCCCTTTCTATCTTAATTTCTGCTTCCTGTTCAGCAAATGCTAATTGTGCTTTAGCAGCCTCAGCTTCGGCTCTGGCTATTACTGCTGCTTCTGAAGTAAGGGAGCGGAACGAGCGTCTGGATGAGCATGATGCTCTAGATCTTCTCTTTAGTGAATATTCACACATCTTGTATATTGCTTTAAGGTATGTCTGTAGCTTTGGCACTGTAAGCTGCAAGGCTGTTGTTGCACTGTGATGTTGCATCAACCTCCGTCTCATTCCAATCGAGGGCTGTGCCATTAAAGCCGCTGTTTTACTGTTTTGTCCTCCTTATTGTTCAAAATAATTTGACAGGCAGTTAACTCATCTCCCAATCACCACACCGTGTAAGTTCCATTAAACAAGTAAATGGAACTTACACAGTGTGGTGATTGGGAGATGAGTTAACTGCCTGTCAAATTATTTTGAACAATAAGGAGGACAGAACACCAAGCATGCTCAGTAATCCCTATGAGGCAGCATTGGTAGAGGGAATTGCATGCAGTGGATGTATTAACTGTCTGTCACTGTTCCAGCTACAGCAATCAGTTTATGATACTAAGGTACTTGAATGAAATAGGGGACAGATGAACAAGAAGGTACAGTAATAGTTGGGAAAAATTTAAGTTTTCAGTAATGGGCAATTTAAAAAATGAATTTTCCAGTGTAGATATCCTTTAATATCCAAATAGTATGGCTGGTGTTAAACGTTTGCAGATAAAGATGATTTACTGAAAGTGCCATAAGCTATATTGATTCAGAGCATGCAGCCCCAAACATACTGATATCGTCTCTTGATAAATGAGCCCAGATATCTCTGAAAGTGATTTACGTTTCACCAACATTCTAAACAGATTTTGAGGCATGGGGGCCTGGAGCACTTTTCTACCAGTGGTGCCCAAAGGCTTTCACTTGAATGTATAGAAATATTGTTCTGTATATTTTGGAATTTACAACTTTCTTTTTATTTAGTATGGCATACAGAGGCTCTTTCAACCTCTGGTGAGAACACAAAATGTCTTTTAAAGTATCTACTGGAAGGCCTGTAAGTAGCTCCCCAGCCAAATAAAACTGCAACATGTAGTATTTGCACTATGAAAACAGCCAGTGTACTATTATAAAACAATATTCATTTGTGTTCTGCTTGGGCCTTGAGCGGCTTAGTTTGGGGTTAAAATGTTTGTCAAGTCTCAGTAAAAAATATCTCATATTTATAAGTAAAATCAATTTACCCTACTTTCTAATTAAAAAAGTAAACATAATAGAAATGTTTGCAACAAGTTTGCTCCAAACGCCAATTTGTGTATATTACAGGTACAGTGGCAAGTTTAGTGGGAATTACTGGTGCCTGGAATCCCCCCTTTCTGCTTGCTCAGTGCAGTCTGCTTTTCTAACTCTCCTGGTGTCCATCGATTGTTACATAAATTGTTACATTGATTGTTACATTGTTCTATAGATGCACAGACTGTTCCATAGACTGTTTCATTAATTGTTATATAGATTGTTGCATAGGTTGTTACATAGATTGTTATGTAAATTGTTATATGGATTGTTACATAGGTTGTTAAATAGATTGTTATATTGATTGTTACATAGGTTGTTAAATAGATTGTTATATAGATTGCTACATAGGTTGTTAAATAGATTGTTATATAGATTGTTACATAGGTTGTTACATAGATTGAAACAACAAGCAAAGTCCAATGTACTCTCTCCAACCTTCGGGTGCTTACTCCTCTTGATATCCTACCTCCAAGGATAATAGTTCAATAGGAAAATAAACAAAAAGCTGAGGGTTGCACTCCAAATCAACGTTTTCTTTATTTAAGTGACCAACATCAAAAAACACAACGTTTCGGGGGGTGTTAGGTGTCCCCTTGTGTTTTTTGATGTTGGTCACTTAAATAAAGAAAACGTTGATTTGGAGTGCAACCCTCAGCTTTTTGTTTATTTTCCTGTTACACAGATTGTTATATAAATTGTTATATAAATTGTTACATAGGTTGTTAAATAGATTGTTATATAGATTGTTACAATAGGTTGTTACATAGATTGTTTTATAGATTGTTACATAGACTGTTACATGGATTGTTAAATAGATTATTACATTGTTAATTGAGCTGTGAGTGAGAAGAAGCATCCCCCCCCCAAAAAAAATATATCCAGTCTGCCCTGTGATTGACAGCAGCATAGAGAACTGTATCAACATTAACCCTGCATCTGCCTGAGGTGATTGCAGAGAATGGATTTATATACAGTACTTACTGTGTCTACTCCACTGTGATAGAGCTAGTGAGCAGGGAATTCCTGGAGGTCGTTGTATAGCTGACTGTAAGCTCAATGGGCAGGGACCTCTTTCCTTGTGGCATGTTTGATTCGTATGGTGGTAATGGACTGAGACTGATTGCTGGAGTTCAGATGATGAACTGGAAATGATGGGAGCCTAAAGGACAGCACAGTAACTTTTGAGACTTTGGCAGTGATTCGGGTCAGGTGAAGGTCGCGGAAACAGTAAGTCCCGGCACGATCACACACAGTGATCTCTGATACATAACTGTGTCCCTTTGGATCAATTCCACAGCACGCTGTGTGCTAACAACTGTTCAGTGATATATGGAACTTTGGGGCATATTTATAAAGGTTTGTTAAACTTTTCTCCTTCTTTAATGCTGCCTTTTCGCCAAATTTGTACTTTTCTCTATTTATAAAGCAGTGATAACCAGTGGTAAAAGGTCATTACCGCTACTTTTCGCCATACATCACTGCAATTACCGCTCAAGCATATTTATAAAATGTCAAAAAGTGTATTTTTGCGTTAAGTTCAGCCATTCCAATTCGCCAAGTCTAAGGAGGCGAAAACGCATAAGTGGCCATTTATTTAGCCCGCCAATGGGTCCATGGAAGGTGTCAGTACATTGTGGAGTGTTTCTCAATATTAATTAAGTACTCAGGGGTGTGTTAGTTTGCTTTTTAAGGTTAATTTTTTGCTTTTTTAAGATCGTTGTTTTTTTTTTAAGGTTCTGATTTTCTTTATTTACCAATAAAGTCAAACGGGGGTCTGAGGGACACCAGAATTTACCACAATTTTTAAAACTTTCAACTTTTCTTTTCATCAGTTATTAAAAAGGCGAATTTTCACCAAAAGCGAAAATTATGTAGCAAAAAGTAGCACTAATAATGCTGAATAAGCTCAGCACATATGATGGTAAATAGGTAATACTCCCTGGTGGTTTTTCAAAGTAGTATTAAATTGGTTAATACACACTGAACACCTATCTTGTATGTATGTGTTTATTTATATAGCGCCACTTGGGGACGCAGCGCTGTACAGTATTAAAATACAATAAAGTCATACAAGGGGGATAAATACATAGAGTTCAGTACATAAATAAATAACTTATTTAAATAGAAGTGCTAGGGCTTTGCCACAAGAGGTAATGAGGCCCCTGCCCCGTAGAGCTTACAATCTAGTTATTTCTATATCTTTTATTATCAATTTCTATATCTTTGTTATTTAAAAATAGCCTAACATGTTTTTTTCAGCCAAAGATATGATAGTGTAGAACACAAAAGGCGAATTTTCTCTATGTTATTAATTGGGTGATAAATAGTGTAAAACTCAAAAGGCGAATTGTCTCTATTTCATTAATAGGATGATAGTGTAAAACTCAAAAGGCGATTTTTCTCTATTTTATTAATAGGACACATTTTTTAGTATTGCTTATTTTCAGCAAACTACAGCTAATTACCAAACCAGTTACATTAATATGGGGACATACCATAGTGCTGTGTAAGAAATAGTCATGTTAATGGAACATTCCAGTAAGTAATGATGTTTGGCGAAAATTCTGGTAAAACTGCCAAATATGCAACAAAAGGGAGAAAAGGGGCAAAAATTATAAATGGCTTTAAATTAAAAAAATTACAAAAATAGCTCTGAAATTACACTAGGGGGCATATTTATAAACGATCGTTTCCTGCCATTTTTGCAAAAATTGTTATTAACGAGATTTATAAATGCGTGAAACCCGGCCACAAAAAGTTAACGCCTTTTTTAACGCAAGCATCAGTTACCGCTTGCTTCTATTAATAAAGCGGCGGTAACTGATGCGCCGTGTTAATCTCTGAAGGTGACGAAACCGGCCGAGATTATACAGGGGGCTGGGAGGTGATGCCGGAAAAGGATCACTGCGGGTGGTCGCATTCATCAGAAGGGTGCGGCAGTGGTACACCCACCCCGCCCTTGCCCCCTGAATGGATTGTGGGCTTTACCATTTTTTGTAGTAATGTAGAAATCCCCCCTTGAAAATCCTTTGCTTGCCCCTGAGATAGAGGTATTTCACTCTAAAGAGTGAAAAAGTTTTGGATTTACGGAACTCGAGAAAACCCCAAAGATCGCAATATGAGGGTTCGGGTCAAAAATAACCTCCTACTTTTGATAACCGAAAGTAGTTTCCGATCTTATATTCAAAGGTCGAACTTCCAAAGTTATTTTCGAGGGTTATCGAATGTAAAAGGACACATTCAGTAACCCTCGAAAATAAACTTGTACTTTTGATAACCATCGAAAATATGGTTGGAAACTCAAAAGTTGTTTCCGATCCTATTTTCAATGGTTATTGAACATTCAAGCTTATTTTCAAGAATTACCGAAAGTGACCTTGAACATTCGATAACCCATCGAAAATAATTTTGAACTTTCAATAACCCTTGAAAATATGATCGGAAACTACTTTTGAGTTCCCAATCATATTTTTAAGGGTTATCAAACGTTTGAGGTTATTTTCACAGGTTACCGAAAGTAACCTTGTACATTTGATAACTCTTGACATAAGTCCAGAAGAGCCGAAATCCGAGCAATCCACTCGGTTTCAGACAGATCATTTGGATTTCTGGACTGAAGGGTTCTGTGTCGGATCCCATCTCTAATGCAATGATAAGTAAGGCCAGTGTGCACAGTAACTTTGTAAGGGGCAATGAGGTGAATATGAATAACTGTTATGAGAGACCATTTTTCACATTTGACACTTTGTGGGGGTTTATTTTTCCAAACACAGTGAAAACGGCTTTGGGACAGTTTAGCAGAGACATTGTGCTGTTCTGCCAAATTGTGTGACATTTCTGATAGCAAGATTTAGCTCTTTTTCAAATATTTTCACACATTTTTTGGTGAAATTGTGCTGGCTTTAGTCCAGATAACTATAGAGCTGCTGTAGATTAGGACCACACGCAAAATTTTACACCCCTTATTAAATAAGTCCATAAATGTTCATTCATTGTAATTGTATTGCATAGGGAATAGAAGGTTAACAGTTAGAATTAGTTCCGGAAGACTTGAAGCTTCTTACCAAACACGGTGGCCCCCAGGACTTTGAAGCGCAAGATATGGGTGCTGAGGCTCCCGGGCCAGGTATACCCAAGGAAACACTAGGCAACACTGACAGGGAGACAAGAAGAGAACATGTGGAGGCAGGAAACAAGAAAGTGTTCAGGAAAGTATAACGGCAACTATACACTAGCAATGGACTAGCCTTAACACTATAAGAGTAGAGGTAACAGGTAGGTTATAAAGGGAAGAAAACCAATGGGAACTAAGGAGCAGCACAAGAGTGAGAGAGGATAGATAGGTCCAGAGGATAATACCCCGAAGTTTCATGAAATCCCAAAGACAGCCAAACTCACGTCGGAACCTGAGCAAGTTCCAGCTTTCAAAAGCTAGAAGACATTATTATTTTTAAAAATTAAATTTTATCTCAACAACATTGAGTTGCCTGTGTAATATAATTGACGTTGATGGGCTGCGTTTCACGTGTAATTTATAGTGTGATAATGTAATTCAACACTCACTATTCATTTCTCAATTTGCAATCTACTGAAGAAAAGAGGAGGGATACAACGGTCTGAGCACTCGGCGGCAACTTTAGTTTAGTAAATGTTATTGTATGAAGGCCCCTTTATCCCTAGTTTTGTCACTACTGTAATACTCACAATATTAGGTGCATCATTTCTGTCTTAGCTTTCTGTGTACCTTTAAAGATAAAACATTAATAGTTAACTAGAACATAATCCAAGTTTCTATAACACTGTGGTTCCCTCTTCTGGCTGTTTACCAGATAATGAAAACTTGATTATGATGAATACCTTACTTTTCCCATTTAGTCTGCTTGACACGGCATCGCACTTTAGTTGTATTCCTACATTTAAGGGCACCAGATGGAAACTATCAGGGAGATTCAATAAAAGTTCTTATCGTTTAAAATGGTGCTAATTTTGCCCCAACCAATCAGATCTTATTTAACATTTAAAAGCTAACATCTGATTGGTTGGGGCAAAATTAGCACCATTTTAAACGATAACAACTTTTATTGAATAACCCTGTATGACTAATTTTCAGGATTTTCAATACATCCAATGAAGTTATTAGGATGATTTTGCATACTGTAAAAATGTTAATGAAAATTTGTGACCATTCAGACTTAAAAAACCCCCCCAGAAATAGATATGGTATAGACATTCTGCATACAACATATCTCTACAGTTTATTGTATTATATAGGGATGGTTGTACAACTAGTCTAACTTCTTCAGCAAATATCCCCAGTTTTAAGCTCTGAGACCTACATTATTCAGACGAGAAAAATACTACATAATTGGTCTCATTTACAAGAGCTCTTATTGTAGCGGATCATCAATGGCCGCCGACCGAATGGCCGCTTCGGCCAACAAAGTGACCATACACAGCACAATTATTGGCCAAAACGGCCTTGCATACACACTGTGCATCACAGATCGCCCCACGCAATCACACATGTGTATGAGGCTTTATTGTGGTCTCCATACAAGTGCTCTTAATAACAGAGAGCACATTCCTACCTGACTCCAGGATCTAACTGCAATCTATGCAAACTTATAGCAGTGTAAAGGGTGTTGTTTTCAGCTAGCACTGTGAGCTGGGACATCACCAGCACAATTGATCCATGACCGATGTCTCAGGCACGAGCATGCCCAGTTGTATCCTACTGCTGTAACTGTCTTTAAATAGCTTCAGAAAATATCTTTTTTTAGGGGGTGGGGCTTCTTAAACAGCACATTGTGTGACTATCACACACTTCCTTGTTTATCCTGACTGTCTGAGTGTAATTTTACAATCCTATAACTTAAGAACCAGAGAGGATAGAGACACTATCCTAGGCTTGTTTGAAAGGTATAAAATATCTCTTTTTTGAGACTTTGGCAGGCTTAGCAATACAAATGTTTCTTGTGGCACTCTTAAGCTTTTTATATTGGACTTATGTTGTAACTATGTATATTTTATGCACTTAAAGGAGAACTAAACCCAATTTTTCATACTTCAGAATCTGAAAACAACCCCCCTTAAAACACCAATAAACTATAAAATGCCACTTTAGTAAACTCTGTTAAAGTAAATCAAAGCCTGTTAAGAACTGGATGAAGTATCTGTGTGTATGTGCAGTGTCAGACCACACCTCCTGGCCTCAGTCACATGCTTCCTTGCTTTATCTCTCCTGTAAAAGGATTGGCTAGAGATTATTAATGGGTGTGACCAACTGTAACAAGTTTCTGCCATAGCTAAGGACTGAGCATGTGCAGAACATAATGGTCGTTGACCAAACTGTCTGATACTAGAATGCTGAGAAGTAAAGCACAAACCATATGTTATTTAGGTAAATTTCCCAGAGCAAAATGAGAGGTAAGACACAGATTACTCGTTTTATATCAAGGTGTTCTGCCTTCTGGTTCAGTGTTGTTCTGTGGCTTTAGTTGCCCTTTAACAGTGTATGATGTGAATGTATACATGTAATTGTAAAGCGCTACGGAAGTTGTTGGCACTATATAAATCCACAATAATAATAATAATATAATAAAAATGTGGGTCACTGGCAAATCAAATCTATTCTAATTGTAGCAGCCTGTATATTTATGGAGACAACTACAGCAGCACCAATTGATTTATTTTCCACACACATACCACCAACACTTCCATGGGGATTTAGAGAGTTAGTAAATTTCCAGCTACATATTTTTGTCTTTTAAATGTAGAACGTTTTAATTCTAGTACTTAAACTATTTATTTATCCAGATATCTTGTCATGTAATCTATATTTTCCCTTTCCACTTTCTCTTGCAAATGCTTTAAAAACATGTAGATTTCAACTTAATATAAAAGGTTACTTCACAGTATAGTGGACTGACTGTGTCCTTTACTTGGAGCGTGAGTCAATGTATATCCTGGTCTACAAACCTAATCACTTTCAGCCAGGTCAGGCTACATATTTACTTTTTCTGTTTGGTTTAAATATTTGTACATATGAGACATGGTGATCAATCAGCACTTCCGTATTTCTGCTGACATCACCTATTGTCTTTATCTAATCTGACTAAACAAGCATTTGGGTACACTGCTTTTATTATTAGTGTGCAGTGTGTACAATTATTTTCCTAGCAGTGGGAGAAGTCTTTCTGTCCCATATTGTATCGTGTCTTAGAGCCCTTTTGGAAGCAATACGTGTTTTCTGAAAGAGTCTATCAAAACCCCTTAGAGGCGTCAGTTTTAGACGTTGTGCCAAGTAGGATTGGCCCATCAGAATAGACATTTGATCACAGGAAGGGGGGAAGGGAAATTCAATAATTATTAAGAGCTACGAAACATTGTGTCATCTTATTTCAAAACCTCAAGGACCACCCCAACCCCCATTCACACAGACTCTGCTCTAGACTCAACAATAAATGCAATCACTAGTGCAAGTGTTGTTTGTTTATTTTCATTTAGAGCCCTCCATGTGCTTGACCTGCTTCTGGCAGCAGACACCTTGACATTTTTTTACCATACTTTTTCTCATTTGACTGTTAAAAGATCTCCACTCAGGAAGGATTCAGGTTACACCAATTGCAAACAAAAGCAAACAGCTTGTGGCTCTGATGGAAGACCTAACCATGACCCCTACACAACAATTTGCCATGTCATAACAAGGCAAGCAGTGTTAGAACACGCCAGATGCTGTGGGACATTCCGTTAAAACAAACTCCAGATGCTGGCAAAGGAAAAAGAACCTGAAACTCTGTAATCATAAGCATAGGTACATTAATGCCAGTGTGTAAGCATGCATACACAAGGATCTTGTAGACCGAGATTCTGGTTCCAAACAGAGTAAGAAAATGTATTCTTATGAGCGACCTATTGCAAGCACCCTCATAGAGCTTCCAGTACACTCTATGTACATTAAAGTGCCCTTAATCAAAAGCAGAATAATAGCGGTTAACGTTTTCCAACCTTTAACTGTATGTAATGTTTTTCTTTAACTGATTCCAAAATTTTGCGGTTTGGAACACAATGAAGGGTAACATGCTGATTTTTCTGTTTTTGTAAAAAATTTTAATGAAAACCCATGATGGAAAAACGATCTTATTTCATTGAACACTGTGCAGTGTCCAATGCCATTTCATGGCCACCATACCATAACAATCTAAATGTTTAGAGTCAGGCGTATACAAGTATCATGGTCACTTTACATTTTCTACTTTTCATGCAATGCAGATCTGCAATCTTTTGGCAGAACCCAAAGACACAGGCAGGCTAGATGTCTCTGGTTGTCATGAAGGTCGTTATATAGATGCACATGGCTACATACATTGACTACACTTTAAAAACACAAAGGAAGGGGGGGGGTCACTGCTCTCCTGAATTTTGCTCTCCCAAATTCAGGAGAGCAGTGAACCCAAGAAAAAAACAGACATTAATGCTGGATAATTTATCAAGGTGGTAATACAGATGCTGCCTTTGGGGTTCAAGGAAAATGAACTTACGAAAATATAAATCCAGCTTTTCCATTTTACTTCAAAGGCAGCAGTAACCAATGAGACTTCATAAAGCAAGGGAAGGGAAGATACATATTAACAATTAGACATAGCCTGAAGAATGGAAGGACCAAAGGTTTCATCTTTGTTATGTATGATGTTGAGCTTCTGATGTTTCACAAAAGTGTTGAGTTAAACCCATGTAGCTGCCTTGCATATCTGTTCAGGAGTTGGTTCTGCTTCGGCTGACCAAGCTGTTGACACACATCTAGTAGAATGTGCCTTGATGTTATCTGGAAGGGAAGTATTTGCTGATTTATAAGCTTCCACAATAGCTAGTCTAAACCATCTGGCTTTGGAAGCTGATTTTCCTTTCTTTTCATCTCCATATATTATTAAGAGAGAATCAGCAAGTCTAAAATTGATTACCCTGGAGAGGTATGTCAGGACGCATCTCTTAACAACCACCTTATTAAAGGGGATGTCCACCCCAAAACTATAATTTTACCATCAACTGGCCCCACTTACATCTCTGCTCCTTATGGTTCTCCTGCAATGTCTGTCCAAAGTCCAGGAAACTGAAGAGGAGAAGCTGTCTTCCTGTCCAATTGTCTCTGCCTCCTGTCTTGCCTCCGAGAGGTAGTGTGACATGCACCAGAGGAGCTCTTTCCCTCCCTCCGTCCCTCCCTCCCACCATCCGAATACCTTCATGTAGTGTAAAATCCGTTTGGCCATAATGTTCCTCTTCCCTGCCCACCCCCTATTTCACTGAACCTGGATTTTCAATTTTATCGAAAATAGACGATATTCAAAATTAGGTGATCATCGAAAATCGTAAATAGACTATCATCGAAAATCGAAAATAGGCGATAAGCGAAAATAGTCGATCATCGAAAACAGACAATTATTGCCATTATCGAAAGGCGAAAAGAGAAAATAGACGATCACCAAAAAGCGAAAGTCGGAAAAAGGCGATAATCGAAAGCGGAAATAAAAATAAGCGACCATCAAAAACAGACCATTATCAAAAGACATACAGAGAAAATAGGCGATCACCAAAACACCAAAGTCGGAAAAAGGCGATAATCGAAAGCAGAAATAAAAATAAGCGATCATTGAAAAGCAAAAATAAAAATAGGGATCATCGAAAAGCGAAAATAGTCGATAAACAAAATATAGGCGATAAGCGAAAATAGGCGTTAAGCAAAAACAGATTATCATCGAAAGGCGAAAAGAGAAAAAGAGGCGATCATCGAAAAGCGAAAATAGATGATCATTGAAATTAAGGCATACATCAAAAAGCGAAAATAAGCGCTCGCCGAAAAGCAAAAAGTAAAATAGACATACATCAAAAAGCGAAAAGTGAGCACTCGACGAAAAGCGAAAAGTAAAATAGGCGATCATCGAACAGCAAAAATAGACTGTCAGCGAAAAGCAAAAACAAGGTGATAATCGAAAGCGAAAACAAAAATAAGCGATCATTGAAAACCGAAAATAGGTGATCGAAAATAGCGATCGGCGAAAAGCAAAAATAAGCGATCATCGCAGATAGGCGATCATCGAAAACCGAAAATATAGACAGCCATCAAAAATCAAAAATAGGCGATCATCGAAAATAGTGCCCATCGTAAAGCGAAAAAAGGCGATCAGTGAACCGCGAAAATAAGGCGATCAAAGAAAGTTGAAAATAGGCGATCTTTGAAAATTGAAAATAGACGATTATCGATAAAACCCTTAAAAGTAGCACTCGATTTCGGTAACTCTTGAAAATTTAATGTGGAAGCTCGAAAACATGAGGAAATATAGTTTTAAAATAAGTTTTGGTTTTATTTACGGGTTCCCCAGACCATTCCCCAGGTCTCTGTGTCATTTACAGTAACCTACTATTACTATTCGTCAAAAAAATGGGGTTTGTTTTTTTGAATTTTTTTTTTTAAAATTTAGAAAATTTTAAAAAATGGACCGAAACTCAACAGTTTCAAACATCTCTAGGACACACTACACACTACATATTTTCGGACCATAGTCCTTTCTCAAACTTTTAGATCTCTGTAGAGGGAGAAATACATTAGAACCTTGAATCTTCTGACTGAGGCCACAAGGTCTACTTAGGAAACCCCCATTTCTGGCATATTTGGTGAAAGACTGACTTTAATAGCTATTCATTTAGGTCTAGCTCTTCCCTGCTCACATAAATTGAGGGTTCCCTTGATTGTATATGGCAGATTGATTTGTTAAGTGGGCTTCCACCCACAAAAATATAAGCTTGAAGAGTTTTGGGCCAAATGATCTCGAAGAACTAAAAGGATCAGATCCTTGTAATGTGAGGATGTTAGAGTTTCTGTGTTTGTCCATCTACCCTTTGACACTACTTTGACAATGGGTGGCAAAAAAACAACCCCCTCAGTGAGGAGGGAGCAAAAAATTCCCACTTGCCAGCACTTAGCTGGTAATTAGTAAGATGGGTGTGGTAATAAGTCCGCTGTTAGTTAATTAAAATGAGTCTAAATAGCTAAGCTCAGTACCTATAATTTCATATATTAACAACAAGAAAAAAGAAATGAAGATAAATACCTGTAACACCTAGTAAAATATAAGTGCATATAATGTGCAGCCAATAAGTCCATCTATAGCATAACTAATACATCGTATTATTGCACATGTCCATCATTCTGGCAGTGACCTTTAATAGTGAAGAGAAATTTACTATATGTTAAAGGGCATGTCCGCCCACCCCTATCCTCAAATAAAATTTGCTTCAATGTGTAGTGTAACAAAAACCTTTCTCTTCTGCTCCTTATGGTTGGCCTACAGGGCCTGATGAAAGTCCAGGAAACTAAAGAGTAGGAGTCTCTGACATGCACAGCGGAGTTCTCCACCCTCCGGATCCCTCTGCAGCTGCTAAAGGATTATAGGGGAAAAAAGGCTTCTTACAAGGTAAGGCAACCCCCTCCCACCCTAAACCCTATGTTTAAATCTCCTAAAAGCTAACCCTTTTGAAATAAAAATAACAAGTGTTATAAAGGTTATACTTTTATTGAATAACTAAGATAACACGGTAAACCACCTTTTCCTGAATCTTCTAAAACAGTCTCTCTGCCTACCGGCAGTCACGCCTGTGGTTGGCTAACCGGCAGCCAATCATAGACGTGGCTGCCGGTCCGGCCTCTTCTGCTCTTCCTTGCATGGAAGTAGGAGTGGAGGCCGTGGACAAGGGAACGAAGTTGGGTAAGTACAATCTTTAAAGTTTTAAAAGTGGAGTTTAGGGTTGAGGGTTGCTTTACATTACACAAAATTTTATGTTTGGGGTGGCGATACCCTTTAACACTTCATCAATCTGTGTGTTCAAGTGCACACTTAAACAGTGTTTCCCGTAGTAATCACAAGTAGTAACTGTGTATCAGGTTATGATAGAAAATGTAGCCAGCTACGATAAGTGCATATCGCAATGTAGCAATATTGTTGCAGATAGTCATTCAGGTACTATTACTGAGCCCAATATGTATGTACCATAATTTCAATAACTTGGGACTGTATAGAGACACTTACCACTCGCCGAACCTTTGCTTCTATTAGGTCACGCAGCATTGCTGAATCGGGTGAGTGATCCCTCCAATAGCTCTCCTCAGGCTCTGATCCTCATACCAATGTGTGCAATATGGCTCTGTCATGGCTCATATTACTGGTCTCATCAAGATTTGGTCTTTCCCATGGAATCACATCCCTATCTACACGTGTTTCCCCACTGACTGGCAGTGTGGCTACTTTCATAGGGTTTCCAGAAACAAGGGTTTTCCCTCCTGAAGGTGATGAGTGAGCAGAAATCAATCGAGGGTTAGCTTCACTGATGGAGGAATAGGACGTAGGTTTGTTTAAAAAATTTGCATCTTGGTTCCAGATTCTGAGAAAAAAACTGTTGTAAGTCACTCATGTGGGCTTTTGCCATGGTAATTATTGAAAAAAACAGATCCAGAACTTATAAGATGTTTCTGAGAGATGTTGTTTGTAAATTGCTGCTTTTGATTTGATTTTGCAACTCTCTCTTCCGGAAGATAAACTTTATTTCTTTCTTTATCAAAGATAAATCGTAGAAACCTTTTTTTGTTGACAGGGTATTAAAACTGTTTTTTTATATTTATCAGCCAACCCAGTTTTTGCAGACAGGCCAGTGTCACTTGAACATCCAGGTCCAATTTCTGTTCTGAGTTTGCTCTGACCAACCAGTTGTATAGTGACCGACATCTTTGCCTGTTTGATGGCAGAGTCCAATTGATATGTCTAAATAGGCATCCTGTAAGTCTATGGTTGCTAAAAAGTCTCACAGAAGAACGGTGGTCATACCAGACTTTACTGACTACATTCTTGAAAGGCTTCTTGACTTTGAAGGTATTCAGAAATGTGAGGTCTATGATCATACCAAATTGACCTGATGATTTGGGGACCAGAAAATCTTTAAAAAAAGGTTCTCTCTCTTCCATGGGAAATAGCTAAAGGACTTTTTGTTCTATAAATGTTTGAAGTGCTAGAAGCACGGCTAGAGCTTTGTCTTTTGCTTTGGGATAAGAAAAAATTACTGGGTTGGAGGTGAGTAAACTTTGTCGAGTACCCCTGATTTTATGTTCTCTAGTATCCATTTGTCTGTAGATATCTTTTCCCATTCTTGATGAAAAAAAGAATAGTCGACCTCCCCCGGCCTGGCATCATTGGTTTCTGTTTCTGGAAAACATGACTCTGGGTTATTTGAATCTAGAAAATGATGGGTTTCTATCTCTAAATGGTCGGAAATTTTACATCTTGGAAGGTTCCCAAAGGAGCAAAAAATTCCACAGAACAATTTAAAAAGTTAAAAAAAACTTCTCTTTTCACCATCATGTGGGGGAGACCAAACAGCAACTGCATCAATGTATGGCCCAGCACAGAAGAGCCAATTCCTTGGGTCAGGACTCAGCAGTGTACCTGCATCTTAAGGATAAAGGACATACCTTTGAAGATTGTAATGTTAACATATTGGCAAAGGAACATGACTGGTTCAAGAGAAGTGTTAAGGAGGCCATTTATGTGAAAATAAAGAAACCAAGCCTAAATAGAGGTGGGGGGGTTCGACGCCAACTGTCTGCCATGTACAATGCTGTTTTGACACCTTACTCTGGGTGTTCCTATAACACCTCTTAGCCACTATGCAATCCCGCCCTTAACACTTGGCTGTGATATGCTAATTGGGATTTTCCAGGGTACATAATTGCCACAGATTCTTGTACAAGTCATTCTGAATTGAGAAAGCCAGTCGGATGAACTAAACGTCAAGTCCAGTTGATCTAATTAAATACAACAGATATACCATGACCTGGATGAATGAGAACCTTCGCATATTCTCTTTTCACCTTTTTTGGACACCAGAGCATCAAACTCGGATTCAAACAAAAGCCTTTCTACTAAGGGTAATCTGCACAATATATTTTTTTGAGGGTTCTCAGAATTGAAGCCATATACTGTAGCACTTCTAGGCACAGAGGATGAAGCTGCAGCCCTAGCTGTTAACTTTAGGCTAGACAATTTCCATCCCAGAGATAATCTGCTGCTCTGTGTAAATGTGCCATAAAAATGTTGTATTCTAAATCCGCTAACCAGCTGGTTAGCTGTGGCAATGGAAGACTTAGAGACAAGACTTCCTTAAAGCTGCTTCCGCTTTTCTGTCCATCGGATCCTTAAGACTAGACCCATCCGCCAAAGTCAAAGTAGTACATTTTAACGTGAGGTCATTATGAGAATACTCTTTGGGAAAAGATTCACAATTTTTAGACATCTCTGAGTGAACAGGAATAGTGCTATTTTTTTAAAAGCTGCATAAAATATCTAGATATCTTTTTTGGAGGCTGCTTAGGGTCATCCTCTCCTAAGGTGTCTCTCACGATCTTTAAAAAAGGATCAAGATCCTTTATTAGAAAAAAAATCTTCATCCTTAGAAAGTTCCTCTTCTTAAGAAAAATACTGACTAGAATTAGATGTAGTACTAATATAACCCTCACAGTCTTGCTGAGAGTCATTAGGCTCTGCCCTTTGTTCCTGAAACTGGATCACTGCCTAAAACAATTCACAATTCAGAGGGTACACAATAAGGGGAAAATGCACGGCATGGAAGATAACTCCCCAGGGGGCATGAAAGAAGATAAGACCCACCTATGCCAAATACTCCCCATCTAGGATTGGACAAACAAAATTAAAAAATGTAGCGCAGAGGGGGGCACAGGTAGGACAAAAAAAACTCATCATAGTATGTGGAAGGAGGGATTTTAAGCTATAGGGGCTTGGTCCTAGACAGATGGCATGGCTTTTCATTGGTTATTGCTGCCTTTGGTGTGAAAATGAAATGAGTGTGGTGCTCCTCTTAGCTTCCAGGTTCACACAATGCAGTATCCACTGCAATTTTTATTGCATTGTGGGGAGAAGGTAAGGTGCATCAGCTTTACATCTCTGTTTAGAATACAATGCACTGTTTACAGTATTGTATTGGGCACCCAGTGAGGTTAAAGGGCATGTCCACCTCTAATACCAAAATTTTCTGTAGTGTAGGGGACCCTCTCCCACCCCCAACCACTATATTTTTGTTGTAAAAAAAACTAACCCGATCTTTAGTTACACAGCCTGAAACTGCAAGCAGAGGGCCGGACCGGCAGCCGTGTCCGTGATTGGCTGCCTCTCAGCCAATCACGGACACAGCTGCCGGTCCGGCCTCTGCTTGTGTAGAACGCTGGGGAACAGGGCTCAGTAAGTACACGCTAAGGTTCAGTAAGTTTCACGCTAAGGCACAGGCAGATATATGGATCGGGAGGGAGGGTAAATGGCTAACTGAGCAAGCCAGAAACCTCTCAGAGGACACCTTAGAGGCGGAAGTGTTTTCCTCACTGCTCCTGGTCTTCACTTTCTAGGACTTTGGGCAGACATTACAGGAGAACCATTTGGAGCAGAAAGGTGAGGTAAGGATTTTTACACACTGTACAGTGGGGCAGCAGTGGGTGAGAATTAATTTTGGGGGTAGACAATTTCCTTTAATGGAAAGTGAAGGGTTAAATCTGCAAAAACTAAACCTGGACAGGAAGGCCCATAACACTTTGTATCAGGACTGCATTGGGCAGGAGGTAATGCAAAGTTAGGATACAGTTGAAGGTAAAGTTTGGTGGTGTTACTTCTTTGATTATAGATAAAAAACATTGACCTGGTCATAAAATAAAGGGACATATTTAAAAAGCTGTGGTATTTCAGCAGAGTTTAATTATCTGTGAATAACTTTCTTTCACCAGAATAATACGGTTTTATATATATGACTCAAAATGTGCATATTTTATAGGGGTCCGTGGGAATCATAACATCTTTACATTTACTGGTTATGGGATTTCACTGTGTGCGTAATGCTGCCTTGGGAATCAGTAGATTCTGGGTGGTATGTGATTAGTTCAGCATTAAAGAACAGCAGTATAATATATTTAATATAGATAGATAGAGAGAGAGATAGATAGCACTGCTACTTGCCCTCAACAGACTCTGTAGCCCAGGTGCATCCAAAGTATTTCAAAAATACATATTAATCACCAGTGGCATAACTACTGCCCCCGCCAACCCTGTAACCACAGAGGGCCCACCACAACCTCCGAGGTCAGCTGTTTTTAAACAGCTGATCGTGTGTATGAAGGAAACATACGCACAATTAGCTGTTTAAAAGACTGGACCCGAACTTCCAGAATCGGGTCTGGTGTTTTAAGCAGCTGATTGCATGTATGTTTAAAAACAGCTGATCGTGGACCTCAGTCTGGGAAAGGGAAGGGGGTTGTAAGTCAGGGGCCTGGCCTCCAATTTCTCAGCGGGCCCGGGTCCCTGCGGGCTCACTGGCGGCCGTAGTGAGTCTGCCTGGCATCGGCGACCTCAGTGGGGTTGGTGTCGCCAGCCCGAAGATGGCACGTCGGATCAAGACGCCGGCAACATCGGCCTCGTTGAGGTTGCCGGCACCCTCGGGGGTCGGCGGCCTCAGTGGAGCTGGTGCTGCCGCGACTGGAAGAAAAAAGACGCCGCCCAAGGGCTCTTTTAAGAGCCGCACACTGGGGGTGACCCCGCCAAAGGCACTTGTCAGTGCCGCAAGGGCCCTTACAAGGGCCGGGGAGGGGGGTACCGGTTCGCGCTGCGGGACCCCTTAAGCCCCAAAAGGCCCTTCTCAGGGCCCCGCTGGAGGGTGCCTCCACCCCAGCGGCGGGGCAGGGGGCTTGGAGGGGCTGCTGGGGAACGGCGGCGGGTGGTCGTGGGCGGGGTGGGCGTATGCCCTGCCCCCTTAGCAGAGGCATCGGGAAGGGATTTTAAGTCCCTTTGCAATGATCCTGTACTTAGCGCATTCCGCTAAGTGCAGGATCGCCACAAAGGGACTTAAAATTACCGCGACACATCGCGGGCTGCAATACATATTGCGGCAATAGCGCTCGCCATTTTAAATACGGCGATAGCGCTATTTTCGCACCCGCGATGTGCGGCGGTAATTTTTTTTCGCTAATAACGTTTTTTTTTATAAATATGCCCCTTAGACTGGCTAATGAGGGCTGACAACATTGTTAATAGATAAAGCGGCTAGGTAGCTTAGATTGTTAATGAAATGGAAGGCTGACTAACACCAGCTAATGAACTGGAGGGCTGGCAAACTCTGAATAATAAACTGGGGGGCTGACTAATACTGGCTAATGAAATGGAGGGCTGACAACACTTTTAATGAACTGGGGGGGCTGACTTACACCTAAAGAAGGGGGCAAATAGCCCCCCCAAAATGTTGTTAGTGGATGTGTGGTCACAAATAAAAGTATCACGTTTTTTTGGAGTGCGACCTTCATTTGTATTGCTTCTGGGGGCAGACTTACACTGGCTAATGAACTAGAGGGCCGGCAATACTGGTCTATGAACTGGAGGGCTGACTTAGACTGGCTAATGATCTGAAAGACCTACAACACTGGCTAATGATCTCAATGGCTGGCAACACTGGCTGAACTGGAGGGCTGGCAACTCTGGAAAATGAACTGGAGGGCTGATGACATTGGCCAATGAACTGGAGGGCTGATGACAATGGCTAATAAACTGGAGGGCTGACTAACACTGCTAATTAACTGGAGGGCTGACTGGTAAATGATCTGATGAAGAATGAGTTTCCTGATCCTTGCCCATGTTAGAGGTAGAGGCTTGCACTGTGCTTTTTAAGCATGTAACTTAGCTTCTGAGGCAGCCTGAATTATTCATTGTAAACCAGCCCAGGGGGCATCTGCTCCTCAACCTACTGGACCAGTCCTCCCCTGCTAATGATTTGTGACATGCAAAGTTAGTTGATCTCTTTTTTGCATTATTAAAGTAGGATGAGATGTAAAGAATGATTTGATAGTTTATTCAGAAAGTACCTTTTAACAGAAATTTAAAAAAAGGAGGGGAACCTTTCACTAGAAATATTCTGTATGAGTGGGTTCTGGGTGGGGAATGGGTAGATCCCTATCAGGCTGTAATAAGAGATGGGATCCGGGTCCAACTCGGATCCGGAACCCCTTGGTTCTGAATTTCTTTACGAGTGGGTTCTGGGTGGGGAATTGGAAGATCCCTATCAGGCTGTATCAGATTAGATCTGGGTCCAATTCAGACCTGATGAGTTTCGGCCATCTCTAGTTGTAATAAGGAGAGAGAGAGAGAGTAATACTCATACTGCCACACAGAAACATGGTAAGAAGAGTTTCACTTGTGCAACTGGGTGGAAAACTTTCCAGCTATTATCAGGTGCATATCTCAATAGTTGTCTACCCAAGGTCTAATAACAGTTAAAGGAAGATGAAGAGGTGTGCTCTGTAAAGCTCCATGAAACATTGTATGTGTAATTCTTTCAATAAACATGATATAATTACTTTATAAAGTGCACCTCTTTATCATCCTTTGATACATGGAAACATGACCTGTCTTCCTGCAGAAAAAAACAAGCATACGAATGTACTCTTTTAGCAGAGTGTCTCTGAAGTATGTTAGGCTGTTAACACATATATACCTTAAATGATTTAATATAGGTTAGTGTGACTTTAAGTTAGGATTTACAGCGGTTTCCAGAAGTGAATCATGCAGCCGCCTCAAAGCTATTTAAAGGGACACTATACTGAAAAAATGACTTTGCCTTAACTTAATCTATAATTGAATACGTGTAAGTAGCACTTACTCTGATTTGCGTGTGTTGCTGCATGCCTTCAATCCAGCATGCATTTTTTTTAGGAGCAGTATCCCCCCTCCCTCTTTTAACCACTCCCACTTCCATCCGACCTGACTTTTTTCCCACAAACCATCTGTCAAGCTTGCACACAGCATACAGCATTCCAACTGTCAAAACTCTGTCACCATTCCAGCTACAGTAAAACTTCTCACAGAAGAATAGTTTTTGAGATCAAGGAACTTGATTGACAGCTGAAATATAAGAAGTTTAGATTGGATATCTAAAGAAATAGGGGCCAGATCAACAAAAAAATTATACAGTGGTGGTTGGGAAGAATTATAGTTTCCAGTTATGGTCAATTTAAAATAACTTATTTTTTGGTATAGATACCCTGTAATATATAACCGGTGTGTTAAACTTTCATAGATGTGATGCCATTTACTGAGAGCAGCAAATGCTGTATTAAATCAGCATACACAGCTCTGCACGCTGTATAAGCGGCTCTCGGTAAATGAGCCTGTACAGCTCCACTCTTCAGATTTGCTGCTTTGGAATCAATTAGAGAGATCTGCTGCTCAGACAGAGAATAATAGTTCTAAAAATTTCTTTGAAATAGAGTCTTCTTAAACCAGAAGGTACCGTACAGACCAGTGCCATATGCATTGTCCAAATAATCTAAGAAACAATTTATATTTTCTTTTATGCTCTGTGTATGCATGTGTATGGGTGCCTTTAGTTTGTAAATTTGTTCTGCTTAGACTGCTTGATGACCAAAGAGTTGTATACTGTACATTTAATGCAGATATATTGCCTTAATTAGTCTTTTTAGGTCTCAGTCACTTGGAACATTACAAATAGTAAAATATTTATTGGTTTTGATATTTAGCCAGGTATTATACCCCCTGAGCATCTGTTTTACCAAGTAAATATATACAGCCTACTGCTAAAATGAATTTGCCCAAGGTATATTACCATTAAATTGTCTGAAGAACTGGTTTGTCAAGTAGAAAGCAGGTATTACTGTGGAAAAGGCAGCAGAACAGCACCCAGCTCCAGGTGCAAGGTGTGTCACTAAACTATTAATACATCATTATTTTAACTCGTCTTAGTTTGAAATATGTGAAACCTGGATAGGCCGGTTTTACCCGCTCAATATCCTGCAGTTGAAATGTTTTTTTCAAAAAAAGTTTTTTTTAAAATAAATTACATTTTAATACATAAAAAAGTTAATATTGTTCTATAACAGTGCTAGGACATTGCATCATTTGAAACACATTAATATTTTTCTTTGGTTACACATAATGGGGCACATTTAACACAACCACAATGCACTATCTCCAGTCTGCCACTAACCAATAATTTGCATATGTGTTACCTAGACAGAAACTCTCACTCACCATGGACTGTCATACATGGACTATATGTGGCCTGTGTGCTGAGCACTAGTTACAGGCTACAGAATTAATGTCATGTTATGGGATTTTTCTGCTAACAGCTGTTAGTATAATGATTTTGGAAGGAACCTGAGACCTGCCAATGATAAAAGTGCCAATAAATTCAAGGTATATACAAAACTAATGAAATCACAGAAGATGACAGACTTTTCCTACATTTAATAAAAAATATATTAGAACCCCATGTTTCCGAATAAAGCAATCTAGCCTTTTAGATTTTTTAAATACATTTACCCATCTGTATTGCATGTGGCCTTAAAAGCTAAACAGTATCAGCTGTGGTATGTAATAATAGCTTTAAAAAAACAAGTTTGATGAAACGTATTTAAACACTGGCTGCAAAAATCAGCTCAACCTGTTTACTGAGCCACTGAATACAGCAAGTTCATTTTATTGCCTACAGAGGAATAGAGTTTTGGTTAAGTATACATACCATGAAATTCTCCTACAAAACAAATTGTTTTATGTTTTTATTGCTATTCATGCAATATGCTAAAATAATCAGTAGGTCATCAGGGTTTTTAAAATAATATAACTATAAAAAAATTTTGATTGTTGAATTTCCACAGTCAAAATAATGATTTGAAATCGGTGTATCATGTTACTGCAGTTACACAAAAAACATTGTAGACCATAGAAATCGAACCTGCGGCTCTCCAGATGTTTGCAAACTACATATATTTGCTGGGATGCTGGGAGTTGTAGTTTCCAAAACATCTGGATGCTGCAGGTTCGACATTCCTGATGTAGACAATATTGCATCTAGTGTATTTTTCTTTTTATGAAGATGGCTGCGCCCGGGTTAGTTAGCAAACTCAGTACATCAGGACACAAGGGGCACAGTTAAGTGGCACAAATGTCAAAAAGGAAGGGATATGGATAACAAAATGTAATTATAGTTCCTTGTTAAATAGTTCGTCCACAATCCTGTCTTTCTTTTACAGTATATTTGCACAAGTCATTTTATTACCTGGAAGCTTCTTTAAAATGCCATCCATATCCTTTATATCTGTTCAGAAAATTTAGTAAAAGCTGTATTTTCCTTTAATATAATATTTCAATTGGATGTGCTAAACGAAAGAAGCCATTTGTAAGACACAGCTGCATAACCTTGAGGCATGTTTAATATGTTTGCAATATGTAAATGTGTGACAAGGTTTTTCCAGTGAGTGATATTGTATCTCCAAAAAGCAAGCTCTCAAAAAGATGATCCGACCTGGCGAATCATCAACGATGCCCAACCAAACGTCAGTTTCACACAATCGAGTGCCCATACACTCAACGATAGTCTCCTGAAACGGCCGTTCAGGCCCAATGATTGCATGGGGCCTTATATTGCTAATAAAAATATTTAATACAGCACCACCTATTTATTAATATTTGTCAGTTCACATAACTTACCCTAAGATAACATGTATCATGTGGGTAGTGCCTAGGGATGCACCTATTTCTCGTTTTGGCACAAAATTTTTTTTTATATCAAAAAAATTGAACCAGAAATAACCCTGGTATTAATATCAATCTCCCTGTCCTTTAATACCCATATCCATTCATAAAAGAATTCATACCACATTACCAAACCAACATATATACAAAATGTTTAAAAACAGCTTTAGAGCACGGCCACACTGCGATGCAAACACAATCACACACGGAATTGCATGCGATTTCATGTGCGATTTTGTTGCGCTTGCGATTAAAAATGCGGAACGCAAATCGCAATTGCATGCGCAACGCACCTGAAAACACAAACCAAGAGTCTGTGGTTGTCCCGAGAAGAAAAGTCCTGGTAGACTTTCAAACAGCCATGGCTATTAGTTCATCGTAGTCCTGTGATGTGTGTTGAAGTCTGTGTAAGTGTGCCGACGTACGTTTCATCACTCACATGTGACTTCATCAGGGACCTGAATTTTTACATTTTAAATAGTGTGTATTTGTTGGTTTGGTGATGCGGTAAGAATTTTTTAGGATTGCATATAGGTATTAAAGTGTATCTATATTGGTAAAATATTTTTTTTGTATTCAGTTTTACTGAAGAACTGTAGGCTCCTGCACATTTTACTGCAGAATGGGAGGTAAGACACAGCTCTTTTACCTCCTTTTCTTCAATAAAGTCAGGATGATGCACTGCCCACATGATATGTGTTATCTAAGTGTAAGTTATCTGAACTGTCGAATTTTAATAAATAGGTGGCGCCATATTAAATATTTTATGTATATAGTGAGCTAAACAAGTAGCCCTCCTTTTTTGGTTTCTTTACATTGATAATGTTGGTCTTTCACATTTACACTGAAAATGTTGGTCTTTCACTTTTACACTGATAATGTTGGTCTTTTATTTTTACAATGATAATGTTGGTCTTTTACTTTTATACTTATAATATTAGTGTTTTGCATTTGCACAAATAATGTTGATTTATCACTTTTACACTGATAATGTTGGTGTTTCACTTTTACATTGATAATGTTGGTCTTTCATTTTTACATTGATAATGTTGGTCTTTCATTTTTACACTGATAATGTTGGTCTTTCACTTTTACACTGATAATGTTGGTCTTTTACTTTTACACTGATAATGTTCGTCTTTCACTTTTACAGTGATAATGTTGGTGTTTCAGCAATCAAAGTTTACATCATTCAGAGACACCGCAAACACTTCCTTCAGTAAAATGTTAATTTGATTTTACACTAAACCCATTTTTAGAATCAAACAACAGTGCACAGATTATAGGGAAGCTTTGTTCTCAGACAGTATTAACTAAAACAAATGCACTGGTTCCATTTACATTTAGACATTCAGTATAAACTTCAATAAATCTATTTTATGCTGTTTAGACTCTAGTGTATGTTGCGAGCCAAAGGTACATGGCTAATTTCCCAAATCTTAAAATTCATTAAAGGGCATCTATACTGAAAAATAGGTTATTTTAAATGGACCATTACTGGAAACTAAAATTCTTCCCAACCAGCACTGTATCGTTTTTTTGTTGATCTGCCCACTAATTCTTCAGATAGCCAATCTAAAACCTCTTATATATTTAAGCTGTCAATCAAGGTCCTTGCTCTCAAAAACTATTCTTCTATGAGTAGTTTTACTGTTGCTGGAATGGTGGCAGAGTTTTGACAGTTGGAATGCTGTATGCTGTGTGCAGGCTTGACAGTTGGTTTGTGGGAAAAAAGTCAGGTTGGATGTGGGTGTGGTTAAAAGAGGGAGGGGGGATACTGCTCCTAAACAAAATGTGTGCTGGATTGAAGGCATGCAGCAACACATGCAAATCAGAGTAAGAGCTACTTGCATGTATTCAGTTATAGAAGGCAAAGTCGTTTTTTCAATATAGAGTCCTTTTAAGATTTTTCACGCTGTTAACAAAGATATTGTCTATAGAGATGGACAAAACCATTTGGTTTTATTTGGTGAAAGTTTGTGAAACCTACCAAAGTCTATGAAGGCAAAATTTTGCAATCTACACAAATTATTTCAGCGAAGGCGAAAAACAGTACTAAAAGTGTAATTGTTGCACAATAAGATGGGAAATGTCATGAGGCAAACACTATAGCAGTTCCTACTTATATATATAAGCTAAAATATATACAGAGCATGATGAATGTTGGACAGGCTGGCATGCTGGTGGCTTGATTGGGTGGCAGGCTTTGCAGTGGATAGGCTGACACTTTGGTATTGTAGGACCAAGTGTTCTTACCTGTACTAATAAGCCACTTTCCTGCTGAGTGAGCTCGCCTAATCCAAGAAAAAATTAAGCATGAGACAGCTTGGCATTACCTTTTCAGATGATCTGACCTGTGGCTGCAAAATGTTTAGCAGATTTCAGGCTAAAATCTGTTCCAGATTGCTAATGTGAACACGGTACATCAATCATTACTTCCCATACGAGTTTCAATTGAGTATCATTCAGATGCACCACTCTGGAGAACATGAAACCTATTGGCAAAATGTTAATTGTATCTCCAATATATGCCCTTTATATCAGGTATATCTAACATCAGGCTAAAAACACAAATGTCTGCCAAAACAATTGAATTATCCATTATGTCTTCTGTGTCCAATACTGGAGGTATCTGTCCTATTTTATATCACCAATAAGAAATTGGAAAATGTTAAACAAAAACTTGAATGTAAACAATACAGGGTGGTTGTAAAAATATACGCAGTTTATAATGTTGGGAGGAACTCCCACATTATTCTGGCATTGTTCCAAAAGGCTAATTGTGTTTCCAATATAATTATGTATATTTGGAACAAAGTATTCCGTACTATTTATCTTTATTATTACTCTGAAAGTATTTATTAGGCCTGGTTGGAGTTTTCCCAGCTGGCTCACTGTTACTTTGAATTTTAATTCAAGAAATGAGTATGTAAATCTGTCTTTATGTAGAAAACATTACAAACAATTAAGCAATACTGTGATCGTCAGAATTTAGACATCATTTCATAATGACACAATTTATTCATTTGCTATATATCCCATAAAGCATGATAAAGATCCTTGTGCTACCATTGGGCAGGTATATTACAGAATAGACTTGAGACGTGGCTATTGATTTACTTTTTTGTCTGATTCCTTTGAACAATAAAGAAATGTATTGATAAGAAATCCACCTGACAGGTGGATATGGGACAAACATTTTTTAATTATTAAAACATTTTTCTGTTCTGCTGTGTTTTGAGAATTTCTACTAAAAATGTAATAATACTACAACAAGCAGCAATGAATACTGAGTAAGGAAGAAAAATGGCAACATAAATTATTTTATTCTGTAGTAAATTAAGAGCATTGGAAAAATAGACAAAGGCAAATGACAAGAATGGACATGCCTTAACAAATACTGAGTACATGCAGAAAAAAAAAACACGGTTTGTAAGTACAATGAACTAATTAATGATGATCACGAGGTGAATGCCACCTAGTTCTCAACCAACTAAAACCACCAGCCCAAAAATGCGCTTGTAGATAGACTGGTTTGATATATTTACTATAAGATGTGAGCTTGGCTTCTGCAGTTTAAAGCTTGGCATCCTTCAAAATAGCAATTAGCTAAGGAAAAAAAAAACGCGTGCTTTAGAGCTAAGTACACTGAAAACAAATTTAAAAAAATCCCACAAACTAATATGCTCCCTAAATTGTCAAATAACACCCCAGATTTACTAATTGTTTTATGCAACTTCAAGTGGGATTTTACACTAGAAATTCTGAAAACAACTGTTTTCTAAATTGTAAGCTGGACGAATGCTTAGTTTAATCAGCTGTTGTATATGGTAACTCTAAATACATGTGGGATATAGCAGTGGAGATACCTTTTCAAGTTCAAGTTTGGAAATTCCTTATATCAATTTTATATAGAAACATTTCCAGGGCTAATGGAGCAAGCCTCCCTAGCTATTATAGTTTTTCACAGTTATAAATTATTTATATTTGATGGATAAGAATAATGCCTGTAGTCTTGGGTGCAAAGTTGGAATCTCAGTCAGCCTGTACCTTCCAGCACATCATGAGATTCACTGAACTAAAGTAAAGTTAGAACTACTTTTTGGTTGGTAAATAAAACTTCCTACACATAAATTAACGCCAGATGAGATCCATTGACTATTCATAGTATGATTTCTCTTGGGTCAAGGGTAGTGGACCCTTTCTGAAAGAACTTTAGAATAGGTTAAGTATCCCTATACAGTAAATGATTATTTCTTTTTAAGTAAACATTCAGTTTGTTAATGAAGAAGCTACTCTCCTACTAAAGATTAGCAGTGGAAATGGGATTTTATTTTACTACCTCTGGGTATTTATATTTAATTACTGGTCTGGAGTCTGATGCAGATGCTGGTTGGTCTCTCAATTATCATGATATATTGTTCCTTAGAGATGTGGTCACTTTTGTTTAAACTTCCCATGCTTAGTTTGAAAATTGGTTTCTTTGTGAAAATTTCCACTGTGTGTTTGGTACTAATCCCAATTTTTTTAGTACAAGGCAGAACAATTTACACTTTACTCATGTCACAAAGTTTAAATGACTTTATTACAAACAGAAAACATGCCTTTTTATCTACTCATTGTTTTATAACATGATATGTAGCTTGGTTTGGACTACTTAGGCATTCTGGACATTTGACTCATTTATTAGTATGAGACATTATTGTAGCAATTCACTTGGTTATTTTACTTTTAAAAACTGCAGTTTGCCTTTGTCCCTCAAGACTCCACTTAATGGTTGGCAGAGCACAATTCAATTAAAAAATAAAACTGGGGTG
This sequence comes from Hymenochirus boettgeri, assembly GCA_019447015.1. Taxonomy (NCBI): domain Eukaryota; kingdom Metazoa; phylum Chordata; class Amphibia; order Anura; family Pipidae; genus Hymenochirus; species Hymenochirus boettgeri. Next base: position 61,290,330 of record CM033477.1, read on the forward strand.
TGTTATTCGACTGATCCTTGAATCTCACTATCAAATAAATGTGGGCAAAGTAGAAAGCCATATCTAGAATAGAAATACGGTAATATGCAGTGGGTGTTGCGGTTTGGAGTGGTACCCTGAGGCCGTACCCACAATCATCGCAAGATTGACGCACGTAAGCATGCAGGTATGTTTGCAAAGTGAAACGACCTTCCGAATGAATGTCTGCAGAATGAACATCCGAACGTAATGACTGTTCGAATGGACGTCTGCGGAACGAGCATCCGAATGAATGCTGGAACAAACATGGATGAACATGGACTTCACTTCAACTTGCCAAACACCCCAGATGAAAGCAACTAACTATCCAGCCTGTCATATGACATAGATTTGGTAGGCTGCATGCAGATATGTATATTTCATATACATATATGTATGTATAGAAAAAAGACAAATGGACACAGCACTTCCTTCATGCATATATTGTTAAGAAATATCACATAAGCAGCATGGTCCCACAAATGCAACATTTCGGGGCTTACAAACATCCCTTTATCAGGCAAGGGTCTGCTGCAAAGAAAGAAAACATATGACTGTCCATGGTTGCTATATATCAGTTTCACTCAGGAAATTATGTCATCTCATTCATGATGAGTCCCTGTAACAAGTATAATAAATATCACTAGTCTCAAACATACATAGTGATCCCTTCATATATGGTGTATATCAAGTCATCCCATTTGGAAACACCACATAGAGGATTAATATATACTCCTGAGAGATCAATACCCTTTTATAAACAAATACAGAGATTTTAATATATGTATCCATTGGGCTTCCTTTCTCTTTAGTATTAATTCCCTATCTCCTGCCCTTTTTGGCACATCTACTTTTTCAATCGCCATCAGGGTTATTCAATAAAAGTTCTTATTGTTTAAATAAGATCTGATTGGTTGGGGCAAAATAAGCACCATTTTAAACGATAAGAACTTTTATTGAATAACCCTGCATGTATTTTAATTCGGTCTCCCTATGTCCGGTTTCTATAAAATGTCTTGACACTGGTAATTTTATATTACCTGTCTGTATATTGGATTTATGCTGGTAGATTCCGTTTTTTTACTGGCAAAATTATTTCCCCCACATTTTCTTGCAAGGACAGATAATTATATACACTACATAAGAAGAGTTGCAGGTATAATAATTACGCAACTTTCACAAATAATTGGTTGGGGGATTAAAAAATTAAATCCCCTTTTGGACATTCGTGCATTGTACACAAGAGAGGCAGGGGTACATTTCTAACCTCTAAGTACCTGTAAGGGTTCGCTCCATTCTAGGCGGAGAATATGTATCCGCAGTTATCAGAATATTATAAAATGAGCGTTCTCTCCTATATGAGGTAAGAGGTAGATGTTTAAACTCCTCTAAATTGGGGTAGGCCCTCTGAAGTATCTTTTTTTTAGTATTTTATTGATTGCCCAACTAGCATTAGAGTATTGGGTTAGAAATGGGATATTTTAAGCATAAGGTTTCTGCCTACTTTGTACTCTCTCTGAGTTTGTAAGGGCAGTGTCCAACACTCTCTTGGCGTAACCCCTAGTTCTTAATTTCTCATACCCCATTTCTAGCTGTTCCTGTTCTTTTTTTTCTTCTCCTCACTGACCAACCTCCTAACCCTGACAAATTGACTAATCAGAATGGCCTCATATACATTTTTGGATGATGGCTGCTAAAATAAAGTAGCTGGTTGCAATCAGTAATTTTAGTTTATAGCTCTGTTTCAAAATTTTCTTTAAGTGTAACCTTAACATCCAAAAAGTGTACTGTTTCTTTATCCGCGTTGAGATATACTGTTTCTTTATCCACACTTTTAAAAGTAGAGAAACCAGTTACTCTGGTTTTCTATATTCTCCCGAAGATTCACAAGGCTCCCATCCAGCCGCCGGGGCTCCCTTTAGTGGCAGGTATAGGTTCCATCTCTTGCCTCTATGCTGGATGGTATCCTTGCGCCTCTGGTCCAGGAGACTAGATCATACCTTCGAGATAGTATACACTGAAAAGCATTGTAATCGAGCCTACATCGCATAAACTTCTGGCAACCCTGGATGTCTCTAGCCTCTACACCTCCTCATGAAGAGTGGTTGGCGGCATGGGAGAGACTTCTGAGACATTGCCAGGGGTACACCGATAAACAGGTGAACTTTTTCTTGAGGTTACTAGAAATCGTACTCCATCATAATTATTTCAGATATCTAGATACTATCAGGGCGACGCACCAACATGCGCACCGCTCCTGTTTTGGAGTATAACGCTAAAGTTAACAGTGCAGTCACCGCAAGAGATGTTATATGCCGAAATCTGCATTTTATTGCAACACTTTCAACGCCAGCTAATAATTAAGGATGGACTAGAACTTTATGAGTTCGGACGAACTCAAACTAATCGAACTAGTTCGACTCGCTGGACTTTTTTCGATAATCCTCGAACATTCGAGAATTCTCCAAACGTTCGGCAGGTCTCGAACGGACGCTTCCGAAAATCCCCGAACGTTCGTGGATTGCCGAACGGCCGACAATCCCACGGCCGTACATTCGGGGGTCCCGCAGCTAGAAACTGGGACCCCTTCCCGGATCCTTAAAAGGACCTTTGTGGCTCTGACGAGGGCCCTTTGGGGCTTAAGGGGTCATGCAGCTCGAACCAGGACCCCCCTCCCTGACTTATAAGTGCCCTTTTGGCCCTGACAAGGGCCCTTTGGGGCTTAAGGGGTCTCGCAGCTCGAACCGGGACCCCTCTCCCCAGCACTTATAAGTGCCTTTGCGGCCCTTGCAGCCCTGACAAGTGCCCTGATAAGTGCCTTTGTTGGGGGTCCCACAGTCACCGCAAGAGATGTTATATGCCGAAATCGGCATTTTATTGCAACACTTTCAACGCCAGCTAATAATTAAGGATGGACTAGAACTTTATGAGTTCGGACGAACTCAAACTAATCGAACTAGTTCGACTCGCTGGACTTTTTTCGATAATCCTCGAACATTCGAGAATTCTCCAAACGTTCGGCAGGCCTCGAACGGACGCTTCCGAAAATCCCCGAACGTTCGTGGATTGCCGAACGGCCAACAATCCCACGGCCGTACATTTGGGGGTCCCGCAGCTAGAAACTGGGACCCCTTCCCGGATCCTTAAAAGGACCTTTGTGGCTCTGACGAAGGCCCTTTGGGGCTTAAGGGGTCACGCAGCTCGAACCAGGACCCCCCTCCCCGACTTATAAGTGCCCTTTTGGCCCTAACAAGGGCCCTTTGGGGCTTAATGGGTCACGCAGCTTGAGCCAGGACCCCCCACCCCTATCAGGGCCCTTGTGGCACTTATAAGTGCCCTAGTGGCCCTGACAAGGGCCCTTTGGGGCTTAAGGGGTCCCGCAGCTCGAACCGGGACCCCTCTCCCCGGCACTTATAAGTGCCTTTGCGGCCCTTGCAGCCCTGACAAGTGCCCTGATAAGTGCCTTTGTTGGGGGTCCCACAGCTCGTACCGGGACCCCCAGTGAGCTGCTCTTAAAAGAGCCCTTGGGCGTGTCTTCTTTCTTCCTTTCAGTGACACCAGCTCCGCTGAGGCTACCGACCCAGAGAAGTACCCCTGCGGCTGCCAGGGGTACCTCCGGAATTGGAAAATCTGATTGGTTAATGTAAACCATGTAAACCAAGCATTGAAAAATTGACCAATCAGAAACGGATTAGCAATTTTTGCAAACCTATATAAAGAGGTTCAATCCTCCGTGGAGCTCAGATGCCATCGCAGTTGATGGATGAAGAAAGAAGAAGTGGCTAGCAGCATCGGCTCCGCTGAGGCCGTCGACGGCGCGCCGGAACAAGACGCTGGTAACATCGGCCTCCTTGGCGGCCACAGCGGTACTTCTCGGGGTAGGTGGCCTCAGCGAAGCTGGTGTCACTGGATGGAAGAAAGAAGACATGCCCAAGGGCTCTTTTAAGAGAAGCTCACTGGGGGTCCCGGTTTGAGCTGCGGGACCCTCAACAAAGACACTTATCTTACAAGGGCCGATGAGTGGAGTCCCAGTTCGAGCTGTGGGACCCCTTAAAGCCCCAAAGGGCCGTTGTCAGGGCCGCAAAGGCACTTATAAGTGCCGGGGAGGGGGGTCCCGGTTTGAGCTGCGGGACCCCTTAAGCCCCAAAGGGCCCTTGTCAGGGCCACAAGGGCAATTATAAGGGCCGCAAGGGCCCTGATAGGGGCCAGGAGGGGGGTCCCGGTTCGAGCTGCGGGACCCCTTAAGCTCCAAAGGGCCCTTGTCAGGGCCACAAAGGTCTTTGTAAGGACCTGCTTTCGAGCTGTGGGACCCCCAAAAGTCCGGCTGGGTTGTCGTACGTTCGGCAATCCTCGAACAGCCGATTTTGTGAATCTCCGGCCGTTCAGGAATTTTCGGAAGCGGCTGTTCGAGTTTTGCCGAACATTCATAAATCCTTGAACGTTCAAGGATTATTGAAAGCGGCACGCAGAAACCGTAAGTAGCGTGCGTGTGCACTACATCCGGTTTTTATGCTGTTCCCCGCACACAGACGTGTTTCCCAGACCATCTCCCAGGTTCCAGGGGCCTGTAAGGTAAGTTTACACTGCAATATTTCAGAAAGTTCATTCAAACTTTCAGAACTATTTACCCCCCATTGATTTTAATGGGTCCATTTTCGGACTTTCAAACTTTTTTAGAACGAACCTTCGAAAGTTTGGCCATCTCTACTAATAATAGCCGGAATAGAACAGCGCCAGGTAGCAATGTTCCAAGCGCTACTATAGACATATAACATCGCCGGGCTGTTTGAACTGGGTTGTCGATAGTGGTGCATTGCCCTGTTTTTATCTACAGTTGCAAGGAACTGACATGGGTTCGAATGTCACCCCATCATATGACAATTCATTTATGATTTGACTTGAAAAGGAGCATATTTATGTCAATGAACTCTGCCACTGTGTGGTGTGGTGGAGATTCATAAACAATGTGTTCCTCATATGGCGGGGCGACATTCGAACCCTGACATCATTTCACACTGAATTGAACAATATGCATGAAAATATCCAGTACACTCTCAGTGTGCATAAAGAAACAGTAAAAATTTTTAGCTGTTAAGGTTACACACTAAAATTTTGAAACAGAGCTATATACTAAAATTACTGATCGCAACCAGCTACTTCATTTTAGAAGCCATCATCCAAAACATGTACGTGAGGCCATTCCGATTAGTCAATTTTTCAGGGTTAGGAGGTTGGTCAGTGAGTAAATGAAAGAACAGGAACAGTTAGAAATTTAGAACTAGGGGTTACCCCAAAAGTGTGTTGGACACAAAGTCAGAGAGAATACAAAGTAGGCACAAACCCAGTGCTAAAAATATACAATTTGTAACCCAATACTCTAATGCTAGTTGGGCAATCAACAAAATACTAAAAAAAATTGGAAGATACTTCAGAGGGCCTACCCCGATATAGAAGAGTTTAAATACCTACCCCTTGCCTCATATAGGAGAGGATGCTCATTTTATAACATGCTGATAATTGTGGATACATATACTCCCTTAAAGGTACTCGGAGGTTAGGCATGTACCCCTGCCTCTCTTTAAGTGTACAATGCATGAACGTCCAAAAGGAGACTTAATTTTTTAATCCCCCCACCAAGTTGCATATTTATTATACTTGCAACTCTTCTTGTATATAATTATCTGTCCTTGCAGGAAAATGTATCTGGGGGAAACCACTTTGCCAGTAAAAACCCAGATCTCCCAGCCAATCCAATATATGGACGGTTAATATAAAAACCCGGGTTCGAGCCGAACTTTATGAGTTTGGATGCACTCGAACTATCCGAACTAGTTTGTACTCAAACTAGTACGATTTTCCGGACTCCCATGATTATTTTTGAAAATCATCAAACGTCTGAACATTCTGTAGACCTCGAACGGCTGATTTCGGAAACCCCTGAAAGCCCAGGGATTCCCAAAATTGCCCACTTGAGGATTGCCGACAATCCCATGGCTAGATAATCTAATGTTTCCTTTATTGTATATTCTCCACAGCTTTTCTTGAACCCGAAATTCAATATGGCTGCCAGTCAATTTAATAATACCTCTCCTTAGTAGGGATGCATCCTAGTTTCAAAATTAGCCTGGTTTTGATCGGGAATTGCTGGTTTTGAAAAATTTGCAGATCCAACAGATTATTCAAACCCTGAACATTTCATCAAAATTTTTAGAAAGTCTTAAAATCCATTTCAAAAACTTAAAATCCAACTGAAAATGTATAAACAATATAATCTAATGAATTGGTCCGCTGTCCCGTAGCAATACATGTATTTTTAATAAGAGTTAAATGCATCCAAAACTAGATTGTAAGCTCTACATATATACATATATTTATGTACTGAACTATTGATGTATTTAACCCTCTTGTATGTATTTTGTTACTGTACCGCGCTGCTTCCCCAAGTGGCACTTTATAAATAAACTATACATACAAAACAACTTAACAAAATCCAATCAAAGTTTATAAGTAATCATAAGTAAATCATAAGTAACTCATAAGTAATCATAATGTAAATTGTGTGTTTAGTTTTTAACGCATTTGCAATGTTTTTTTTAAAGGAAAACTAAAGACTATATTTAGCATTTTTCAAATTCTTATTTAAGAAGTAGCTTTTAAGAGAAATCTTTTTTTTAAAAGTGTCAGTAGAATAACCATGTTCCGTCAGCTGTGCCTGCCCCTGACACCATTGTTCTAGAACCAGCTAGTGTGTACATGTGCAAGTAACCTGCATACTGCAATGCTACAGTGCTACTTCAGCTCTGTAGCCCTTGGCAACTTTTCTGAAGAGGATTTCAATTAAAAATGAAACTTTACAGAACAAAAAAAGTGGCTAAAAAAAAGAGAAGGAAAGTGAGGCACTATTGACACACCACATAAATGTACAAAACTTTGTGAACAGGGCAGTGGATCAGGTTATTGTATTTTATTACTAAAGACATTCAAGTGTATGTGGGCTTATTTAAAGTAGAGGTATAGACTGCTTTTTTCCCATGACGTATCACTCTACTTTTAGCTGCATTTTATACAAAGATTTGCATCTTTGGAATCATAGAAATCTTTCACTAGAACAAGCCCAAGGTCAATGAAGCAAAAAAGTTGACACCATTGCTACGTGAAATATTGGCCCAGTGCTGTAAACCCCAGGTGTACATTGTTTTAAGGGTGAAAGAATTCAAAGAGGTCAGTCATTCACATGCCTGCAGATACAGAGATTACTATGTACTTGGAGCTTCTAATGAGACATCTATTTTCTAAAGCCAAGAATAATTCCTATATGTCAGCACAAAAAAAAAAATAGAACTCAAAATAAAATGCCAAACAAACAATTAAAACCAGTGAATGAATAAAAAAAACTGTGTTATCAGCCAGAAAAATGTGTGTGGGCAATGACATAGTAACACGTGCAAACAAGGCAACTGCATTTGGTCAACATACAGCATTGTCAGGCATGAAAAATGCAAAGTAAATCTGCAGCTCAAGCATGATCCAATACCAGTCATACCTATATTGCTTACATAATAACAATGCTGCTGCAATGACATTTGAGGTAATGCTAATCCATGACAATCCCAGATATGTACAGTAGGATTACATTGATGTATGCTGGCCAAACAATATACAATGTGCCTCCCAACTTTTCTGTTGCAATTGACTTTTGGTTGAAAAATGAATAAACCAAATTATAAAAATTTGTGGAAAGACCAGGAGGGGATCACATGGAAGATCGAATGTCATTTCAACCTACTATGTAATTGATGTATGGAGAGCATTCGTCTTACCAAGTGGCATAAAGAACAGCACTATTGTCATTTCATAACGCACATGGATATAAAAATAAAGATACACAGAGAGTATCATATATGTAAAGCTCTATAGCAGCTGCTGCAGTTCAGAGGGGTAACTGCCAGTGGAGCATCTCGTGGGACCATAGTCTGGGTGATGGGGGTCCTAACTTCTTAATCTTCTTCCACTAGATACAGCCAGGCAACCAGTGTAGATAAATAAGGGAGGGGGGCCTATTATAGCTTAAAGTATCTCGTTTTTTGGTCCTCACTCTGTGTACAGCCAAGGAGAGGATTCTTCTTTAAAAATATTACAGTTTTTGATCTCATAATCCCGCCAATCACATAATTGTTATTTAAATTAGACTTTGTTTAATACTATTCAATTACATCATGAAGACGTTATGTAATCCGACTGGTTTTCTCAATTCAGAATGAATTATAAGAAACTTATAAGAAACCTTATAATATTTAAAAACTTTTTTAGGGTGGAGATACCCTTTAAGGGTGAACACGCCCTTTAATACTATTTATTGCCAATAGGTCATTGAAGCAGCACACAAAATTATTGCATCCCTCTGTAGATATGTTTTCAGAGCACTGTAGGTCCTGGGTCTGGTACATGCTTCATTCCCACCATCAACTATTACTACTGAAAGTTATTTGTAATGTATACTGTAATTCCATATACTGTATTATTGAAACTCTGCAGATAAATATTATTTAATGATACTAACCAAGATGATCAGTGTTGACGTAGAAAAATGTATGTAAAAATAACCATAATTAGAGGTTTAATTACTATTCCAAATAAAACGCATATCAGGGTCAGGTGTATGGGAAGCATATTTCCAAGTAGAGGCGCTCATACAGATTTAGGACAGGACACACCTTCAGTAAGCAACAGAAGATTCTGGGTGTAACAACCTTGTGCATGTAACTACCCTATCAATTATGTCAATGCACTGCAGCTTTTTACTATGTGATACTTCACTTGGTGCTAGGGGAGTAAATGAAATACCCAATTTAGACCACCAGGTACCAAGGTTCCTTTTTTCCCTATTTCCCTTATGTATATTATGCCGAATTATAGCATATGCACGTAATGTGCCAAATCAACCAATACCTCAATACAAACCTCATATCAGACTGTTAGGTATCCTGCAAAATAACACCCTCTCCCCCCCCACACACACACAAATAAAGTGCCTCAAAACATCAGAGGGATGGCAATGCTGCACATTATCTATATTCAATCCATGCTATTAACAGCCATAGTTAAATATTGGGTAAACTGGCCTAGATAATGGATGCTAAATACTTTTAACCATTTTTTTTTTACCATTCTGTCACTAATACAATATTATTTCTATATAACGGTGATACTACAACTTTACTACATTCCGGAGGACCAGCTAACCTGCTCTCACAATGCCATAGCTGGATCAAAGTGATTACAGAAACACAGTGCCAATAAAGCTGTGATTTGGAGCAATACTTCATTCTCCCTCAATGTTATACATGTTTTAACAGTGTTTAGTATTATTCATTTTATTTCCTGTAAACTACTACAGGTGAAAAAAGGGTCAGTTAGTTGGAAACATACACAATATAATTAAATTGGTCTTTATTAGAAAACACCACACAACGTAGGTCTTATTCAATAAGCGGTGCAAACCAATCAGATGTTATCAAATGTTTTCTAACTGAGGCAGAAGGCTACAAAGGTATCGTCTGATTGGTTGAGGTAAATTGACAGTCTGTTTCTAGAGCACTCGTGCGTGTTACAGCCTTATTAAATAAGGCCTGTTGTGTCCTACTTTGGGGTCCTTTATCAAGGATCATTTTGGAGCACGGCCAGATGTGAATGGATTAAGTAACACTAAAGTGTTGTAGAATGTGCAGCGCTTTGTAAGAACCCCACTTTCTAATTTATCAATTGCAAAAAGGTTTTACATTCCTCCAAATTATTAGTTTCTGCTTCCTCTGCTGAACCAGAAAGCAGAAACAAATAATTGTGGGTTGTGCAAAGTTACACGACCTTCATCCATCACTGGACCCTAAGTTCCAGCCACTTTGGAGGATTAATGGCTCAGTAAGGCTGAGGCCCCACTACAACATACTGAAAAGCCCGCGTATTTACAAGCCTTATTGCATGCAACTGCGTGTGATTTTGGTGAACGTCGTTCTGTGTTTGCGCATGCAATTTTGCTACTTGGAAATATAGAAACGCATGCGTTTGTGCAAAAAAATGGTGATCACAAAACAAAAATTGATGAGTAATCACGTGCGCATTGTAAATCACGTGCATTTTTGTGTTCTCGCTATTTCCATAGTAACCAAAATCGCATATGCAATCGCAAGTGATTTCATGTGAAAAATGCGTTAGTGTGGCCTAGCCCTTACACTACATGCTTGGCATTCCTATTGTAGGTTTTCTGTGATGCAGACAGTTGGAACTTATGATGAAATAGGGATAACTGACCTCGCTATCCCTCTGCTATAAATGATGCCAGGTTCAACTGACTCATAAACTTGAAACCAAGCAGCCTGTCTGGCACCTCTCCTTTTCAATACTGACCCAAAACTTTTATTGTATAAGTAAACTGGCAACAGAAGGAATGCCTTGTACTGTGTGCATCTTACATTCTGCCCAGGAGCAAAACACATTTGCTAGTGTTAGAAAATGAAACTGTAGTAAATCTCTGGGGAAGGACATGGAAAACCCATCTATGCAGGATTTTCATAGGTTTGTTTTGCCAATGAGCAACAGCTGTTCCACAGCTTCTAAATTATTGTCTGTGCTTTTTTGGCAGGTCGAACGTCTGGAATCAAATTGCTCTTTTCTTTGTTGCAATTGTAGAACAGAGCTATACATTTCTCTACTTACTGGATAAAGAAAATACAATTATATTCTGAAAATCAGGTTGGTTGGTTGACCAACTTTTGAAAAACCTACAAAACCAATACATTTGTATCTAGGGCAATTCCAAATTGCCACACTACAACACACCATAAACGTGCAAATAAATGCTGATCACAGCGCAGCGAACAGCAGCACATCTACTGGCCGATGGTATATCGGCGCTTTTTTAGTGCAAAACCCACGCTACCCATTGTACTATTGAGTTAGTGTGGGTTTTTCACTAATTTAGTGCTGGCACCGCCATTTCCAGAAAATCTCGGAAATAGTGTGCTGTAGCCTATACAATAAAGGCTAAGTTAAGTTTTGTGCTTCCTTTGTAGTGTGAAATTTAATACCTATTGATTGGAGGAGTAAGGGCTAGGCCACACAAGCGTGTTTTTAGCGGGTTTGCACACACGATTTTGGCTAACATGGAAATCACCGAAATTCCTGCGATTTCCGATGCGCTCATGTTTGCGCATGTGTTTTGCGCAAACGCATGCATTTTTATAATATTGAATTACAAAAACGCATGTGCAATCGCGTGTGACAACGCTTGTTATTGTGTGCGCGATTTAGTGTGTTGTAGTGGGGCCTAAGCCTAAACCAGATGTTTTACCTGACCAGAAAGAGTCTTGCAAAGGCATTTACAGCATGATGGGATCGCAGTCAGGTAACATAAGCAATATACAGTAAAATAATTCTTATGGTAGGTTACCAAAATCTGAAGTGGGGGCTCCTCAGAAGAGCCCGTCCCAAATTAAATTTTATGTCTCCATGCTGTGGGCTTGCACATTCCTGCCAATGCCCATGGCCCAGGACTTCAGCACTGCAAGTCATCAGTGCTAACTAATGATCCACCATGCTGCCTTGTATTGATAACGACCTGAAAGAAAAAGATAATTAAGAGTCAAAACCCTGGGAAACTAAATTGGGTTTAAATTACATTTTAAGTTCTGATTGCCAATGACCGATTCGCTTTATCTGGGAAGTGGGCAGGCCCAACAGGTGTGCCTGAGTGGCTGCCCCATGCATTTCTTACTGTCCCTTTGGCTCTGCCTTTAGATTCAGCAGTTTTCTTTGTTCCTGAGTAAATGGGCTGTGGGCCCAGCGGGGATTCCCCTGTAACCCAGGTCTGATTGATTTGTTATAATGTTAGAATTGTCCTATTTTAATTAGGGCTATGCTTCATTCAGATAAATCTGCATTGAATATTTGGTATTTGGCAATACTGCTATTTCACTTCATATGGTGTAATAAAAGTCTTGACATGCTTCCAACCATGAACTGTACATAGGCTCTGGGAAGATAAAAAGCTGAGCCTTCTATAAAGAAGTAGGAGAAACAAATGAAAATGAATTTTCTGTGCAAGTCTTAAAGAATATGTTATAAAATAAACAGGAAAATGATTGATTATTTACCTCTAGGAGTTTTTAAAGGTGGTTTGCTGATTTAGCACCTGCAACAGCTCAGCTGATGGAATAGAAATGACCTGCATTTTCCATTCTCCAAAACACGTTGGCTACTTTACCACACACTCTGGAAAAAAAAAATCTTTTCCACATCATTAATTATTTTCCATAACCTAAACTACATTCCAGCAAATCTACAGAAGAAAATAGCTATGGGTAAAGCCACAGAAAATTTACCAACTCTTTACTACAACTAGAAATGTTGCAACACTACATACAGTACATAGTCACTAGTGAACCTATTGGCAAACGACTAACTCATAAAATTAAATTTAATAGAATTAAATGAAATAGAAAAATTAAACAACGCTTCATCTATTTAAAGGACAACTAAAGCCGCAGAACAACACTGAACCAGAAGGCAGAACACCTTGATATAAAACCAGTAATCTGTGTCTTACCTCTCATTTTGATACAGACACTGGGAAATGTACCTAAATAACATATGGTTTGTGCTTTACTTTACAGCATTCTAGTATCACACAGTTTGGTCAATGACCATTATGTTCTGCACATGCTCAGTCCTTAGCTATGGCAGAACCTTGTTACAGTTGGTCACACCCATTAATAATCTCTAGCCAATCCTTTTACAAGACAGATAAAGCAAGGAAGCATGTGACTGAGGTCAGGAGGTGTGGACTGACACTGCACATACACACAGATACTTCATTCAGTTTTTAACAGGTTTACATTTACTATATAATATGATTTACTGAAGTGGGATTTTATAGCTTATTGGTGTTTTTAGGCGGGTTGTTTTCAGATTCTGGAGTACAAAAAATTGGGTTTAGTTCTTTTTTAAGCTTTTCTGATGATTGCAAATTAGCCTTTAATGTTAAGCTTAAAGTTTGAATTCCCTGCAGCAGCAGCTAACTTAGAATATGAACAAGAAAAGTAAATATTGACTAACTGGATAAAGTAGTCACTGGCACAGAGTGAAACATTAAAGTTAAAGGAACATTTAGTGGGTTAAAAGTACCTTTTTCAGCTGCAAGAGATAATTCTTTGGGAGGTAGGTAGTACTACCTCACCTGAGGAAGGGGGCTTGTACCCCCCGAATGCTGTGTGATATGTCTGGTTATGAATAAATCACCATTCACCCTGGAATGCGACTTTGTGCCTTATTTCCATTAGTACTCCTACCTCCCATTCTGTACACTGTAAAATAAAGTTATGTTCATTTGGAAGCTGGAGCTTTAAAAATACTGGTGCCGTATTTTTTTTTACCTATGCCCCTCCAGAGCCTACCTTTGTAGATTCACAGTTGCTGACATCTTGATACTGGTATGCTCAATGTTAAGCTCCGCCCCTCTGAGATTTCCTCTGCTGTCTCCTGGCGTGTGCAAGGAACACACAGGCAATGCCGGAGGAAGCTGAATCAGGAGACAGTAGAGGGGCGGAGCTTAACATTCAGCATACCAGTATCAAGACGTCAGCAACTTTAAATCTACAAAGTAAGGCTCTGTAGGGGCATAAGTAAAAAAAAAATGGCACCAGTATTTTTAAAGCTCCAGCTTCCAAATGAACATAACTTTATTTTACAGTGTACTTATCCTTTAAGTTCTTGTCTGAGGCTGACAACAGTCTCACCTGTCCTCAACCTTCTCTATCATCTGTGCATACGCACCTACTGTAGAAAGGAAGGGGCTGTCAAGCAGGACAGAGGAAGAAAGGGATGATGGGCTGGACACAAGCAGCAAGAACAGGAGGTACCTCCCAGAAAATTAAATTTTAGAAAACTTATAATGTTGCCTTCTTGTACACTTATTTTACTCATGACTGCCAGGCCCTTCCTATTGGTTTGACTCGAGTATAAGTTAAGGGTAGAAATTATGACCACTACTGCCTTCTGATTCTGTTTTGAGGCTTTAGTTCCCTTTAAATGGACAGCAAAATTCCCATACATTAGTCCCATACAGTAATAGCCAAATCCACTATGGCTATTACTGTATGGGACTATTGAATGGCAATTCTGCTGTCCATTTAAAGGACAGCAGAAGAACAGATGTAAGACATAGGATGTAAGACATAGCACCTTTACCTCCTGTTCTTCAATAAAACTGACTACAAACAAATGATTTTACCAGTGTAGATAACCTTTAGTTGCCTTTCTAAAATAAGTTAGTTTTAATAACATCAACAGGGAACTGATCTGCAATATTTTAATCCTAATTTTAAGTTAAAATGCTAATAATACCTAAAAACAATACAACTATTGATGTTGCATCTCTCTTTTTGTTCCACATAGTGATGTCTGTATTTAAGTAAATGGGGCTGGTGCCCAGTATGTCAGGCGATAACAACAGAACAGCTTGGGAAGTACATGAGCAGCAGTGCCCATAAATTAACCAATTTTAATGTAATTGGAAGCATTATATGCAAGAAATGTGATTTATCATTTTTTTAACCCTTCTACCCCATAGTTAATTCAAACACACTGGGAGAATGTTCAGAGTCATCATATACGTTAACCTATTTGCAGCAATGTACACTAATTCTACATGTACTGTACAAATATGTATTTATTTGCATGTGCTTGTCAGAGTGTTATGCTAGCTATACACGGCCAGTCTTTCTTCCGATCAGATTTCCGATCAAGACAACGATAAAAAATCCGATCGGAAGAACAGCTTGAAGTTCCCTACCTTAAAGGGGAAGTTTAGTGCAAATACATATGCTTTTCAGAAAAAAGAGCAGTATTTTTCCATCCCAATGACCTTAATCTGTCAATTTAGCATTTTGTCTGTGTATAAATAATTGCAAACGAAATACTGATTCCTGTTTGCAGGACCCCTAGTAGAGACCGTTCTGGTCTTACCCTTGACCCAGCACCTGGGTTGATTTAGTTGCTCAATAGAGATCTGAGCATCTTTGACCCACCCAACAGCCAATCAATAGAAATTACTGTTAGGAACATTCCAAGGATGTGATGCATCCTGGGAAGAAGAAGGACCGTTAGAACCTGAAATGTCAGCTCACTAATGTCAACAGCAGGGAACAGCAAAGGGTATGAAATCAACTGATTTTTCAAAACGGGAGAAAATATGTAGAATAACTAAGTATGCATTACACAAACCAACAATTTAACAAATATTGATAATTTCCACTGAACTGTCCCTTTAAGGCCTCTTTCAGCTTGAAAGATGGGGTCGGTGGAAAGATTTCTGCCTGGACAATCTTTGTTTTTCCGATAAACTGTTCAATATTGTCGAGCAGTCGATCGGAAAAACGGAAAAGGGTTTTGACTTTTGGAGCGATCCGATTGAAATATCAAGCCATGTACTTACCTTTACCGCTCCAGAGACTTTACCTACCTTGCCTGCTCCTGTGACTACTTTCCTAGCCTGTTCCTGTGCCTTACCTTGCTTGTTCCAGTTCTTCAGCACCTTGTTCCAGTATTCAACCTACAGTTCCTAGCAGCACCTTGTTCCAGCATCCAGCCTACAGTTCCCAGCAGCACCTTGTTCCAGAATCCGGCCTACAGTTCCCAGCAGCACCTTGTTCCAGTATTCAGCCTACAGTTCCCAGCAGCACCTTGTTCCAGCATCCAGCCTACAGTTCCCAGCAGCACCTTGTTCCAGTATTCAGCCTACAGTTCCCAGCAGCACCTTGTTCCAGTATTCAGCCTACAGTTCCCAGCAGCACCTTGTTCCAGCATCCAGCCTACAGTTCCCAGCAGCACCTTGTTCCAGCATCCAGCCTACAGTTCCCAGCAGCACCTTGTTCCAGAATCTGGCCTACAGTTCCCAGCAGCACCTTGTTCCAGAATACAGCCTTCTGTTCCCAGCAGCCTCTTGTTCCAGAATCCAGCCTTCTGTTCCCAGCAGCCTCTGTGTCCTGCATTTTCTGGACTATCCGCCTCCTCCTAAAGCGTACTTGTAAGTACCCCGGCCTCTCGGCCTTCATTACAGTAAAGTTGAGTCTACACAATGTCTTACACTCAATGTAAGATTGCAATAGCAGGACCAGCAAGTACTAGACACATCCAAAGGAAAATACAGGAATAGGAATTTAATGTAAGGTGATAATGATTAACTGTATTCAGATAAGGGGGGCAGAATGGAATGCCTCATAACCTTTTGTTTTTTCAAAAAGAAAAAAGTCAACTGCATAAACCTTCTTTCAAAAAAGTGAATTTAATCATCAGCTAAAGCTGTTTATATGTACTATAAACATCTCTGCAACAGACAAGCAGAGAGGATTTTTTATCATTTGAATTTTGATTGTATATTGAACATCATATGAGATACGCACTGAAAGCAGACTTTCTTCCACAGTGTATAGTTCCAAGTTGTTAAACAATGCTCCTTCTTCAAAGTGCAATCAGAAAACTGGCTATTTCAACATATAAAATGTGGTTGTATTTAAGATTTTTAGGCACAACCCTTGGAAGTTTCAAGATAAAATAAGCTTGCCTCTTTTTATTATGGTGGATGTTTTTTTTGTTGTTGCAAAAAAGATTTATGTTTACAGGGGTGTATCCAATGAAGAAAGCTAAAAGTTGATCACTACTAACCTCTAAAAAACATTACAATTTACAAGCCACTGTCATATATGATTTAATTTATATAAACCTCATACAATGAAGAGATTTGTATAATTTCCATGGCAGCTCTTTGATTAATGGCATGTCAACTGTTTGGCATTTGACAGAAAAAAAGAAAAGGACCCCTCAAAACATAACAATAAAGTAAAAGATGTATCATATGTTCCTTAAAAATGAACAGTATCTTCTAATTAAAATGAGTATATCTGTTGTATTCAATTAGATCAACTGGACTTGAAATTTAGTTCTTGAAGACGTTTCGCTAGTCATCCGACTGGCTTTCTCAATTCAGAATGTACAAGAATCTGTGGCAATTATGTACCCTGGAAAATCCCAATTAGCATATCACAGCCAAGTGTTAAGGGCGTGATTGGATAGTGGCTAAGAGGTGTTATAGGAACGCCCAGAGTAAGGTGTCAAAACAGCATTTTGTTGTATATTTTCATTTCTTTCTTATTGGTTGCCAATGACCCTACAAACTAATTCTGAAGATTTTGCTTGTTACCATTCTCTCCATTTATTTTAATACTGTTTAGGCTAGTGGTGCCTGGCGGCTGCTAGGCTTTCAGACAGTGACCAGGCTGTTTCAATGGCTCCCCCTGCCCACCCAGACTCTGCCAATAGCCCCACAGTCCACAATGTTTCCCAAACACAATGCATGTGGTCTGTGGGTTGGAAACCTATAGTTTAGGCCCACTGTCACCCTTCTTGCTAAGTATATTGGTCGCAACAGTGTGAAACTAAATTAAATGGGAGAACATAAATACCTTTTAAAATTGTAAAACAGATTGGTAAAATCTAACTGAAAGAATTAGTAGACTACCTCCAAGATAAAGTGCATGGTTTAAAAATACACAAATACTAACTAACTAAAAAAATTTCCCATAAGGGACAATTATGTTGGATTGACTAAACTAAAACCTCAAATAAAATACAGAATTATGGAAAAAACATCCACATTTCTAGACAACAATGTGTAGAAATAATAGAACGCGAGACGCGACATGAAATGAGCCATACATTAACTATCACAGTTTATTAACACAACTTAGTAGGCCTGTGCACAC
This sequence comes from Hymenochirus boettgeri, assembly GCA_019447015.1. NCBI lineage: Eukaryota > Metazoa > Chordata > Amphibia > Anura > Pipidae > Hymenochirus > Hymenochirus boettgeri. Next base: position 61,308,161 of record CM033477.1, read on the forward strand.
AAGTTATAACATGCACACACAAACAAATGATATATACACAAGTTATAATGTTATAACAATATATATATATTGCACAGTAATTTCACTTTATGATTGAATAAAAAAATTATAAGACCCATGTGCACAAACATCTGTACTATTATACCTATATATATATATAACTAGTTATTGCACTAGCACCTAATAAAGTTGAAAAGGACCCTTGAGTGCACCTGTCTTTTTACACACACACACATATATATATATATATATATACACACACACACATATATACACACACACACACATATATATATTACATACCATTGCATTCAGCAGATAAAAAGTTGGCGGGAACATTTACTAGAAGAGTAGTGTTGGCAGACAAAAGAAAGGTCAGGCAATGTTGATAGAAGTCCATACAAATCAAAACAGATGGCTTGAAGTAATAGCAAGTGTAAGGGAAATTTTACTTCCTGCACACACACCCTGTGTCTATTGGGAGTACATGAGAAACAATATGGAATAATCCATTCCTGTGTTGTTATACAACAGGATGCAGGCAAATACATTTTTCTTCCTATTGTACATTTGATACAAAAACTAACACTTCATTAGTGTGATGGGATTCCATGTTGATTACACTTTTTCCTCCACACCATCCAAAAACTAGAAGCCAAAAGCCACAGCCCAAACACACGCTTTAAATACTTATTCTCACTGTTTTTTAAACTTTCTGCTCATCTAGTTGTATCCAAGTCCCCAGATCTACACTTTATATTGGAAAATGATTCACTTGTGAGCTAGGTGTATGCACAGCCTGAAAGTTTCTGGTGTGCCAGTGTGCATTGTTGTGTGCCGTGATTGCAGAATGTTGCTCAAAGGGATTGCACAAAAAATGCAGATCGTATACGCTCCAATTAGTGGATCGCAAAACAGGGCCACACCAATTGGCCCATTCTAGTGTGTTCTTTTTAATGCGCAATCAGATTGTGCATTAATGTTGCATTAATCATGTAAACTGGGGCAAATAATTTTTTAACTAATCATACAGTAATTAGGATTATTACCACCAATCTTAAATCTGCTTTTTTTTTCTTCTTTAACCTTCCTATGCCTTGTTTTTTAGCTCTGGGAGTTTTACTTTTAAAAGAGGGCTGGGCACAGCTAGTCGGTGATCTGTCAATCACCTAGACCCTTCCCCTGACACATTACGTGTAGAAAATATCCATTCTATAAAAGTAAAGCTTATTTCTCTGTCATTACATGGCTAATTGATTCAGCATTAAGATCAGGAAAGGGAATAAGCATTATCTGTTGCTCTGCGCTTTTTCTGTGCCCATAACCCCAATTCTGCAGTTACTGTTGCTGCTGGCTGTGTAACTAAGGTCCCAATGTAGCACTGTACCTAAAGAAATCAATTACAAATTCCCCCCTACACACACACACACCTTCAAACTCCTACAGCTAAAAGAAAATCTTCCTTTATTCAAGCAGTGATTACAACTCCCAGTGCTGCTTACTTTCCCATAGCAAAGCAGTTTTACTTTCACTTTCACTAGAACATAAAATCACTGGGTGAATGCTATTGGCTGTAGTGTGGCATAGATCATCTCGCCTGCACATGCTCCGCACTCAAGCTGTGCCTCAGTTTTGGGAGGGGGTGGATACATAGAGAGGAGACATGAATACTAACTAGGAGTGAGCTGAACAGGACATGAGGAGATCTAGTGACAGGGTGCACTGACAGCAAAAAGAGATCAAATTCCTGACAGCGCTAAAAATATAGAAATGTATAAAGGAAATAATTTTTTCAGTTTAGTGTCCCTTTAAGTTCAGCCATTTAAAATTTCCAAGTCTGAGGTGACGAAAATGCGCAAGTGTTTTATAAATACATCGAAAATAATGACCCTATGGCTAAAATAGCAATTGTTTATAAATGTGCCCCTGTTCTCCCAAGAACAAGCAAAAGCGTGAAAACTTTCCAAACTGGGTTTACCTTGATAAAGATAGTTGGTTTTTCATTTTTCTAATAACATTTTTTCATTATAAAATTATAAATCAAATCCCTAATTTATGGAGCCTTGGAATGTCTGTTAATCATCTTTTGTTTGTACAGCCACAGTATTAAATTTTAATTTGGTCTTTATAGTGCAAATAGACCTTTTATTGTATAACAACACCTTGATTCTTTTCTGTTTCAGACATTCTATGGTAGATTTGCTGGTGTGTTTGGTATTATGGTCCTGTTATGTAGCCCTATTTCAGTCATGCTTTTTGACTTTAGTAAGCTTTGGTATACAGAGGGGTTCATGGCCAACTGCAAGGTGTCCAGGTGCTTTGGCTGCAAAACAAGCCCAAATAATCACCCTTCCATCAATGTTGTGGACAATTAGTATGAGGTATTTGTCCACTTGTATGATCACTTGTTTGTCCAAATGATATTGTTCCAAATGTCTTCTGGTTTATTTAGATGCAACTTTGCAACCCAAAGCTGTGCTGACAGAGACTTTCTCAACAACCCTTCCAAACAAGTCATACTTGTTCAGTCTTTTTCTAATTGCACTTTAACATTTAAGCTGGCCATAAAATAGGCAGACATTAGATAGATAAGATGTTTGTCTACGGAAAACCATCTAATCTATCTTATGTCTAAAGACTGCATTTTACTAGTAGCAGTTCTTATATTAAAATAATTCAATTTGGCCCATAAAAGAACAAGCTAGGTGATTCTTAGATAGATTAGACATTAGTCTATAGAAAAATATCTATAGACAAATGTCTAAAGTAGTTTATGGGCACCTTAAGACAATTAATGTGCTAAGGCATATAAGGGGATATTTTAAAGACATACAGCCTTCCTGGGGTAATACAAAATAGTTAGCTAATTATATTGGTCTTTTTTTAAAAAAATCTGTTCCTAGCAAATCTCCCTGCATCCTTTGTGGTGGCTCACCACTCCAAAGTGCTTGTTTTAAAAACACCTAGACCATGAGGTTACAGGTTCAAATTCTGTCTTCCTCTTTTTTTGGTTTTCATTATGTTCCTAGCAAAATCTAAAGATTCTACATGTTCAGGTGTTCCATACCATATATTCACAAAGCAGGATACATCCCATGTGGAATTCAAACCATAATACTTTGTGGATATATGATATTGTACTATGCTCTATCCCTTTAAATATGAGCTCTTGTATATAGAGCGTTCTATTTATATATGTATCTAGCATCTTAGATCTGATAGCTTGTTTTCCATGCTTAGCTATTTTTTGTATTAATTACCTATTTTTCCTCTGTGATTTACTTATCAGTAACAGCTTGTTTTATTTTATTCTATTCTGTTTAGGTTCTGTTTGTTGTTTCTTTTTGTTTTCTTTATATTGGTATTTTTCTATTTATTCTATTTAATACTTTGTCTTTCTTTTGTTGTCCTGCATTCTCATTTGCATGTCGACCTTGTCCACGGTTCATTAGCACCTGTATCTCTTTACTCTTGTTTAGCTCTAATTGCAGAGATATGTCTACATCTATAAATAGGAAGTGACATCTGTCCCACGCCGTGCCTCTGATGAAGTGTTTGTATAACACGAAAGGCGTCAGGCATTGGCGTGTATCTGTGTAATATGTATAGACCTCAATCAACTTTATATTTTATCATACGGGACTGGTTCGTCTTTTGCCTGGGAGCTCCGCCTTCTACTGTATAATGTTGTCTGGAAACATTAGTTCCCCTTTAAAGAGTATTGCATCAAATGCACTATTTTTCAAAAACATCTGGAAATGGCTCCGGCCCCATAAAATGAGTGTAAAAAAATTCCATTGATTAGCATGGATTTTAACAATCCCGGGAAATATTGGGTCTTTTATTATGTCCTGATACATAAAAAACTTACGGAATTATGGTAAAAGACATTTTACTTTCTTTTTCTCATGTTTGTATGAAGGCTGGGCGAATTTTGGGTAGATGTAAGTATTGGTAGGACTATGAAATTATAATTATACAGGGAGATTCAATAAAAGTTCTTATCGTTTAAAATGGTGCTAATTTTGCCCCAACCAATCAGATCTTATTTAACATTTGAAAGCTAAAATCTGATTGATTGGGGCAAAATTAGCACCATTATAAACGATAAGAACTTTTATTGAATAACCCTGATGTGGTGTTTTAAACCCCCATTACTATTAGCAGAGAAAAGGGTTAGGCTATATTTTAAAGATAAAATAAAAAGGTCGCAAAAATGTTTAATGTATGGATCAGTAAACACTAGAGATGGACACAAAACCGAACTCAAACCCGAGTTTGAGCCGAACTTTATGAGTTCGGATGAACTCGAACTATTCAAATATGATTGGTTAATGTGTGATCATATAATTGCAAGCATTGAAATCTTAACCAATCATAATTGGATTTGGTCCTTCTGAAAACCTATATAAATAGCAGCAAACCTCCGCAGAGCTCAGATGTCATCGCAGCTGATGGCTGAAGAAAAGATGTCGGATCAAGAGGTCAACAACACAGGTGACATTGATGTCGCCACTGCCGGTGGTGTCATTGGTGGCCGAAGTGACATTGCCCGGCATTGGCGTCATCAGCAGAGTTGGTGTCACCATCAAGAAGAAGGAGTTGGTGTCACCGTCAAGAAGATGCAGAGACCTGAAAATGTCCTTTTAAGGAACAGGGGGGGTCCTGGTTTCGAATGGCAGGATCCCCAACAAAGGCACTTGTCTGTGCTGCAGAGGGGGGTCCCGGTTCGAGCTCCGGGACCCCTTAAGCCCCAAAGGGCCCTTGTTAGGACCACAAGGGCACTTCTGAGTGCCGCAAAGGCACTTCTAAGTGCCGGGGAGGGGGGTCCTGGTTCGAGCTGCGAGACTCCTTAAGCCCCCAAAGGGCACTTGTCAGGGCCACAAGGGCATTTCTAAGTGCCGGGGTGGGGGGCCCGGTTCGAGCTGTGGGACCCCTTAAGCCCTTGTTAGGGCCACAAGGGCACTTCTTAGTGCCGCAAAGGCACTAATAAGTGCTGGGGAGGGGGGTCCCAGTTCGAGCTGTGCGACCCCTTAAGCCCCAAAGGGACCTTGTCAGGGCCACAATGGTCCTTGTAAGGATCCAGGAGGGGGTCCTGGTTTCGAGTGCAGTGGAGAAATGCACAACAATAATAAAAAAAGTGCGCCTACAGTATAAGTACTAACCATACCTACAAGTTTAAAGGGCATGTCCACCCCCAAAACTATAATCCCTCCACTACTGGCCCCATCATGTAGTGTAGTTTAATACTTACCTCACATCCCAGCTTCATAAGGTTCTCCTGTAGTCCCCCCCCCAAAGTCCCAAAAACTGCCCACCAGGAGGATAGCTGGTCTCCGGGAGAAGTTTGGCATGCGTACTGCGGCCCTTCTCCCCCTCCCTCCCGATTAGGATTCCCTCCCCCTAGTGTTAAACCCTTTCACCAAAGATTCCCCCTGTCCCCCCAGCCCCAACCGCAATGTTAGTATTATTAGAAAATGCCCGAAACACCTTCCCTCTTGCCTCCACCGCACTGAACTCCCGGCAGCCACGTCCGTGATTGGCTGCCACTCAGCCAATCACAGACGCGACTGCCGGTCCCGAGTAAATGCAAGCAGAGGGCCTGGCAGCGCGGCGGAGGCAAGAGGGAAGGTAAGTAAAGTTTGGGGCATTTTCTAATAATACTAACATAGCGGTTGGGGCTGGGGGGACAGGGGGAATCTTTGGTGAAAAATTTTTTTTAAGGGTGGACATACCCTTTAACATAAATAGAATATATTATCTTGCTTTCTAAGAAAGAATCTCAGTTTCTTCAGATGTAAAAGAATAACGTGTGTTTCCCACTGCTGACCTAAACTTTTCATCACATTTGTTATTAATGCAAATATTTCAAGCTGTGTTGTGCCTACAACTTGCCAGGCCACCCATGAAAACTTTGAATCACTGTCAAAACCTTAGCTCCTTTCTTTACACTGCATCTATCCCTCACTAAAACCCAATTCAGTCTATAACATCAGTAGAGAAGGTCGAACTTTTCGAAATTGGATCCATTAAAGTCCACGGGGACCAAATAATTTGAAAAGTTTGAATAAAATAAACAGCAATGGTAACTTTCTGTATATGGCTCTAGGACCTAGGAAATGTTCTGGGAAACACATACACATATCCAGAACTTGAAATAAACTAATAAACCTCCTTCACAGACATGTTACTTTCGAGTTTCTGCCTTCTATGTTCGGAATCAAGGGTTCAAAAATTCGATAAACCACCCATACACAAAACCGAGGGTTAGTGAATTCTGTGTTTTTCTCATACACATAATCAAGGGTCCACAAATTCAGAATTTCTAACATATACAGAATCGAGGGTTTACAAATTATGTAAGCCTCCCCTATACAGAAACAAGTGTTCATGATTGTTTCCACTAATTTAAATGTGTGAAATGCGATTTGGAACTGGGTTCGAATTCATCTCTAAACATCAGTGAAGCCAGAGGTGCTTAAAAAAAAAAAAAAATCACACCTAGACATTAATTTAGAAGAAGGTAGCTTGGGACTTGCTGAGGCAGGAGGTTGCAACACCTGAAATGTTATGTGATATATCAGTACGTTTATTAAAGAGTTTGATCATTCCTTTATTTTGGTGTGCTTCTACGTCTTTTGGATATTTTACAACACAAAGAATCTGAGATCATTTCATGTAATGGACTAGTAATGGACATTAACCACCCCATGTGATATTTTGACCAGAACTACTGACACAACCAATATTTTGTGTAAGTTGGTCCATATATACCTAGCCCTGGTTAATTATGCATGGCTGATAGTTTGCTGGATTACCAAACATAAACACCTCAGCAGTGTGTCCTGGTCCAGTAAAATCATACAGAAGTAACACAAATAAACCAACCTCGTGTATTGCATTCCCCAGTGTGAAGCTCCAATAAAAAACATTTATCATACAAACTAACAGCAGAATCAGAAAACGGTTTTGAATCAAATCTAATTTCATTACGAAAATGCTGGTTTAGAAAATCTGTGGATCCAACTGATTTTTCTGAAAAATGTATCAAAAATGACAGTTGAAAATTCAAAAATCAAGACTGAAAAGTCCAAAATCATTTTAAAAAGTCAGAAAAAGTAGTTGAATATTTGAAAATTATTGTGGAAAATGATGATTAAAAAAAATTCCTCTGCTTAGAATCAGATTTCTGGAATTTTATAAATTCCACAGTACTTCTAGTACAATACAAGAAGATGAGAGTAAGTATAGTACGTGATACTCTTTTTATTTGCACTAACAATAGTTTTCTTAATAGATTCGTTTTCGGGAGCTTCCTCCCTTCTTCAGATCTTCAAATATGAATATACATATACATACAACTGATATAGAACAAATGTAAATAACAGGGTTATACCAGTCTGGTGAGAAGAGATACAAGCAAGGGGGGGGGATGACAAAATTTTAAAACATTCCCCCCCACCTTGTATCTCCTCTCACCAGACTGGTATAAGTATAACCCTGTTATTTACATTTGTTCTATATCAGTTGAACTATGTATATACCAATGCATTGCACTATGTTTGACCGGTGTGAGGGAGCATACTAGTGTTTTTAAATGTTTTTATATTTTGTCCACATTGAATAACTGTAATAAAGGAGGGTACAATTATATATACATCTACAAATTTTTGCAGTCTGTCTTTTTGCTCTTCAGTTTTACTGTTCTCAATTCAGAATGACTTGTACAAGAATCTGTGGCAATTATGTACCCTGGAAATTCCAATTAGCATATGACAGCCAGGCGTGATTGCATAGTGGCTTAGAGGTGTTATAGGAATGCCCAGGGTAAGGTGTCAAAACAGCATTGTACATGGCAGACAGTTTAGGCTTGGTTACTTTATTTTAACATAAATGTCCTCCTTGACACCTCTCTTGAACCAGTCATGTTCCATTGCTATGTTAACATTACAATCTTCAAAGGTATGTCCTTTATCCTTAAGATGCAGGTACAAGGCTGAGTCCTGACCTGAGGAATTGGCTCTTCTGTGCTGGGCCATACGTTGCTGCAGTTGCTGTTTGGTCTCTCCCACATACAAATCAGAGCATTCTTCACTGCACAGCACTGCGTATATGATGTCGCTTTTCTTGTGTTTCGGTATTGGGTCTTTCGGATGTACCAATCGCTGCCTCAATGTGTTGTTCGGTTTAAAGCAGACAGGGATACGGTGTTTATTGAAAATTCCTCTTAATTTCTCGAAGACCCCTGCTACATATGGGACGACCATGTTCTTTCTCCTGTCTTGCCTTTCCCCTTCACTGTTGGTATACGTGTTATTTTCTTTCCTTCTACTTCTTTTGACAAAGGCCCAGTCTGGATATCCACAAGTTTTAAGGGCTCCTCTGAGATGTCCTCCAACTGTCTGCCATGTACAATGCTGTTTTGACACCTTACTCTGGGCGTTCCTAGAACACCTCTTATCCACTATCCAATCACGCCCTTAACACCTGGCTGTGATATGCTAATTGGGATTTTCCAGGGTACATAATTGCCACAGATTCTTGTACAAGTCATTCTGAATTGAGAAAGCCAGTCAGATGACTAGCAAAACGTCTTCAAGTACTAAACTTCAAGTCCAGTTGATCTAATTGAATACAACAGATATACCATGCCTGGATGAATGAGAACCTTCACAAGCAAAGGATGTTAAGGTTTTCCAGTAAGTAAACTCCATATCACTAGGAGAAATGCAGTAGCTTTTGGGAGTGATGTAGGCAGAGCTAAACTTTTTAGTTAAAGGCAGCAATACATTACACAACAGGCGCAGTAACACTTAACACAGGTCCTCTAAGCAGCCCACAAGTAGACTGCTTAAGGGCTAGGCCACACTAACGCGTTTTTATTGCGTTTGCGCACGCGATTATGCGTGCCTTTTTGGTTAACATGGAAATCGCTGAAACGCAAAAATTCCCATGATTTCTGATGCACATGCGTTAGCGCATGCATTTTGCGTGCACCGATTTTTGATGCAATCACATGCATTTTATAATATTGAATTACAAAAATGCATGTGCAAAGGTGGTGCAACAACGCACAGAAACTGCACATGCGTGATAACGCTCGGGATTTTGTACGTTGTAGTGGGGCCTCAGCCTTATACAGTGTGATAAAGAAAATCTATTTTTTATAGGCTCAGTTGTTACATCATTATTTCTGAGCAAATAGAAACAAAAACTGAAAACTTTAGGTGTTATGTCTCGGAATCTGGAAGAAATGAGCCCTCATAAAGCATATGAAACTAAGAAAAAGATTCCAGACTCCTTTAAATAAATTGGGTTTACGAGTTCTTCTTTCAGACAGCTTGTATTTTTAGTGGAATTTTTTTTTTGCCTGAATAAAAGTGAATGTTCTTGAGGGAACCAAGCGTAAAAGAACCTCACATATCTGATGCTGAAGTATTTGCACATACGGTATATCTCCCACCTATGCAAACACAGGCTGCATAATAAATGTCTGTTTCTGTTGTGTTTGAATTCTCTAAATCATTTGCCCAAATAGTTTAATGGCAGATAAGGAGCAGGGTTATAATAAACTCTGTAACTCACCTTGGGCCTCCTTTACCCACATGCTGTGGGCTAAAATATTTTTTAAAGTCACGCTAACCTTTTTTAAATAGGTTAGTGCAACTTTAAGAAAGTTAATATAGGTTTTTGTGCTGCATTAAGTAAGGTTTAACACAGGCTATATAGCTGAAGTTAAATTTTTGCAGTCCATTTGCCATTTTCCTGATCAACGTGCGCAGTGATATACACTGTGTGTGTGGCACTCAGTAAATGAGCCTGCCTGCCTTTACAAACACAAGATCCTTTTTAAAAGCACTATGAAGTTTTGTTTGTTTGCAAGACAGTAAAGAGTGTTGACATGTAAAGGGGAACTGTGGTCTCCATACCTGTCTACGTGCTCCAAAGCCCAAGATATAAAGAAATTACTGACCAGAAAGTTAATGGGTGGGAGGCTGACATGTGACATTCCTAAGGCTGCTCCTTCACCTTGCTGCAGGCGTGCACAGCCTCAGACTTCAGGGACAGGACAGGAAGTCCCTCCCGCTCCCGGCTGTGTGAAGATCCCCACAGTGAAGGTAAGGGAATCTACAGCCCTACTCTCCCACTATTTTCACACAGTTTTCTGTAGAGAGGGGTCTGAGTGGCCCACGGCACCCACAAGTGGGTGGGGCAATGACACCCGCGAGTGGGCAGAGCCACATGGGGCTGCATGGGAAGGGGCTAAGGGGGGCCTGCAGATGGAGAGTCCATGAGTGGGAGGGACCAGGGGGGCTTGCAAGAGGAGGGGGGCTGCAAGGGGAGGAGGAGACACAGGGCAGATTGACTGTCATCCACTGACATGGTTTCAGAGCAGGAATCAGGAAGTGCAGGGGACCTGGTGATGCTGCCACCATATCACACACAAAAATGTAAATATCTTTAAAACTATGCAAAATAAACAATGAAAATAAATTGCAAAAATTCTCAGGAGAGCAATTCCTATCAATTTACCTAAAGTAAGTTTTGGATGACAGTTCCCCTTTAAATGACTAGTTGTAACTGGATCTAGCTGTGAGGTGCCTATACAGACACTCAATTAAAATGTCTATACATTTCGTATGGCTGCACAATGGTGTTCTGTTTGAACTATACCGCTACATAACAGTGGCATAACTACCATGGGAGCAGGAGGAGGGACCGGGAGCCAGGAAGGGCCCCAACCTCATACTTTCCCTATGACAGATACAGCCTCCCTCTAGACAACCACTGTAGATGAATCAGAGAATGGGGCCCCATTTTTGTTTTGTTAGAGGCCCCAGTGATTTCTAGTTATGCCACCGATAGTAACATAGCAATGGAGGATAAGTACATATGTCCATCTAATTCAACTGATATACCCTTCTTATTAACCTAACAGCTGATCCAGAGGAAGGCAAAAAAAACAACTGAAAAGGGGAAACCATTCCTTATGGATACAAATGGCAATCGGAAAGTATCCCTCAATATTTTTAGTTTCAGAAACTTATCTAGGCCTTTTAAAACTATTAAATGAACTTGCCATAACCACATCTGCTGGAAGTCAGTTTCACAGTTCTCATTGTAAAGAAACCTTTCCTAACCTGAAGATGAAATTTCTTTTCTTCTAATCTTAAAATGATGACCCCAAATCCTCTGATATGACCTATTAGTGAACAATGCACCAGAGAAATTATTGTATATATTAATATATTTGTATAAAGTGATCATATCCCCACGCAAACGTTGCTTCTCTAATGTAAACAGCCCTAACTTGCCTGCACAGTCAAGCCCCTCCACTCCCCTTTTTAATTAAGTTGCCCTTTTCTGAAATTCTTCCATTTCCAAGATGTTGCTTTTGTATTTGGGATTCAAAAACTGCACCACATATTCCAAATGAGGCCTTACCAGTGCTTTGTAAAGAGGGAAAATTATAGTTTTCTACTTTGAATCTATTACCCTCTTTATATAAGAATATCATGCTAGCTATAGCTTTCTAGCATTGCTTGCTATCTGGTAAGCTCTGAACAGTAACACTTTTTTATCCCCTAAACCTAAACCCTCATACACATATGCGATCGCTGGGGGGTCAACCCCCGACACAAGATGTGCATAAATGTTGGTTTTGCCCAATGATTGAACTAAACGTCAAGTCCTGTTAAGCTAACTGAATACCACAAAAGTACCATTACTGGATGAATGAGAACCTTCACAAACATTTAGGTAAATATAAAGAGTAGAACTGATGATCTGCTAAACAAGATAAACAGACTGACTAACAATCTTTCAATAGTGGTTCCATAACCCATCCAGACTGATGAGTTTGATCAGTGAAATTATGCATTTCACAAATAAGTCCCACTTACATATTCCTTAAGTAGTTTGGATTGCGAGGTATACTGTGTGTGTGAGTGCTAAAAGATAGAGGCAGGAGACTCAAATTGTTGTTTAACCATGCATATTGCTACTTACAATATAAATATAGTGTGGGGTCTCAATTCTTAATGATTAAACACCCATTCCTCCACTCAATATATAAATGTATATAATCCCAGCTTTAAAAAGGTTCTCATTATCCAAACCTACACAAAAAGGCATTTCCTATTAGGCTGGACTTTTAATTGTCCAACAAGTTAATGGGTGTGCCCATAGTAACCACTGCTTACTACAGTTCTAGTTTAGTAACACAATGTAGTTCATAAACTATATTGTCAAAGCATAGATCCACCATTTTGTCCGGCAGAAGTCTCGGGTTTAAAGGGCAAATGTGTAAGTAGCATATATTTGATTTCCCCAATAATTTAGTTAAATAGCAATGCATGGTGATCGCACGCATTGAGAAATGGAGCTCACAGTGTGGCGTGTCCATGTGATGCCCAAAGTGGATGCAATCCAAAAACCAGATTGCTTCTTCATAATGGGGCCTAGACCAAAATAAGATGGTATGGCATATACTGTACAGTATGTAGGTCTAATAGCAGCAAGTATTACATTTGGGTCTAGAGAATATAAATCATCATTGCGCTTTGAATTGTTCTACTGTAAAACATATTTAAGGAGGACAGAATAATCTATTTAATTATGGGTTGTAGAAATGTAGAAAAATGAAAATGAAGAAATATATAACTGGCACGGTGGCTCAGTGGTTAGCACCGATGCTCTCCCTGAGCTTGCGCGAGTTTCCTCCAGGCACTCCAGTTTCCCCCGCAATCATAAAGACAAACGTATAGGTTGTATGTGTTAAAGGGCATGTCCACCCCCAAAACTATAATCCTCCCCACTACTGGCCCCATTGTGTAGTGTAGTTTAATCCTTACCTCACATCCCAGCTCCATATTGTTCTCCTGTAGTCCACCCCCAAAGTCCCAAAAACTGCCCACCAGGAGGATAGCAGAGTCCATATAGGACTCTGCCTCCTACCTGGCCTCCGGGAGAAGTTTGGCATGCGTACTACAGCCCTTCTCCCCCTCCCTCCCGATTAGGATTCACTCCCCCTAGTGCCCCTGCACAGTCAAGCCCCTGTCCCCCCAGACCCAACCGCTATATTTGTATTATCAGAAAATACCCAAAACATTACTTACCTTCCCACTTTCCTCCACCGCACTGAACTCCCGGCAGCCGCCTCCGTGATTGGCTGCCGCTCAGCCAATCACAGACGCGACTGACGGTCCCGCCCCTCTGCTTGCATTTTCTCGCAAGCAGAGGGCCTGGCAGCGCGGCGGGGGGAAAAAGGGAAGTAATGTTTTGGGCATTTTCTGATAATACAAATATAGCGGTTGGGGCTGGGGGGACAGGGGGAATGTTATGTAAAATTTTTTTTAGAAGGGTGGACATACCCTTTAAATAAATGTGCTTAGATTGTAAGCACTTCGGGGCAGGGCCTGATGTGAATGTATACATGTAATTGTAAAGCGCTAAGGAAGATGTTGGCGCTATATAAATCCATAATAATAACGAAGAAGTGATATTGGAGTTTTCTAGTATTGCTCCTTTTTCACAACTGTTTAAAATGAAACTGCGATCATAATATGCTAATCTTATATCTGTAGACGCTGGACCCATTTGCTTGCGCACGCCCACAGTGCACGCATGTCATGCATTGCCATGGTAATGTATAAACAGGTTGGACGCACGGAGCCCAGACCTACCTGTGCAAGCACGCAACAGCTGTTGTCCAAGTGACATTATTATGGAGAACCTGTAAACATCAGGTTGCGCATCCTCCATTCCATAGCCAGCAGTCAGTGTGCTCTAATTAATTGTGCCAGCAGTCAGGGTGCTCTGATTAATTGTGCCAGCAGTCAGGGTGCTCTAATTCACTGTGCCAAGAGTCAGTGTGCTGTAATTAACTATGCCAGCAGTGTGCTCTAAATAATTCACTGTGCCAGCAGTCAGTGTTCTCTAATTAATTTTGCCAGCAGTGTGCTCTAATTAATTGTGCCAGCAGTCAGTGTGCTCGTATTCACTGTTCCAAGAGTCAGTGTGCTGAAATTAACTATGCCAGTCAGTGTGCTCTAATTCACTGTGCCAGCAGTCAGTGTGCTCTAATTTGCTGTGCCTGTGGTTTTCTCTAAATAATTCAATGTGCCAGCAGACAGTGTGCTCTATTTCACTGTGCCAACAGTCAGTGTGCTCTACCCCACAGTTCCAGCCATCAGTGTGCTCTACCCCACAGTGCCAGTGGTCAGTGTGCTCTACTCTACAGTGCCAGCAGACAGTTTGCTCTACTCTACAGTGCCAGCAGTCAATGTGCTCTATTCCACAGTGCCAATGGTCAGTGTTCTCTACTCCACAGTACCAGAAGTCAATTTGCTCTACTCTACTAAGCATTCAGTGTGCTCCATTCCATAGTGCCAGCAGTCAGTGTGCTCTACACCACAGTACCCACTGTCAGTGTGCTCTATTCCACAGTGCCAGAGGTCAGTGTGCTCTACTCCATAGTGCCAGCAGTCAGTGTGCTCTACACCACAGTACCCACTGTCAGTGTGCTCTACTCCACAGTGCCATCAATCAATGTGCTATACTCCACAGTGGCAGCAGCAAGTGTGCTCTATTCCACTGTGCCAGCACTGCCAGCAGTCGGTGTGCTCTACTCAAAAATGCCAGCAGTCAGGGTGCTCTGCTCCAAAGTGCCAGCAGTCAGTGTGCACTATTTTAAAGTGCCAGCAGTCAATGTGCTCTACTCCACAGTGCCAGCAGTCTGTGTGTTCTACTCCAAATGCATTCAGTGTGCTCCATTCCACGGAGCCAGAGGTCAGTGTGCTCTAATCCATAGTGCCAGCAGTCAGTGTGTTCCACTCCACAGTGCCAGCAGTCAGTGTATTTAACTCCAGAGTGCCAGCAGTCAGTGTATTTAACTCCACAGTGATAGCAGTCAGTGTGCTCTACTCCACATGCCAGCAGCCAGTGTGCTCTACTCCACAGTGGCAACAGCCAGTGTCCTCTATTTCTACAGTGCCAGCAGTCAGTGTGATCTACTCCACAATGCTAGCAGCCAGTGTGCTGTACTCCACAGTGGCAGCAGCCAGTGTCCTCTATTTCTACAGTGCCAGCAGTCAGTGTGATCTACTCCACAATGCCAGCAGCCAGTGTGCTCTACTCCACAGTGGCAACAGTCAGTGTGCTCTATTCCACACTGCCAGCAGTCGGTGTGCTCTAATTTGCTGTGCCAGCAGTATGCTCTAAATAATTCAATGTGCCAGCAGACAGTGTGCTCTAATTCAATTTGCCAGCAGTCAGTGTGCTCTAATGTACTGTGTCAGCAGTCAGTGTGCTCTAATTTGCTTTGCCAGCAGTGTGCTCTATTCTACAGTGCCAGCAGTCGGGGTGCTCTAATATGCTGTGCCAGCAGTATGCTCTAAATAATTCAGTGTGCCATTAGACAGTGTGCTCTAATTCACCATGCTGAGAGTCAGTGTGCTCTAATTCAATTTGCCAGAAGTCAGTGTCTTCTAATTTACTGTGCTAGCAGTCAGCGTGCTCTACTTCACAGTGGCAGAAGTCAGTTTGCTCTACTCCACATTGCTAGCAGTCAATGTGCTGTATTCCACAGTGTAAACGGTCAGTTTGCTCTACTCCACAGTGCCATCAACCAGTGTGCTCCATTTCACAGTGCCAGAGGTCAGTGTGGTCTACTCCATAGTGCCAGCAGTCAGTGCACTCTACCCCACAGTGCCAGCTGTCAGTATGCTCCATTCCGGAGTGCCAGCAGTCAGCATGCTCTACTCCGAGGTGCCAGCAGTGAGTGTGCTCTACTCCACAGTGCCAGCAGTCAGTGTGCTCTACTTCAAAGTGCCAGCAGTCAGTTACCCTGTGCTCTACTTCAAAGTGCCAGCAGTCATTGTGTTCTACTCCACAGTGCCAGCAGTCAGTATTCTCCACATCACATTAGGGTTTTTCAGTGTTAAATGTAAGTTAAAATATGTTTGCTACCAGTAAACAACTTATAGCTAGAAACACAGCCGCAGAAAAAAAAAAAACGAGCCTGCATGGATAGAAAATACATGTGCGCATACAATGTGCCTCTGAAACACTGGAAGCAAAAGAGGCACGGCTACAAAAAGAAAAAGCTCAACAATTGGATAGGCGTTCAAACGTGACAGTAGAACAAGGACCGTTTGGAAGTCTTGCGCAGTCATAGAATATCAGAGAAAACTGCAGAGATGCAAGAAAGTCATTTAAAAGGTTAAAGACATTCAGTATCCCAACAAAGGAAAACCCAAAGGAACGACAGACTGCCACTAAACAATTCTGTGATTTAGCTGAGAATGCACTGTATAATGAGTCCACTGTTCATGAAAATTCATTGGGATTAATGAATTTCATCTGCAGTCATTGTCATTCACTTAACTTCTTTGAAGAAAAAACTGGCAATAGAACTGACGAGTTTATATGTTGTCAAAAGGGTCAAGATAATCTGCCTCCTTGGGAAGAATATCCTAAATATTTATGGAAGCTTTTGACTAACAATGTTCCAGAAAGAAAAAGCTTTATGAAGAGCATTAGATCCTACAATAGTTTGTTTGCTTTTTCTTCTACTGCTGTAAATATGAAGACACCATCTGGGAACGGTCCATACTGCTTTGGTGTATGTGGACAAATATTGCACTGGATTGGAACAGTGCACCCTGAGCAAATTCAAGACCGCAAATTTGCCCAAATTTATGTGTTAGATCCGGATGATGCAGTTTATCAACAAATGAACCTTCCAGAAAACAAACAATGCAAAGAGATGATATTGAGAAATGTATCTCAAGTCATAAACAATCACCCATTAGCAAAGTCTATAAAAATGTTACATGAAGTTGAAAAATAAGCCAATGCAAAAGCTGAGGCAGAAGGTGTAGCACTAACTAAAATTACCTTGGTGTTAATAAAGGAAAGAGACCAGGATCCAAAATGATACAATGTTCCGTTAATGAAGTGGCAATTGTGTTTTAAAGTAAAGACGGTAAGCCTCCATTTGACTGCGATATTGTCATGCATTTACTTTTTGATGAAACTACAGTAACCAACCTAAATTCCAATGTGTAGACATTTGTTTTCGTAAACTCGATACTTTGACATTCCCAATTTTGTTTTCTACTGGCCAGGAAGGATGGAGTTCTGGAAACTATCACGACAAAGCTATTTGGAGAATATCTTGCTTTCCAATGCACGACCAGAGCCACACAATTTATTGGTTATCAGTTCATTTGGAGAAAGAAGAAAATGTCTGTTTTTAGACAGGGAATGAAGTCCAAGCAGCTACAAGGGATACAAAACTTACCGCATAGTTTAAGCTGAATCAAGAGGATCAAGATGCTTGCTAGTGGAAGTATTGGGAAATTCCTGTTCACAGCGTTTGGGATGACAATGGTACTTTCTGGAAAAAGCAGCAGCAAAGTGGTTATAAGGTCATAGGCCGAATGTACACTGTATTAAAAAGCTGGAAAAGTTTTATCTAAGATAACGTAAAGCCGGAACTAGCCCATTTAATGGCATTAGAACTGTTCAAGTTCGTACTTAGTAATACTTACTATTACTTACGGTAATAGTTTGAAATCCGAAATATGTAAGTCTAACCTGAAATCCTGCACAATGTCCTGTTTCCACTATTTCTGCTTCCTAGTTCTTCCAGTTAGCAACTGTCAGTTATGGATTTGACAGTTGACATCACAGCCAATGACTGAATGTTAATCTCCTGTCTGCCTCTTCTGAGCATGCCCAGGCTCAGTACAGGTTTCTAAATTGCTCAGTTTCCATGAGGCCTCCAGAAGCATAGCAGGCATGCACTAATGATTTCATAGGACAAACTATGATATATCAACATATTTTAAAGAGGCCATTCTTTCTAAAAAAATAATGTTCTTATGAGGGTGGAGTTGTCCTTTAACTCATTCCGGGGGAAGGACCAGTAGGTTCCCACAGGCACTGGGGCGCAGGATCTAAGTGTGACCAGGATATCAACAGAGACCCTGATGGTGGTTATGTTGCACTGCTGAGTCACACCAGGTTGCGCCCCCCAGTAGCTGCAAGCGACGAGTCAAGGCAAAGGAACAGATGCACAGGAACTGGGACACATAAACGGAGATACTGGAACGATGGACAGGAACAAGTCACCAGAGAGAGTCATAGGAACAAGGCAAGGAATGAGGGACAGGAACAGGACACTGGAACAGGACACTGGAGCAGGACTCAGGAACATGGACAGAGGGACAGGAAAGACTAGGAAGCCGGTGTGGGAACAAACATTCAGCACTGGTCTTCTCCAGTCCCTGCATTTAAACTGTGACGCCATGCTAGTGTGCACGCACAAGACCGCACACCCTCAAAGGAAGTCCGACCACCAATGGACCCAAGGCAGGTAAGGAGTGATCGTGACACCCAGTATGCTCCACCCTCCATGATAAAGTGATTGTCATTTTTCAATTTGCAATACTTTTGAGAATCAGGGGTTTACTGGTTGTGAAATAACTGTCAATGGCGGATACTGCTTGCTAGTAAATACTGCACTGTATCAGTATTTTACACCATGGTCAGAATTTAAATTACCGCAGATATGGCACAAATACTAATGCTAGAGGTATTTGGAAAGCACGATATTACGATTTAGTTATATTGTTAATTTATACTGTAAACGTAAGTGATTACTTATGTAATCTGTTTCACTTCTGTAAGGAAAAAGATGAACAGCGCTACTCACGGAGGATGTATGTGAAATAAAACAAGCACTTTATTTGTTACATTTAAAAACAAGGAGTAAGTACACTCAGTAACACATTCTGATTACCCGTAATGTTTTTAAATGTAACAAATAAAGGACTTGTTTTATTTCACATACATCCTGCGTGAGTAGCGCTGTTCATCTTTTTCCATATCTATATGAATACCTGCAACTGGGAAGTAGCTGTCCTGAATGGGACGCACCACGTGGGTTTACCATTGAAGTCTGAGTGCCACCACATATGTTGCCACTTTTTGCAAGTCTGTTTCACTTCTGTGCTTTTCTTATGCCAGAACATATTATTCAGCATCATGTTAGCGTATAACATGAAATTTACCACCAATGCTCTTTGTTTTGGTATTTTCAATTCAATGTAAATAATATCATAAAGCTCCTATTGCAAGTGAATCCAAATCCAGATTCCTGAAAAATGGAGGAAGAGTCTATTTCTTTTTAAATAATGAAGATTGGAAGCCCTATGGCTTTATCCACAGGGCTATGAGTTCCATTCTCTATAATCATAATAGAGGGGTGGAAGGGTCCCTCTCCATTTCAAGTCAACAAATAGGAAAGCATATTCCGGAAAACGCTCTTTGTTATGGTTATGGTCAGTTGCTCGGTCAGAGCTGGTAAACACAGGCCTAATCATTAAACCAGCCTGACATTTTGGATGGATTGTCACAGGAGCAAAACCAATCAGTCTGGATGATTGAAATGATGGAACGTCAAGGAAAATTGTGCAGACCTCGTTAGACCATACAATTAATTGGGACAAACATTGCACGGCCGTTTTGCCCAATATGGGCGCTTTGTTGGTCGGAACGGCCATTTGGTCGGGGCTTGTTGATGATCCTCCCGGCGAATCAGGCAACAAATCCCAACTGAACGGCCATTTCGGACGATAAAGTGCCCATTCATGCCACGATTATTGGGTCAAAATGCTTGTGCATACACGCTGTGCATTGTGGGTCGGCCCCCTGTGATCGCACGTGTGTATGCACCTAAAGTCTACTTTATTTCACCCACTTTAGTTCTGTTTTAAGGATAGTTTTTTCCCAAACAAAAAACTTGAACTTTTCCATGTTTAAATGCAGGTGTTTAGAAATTCTATAAAATTATGATTCTCCATAATGTGGATATAATTTTCAATTTTGTTTCAGACAGTTTTGACTGAGCAAAAGCCAAACGTTTTCTTTGAAAGTGCAGTGAATACTGTTCTGTAACTGTACACTTGAAAATTGCAATGTCTTAACAGAAAAATAAATACTGCCCTCTGGTGTGCTGGTGTGTACAGAATATCACATATAGCCTAACTTTTCTTTCCAGGATTCCATGACACCATTTATTTAATGTTCAAAATGTCTATGTGAAACTGTGCACATTTGTATTAGCTTAAGCTTTGCTACATGAAAACATCATAATCTTTTTAACTAGACAAACTATATACGCTCCACATTAAAAGTGTTATTCCATGCCTGACAATCCCGGAAATCTGTAGTTAAAACTGCCCCCAGAATAAAATTGCATACTTACCTTCCCCACTGCCCAATAGAGCGATTGTTGTATTTACTCATCTCCCTGCAGTCTCTGGTGCCCAGAAAATGTACCTCTTCCCCTGCAAGAAAGCATCTGTGTGAGATGGCGCCTTTTTTTCTGGAATGCAGATGTCAGTCTTTGGCGGTGTCTCCAGAGCAATGTACCCTGTGTGCGTTACAAAATATAATGTGTGCAAAATTTTCAAGTGAAATTAAATTTTATGCGCTACATAAGTTATGGAAACTTTTTAATACATAGTAATATAGAAATCCATACAGTACACAAACTTTTAAAAATGGAAATATGTATCAACATCAATAAAACTAAAAGCCTCATAGAAGTACATAGTTCACCTAAAAAGTGATTTAAGAGGTGAAGGAGTGTGCAAACAGTCAAAATGAAGCTTATAAGAAAACTATTTGTGATTCCTATATCTCTCCTCAAAACCCATGAAACAGGTGTTAACTCAGCTCAAAATATTTACTATTTATTTATTTAAGGGTCATGACTACTCCTTGATTTCTATAATATAAATTAGGTGAACTAAGCAAGCCAGCACCTTTATAAGGTTTTAGATAAGGTTTACAATATACCAGTCCTTTCTGTGGTTGTCAGGGTCGGAGCTAGGATTTGAAAAGGCCTGGGGCACTCCTGGGAACAACAGGATATTTTAGGCCATGCAATTGTCTTTGCCACACCCATTTTGCCTCCCCAATTAATGAACAACTATATTATAAAAATTACTTTTTAAAAATATAAAGTACCTGGGACAGGGACGTAGGATTGGTTATTCCTACCTCCCAATATTGTTTTGTTGAGGAGTTACAGCACATAGCGTTTTCATCTGCCAGTTTATGGCCCTGGGTCTTCCTGTATTAAAAATAGTGCTGAAGCATTTAGGAAGACTGGCAGTAGCAGTTTTCTTCGTGCTGCTGCTCCTCATAGAAATGATATTAGGAGGTAGAAAGTACCAATCCTACCTTCCTGTCCGAGGTACTTTTTATTTAACTGTTTTTGAAAAAAAAACTTATCCTTTAAGCCACACCCATTATGTGAGATGGACAGACTTAAAGATACAGAGAGATGCAGAGACTGTATATGGGAGTGTCTGTATATGTAAATGTGAGGTTCTGTGTGTGGGAGACCATGTGTATGTGTGAGAATGTACCAAGGGACCCAAAGGCATAGGACATAAACCATATCCAGATTTTAGCACCCAAACTGCCAAAATCATCCAGCCCATACCAGATACTAAACTTTCTGCTTCAGGTTATCCTACCCCAACCCCCCCCTCAATAAAACAAGCCAACTGCTAAACCAAAGTGACAGTCAGTGTAGCCAAACAAATTCCCCATTTACAGTGTAATGGCTAGTCCCCACTTATGCGCTTTTTGCACGTTTGCGCACGTGTTTTGCGCTCGTGATAGCACGTGTGATTTGGTTATAATGGAAAACGCGGGAACGCATGCATTGCCATAACGGAAAATGGCAAAATTGCATGCGCAAAACGCATCACAAGAATTGTGTGCGATAACGATCTTGTGCGCAATTTAGTGCGTTCTAGTGGGGCCATAGCCTAAAGATATCAGTGCTGGCCACTTACTTACTTTATCTGACTGTGTCTCCTCCTTTCTTCCCTCGCCTGCTCTCACTGTGAAAAGACCTGGACGTGTAACGTTAGGTAAAGTTCCGTAAAGTTCCTGTCTGCATCCTATTTGCCCTACAGAGCTTTTCACGGCCGCTACTTAAAAAAAAAAAAAAGTTTTCCTGGACCTCCAGGATTTCTGTGTGCATCTTTCCAGCCTCTGTGCATTTGTCTGGAAGGTAGTGTGCACACATACTTGGGTACATCTTACAAGGAACTCCACAGTCCTGTGCATTTACTCAGAAAAGGCTCCAAAGAGGAGGCGAGGACCAGGGAAGAGAAGTGAAGTGGGAAAATTAACATTTCCTGGGCTTCAGGGACTGCGGGGAGGTAACTTTAATGATTTAGTGGTTTGGGTAAGGTGGGGAAGGTAAGTATGGGTTTTTATTCTGTCGGTGGACATGCTCTTTAAATAAAAAAAACTACTTTATTTGTTATAAGTCATGTAATCAGCCAAACATTGACACTGGTTAGAGCTTTTTCATAGTTGACAAAAGTCCCTGATTTGGCAGGACAGTCACACTTTTTTCATTTTGTCCCCTTTTTTTCCTTGCAGAATGTCCCTAGATTGGACAGAGAGCAATCAGATTGCCCAGAGCCCTATTTAAGTTGGGTACACAAGGTCTGATATTTCGACCGGATCGTCCATTCACCACAAACGACCGATTGACTGGGTTAAAATATCGCAGTTCAAACCCAAACGGATTGCAGATTATAGAAGAAGAAATGCAATTTAAATAATAGGAAACTTTGGAGAAACATATCTCTAAAGTGTCTCATTGTGCTGGGGGTAGATGGTACCCAATAAAACACCCTTGGGATTGTACAGAGGTTATACAGTGGGTTTTTAAAAGTGGGCATATCCAAAACTTGTGGAGGTGCATGCCATTTTTTTTAAAGAAAGTGTCCCTAGAAATGTTAAGGCAATAGAAAACAAAGGCCGCACTTCCAGAAGATCCAAATCAGCTTTATTGACACAACATAAAAAATCCAAACATGGCCAGTCGCATCTGACGCGTTTTAGACAATTAAAATAGAGGGTGATTTTTATCATTTAGAAAACAGCATAAAAACATATATTAACCCCTACAACAGAGGACATAATAGGGAAGTAAAGGTAAAGTAGGTATTAAATATCCCACCCTCTCTCCCATATTATAAAACATTTAATAAAATGGGTCACATCCCAGAGGGAATCCTGGTGGCATCCTGGTCTAGAGAAGGAAAATCCAAAAGACTTACCTTTTACCTGAGGCTAAGAAATTCTATACTTCAACTGACAGGTAGTATACCCCACATATTGTTTTTGACAATTAAGGCACTCCAGTAGATAAATAATCGGTAAGAAAAACAGGTGATTAGAGCGTGCTGGACGCAGGGAGGACCGGGCTCTGAAAATCCAATTCACCAGAGCAAACTCACACCAGGAAAGTCCCAAGTATACAATTAATCGAGAGCATATTAAACCACGATAGGAGTAGGGACTAAAGTGGCTGATCTATGAAAGAAGTAGAGACTTACACACAGTAACGGGTGGGCCGGGTGGACACTCCCCCGAACCCAACGCTCAAGTGTGTGGATGTTCAGAGGGACAATAGCGTTGTAACCAATGCAAATTTTTTTAAAAGAGTTCTCACCAGTCACAGCCTTTGGTCCGGGTGCTGACTTGCCCCAGACCCCTCGCAAGGTCCAAATAACCACGATGCAAAACGAAAAACAACGGGCTGCAGCAGTCCTGGGAATCAATCTCGCACGGAGGTAATTAGTAGTAAAAGTCTTCTTTATCAAACACATATGGCTATACAAACAGATGCATGTCTAACGCGTTTCGTGCCTGATCATGGCACTTCCATCACAGAGACACTCTGACGAAGTGCCATGATCAGGCACGAAACGCGTTAGACATGCATCTGTTTGTATAGCCATATGTGTTTAATAAAGAAGACTTTTATCTACTAATTACCTCCGTGCGAGATTGATTCCCAGGACTGCTGCAGCCCGTTTGTTTTCGTTTTGCAAAGTAGATAAATAACACCTTTACTGTTACAGTTAGCATAGGTCAATATTATTATAGCATTTGCCTGTAATACTCGATTGAAAACCTGTACTCACGGTAACAACACTACAGGTAGTACATCTATTGCTACCACATTTGTAGCTTCCTTTAAACCCCAGCCAGGTACCCCTATTTGATTTTCTCATATGATCGGAAACAACACTGGGAGCCAACAGGGACGCTAAGGTCGGAGCCTTTCTAGATATAAACTTAACTGGAGATTCAGTCAATATCTCTTCCAAAATGGGGTCCCCAAAAAGAATAGGAAGATTTTTTTGAACAATGTCACAAACTTTTGAAAATTCTACACTATATTCCGTCGAGAAATAAAAGCAACTCTGTTTAGGCCCACATTTATATTTCACTTCCTGTCTAAGTGCCTCGTTCGCTCAAAAGCATCAATAAGCAGCCATTCAGGCTATTCCTTAGCACACAACCGATTTTTCAGCGAGTTTGATTCAGATATGAAATCGGTTTCCGAAGAACAATTCCTACGTATGCGAACAAACTGGCTAAAGGGGATACTCCTGAGAGTATGAGTAAGATGACAACTGTTAGCCCTTAATATTGAGTTACCCGATATCTCTTCCTATATAAGGCAGATACAATAGTAGGAGTGCCAGGTTCTACAAAAAGTTTTAAATCCAGGAACTCAACTGCAGTCGTACTGGTGTTAAAAGTCAAAAAAATATTCAAAGCATTGTTATTCAGATGGGACACAAAAGACACATAACTATCCTCATCACCCCTCCAGATGATCAGCAAGTCGTCAATATAACGGCTGTAATGCATAATATTATTACAAAGATTATGACTACCTCCAGAGATGTGGGACTCTTCCCACCATAACATGAAAATATTTGCATAGGTGGGCGCAAAAGAGGCACCCATTGAGGTCCCACACCTCTGGAAGTAAAAAGTACCATTCAATGTGGAAATAATTGTGAAAAAGCACAAACCTCAATGCTTCAAGAATGTAATTATTCATTGCTGACAGGCTACGCAGGCCTCCCTTGCATCTTTAGAGCGGCCAAACCAGTTTTGTTGTTCCCTAGAAATGTTGTTTAACGTAAGGTACCACAACAGCAGGTAACTATAAATATGGTGGGGAAGGAAATTATGGACAACTGAAATTCCCCCTATAATCTTCCATAGATTGCCAAATAATTGATTGTTAGACTAAATGGGTTTGGACCTAACAAAAGGAAGTTTCCTGTGAGTGTAACGAACTTGTGAGTGGCCCTTTCTCTTAAGGACCTTGATCTCAAGGACATAAAAAAAGGACATTGAAACAAGAAGGGCAATTAAACAAGGTTTGTGCGTCACTGTGTTGGTGTGGTGTATTAGAAGGGACAGTTTTGTCAGTACCATGCAATGTGCATCGTGCCACATGTATAGGAACCTGGAGCAGACGTTCCGGGGAACCTATGTCTGTGTCAGGTGTGAGTGGGTTGCCCGTTTGGAAGCCGAGGTGGAGAGTCTAAGGGGGCAGCTTGCAGCATTGCGGGGATTGGCAGAACTGGGGGGTCAGCAGGCACTGGCTGGGGCCAGTATAGAGGTGGGTGGAAGAGGGACAAGAAAGGATGAGGAAGGAGGTAGTTTTGTTAGGGTTACTAGGGGAAGTGGGGGATGGAAGAGTAGGGGGGCTTCTTCCCAGATTGTCCATCCCAACAGATTTGCCGCCTTAGGTAATGAAGTGGAGGAGGACACCTCGGAATTAGCGTGTATGGAGGGGGCTAGTCCCTTGAGCACCCAGGGGACTGCCATCTCTTATGCAAGGGAGGAGGAACGAAGGGTCAGGAATGCAAGGCAGGTGGTAGTGGTAGGGGACTCCATTATAAGGAAGGTAGATAGGGTAATCTGCCGCCAAGACCCTACATGCCGAACTGTGTGTTGCCTGCCTGGTGCTAGGGTTCGGCATGTGGTGGATCGTGTAGACAGATTATTGGGTGGGGCCGGGTGTGACCCGGCAGTCTTGGTTCACATTAGTGCCAATGACAAAGTTAGAGGTGGAGGTGAGGTCCTTAAACATGATTTCTGAGAACTAGGGGCCAAGATAAAAGCAAGGACCTCCAGGGTAGTGTTTTCAGAAATACTTCCGCAGCCACGTGCTAAGCCAGGGAGACAGCGGGAGCTTAGGAGCATTAATGCGTGGCTAAGAGAGTGGTGTAAGGAAGAAGGGTTTGGGTTTATTGAGAACTGGGCAGACTTTGCTGTCGGCTACAGGCTCTTTAGTAGGGATGGGTTGCACCTCACTGATGGTGGTGCAGCTGTTTTGGGGGAGAAGATGGCTAGAGGGTTGGAGGAGATTTTAAACTAGGTTTGGGGGGGGGAGGGTATTAGCAGTCTCACTGGGATAGATTGTCCAGGAGGAAAGCAGGGTGTAGATAGGCCAGTGGTGGGTGGAAAGGGGGGTGGGGCTAGCATAGGGTATAGGGAGGAATGTGTATCAAAGTGTACGAATAAATTACAGGATCATAATCTAAAATGTATGTTTGCAAATGCGAGAAGCCTGGCTGACAAAATGGGTGAATTGGAAATTATGGCATTGAATGAAAAGTATGATGTAATAGGTATAGCAGAAACGTGGTTGAACAGTTCTCACGACTGGGCTGTAAATATAGAAGGATATGCCTTGTTTAGGCAGGACAGAAAAAAAAGGAAAGGGGGAGGAGTATGTGTATATGTTAAAAAAGAATTGAAGCCAAATTTAAAAGAAGAGATAGCTGGTGATATGGATGATAAAGTGGAGGCAATATGGGTGGAATTAGGCAACAGGAAAGGGGGTAATGTCATTGTTGGTGTCTGCTATAAGCCGCCAAATGCTAGCAGAGAGGAGGTGAGTCAACTTCATATGCAGTTGGCAAGGGCTGCAAGTTTGGGGAGTGTGCTCATTATGGGGGACTTCAATTACCCTGACATTGATTGGTGTGGTGGAACTGCCATCACAGAAAAAGGCGATGAGTTCCTGAATTTGCTGCAGGATAATTTTCTCTCACAGGTGGTTGAGGTTCCCTCCAGATCAAGCCAGTGGTTGTGTGATGATAGCAAAGTGGGTAGTGGGTGTGGTCAAACATTTTGCGATCTGCCGTGAAAGGGCCACTTAGTTTATTTGCCCCCCAGGCGAAAAGGTCCCAGTCCTACACCATCACAACTGGATGGAAACGCTTGAAGAGATTTTGGTTCAACGGGTCGATCAGCCACTTTCCACGGTAGGATCGCCGAAATATCAATATTTGGATGCGAACACATTCCAACCATTGAAGACCGCTGGGTTGGTGCATTTACAAGTAAAATGTCTGCAGGGCACATCTTAATATGACTTCCAATTTTTGGCCCGACTGCCCAAAATTTGATTGTGATGGTCGACCTTGTGTACAGGGCTTTAATTCTTTAGACGATATAACTGTTCTCATGTATGAGTGAAATTAGATAAAATTCAACTGTGAATTTGAGACCGAAATGTCAATAGTTAAGGTGGCTATACACCTATCGGCATAAGGATAGTTGGTTCTTATGGAAAATTTCTGTCATTCCTTATCAACGACTGTTTCCACTGCAGATGTGCTGCATATACAAAGATCGTGCCCTATACACACTATAGGTAGGAAGCAGACAGTTTCACGCGTTTTCAGGGGTCTACACAAAATTCTCAAATGTATTCCAAGAGATTTGCAAAATTGATTGCATATGTATGTGACATACATTTAGTATAGTATTTGAGGTTGAATAAAGACATACGTCCATCCAGTCCAACCCATCTAGCAATATCCTCATCTCCTGCCTAACTGTTGATCCAGAGGAAGGCAAAAAAAAACACCAAATTTATGAAGGGGGAAAAAATTCCTCTGACTTCCAAGTGGCAATCGGAAATTTCCCTGATCAACTCTACTTTATGTATCATACCAGTAACTTGCAATTTCCTTGTTTGCAGAAACTCATCCCTTTTTTTTGAAACTGACAATGAACCTGCCATTACAACGTCCACTGGAAGACAGTTCCATAGCCTTACCGTTCTCACAGTGAAAAACCCTTTCGAGCTTGAAGCCTAAACCTTTTTCTTCAGTCTTAAGGGATGTCCTCGTGTCCTTTGACATGTTCTATTGTGTGAACAATGCCCTAGATAGTTTATTGTATGGCCCTTAATGTATTTATACACAGTAATCATATCCCCACGCAAGCGCCTTTTCTCCAGCGTACATAATTGTAACTTTTCCAGTCTCTCTTCATATTCAAGCTCCCCCAATCCCCTTATTAATTTAGTTGCCCTTGCTCTCTGAACCCTTTCCATTTCAAGATGTCCTTTTGTACACAGGATTCCAAAATTGCACTGCATATTCCAAATGAGGCCTTACCAATGCCTTGTAAAGAGGGAGAATTACATTTTCCTCCCTTGAATCCATACCTCGCTTTATACAAGACAATACCATGCTGGCTCTGGCTGTTGCCGCCTGGCACTGCTTGCTACCTTTAAGTTTGTTATCCACCAAAACTCCAAGATCCCTTTCCAACAGGGATTCACTTAACACAGAGCCATTATATTAATAAGTAGCACAAGTATTTTTAAGTCCAATGCATCACCTTACATTTATCAACATTGAATTTCATCTGCCACTTAGCAGCCCATGTGATAATCTATCTACTAGATCCCCTTGCAACGATTGCACATCCTTTGAAGTTTTTAATGGTCGAACAAGTTTTGTGTCGTCAGCAAACACAGAAACCTTGCTGACAATACCCATTTCCAAATCATTAAAAATAGATTAAATAGAAGCGCCCCAACACAAACCCTGTGGCACCCACATTAGCACTTAGTCCATAGATGAAGCCCCATTAACAACTACCTCTGCATCCTATTCTTTAACCAATTTTCTATCCATGTACAAATGTGACTCCCCAGACCAACAGACCTTAGCTATTCATTAGTCGCCTATGGGGGACTGTATCAAATCCTTTGCAAAATCCAAGTAAACTACATCTACTGCTATACCTGAGTCTAAATTTCTACTTACTTCCTCATAAAAGCCAAGCAAGTTAGTTTGACAAGATCTATTCCTCCTAAATCCATGCGGGTTACTACTTATAATGTCAGTCCTTGAAACATACTCTAGAACCTGTTCCCTTATTAACTTTCCAGGATCTTCCCCCAACTGAAGTTAAACTTACAGGCCTGTAATTACCCGGCTGTGAACGACCTCTTTTTGAATATTGGAATAACATCAGCCTTTTTCCAATCCAGAGGCACACCACCGACATGAGGGAATCAGACAAAATAAAAAACAATGGCCTAGATAAAACTGAACTTACTCCTTAGTCCCAGGAGTGTATTTTATCCGGTCCAGGAGATTTACTAATATTACCTTATTTAGTTCTTTCTGTACCATTCCTCGTTAACCAAAGTGAACTTGAATCTGTTATACCTTTTTGCTACTATACTTGATATCTGACTTGATCTGTCTGGATCTTCTAGTGTATACAGAGGGAAAAAAATTATTCAAGACATTTGCTCATCGCCATCCTCCGTAACTAACTATCCCCATTATTAATGGTGCCACATTCTCAGTCCCATCTTCTTACTATTAATATACTTAAAAAATGTTTAGGCTTAGTGATGCTTTCTTCAGCTATCCTAACTTCATTATTAATTTTAGCTAGTTTGATTGCTTTCTTACACCCTTGTTCAGTTTTTATACTCCCTAAAGGCCCTTTCCTTTCCCTCGGCCTTAAAGTTTTAAATGCCTTTTCTTCCTTACCATTTGCCTCTTTACAATCAATTCAGCCACATGGGCGCGGATTTATTTTTTTTACATTTATTTCCCAAGGTATAAATTTAGATGTGAACTGGCTTAAAATCCCCTTGAACACGTCCACTTCTGTTCAGTACCTTTACCTGATAATACATTATCCCAGTTGACATTCGAAGAGCTGCTTTTAACCTGGGAAAATTTGCTTTCCTGAAATTAAATGTCTTTGTTAACCCAGGCGAACTTTTCCTTTCGATAACAAAGTCCAAATGCCACTATTTCATGTCACTATTCCCTAAGCCTCCAGTTACCTTTATATCTATAATGCGCTCCACAATGTTAGATATTACCAGATCCAACAGAGCTCCTTTTCTAGTAGGAACCTCAACCACCTGTGAGAGAAATTATCCTGCAGCAAATTCAGGAACTCATCGCCTTTTTCTGTGATGGCAGTTCCACCACACCAATCAATGTCAGGGTAATTGAAGTCCCCCATAATGAGCACACTCCCCAAACTTGCAGCCCTGCCAACTGCATATGAAGATGACTCACCTCTCTCTGCTAGCATTTGGCGCGCTTATAGCAGACACCAACAATGACATTACCCCTTTCTGTTGCCTAATTCCACCCATATTGCCTCTCACTTTATCATCCATATCCCAGCTATCTCTTCTTTTAAATTGGCTTCAATTCTTTTTTAACATATACACATACTTCCCCTTCCTTTTTTTTCTGTCCTGCCTAAACAAGGCATATCCTTCTTTATTTACAGCCCAGTCGTGAGAAAGTTCAACCACGTTTCTGCTATACCTATTACATCAATATTTTCATTCAATGCCATAATTTCCAATTCACCCTTTTGTCAGCCAGGCTTCTCGCATTTGCAACATACATTTTAGATTATGATCCTGTAATTTATTCGTACACTTTGATACACATTCCTCCCTATCCCCTATGCTAGCCCCACCCCCCTTCCACCCACCACTGGCCTATCTACCACCTGCTTTCCTCCTGGACAATCTATCCCAGTGAGAATGCTAATACCCTCCCCCCCAAACCTAGTTTAAAATCCTCCAACCCTCTAGCCATCTTCTCCCCCAAAACAGCTGCACCACCATCAGTGAGGTGCAACCCCCTACTAAGAGCCTGTAGCCGACAGCAAAGTCTGCCCAGTTCTCAATAAACCCAAACCCTTCTTCCTTACACCACTCTCTTAGCCACGCATTAATGCTCCTAAGCTCCCGCTGTCTCCCTGGCTTAGCACGTGGCTGCGGTAGTATTTCTGAAAACACTACCCTGGAGGTCCTTGCTTTATTCTTGGCCCTAGTTCTCGGAAATCATGTTTAAGGACCTCACCTCCACCTCTAACTTTGTCATTGGCACCAATGTGAACCAAGACTGCCGGGTCACACCCGGCCCCACCCAATAATCTGTCTACACGATCCACCACATGCCGAACCCTAGCACCAGGCAGGCAACACACAGTTCGGATGTAGGGTTTGGCGGCAGATTACCCATATACCTTCCTTATAATGGAGTCCCCTACCACTACCACCGCCTTGCATTCCTGACCCTTCTATCCTCCTCCCTTGTATCAGAGATGGCAGTCCCCTGGGTGCTCAAGGGACTAGCCCCCTCCATACACGCTAATTCAGGGTGTCCTCCTCCACTTCATTACCTAAGGCGGCAAATCTGTTGGGATGGACAATCTGGGAAGAAGCCCCCTACTCTTCCGTCCCCACTTCCCCTAGTAACCTAACAAAACTACCTCCTTCCTCACCTTTTTGTCCTCTTCCACCCACCTCTATACTGGCCCCAGCCAGTGCCTGCTGACCCCCCAGTTCTGCCAATCCCCGCAATGCTGCAAGCTGCCCCCTTAGACTCTCCACCTCGGCTTCCAAACGGGCAACCCACTCACACCTGACACAGACATAGGTTCCCCGGAACGTCTGCTCCAGGTTCCTATACATGTGGCACGATGCACATTGCATGGTACTGACAAAAACTGTCCTTCTAATACACCACACCAAACACAGTGACGCACAAACCTTGTTTAATTGCCCTTCTTGTTTCAATGTCCTTTTTTTATGTCCTTGAGATCAAGGTCCTTAAGAGAAAGGGCCACTCACAAGTCGTTACACTCACAGGAAACTTCCTTTTGTAGGTCCAAACCCATTTAGTCTAACAATCAATTATTTGGCAATCTATGGAAGATTATAGGGGGAATTTCAGTTGTCCATAATTTCCTTCCCCACCATATATAGTTACCTGCTGTTGTGGTACCTTACGTTAAACAACATTTCTAGGGAACAACAAAACTGGTTTGGCCGCTCTAAAGATGCAAGGGAGGCCTGCGTAGCCTGTCAGCAATGATAATTACATTCTTGAAGCATTGAGGTTTGTTGCTTTCACAATATTTCCACATTAATGGTACTTTTTACTTCCAGAGGTGTGGGACTCAATGGGTGCCTCTTTTGCGCCCACCTATGCAAATATTTCATGTTATGGTGGGAAGAGTCCCACATCTCTGGAGGTAGTCATAATCTTTGTAATAATATATGCATTACAGCCGTTATATTGACGACTTGCTGATCATCTGGAGGGGTGATGAGGATAGTATGTGTCTTTGTGTGCCCATCTGAATAACAATGCTTGAATATTTTTTTGACTTTTAACACCAGTACGACTGCAGTTGAGTTCCTGGATTTAAAACTTTTTGTAGAACCTGGCACTCCTACTATTGTATCTGCCTTATATAGAAGAAGGATATCGGGTAACTCAATATTAAGGGCTAACGTTGTCATCTTACTCATACTCTCAGGAGTATCCCCTTTAGCCAGTTTGTTCGCATACGTAGGAATTGTTCTTCGGAAACCGATTTCATATCTGAATCAAACTCGCGTGAAAAATCGGTTGTGTGCTAAGGAATAGCCTGAATGGCTGCTTATTGTGCTTTTGAGGAACGAGGCACTTAGACAGGAAGTGAAATATAAATGTGGGCCTAAACAGAGTTGCTTTTATTTCTCGACGGAATATAGTGTAGAATTTCAAAAGTTGTTGACATTGTTCAAAAAAATCTTCTATTCTTTTTGGGGACCCCATTTTGGAAGAGATATTGACTGAATCTCCAGTTAAGTTTATATCTAGAAAGGCTCCGACCTTAGCGTCCCTGTTGGCTCCCAGTGTTGTTTCCGACCATATGAGAAATACAAATAGGGGTACCTGGCTGGGGTTTAAAGGAAGCTACAAATGGGTAGCAATAGATGTACTACCTGTAGTGTTGTTACCGTGAGTACAGGTTTTCAACGAGTATTACAGGCAAATGCTTAAATAATATTGACCTATGCTAACTGTAACAGTAAAGGTGTTATTTATCTACTTTGCAAAACGAAAACAAAAGGGCTGCAGCAGTCCTGGGAATCAATCTCGCAGGAGGTAATTAGTAGATAAAAGTTTCTTTATTAAACACATATGGCTATACAAACAGATGCATGTCTAACGCGTTTCGTGCCTGATCATGGCACTTCGTCAGAGTGTCTCTGACACCGGCACGCTCTAATCACCTGTTTTTCTTACCGATTGTTTATCTACTTGAGTGCCTTAATTGTCAAAAACAATATGTGGGGTATACTACCTGTCAGTGAAGTATAGAATTTCTTAGCCTCAGGTAAAAGGTAAGTCTTTTGGATTTTCCTTCTCTAGACCAGGATGCCACCAGGATTCCCTCTGGGATGTGACCCATTTATTAAATGTTTTATAATATGGGAGAGAGGGTGGGATTTAATACCTAATTTACCTTTATTCCCTATTATGTCCTCTGTTGTAGGGGTTAATATATGTTTTTATGCTGTTTTCTAAATGATAAAAATCACCCTCTATTTTATTGTCTAACTCTCCCTATATAGGGGATCTGTACCTGTGTACGTTATCTATAACTAAGGGGTGGACCCCGAACGCGTCAGATGAGAGGCCATGTTTGGATTTTTATGTTGTGTCAATAAAGCTGTTGGATCTTCTGGAAGTGCGGCCTTGTTTTCTATTGCCTTAACATTTCTAGGGACACTTTCTTTAAAAAAAATGGCATGCACTCCACAAGTTTTGGATATGCCCACTTTAAAAACCCACTGTATAACCTCTGTACAATCCCAAGGGTGTTTTATTGGTACCATCTACCCCAGACAAATGAGACACTTTAGAGATATGTTTCTCCAAAGTTTCCATATTTTTAAATTGCATTTCTTCTTCTATAATCTGCAATCGTTTGGGTTTGAACTGCGATATTTTAACCCAGTCAATCGGTCGTTTGTGGTGAATGGACGATCGGTCGAAATATCAGACCTTGTGTACCCAACTTAAACAGGGCTCTGGGCAATTGATTGCTCTCGTCCAATCTAGGGACATTCTGCAAGGAAAAAAAGGGGACAAAATGAAAAAAGTGTGACTGTCCTGCCAAATCAGGGACTTTTGTCAACTATGAAAAGCCCTAACCAGTGTCAATGTTTGGCTGATTACATGACTTATAACAAAATAAAGTAGTTTTTTTTATTTAAAGAGCATGTCCACCGACAGAATAAAAACCCATACTTACCTTCCCCACCTTACCCAAACCACTAAATCATTAAAGTTACCTCCCCGCAGTCCTGAAGCCCAGGAAATGTTAATTTTCCCACTTCACTTCTCTTCCCTGGTCCTCGCCTCCTCTTTGGAGCCTTTTCTGAGTAAATGCACAGGACTGTGGAGTTCCTTGTAAGATGACCCAAGTTGTGTGCACACTACCTTCCAGACAAATGCACAGAGGCTGGAACGATGCACCAGAAATCCTGGGGGTCCAGGAAAACTTTTTTTTTTTTTAAGTAGCGGCCGTGAAAAGCTCTGTAGGGCAAATAGGATGCAGACAGGAATTACAGACTTACCTACGTTACACGTCCAGGTCTTTTCACAGTGAGAGCAGGCGAGGGAAGAAAGGAGGAGACACAGTCAGATAAAGTAAGTAAGTGGCCAGCACTGATATCTTTAGGCTATGGCCCCACTAGAAACGCACTAAATTGCGCACAAGATCGTTATCGCACACAATTCTTGTGATGCGTTTTGCGCATGCAATTTTGCCATTTTCCGTTATGGCAATGCATGCGTTCCCGCGTTTTCCATTATAAACAAATCACACGTGCTATCACGAGCGCAAAACACGTGCGCAAACGTGCAAAAAGCGGCATAAGTGGGGACTAGCCATTACACTGTAAATGGGGAATTTGTTTGGCTACACTGACTGTCACTTTGGTTTAGCAGTTGGCTTGTTTATTGAGGGGGGGGGGGCTGGGGTAGGATAACCTGAAGCAGAAAGTTTAGTTCTGGTAGGGCTGGATGATTTTGGCAGTTTGGGTGCTAAAATTGGATATGGTTTATGTCCTATGCCTTTGGGTCCTGGTACATTCTCACACATACACATGGTCTCCCACACACAGAACCTCACATTTACATATACAGACACTCCCATATACAGTCTCTGCATCTCTCTGTATCTTAACTCTGTCCATCTCACATAATGGGTGGGCTTAAAGGATAAGTTTTTTTTTCAAAAACAGTTAAATAAAAAGTACCTCGGACAGGAAGGTAGGATTGGTACTTTCTACCTCCTAATATCATTTATTATGAGAGCGCAGCACGAAGAAGAAAAACGTTACTGCCAGTCTTCCTAAATGCTTCAGCACTATTTTTTTATACAGGAAGACCCAGGGCCATAAACTGGCAGATGAAAACGCTATGTGCTGTAACTCCTCAACAAAACAATATTGGGAGGTAGGAATAACCAATCCTACGTCCCTGTCCCAGGTACTTTATATTTTTAAAAAGTAATTTTTATAATATAGTTGTTCATTAATTGGGGAGGCAAAATGGGTGTGGCAAGACAATTGCATGGCCTAAAAATCCTGTTGTTCCCAGGAGTGCCCCAGGCTTTTCAAATCCTAGCTCCGACCCTGACAACCACAGAAAGGACTGGTATATTGTAAACCTTATCTAAAACCTTATAAAGGTGCTGGTTGCTTAGTTCACCTAATTTATATTATAGAATCAAGGAGTAGTCATGACCCTTAAATAAATAAATAGTAATATTTTGAGCTGAGTTAACACCTGTTTCATGGGTTTTGAGGAGAGATATAGGAATCACAAATAGTTTTCTTATAAGACTTCATTTTGACTGTTTGCACACTCCTTCACCTCTTAAATCACTTTTTAGGTGAACTATGTACTTCTATGAGGCTTTTAGTTTATTGATGTTGATACATATTTCAATTTTAAAAGTTGTGTACTGTATGGATTTATATTACTATGTATTAAAAAGTTTCCATAACTTATGTAAGTTCAAGTGAAATAATTTCACTTGAAAATTTTGCACACATTATATTTTGTAACGCACACAGGGTACATTGCTCTGGGGACACCGCCAAAGACTGACATCTGCATTCCAGAAAAAAGGCGCCATCTCACACAGATGCTTTCTTGCAGGGGAAGAGGTACATTTTCTGGGCACCAGAGACTGCAGGGAGATGAGTAAATACAACAATCGCTCTATTGGGCAGTGGGGAAGGTAAGTATGCAATTTTATTCTGGGGGCAGTTTTAACTACAGTTCTGGGATTGTCAGGCATGGAATAACACTTTTAATGTGGAGAGTATATAGTTTGTCTAGTTAAAAAGATTATGATGTTTTCATGTAGCAAAGCTTAAGCTAATACAATGTGCACAGTTTCACATAGACATTTTGAACATTAAATAAATGGTGTCATGGAATCCTGGAAAGAAAAGTTAGGCTATATGTGATATTCTGTACACACCAGCACACCAGAGGGCAGTATTTATTTTTTGTTAAGACATTGCCATTTTCAAGTGTACAGTTACAGAACAGTATTCAATGCATTTCAAAGAAAACGTTTGGCTTTTGCTCAGTCAAAACTGTCTGAAACAATTGAAAATATATCCACATTATGGAGAATCATAATTTTATAGAATTTCTAAACACCTGCATTAAACATGGAAAAGTTCAAGTTTTTTGTTTGGGAAAAAACTATCTTAAAACAGAACTAAAGGGGTGAAATAAAGTAGACTTTAGGTGCATACACACGTGCGATCACAGGGGGCGACCACAATGCACAGCGTGTAGCACAAGCATTTTGACCCAATAATCGTGGCATGAATGGGCACTTTATCGTCCGAAATGGCCGTTCAGTTGGGATTTGTTGCCTGATTCGCCGGGAGGATCATCAACAAGCCCCGACCAAATGGCCGTTCCGACCAACAAAGCGCCCATATTGGGCAAAACGGCCGTGCAATGTTTCCCAATTAATTGTATTGGTCTAACGAGGTCTGCACAATTTTCCTTGACGTTCCATCATTTCAATCATCCAGACTGATTGGTTTTGCTCCTGTGACAATCCATCCAAAATGTCAGGCTGGTTATGATTAGGCCTGTGTTTACCAGCTCTGACCGAGCAACTGACCATAACCATAACAAAGACGGTTTTCCGGAATATGCTTTCCTATTTGTTGACTGAAATGGAGAGGGACCCTTCCACCCCTCTATTATGATTATGAGAATGGAAATCATAGCCCTGTGGATAAAGCCATAGGGCTTCCAATCTTCATTATTTAAAAAGAAATAGACTCTTCCTCCATTTTTCAGGAATCTGGATTTGGATTCACTTGCAAATGGAGCTTTATGATATTATTTACATTGAATTGAAAATACCAAAACAAAGAGCATTGGTGGTAAATTTCATGTTATACGCTAAAATGATGCTGAATAATATGTTCTGGCATATAGAAACGACAGAAGTGAAACAGACTTGCAAAAAGTGGCAACATATGTGGCGGCACTCAGACTTCAATGGTAAACCCACGTGGTGCGTCCCATTCAGGACAGCTACTTCCCAGTTGCAGGTATTCATATAGATATGGAAAAAGATGAACAGCGCTACTCACGCAGGATGTATGTGAAATAAAAACAAGTCCTTTATTTGTTACATTTAAAAACATTACGGGTAATCAGAATGTGTTACTGAGTGTACTTACTCCTTGTTTTTAAATGTAACAAATAAAGTGCTTGTTTATTTCACATACATCCTCCGTGAGTAGCGCTGTTCATCTTTTTCCTTACAGAAGTGAAACAGATTACATAGTAATCACTTACGTTTACAGTATAAATTAACAATATAACTAAATCGTAATATTGTGCTTTCCAATACCTCTAGCATTAGTATTTGTGCCATATCTGCGGTAATTTAAATTCTGACCATGGTGTAAAATACTGATACAGTGCAGTATTTACTAGCAAGCAGTATCCGCCATTGACAGTTATTTCACAACAGTAAACCCCTGATTCTCAAAAGTATGCAAATTGAAAAAAGAAATCACTTTATCATGGAGGGTGGAGCATACTGGGTGTCACGATCACTCCTACTTGCCTTGGGTCATTGGTGGTCGGGCTTCCTTTGAGGGTGTGCGGTCTTGTGCGTGCACACTAGCATGGCGTCAAGTTTAAATGCAGGGACTGGAGAAGACCAGTGCTGAAGTTTGTTCCCACACCGGCTTCCTAGTCTTTCCTGTCCCTCTGTCCATGTTCCTGAGTCCTGCTCCAGTGTCCTGTTCCAGTGTCTGTTCCTGTCCCTCATTCCTTGCCTTGTTCCTATGACTCTCTCTGGTGACTTGTTCCTGTCCATCGTTTCAGTATCTCCGTTTATGTGTCCCAGTTTCGTGCATTGTTCCTTGCCTTGACTCGTCGCTTGCAGCTACTGGGGGGCGCAACCTGGTGTGACTCAGCAGTGCAACATAACCACCATCAGGGTCTCTGTGATATCTGGTCACACTTAGATCCTGCGCCCCAGTGCCTGTGGGAACCTACTGGTCCTTCCCCCGGAATGAGTTAAAGGACAACTCCACCCTCATAAGAAACATTATTTTTAGAAAGAATGGCCTCTTTAAAATATGTTGATATATCATAGTTGTCCTATGAAATCATTAGTGCATGCCTGCTATGCTTCTGGAGGCCTCATGGAAACTGAGCAATTTAGAAAACTGTACTGAGCCTGGGCATGCTCAGAAGAGGCAGACAGGAGATTAACATTCAGTCATTGGTGTGATGTCAACTGTCAAATCCATAACTGACAGTTGCTAACTGGAAGAACTAGGAAGCAGAAATAGTGGAAACAGGACATTGTGCAGGATTTCAGGTTAGACTTACATATTCGGTTTCAAACTATTACCGTAAGTAATAGTAAGTATTACTAAGTACGAACTTGAACAGTTCTAATGCCATTAAATGGGCTAGTTCGGCTTACGTTATCTAGATAAAACTTTTCCAGCTTTTTAATACAGTGTACATTCGGCCTATGACCTATAAACCACTTGCTGCGCTTTTTCCAGAAATACATTGTCATCCCAAACGTTGTGACAGGAATTTCCCAATACTTCCACTAGCAAGCATCTTGATCCTCTTGATTCAGCTTAAACTATGCGGTAAGTTTTGTATCCCTTGTAGTGCTTGACTTCATTCCCTGTCTAAAAACAGACATTTTCTTCTTTCTCCAAATGAACTGATAAACAATAAATTGTGTGGCTCTGGTCGTGCATTGGAAAGCAAGATATTCTCCAAATAGCTTTGTCGTGATAGTTTCCAGAACTCCATCCTTCTGGCCAGTAGAAAACAAAATTGGGAATGTCAAAGTATCGAGTTTACGAAAACAAATGTCTACACATTGGAATTTAGGTTGGTTACTGTAGTTTCATCAAAAGTAAATGCATGACAATATCGCAGTCAAATGGAGGCTTACCGTCTTACTTTAAAACACAATTGCCACTTCATTAACGGAACATTGTATCATTTTGGATCCTGGTCTCTTTCCTTTTTAACACAAAGGTAATTTTAGTTAGTGTACACCTTCTGCCAGCTTTTGCATTGGCTTATTTTTCAACTTCATGTACATTTTTATAGACTTTGCTAATGGGTGATTGTTTATGACTTGAGATACATTTCTCAATATCATCTCTTTGCATTGTTTGTTTTCTGGAAGGTTCATTTGTTGAT
The DNA here is from genome assembly GCA_019447015.1 of Hymenochirus boettgeri. Lineage (NCBI taxonomy): Eukaryota > Metazoa > Chordata > Amphibia > Anura > Pipidae > Hymenochirus > Hymenochirus boettgeri. The sequence continues at coordinate 61,347,961 of CM033477.1, forward strand.
AAACTGCATCATCCGGATCTAACACATAAATTTGGGCAAATTTGCGGTCTTGAATTTGTCAGGGTGCACTGTTCCAATCCAGTGCAATATTTGTCCACATACACCAAAGCAGTATGGACCGTTCAGATGGTGTTTCATATTTACAGCAGTAGAAGAAGAAAAAAGCACAAACTATTGTAGGATCTAATGCTCTTCATAAAGCTTTTTCTTTCGGAACATTGTTAGTCAAAAGCTTCCATAAATATTTAGGATATTCTCCAAGGAGGCAGATTATCTTGACCCTTTTGACAACATATAAACTGTCAGTTCTATTGCCAGTTTTTTTCTTCAAAGAAGTTAAGTGAATGACAAGACTGCAGATGAATTCATTAATCCAATGAATTTTCATGAACAGTGGACTCATTAACAGTGCATTCTCAGCAAATCACAGAATTGTTTAGTGGCAGTCTGTCGTCCTTTGGGTTTCCTTGTTGGGGATACTGAATGTCTTTAACCTTTTAATGACTTTCTTGCATCTCTGCAGTTTTCTTGATATTCTATGACTGCGCAAGACTTCCAAAAGGTCCTGTGTTCTACGTCACGTTTGAACGCTATCCAATTGTTGAGCTTTTTCTTTTTGTAGCCGTGCCTCTTTTGCTTCCAGTGTTTCAGAGGCACATTGTATGCGCACATGTATTTTCTATCCATGCAGGCTCGTTTTTTTTTTCTGCGGCTGTGTTTCTAGCATAAGTTGTTTTGGTAGCAAACATATTTTAACTTACATTTAACACTGAAAAACCCTAATGTGATGTGGAGAATACTGACTGCTGGCACTGTGGAGTAGAACACAATGACTGCTGGCACTTTGAAGTAGAGCACAGGGTAACTGACTGCTGGCACTTTGAAGTAGAGCACACTGACTGCTGGCACTGTGGAGTAGAGCACACTCCCTGCTGGCACCTCGGAGTAGAGCATGCTGAATGCTGGCACTCCGGAATGGAGCACACTGACAGCTGGCCATGTGGGGTAGAGTGCACTGACTGCTGGCACTATGGAGTAGACCACACTGACTCTGGCACTGTGAAATGAGAGCCACACTGGTTGATGGCACTGTGGAGTAGAGCAAACTGACCGTTTACACTGTGGAATACAGCACATTGACTGCTAGCAATGTGGAGTAGAGCAAACTGACTTCTGCCACTGTGAAGTAGAGCACGCTGACTGCTAGCACAGTAAATTAGAAGACACTGACTTCTGGCAAATTGAATTAGAGCACACTGACTCTCAGCAGGTGATTAGAGCACAACTGTCTAATGGCCACCTGAATTATTTAGGACATACTGCTGGCACAGCATATTAGAGCACCCCGACTGCTGGCACTGTAGAATAGAGCACACTGTGGCAAAGCAAATTAGAGCACACTGACTGCTGACACAGACATTAGAGCACATGACTGTGGCCAATTGAATTAGAGCACACTGTCTGCTGGCACATTGAATTATTTAGAGCATACTGCTGGCACAGCAAAATAGAGCACACCGACTGCTGGCAGTGTGGAATAGAGCACACTGACTGTTGCCCCTGTGGAGTAGAGCACACTGGGCTGGCATTGTGGAGAGATTCACTGACTGCTGGCACTGTAGAAAATAGAGGACACTGGCTGCTGCCACGTGGAGTACAGCACACTGGCTGCTGCTGCATTGTGGAGTAGATCACAACTGACTGCTGGCACTGTAGAAATGGGGAACTGGCTGTTGCCACTGTGGAGTAGAGCACACTGGCTGCTGGCATGTGGAGTAGAGCACACTGACTGCTATCACTGTGGAGTTAAATACACTGACTGCTGGCACTCTGGAGTTAAATACACTGACTGCTGGCATGTGGAGTGGAACACACTGACTGTGGCACTATGGATTAGAGCACACTGACCTCTGGCTCCGTGGAATGGGCACACCTGAATGCATTTGGAGTAGAACACACAGACTGCTGGCACTGTGGAGTAGAGCACAATTGACGTGGCACTTTAAAATAGTGCACACTGACTGCTGGCACTTTGGAGCAGAGCACCCTGACTGCTGGCATTTTTGAGTAGAGCACACCGACTGTGGTGGAGTGCTGGCACAGTGGAATAGAGCACACTTGCTGCTGCCACTGTGGAGTTAGTAGCAATTGATTGATGGCACTGTGGAGTAGAGCACACTGACAGTGGGTACTGTGGTGTAGAGCACACTGACTGCTGGCACTATGGAGTAGAGCACACATGACCTCTGGCACTGTGGAATAGAGCACACTGACAGTGGGTAAGTGGTGTAGAGCACACTGACTGCTGGCACTATGGAATGGAGCACATGAATGCTTAGTAGAGTAGAGCAAATTGACTTCTGGTACTGTGGAGTAGAGAACACTGACCATTGGCACTGTGGAATAGAGCACATTGACTGCTGGCACTGTAGAGTAGAGCAAACTGTTGCGGCACTGTAGAGTAGAGCACACTGACCACTGGCACTGTGGGGTAGAGCACACTGATGGCTGGAACTGTGGGGTAGAGCACACTGACTGTTGGCACAGTGAAATAGAGCACACTGTCTGCGACATTGAATTATTTAGAGAAAACCACAGGCACAGCAAATTAGAGACACTGACTGCTGGCACAGTGAATTAGAGCACACTGACTGGCATAGTTAATTTCAGCACACTGACTCTTGGAACAGTGAATACGAGCACACTGACTGCTGGCACATTAATTAGAGCACCTGCTGGCCAAAATTAATTGAGAGAACACTGACTGGGCACAGTGAATTATTTAGAGCACACTGCTGGCATAGTTAATACAGCACACTGACTCTTGGCACAGTGAATTAGAGCACCCTGACTGCTGGCACAATTAATCAGAGCACCCTGACTGCTGGCACAATTAATTAGAGCACACTGACTGCTGGCTATGGAATGGAGGATGGCAACCTGATGTTTACAGGTTCTCATAATAATGTCACTTGGAAACAGCTGTTGCGTGCTTGCACAGGTAGGTCTGGGCTCCGTGCGTCCAACCTGTTTATACATTACCATGGCAATGCATGACATGCGTGCACTGTGGGCGTGCGCAAGCAAATGGGTCCAGCGTCTACAGATATAAGATTAGCATATATGATCGCAGTTTCATTTAAACAGTTGTGAAAAAGGAGCAATACTAGAAAACTCCAATATCACTTCTTCGTTATTATTATGGATTTATATAGCGCCAACATCTTCCTTAGCGCTTACAATTACATGTATACATTCAAATCAGCCCGCCGAAGTGCTTACAATTCAAGCACATTTATTTAAAGGGTATGTCCACCCTTTAAAAAAAATTTTACATAACATTCCCCCTGTCCCCTGAGCCCAACCGCTATATTTGTATTATCAGAAAATGCCCAAAACATTACTTCCTTTTCCTCCGCCGCGCTGCCAGGCCCTCTGCTTGCGAGAAAATGCAAGCAGAGGGGCGGGGACCGTCAGTGCGTCTGTGATTGGCTGAGCGGCAGCCAATCACGGACGGCGGCTGCCGGGAGTTCAGTGCGGTGGAGGAAAGTGGGAAGGTAAGTAATGTTTTGGGTATTTTCTGATAATACAAATATAGCGGTTGGGTCTGGGGGGACAGGGGCTGACTGTGCAGGGGCACTAGGGGGAGTGAATCCTAATCGGGAGGGAGGGGGAGAAGAGCTGTAGTACGCATGCCAAACTTCTCCGGAGGCAGGAGGAGGCAGAGTCCTATATGGACTCTGCTATCCTCCTGGTGGGCAGTTTTTGGGACTTTGGGGGTGGACTACAGGAGAACAATATGGAGCTGGGATGGAGGTAAGGATTAAACTACACTACACAATGGGGCCAGTAGTGGGGAGGATTATAGTTTTGGGGGTGGACATGCCCTTTAACACATACAACCTATACGTTTGTCTTTATGATTGCGGGGGAAACTGGAGTGCCTGGAGGAAACTCGCGCCAAGCTCAGGGAGAGCATCGGTGCTAACCACTGAGCCACCGTGCCAGTTATTATTTCTTCATTTTCATTTTTCTACATTTCTACAACCCATAATTAAATAGATTATTCTGTCCTCTAAATATGTTTTCATAGTAGAACAATTCAAGCGCAATGATGATTTATATTCTCTAGAACCAAATGTAATACTTGCTGCTATTAGAGACCTACATACTGTAAAGTATATGCCATACCATTTTTTTGGTCTAGGCCCCATTATGAAGAAGCAATCTGGTTTTTGGATTGCATCCACTTTGGGCATCACATGGACACGCCACCTGTGAGCTCCATTTCTCAATGCTGCGATCACCATGCATTGCTATTTAACTAAATTATTGGGGAAATCAAATATATGCTACTTACACATTTGCCTTTAAACCCGAGACTTCTGCCGGACAAAATGGTGGATCTATGATTGACAATATAGTTTATGAACTACATTGTGTTACTAAACTAGAACTGTAGTAAGCAGTGGTTACTATGGGCACACCCATTAACTTGTTGGACAATTAAAAGTCCAGCCTAATAGGAAATACCTTTTTGTGTAGGTTTGGATAATGAGGACCTTTTTAAAGCTGGGGTTATATACATTTATATATTGAGTGGAGGAATGGGTGTTTAATCATTAAGAATTGAGACCCCACACTATATTTATATTGTAAGTAGCAATATGCATGGTTAAACAACAATTTGAGTCTCCTGCCTCTATCTTTTAGCACTCACACACACAGTATACCTCGCAATCCAAACTACTTAAGGAATATGTAAGTGGGGACATTTGTGAAATGCATAATTTCACTGATCAAACTCATCAGTCTGGATGGGTTATGGAACCACTATTGAAAGATTGTTAGTCAGTCTGTTTATCTTGTTTAGCAGATCATCAGTTCTACTCTTTATATTTACCTAAATGTTTGTGGAAGGTTCTCATTCATCCAGTAATGGTACTTTGTGGTATTCAGTTAGCTTAACAGGACTTGACGTTTAGTTCAATCATTGGGCAAAACCAACATTTATGCACAATCTTGTGTCGGGGGTTGACCCCCCAGCGATCGCATATGTGTATGAGGGTTTAGGTTTAGGGGATAAAAAAGTGTTACTGTTCAGAGCTTACCGATAGCAAGCAATGCTAGAAAGCTATAGCTAGCATGATATTCTTATATAAAGAGGGTAATAGATTCAAAGTAGAAAACTATAATTTTCCCTCTTTACAAAGCACTGGTAAGGCCTCATTTGGAATATGGTGGTCAGTTTTTGAATCCCAAATACAAAAGCAACATCTTGGAAATGGAAGAATTTCAGAAAAGGGCAACTTAATTAAAAAGGGGAGTGGAGGGGCTTGACTGTGGCAGGCAAGTTAGGGGGTTTACAATAGAGAAGCAACGTTTGCGTGGGGATATGATCACTTTATACAAATATATTAATAATACAAATAATTTCTCTGGTGCATTGTTCACTAATAGGTATATCAGAGGATTTGGGGTCATCATTTTAAGATTAGAAGAAAAGAAATTTCATCTTCAGGTTAGGAAAGGTTTCTTTACAATGAGAACTGTGAAACTGACTTCCAGCAGATTGGGTATGGCAAGTTCATTTAATAGTTTTAAAAGGCCTAGATAAGTTTCTGAAACTAAAAATATTGAGGGATACTTTCCGATTGCCATTTATCCATAAGGAATGGGTTCCCCTTTTCAGTTGTTTTTTTTGCCTTCCTCTGGATCAGCTGTTAGGTTAATAAGAAGGGTAATCAGTGAATTAGATGGACATATGTACTTATCCTCCATTGCTATGTACTATCGGTGGCATAACTAGAAATCACTGGGGGCCTCTAACAAAACAAAAATGGGGCCCCATTCTGATTCATCTACAGTGGTTGTCTAGAGGGAGGCTATCTGTCATAGGGAAAGTATGAGGTTGGGGCCCTTCCTGGCTCCCGGTCCCTCCTCCTGCTCCCATGGTAGTTATGCCACTGTTATGTAGCGTAGTTAAGTTCAACAGAAACACCATTGTGCAGCCATACGAAATGTATAGACATTTTAATTGGGTCTGTATAGGCACCTCACAGCTAGATCCAGTTTTCACAATAGTCATTAAAGGAGGAACTGTCATCCAAAACTTACTTTAGGTAAATTGATAGGAATTGCTCTCCTGAGAATTTTTGCAATTATTTTCATTGTTATTTGCATAGTTTTAAAGATATTTACATTTTGTGTGTGATATGGTGGCAGCATCACCAGGTCCCCTGCACTTCCTGATTCCTGCTCTGAAACCATGTCAGTGGATGTGACAGTCAATCTGCCCTGTGTCTCTCCTCCCCTTGCAGCCCCCCCTCCTCTTGCAAGCCCCCTGGTCCCTCCCACTCATGGACTCTCATCTGCAGGCCCCCTTAGCCCCTTCCCATGCAGCCCCATGTGGCTCTGCCCACTCGCGGGTGGTCATTGCCCCACCCACTTGGGGTGCCGTGGGCCACTCAGACCCCTCTCTACAGAAAACTGTGTGAAAATTAGTGGAGGGGGAGTAGGCTGTAGATTCCCTTACCTTCACTGTGGGGATCTTCACACAGCCGGGAGCGGGAGGGACTTCCTGTCCTGCCCTGAAGTCTGAGGCTGTGCACGCCTGCAGCAAGGTGAAGGAGCAGCCTTAGGAATGTCCATGTCAGCCTCCCACCCATTAACTTTCTGGTCAGTAATTTTTTATATCTTGGGTTTGGAGCACGTAGACAGGTATGGAGACCACAGTTCCCCTTTACATGTCAACACTCTTTACTGTCTTGCAAACAAACAAAAAATTCATAGTGCTTTTAAAAAGGATCTTGTGTTTGTAAAGGCAGGCAGCTCATTTACTGAGTGCCACACACACAGTGTATATCACTGCGCACGTTGATCAGGGAAATGGCAAATGGACTGCAAAAATTTAACTTCAGCTATATAGCCTGTGTTAAAACCTTACTTAATGCAGCACAAACAAACCTATATTAACTTTCTTAAAGTTGCACTAAACCTATAAAAAAGGTTAGCGTGATTTAAAAAAATATTTTAGCCCACAGCATGGGGTAAAGGAGGCCCAAGGTGAGTTACAGAGTTTATTATAACCCTGCTCCTATCTGCCATTAAACTATTTGGGCAAATGATTTAGAGAATTCAAACACAAACAGAAACAGACATTTATTATGCAGCCTGTGTTTGCATAGGTGGGAGATATACCGTATGTGAAATACTTCAGCATCAGATATGTGAGGTTCTTTTACGCTTGGTTCCCTCAAGACATTCACTTTTATTCAGGCAAAAAAAAAAATTCCACTAAAAATACAAGCTGTCTGAAAGAAGAACTCGTAAACCCAATTTATTAAAAGGAGTTGGAATCTTTTTCTAGTTTCATATGCTTTATGAGGGCTCATTTTTCCAGATTCCGAGACATAACACCTAAAGTTTTCAGTTTTTGTTTCTATTTGCTCAGAAAAAAATGAAGTGTGTAAACAACTGAGCCTATAAAAAATAGATTTTCTTATCACACTGTATAAGGCTGAGGCCCCACTACAACGTACAAAATCCCGAGCGTTATCACGCATGTGCAGTTTCTGTGCGTTGTTGCACACCCTTGCACATGCATTTTTGTAATTCAATATTAAAAAAAAAGCAATGTGATTGCATCAAAAATCGGTGCACGCAAAATGCATGCGCTAACGCATGTGCATCAGAAATCATGGGAATTTTTGCGTTTCAGCGATTTCCATGTTAACAAAAAGGCACGCATAATCGCGTGCGCAAACGCAATTAAAAACGCGTTAGTGTGGCCTAGCCCTAAGCAGTCTACTTGTGGGCTGCTTAGAGGACCTGTGTTAAGTGTTACTGCGCCTGTTGTGTAATGTATTGATGCCTTTAACTAAAAAGTTTAGCTCTGCCTACACACTCCCAAAAGCTACTGCATTTTCCTAGTGATATGGAGTTTACTTACTGGGAAAACCTTAACATCCTTGCTTGTGAAGGTCTCATTCAATCCGGCATGGTATATCGTTGTATTCAATTAGATCAACTGGACTTGAAGTTAGTACTTGAAGACGTTTTGGCTAGTCATCTGACTGGCTTTCCAATCAGAATGACTTGACAAGAATCTGTGGCAATTATGTACCTCTGGAAAATCCCCAATTGCATATCCACAGCCAGGTGTTAAGGGCGATGATTGGATAGTGGATAAGAGGTTGTCTAGGAAACGCCCAGAGTAAGGTGTCAAAAAACAGCATTGTAATGGCAGGACAGTTGGAGGACATCTCAGAGGAGCCTTAAAAACTGTGGATATCCGACTGGGCCTTTGTCTAAAAGAAGTAGGAAGGAAAGAAAATAACACGTAATAACAACAGGAAGGGGAAAAGGCAAAGACAGGAGAAAGAAACATGGGCGTCCCATATGTAGCAGGGGTCTTCGAAGAAATTAAGAGGAATTTTCAATAAACAACCGTATCCCGTCGGCCTTTAAACCGAAACAACACATTGAGGCAGCGATTGTACATCCGAAAAGACCAATACCGAAACACAAGAAAAGCGACACATCATATCGCAGTGCTGGCAGTGAAGAATGCTTGATTGTATGTGGGAGGAGAGACCAAACAGCAACTGCAGCAACGTTATGGCCCAGGGCACAGCCAGAGCCAATCTCGGGTCAGGCTAAGCTATAGGGAGGAATGTGTATCAAAGTGTACGAATAAATTACAGGATCATAATCTAAAATGTATGTTTGCAAATGCGAGAAGCCTGGCTGACAAAATGGGTGAATTGGAAATTATGGCATTGAATGAAAAGTATGATGTAATAGGTATAGCAGAAACGTGGTTGAACAGTTCTCACGACTGGGCTGTAAATAAAGAAGGATATGCCTTGTTTAGGCAGGACAGAAAAAAAAGGAAAGGGGGAGGAGTATGTGTATATGTTAAAAAAGAATTGAAGCCAAATTTAAAAGAAGAGATAGCTGGTGATATGGATGATAAAGTGGAGGCAATATGGGTGGAATTAGGCAACAGGAAAGGGGGTAATGTCATTGTTGGTGTCTGCTATAAGCCGCCAAATGCTAGCAGAGAGGAGGTGAGTCAACTTCATATGCAGTTGGCAAGGGCTGCAAGTTTGGGGAGTGTGCTCATTATGGGGGACTTCAATTACCCTGACATTGATTGGTGTGGTGGAACTGCCATCACAGAAAAAGGCGATGAGTTCCTGAATTTGCTGCAGGATAATTTTCTCTCACAGGTGGTTGAGGTTTCTACTAGAAAAGGAGCTCTGTTGGATCTGGTAATATCTAACATTGTGGAGCGCATTATAGATATAAAGGTAACTGGAGGCTTAGGGAATAGTGACCATGAAATAGTGGCATTTGGACTTTGTTATCGAAAGGAAAAGTGCGCTGGGTTAACAAAGACATTTAATTTCAGGAAAGCAAATTTTCCCAGGTTAAAAGCAGCTCTTCAGAATGTCAACTGGGATAATGTATTATCAGGAAAAGGTACTGAACAGAAGTGGACTGTGTTCAAGGGGATTTTAAGCCAGTTTACATCTAAATTTATACCCTATGGAAATAAATGTAAAAAAAATAAATCCGCGCCCATGTGGCTGAATTCTGATCTAAAGAGGCAAATGGTAAGGAAGAAAAAGGCATTTAAAACCTTTAAGGCCGAGGGAACGGAAAGGGCCTTTAGGGAGTATAAAAACTGTAACAAGGTGTGTAAGAAAGCAATCAAACTAGCTAAAATTAATAATGAAGTTAGGATAGCTGAAGAAAGCATCACTAAGCCTAAACATTTTTTTAAGTATATTAATAGTAAGAAGATGAGGACTGAGAATGTGGCACCATTAATTAATGGGGATAAGTTAGTTACGGAGGATGGCGATAGAGCAAATGTCTTGAATAATTTTTTTTCCTCTGTATACACTATAGAAGATCCAAGTACAGATATCAGAGTATAGTAGCAATAAAGGTATACAAGATTCAAGTTCACTTTGGTTAACCGAGGATATGGTACAGAAAGAACTAAATAAGGTTAATATTAATAAATCTCCTGGACCGGATAAAATACATCCTCGGGTACTTAAGGAGCTAAGTTCAGTTTTATCTAGGCCATTGTTTCTTATTTTTGCTGATTCCCTCATGTCCGGTGGTGTGCCTCTGGATTGGAAAAAGGCTGATGTTATTCCAATATTCAAAAAGGGTAGTCGTTCACAGCCGGGTAATTACAGGCCTGTAAGTTTAACTTCAGTTGTGGGGAAGATCCTGGAAAGTTTAATAAGGGAACAGGTTCTAGAGTATGTTTCAAGGACTGACATTATAAGTAGTAACCAGCATGGATTTAGGAGGAATAGATCTTGTCAAACTAACTTGCTTGGCTTTTATGAGGAAGTAAGTAGAAATTTAGACTCAGGTATAGCAGTAGATGTAGTTTACTTGGATTTTGCAAAGGATTTTGATACAGTCCCCCATAGGCGACTAATGAATAAGCTAAGGTCTGTTGGTCTGGGGAGTCACATTTGTACATGGATAGAAAATTGGTTAAAGAATAGGATGCAGAGAGTAGTTGTTAATGGGGCTTCATCATTATGGACTAAAGTGCTAAGTGGGGTGCCACAGGGTTCTGTGTTGGGGACGCTTCTATTTAATCTATTTATTAATGATTTGGAAATGGGTATTGTCAGCAAGGTTTCTGTGTTTGCTGACGACACAAAACTTTGTCGACCATTAAAAACTTCAAAGGATGTGCAATCGTTGCAAGGGGATCTAGATAGATTATCACATTGGGCTGCTAAGTGGCAGATGAAATTCAATGTTGATAAATGTAAGGTGATGCATTTTGGACTTAAAAATACTTGTGCTACTTATACTATAAATGGCTCTGTGTTAAGTGAATCCCTGTTGGAAAGGGATCTTGGAGTTTTGGTGGATAACAAACTTAAAGGTAGCAAGCAGTGCCAGGCGGCAACAGCCAGAGCCAGCATGGTATTGTCTTGTATAAAGCGAGGTATGGATTCAAGGGAGGAAAATGTAATTCTCCCTCTTTACAAGGCATTGGTAAGGCCTCATTTGGAATATGCAGTGCAATTTTGGAATCCTGTGTACAAAAGGACATCTTTGAAATGGAAAGGGTTCAGAGAAGGGCAACTAAATTAATAAGGGGATTGGGGGAGCTTGAATATGAAGAGAGACTGGAAAAGTTACAATTATGTACGCTGGAGAAAAGGCGCTTGCGTGGGGATATGATTACTGTGTATAAATACATTAATGGGCCATACAATAAACTATCTAGGGCATTGTTCAACAATAGAACATGTCAAAGGACACGAGGACATCCCTTAAGACTTGAAGAAAAAAGGTTTAGGCTTCAAGCTCGGAAAGGGTTTTTCACTGTGAGAACGGTAAGGCTATGGAACTGTCTTCCAGTGGACGTTGTAATGGCAGGTTCATTGGTCAGTTTCAAAAAAAAGCTGGATGAGTTTCTGCAAACAAGGAATGTTGCAAGTTACTGGTATTGATACATAAAGTAGAGTTGATCCAGGGAAATTTCCGATTGCCACTTGGAGTCAGGAAGGAATTTTTTCCCCCTTCATAAATTTGGTGGGGTTTTTATGCCTTCCTCTGGATCAACAGTTAGGCAGGAGATGAGGATATTGCTAGATGGGTTGGACTGGATGGACGTATGTCTTTATTCAACCTCAAATACTATACTAAATGTATGTCACATACATATGCAATCAATTTTGCAAATTCTCTTGGAATACATTTGAGAATTTTGTGTAGACCCCTGAAAACGCTGAAACTGTCTGCTTCCTACCTATAGTGTGTATAGGGCACGATCTTTGTATATGCATCACTCATCTGCTAGTGGAAACAGTCGTTGATAAGGAATGACAGAAATTTTCCATAAGAACCAACTATCCTTATGCCGATAGGTGTATAGCCACCTTAACTATTGACCATTTCGGTCTCAAATTCACAGTTGAATTTTATCTAATTTCACTCATACATGAGAACAGTTATATCGTCTAAAGAATTAAAGCCCTGTACACAAGGTCGACCATCACAATCAAATTTTTGGGCAGTCGGGCCAAAATATTGGAAGTCATATTAAGATGTGCCCTGCAGACATTTTACTTAATGCATCCAACCCAGCGGTCTTCAATGGTTGGAATGGTGTTCGCATCCAAATATTGATATTTCGGCAGATCCTACCGGTGGAAAGTGGCTGATCGACCCGTTGAACCAAAATCTCTTCAAGCGTTTCCCCATCCAGTTGTGGATGGTGTAGGACTGGGACCTTTTCGCCTGGGGGGCAAATACAACTAAGTGGCCCTTTCACGGCAGATCGCAAAATGTTTGACCACACCCACTACCCACTTTGCTATCATCACACAACACTGGCTAATGATCTGGAGGGCTTACAACACTGCGTAATTATCTGGAGGGCTACCAACACTGGCTAAGTATCTAGAGGGCTGACTAACACTGGGTAATGAACAGGAGGGCTGATTAATAATAAATGTTATTATGTACCTGAGACCCCCCCATATATTGCTCTGCTTTCAGCTTTCTTTAATGTGCTGCCCAGACTGTCAGTAAGTTTGAAGGGAGCCAAGAGAAGTTTGAAGGGAGCCAAGAGAAGTTTGAAGGGAGCCCCCCCAAAAAGAAAAACCTTTTTTGTGTGTCAACCATGGCAGGCAGCACATACCGTAGTTTAGCTTTAGTCTAAGGCAGTGTCTCCAAACCCTCATTACTGACCTCCTATTCTCATAAATCATTAAAGTTAAGGCTGTGCTGCATATCAGCTCCCAGTGTCAGTAAAGGAAAGAGGTTTAGCAGCAGAGGAGTCTTCTGTTCCCTGCCCATGTTAGAGCTAGAGGCGCGCACTGTGCCTTTTAAGTGCGTAACTTACTAAAAGCTTCTGTGGCAGCCCAATTTTTTGATTGGAGACCAGCCCGGGGGGCATTTGCCCCTCAGCCTACTGGGCCAGTCCTCCAGTCGGCCGTGACCGATCGAACAATCTGGTATCGTACGAACACCAACCCACCAACCCGAGCGTGTTCACGCACACGACGAAGGGCGGTAATCAGAACTCAGCTAGGGTCATTCATTGATCCGCGACCCACAACCAAATGCATACACACGTGCGATTAACGGCCAAAAGGCCCATTCGCCGATGCCCGACAGAACGCATACACAGCCAAAACGGTTGTTTGTTGGTGCAAAGATTGTACTTGTTTGTACGAAGCTTTATTTAAACACAATCTGATGACGATAACATCCCTATTTCCAGTATCTCTGGGGGGATTGTATTGAACCGTTAGCTGGCACAACCTAATCCCTATTCACTTAATTCTAATTTTGAAGCCTCCCCTACAACCGGATCATCAACCACAGGAAGTGCGTAAAGTACAATTCAAAGAAACGGAAGAGTTTACCGAAGTAGGAAGTGTTTTGCGTTTCACGCTGGAATGGCAGATGTACCAGGAAATGCTCCAGAACGTGGGTTAATATAACATTTTTAGGTCTGAAACATCAGTATGTCTTTCTGGTTTATCAGAGACTGTTTGTTCTGTCTGTTCCACTGTAGATTGTCCAGGAACCGGCAGCAGCGATGCTGGGAAGAGCTCGGCGTGCCATGGATGTCCAAACCAGTCGATATGCGCCTCAGGGGCAACTTCAGGACCAGACCCGGGTAAGGAAGCTCTAGACTGGCCAGATACACTGCTTAGCTGTTCCCATTGTGTTAGTGCCACAGGGAACTGCAGGATTATTAATTCTGCTACTATTCCCATGGGATAGATTTTATCATCACCACCAGATTAATAAGAGATTAGTGGCAATCAATCTACTAACTTCACGTTAGGGATTTGGATACATGCGTTGCAATTTTGGGATCTTACACACATCACACTGAAAGTTATTGGATCATTGGCATTTTATTCAACTTTGGGCCCTGGGCTACATTACTGTCCTAATGTTTAGTAACGGTTAAATAATGGTTTATAGAATGTCCTTTTAAAGGAATAAAAACTAGTAAATCACCTAAATGGAAATTCACCAATTTACAGCTACTGAGTCACTATAGCACGTAACCGTAAAATAAACATTGGATGTATATGAAGGACACCCTGTTTTTCTGGTCATTTGTAAATATCACTTTTTTCCCCCTGTCTAACTTCATAATGTAGTAAGGAGTCTCCTCCCACTAGATTTTAGTCCGATCTCAGCCCAGTGTGTAAATCTGGACATACCTCTGAGAAGCATTTTAAAGGGGCGTGCCCACCTCCAAAACTAAAAATTAACCCACTACTGGCCCCACTGTGTAGTGTTAAAATATCCCTACTTTACACCTCAGCTCCTTATGGTTCTCCTGCAGTGCCTTTCCAAAGTTCAGAAGAGTAGGAGCTGTCTGTGTGTCACCCGTACCCTGCTACTGCCTTGTCCTCCTGGAGGACCTCCCTCCCCCCCAGATCCCTTTCCTCTGTTGTTTCTGTAGTGTAGTTGGGATTTGCTGTAGTGTAGGGAAATTCCTCTCAGATCGAATGACAAATCTGCGTAATGTCTAGGTAGTGTATGGCCTAATTAAGGGGGGACTGTGTTCTCCATACTAATACCCTTTATTTAAAATTACTTCAGTATCATGCTTCTGGCTGCAGTCTATCCAAACTTACAGCAGTATAAAGGGTGATGTTTCTTGCTGTGTTATTGTAATTGGGACCTTTCCAGGGTAATTATTGCCAACAGATTCTTGTACAAGTCATTCTAAACTGAGAAAGCCAGTCGGATGACTAGCGAAATATCTTCAAGAACTTAAACTAAAGTCCAATTGATCTAATTGATTACCACAGATACAATCCTAAGTCTCCGGTTTGAGCATGCCCTTTTGTATCCTACTGCTAGGACTGAGCATCATAAACTGCATTATAAGCTCCTCCCCAAGTTTCTTTAATCATTTTTACATTTTGAAAGCTAGTCACAAGCTTGAAAAGAAAAATAAATCTCCCCCAAATGTGTCCATGTGTAGAGGAAATGAGAGAATGGTTGCAGGGCTGTAACTAGCTTCAGAAGCCCCACCCCAAAGCCCCACCCCAACTTTTTGGGTTGGGGCTTTTTCACACAGCTCATTGTGTGCCTGTCACAGAGACTTAGAGAGACAGGACAGACCAGTGTAAATTTACAAGCGTATAACTTAAGAGTCAGAGAGAAACTAGCTAATTTTTTCAGTAGAATGGAAACTATAGTATCAGAAATGTGGAGCCAGATTGATCTTCTCTGAAGGTTTCATTTACCTTCAAATAGTGAAGGTTTTATTAAACTTCAGATAGTTACACTACTGAGAAATGCATAGCACAGAACTGTGTCAAGATCAGGTTCACTTCAGTATCCTTCCCCTGTAGCTCTGTACTACGTTGTTTTTATAAGTGTAACTATTAAAGAGGTAACGTTTAAGGGCAAGGTCCCACTATGTGTTGTGCTGTCTGTTTTGAGTGCGTTGAGGACAATGTTTTTTCTCCGCTTTCCGGTTCATTTGCAGGTTAACAGACGTGCGTTTTTCTATGCATTTGTCCGCGTTTGGCCCTGTTTCCAGTGCGTATGCACTTTTTGGAAAATTAACAGGAAACACTGGAGAAAATGCAAAAAAAACCTGCAAATAGTAAGTTTGTCCACGTGTCCGCGTTTTTTTTCCGCGTTCCCATAGACTATTATTAAAGTGCAATTCTCACACACACGGACCAAAAGTCGTGCATGCATACAGATAAAAAATGGACCACATAGATTCAGAACACAAACTATACAGTGGGAACTGATTCTCGCCATTTCCATTATATTTTAAATTATATTGCGAATCGCAAAGCAGACGCAAAATGGAATGCAACGCGCATAGTGGGACCTAACCCTAAGGGATAGATTTTATGTGTTTGTGTCTTAAACGAAAAGATGATTACTGGGTTGTCGGATCATTTGGTTTAATAGGGACACTTATTATATACATTTTTTACTTTACTTTTGATACAAACCTGGCATAAACCTTTAAAGGAACACTAAACAAATAAACACCTATAAAAATAAGTATATGCCATCAGTTCCTATTATTCACAGGGAGGTGAGAATAAGCGTTCTTACCTCCCTGTAAATGATAGAAACGTATGGCATATACTTATTTTTACAGGTTTAAAGGGTATCTCTACTGAAAAAAATAAAGGTTGACCATTTTGTTTTATTGAATAACAAGAGCTGTGTCTTACCTCTCGTTCTTCAATAAAACAATCAGGAACCAGGAGAGAAGGTAAGCTACTCACCCAATCTCTCGCTCCCTCAGCGCTTAGTCTGACAGGTCCCGACAGACTCTTATCTTCCTCGTGCATATGCAGGGACCTGTCAGACTACGCGGTAAGGGAACGAGCGATCAGGTAAGTAGCTAACCTTCTCTCCTGGCTACTGATCGTTTTATTGAAGAAAGGGAGGAAAGACACAGCTCCTTTACCTCATGTTCTTCAATAAAATTAAATGAACCAACTTTATTTTCTATGGAGATACCCTTTAAAGGGCAAGTCCACCATGATAACTTAATTTCATGTACCGCTTAAGGCCCCTAACACATTTTAAAAATATACGGTAATGCAATATCCTGTGCTAAGGGGAAAAATAAGTGCAAACCGCATGCTCACCGATGTATTATTGGGTTAGTAAAGGTTTTGTACTCATTTTGCGTTTCCTGTGCCATTATCAAAGACTCTTGGAAATAGCACAGTGCAAGTGATGCAATAAATTTAGCAATTATTATTACGATTGTTTTTTTGCACCAAAATTAAAGCCTTTTCAATTGTGGCTTTAAAGCCATGCAAAAAATCACATCTTGCCGCACGCATTTAAATGTTGCAAGAACAGTTGCAATAGGGAAATTTATTGAATCTCACCCATAGATTCTTCAATACCTCTCTCTGTATAAAATACGTGTATAAAATGTGATAGCGCTCAGAATAAGTATAGACAGATAAACCATACAAAAGATATAACTATATAAAATAATTTAAATTCTGCGCTTAAAACGATGTGATAAGCAATTTAATAAACCAACAAACATAAATTTTTACAGTGGAGTTGACATTTTAATTTTCTCATAGGCTGTCCACATCCAGCATGATCTAATTTTCTACCAATCCCACAGTTTGTATTAATGACTTCAATTTGTCATATACGTAATAGCTTGAGTCAGTCTAATTATGTAAAATCTTGTTACAGCCATAAAAGAAATCAAAGAAAAAATGTCAACTGTGAAACACAAGATATTGGTTCTGTCAGGAAAAGGTGGAGTGGGCAAAAGCACATTTAGTGCACACTTGGCACATGGTTTGGCTGAAGATGAGGGCAAAGAGGTGAGTAATATATTTACAAACCATTTGAATACAATAAATGTCTTTAGCATCCTTTATAATTTTTAAAGGATAACAAAAAATGTAAGCACCACAGTAAGTGTTCTGACTGTTTTACCATGATTATGTACATTCTTTATGTGTTTCCACATCAACAATAATTTCTGGTTGGGTTGCTTTCCATTCTGCCAAGTGTTTATTGGCTGGATGAAAATGAAGATTTGGCTATTTAGAACAGATTAAACACAATACATGAGAAAAAAGTGTCTAAATAGCCACTCAAGAAGTAAACAATATATGAAAGCTGCGGGAAAGTTAACTTACTTTCCCTCTATAGAGGGTCGGGTGGACACCCCCCCGACCCTATTCGCTCGAATTAACACAAATGTTTTCGGCTGCAAGCAGCGGTCAAAGACGCTGAAATCATCTGAAGTATGTATACATAAAAGACATGCTTGTCGAATGTGATGAGTGGTCTGGGTGCATGTAAGCCCCAGACCCTTCGCTAGGTCAATTCCAATGGCAATACGGCAACAAACAGGGAGTTCGGCTACCCATATATAGAAACCAGAGACTCGCTAAAAACACATTTATTGAGATCTCCATAAAATCACACAAACAGGACCATGCCTGACACGTTTCGTGCAGCATGCACTTCATCAGAGGCCTGCAAGAGCATGCTCCACGAAACGCGTCAGGCGTGGTTCTGTTTGTGTGATTTTATGGAGATATATCAATAAATGTGTTGTTTTCTGCGAGTCTCCGGTTTCTATATCTGGGTAGCCAAACCCCCTGTTTATTGCTGTATTGCTATTTAGAACAGATCTGTCAAGAATGCTGGTGGTCATGATGATATTTCTATTTTTGAATACTCTGCAAATTCTGAACATAGTGTACTGAAATATATAATATTTTTGAGCCTTGCCTTAAATGTGCCTGTTAATGTGACCCTTTAAAGGACATCTATAGTGGGAAAATGAACTTTTTTTTTTTTCTTTCTTTCCTTGTGTTCTATAATTCCACACAACCCCCAGAGTGTCTTCACTTTGTTCAGATTCCCTCTCTGTCCTGAGATACACCAGTTAGAAGACTACGTGATTGCATTCCTCTACTCCTACTTGGACTGTCAATCAAATCCCTGTGACGTGATCCCCCCTCCCTGCTCTGTAATAAACATAGAGATAACAGCATTAGCAGGGGGAGAGAGGTAACTTTGATGGTAGATATAAGGCTGCACTTGACCCCCCTTCTTAATAGCTTTCACTGATTGATGATGGGTCACAAAGAGAGATCGTAAACTGTACTGTTCTCCTTCTTCCGGGTCTCCAGGACAGCTTGCTTTCTATTGGCCACTGTGCGTGGGTGTGTTTTTCAGGATGTTGAACTTTTAACTCCTACTGCACATGATAAGCTTGTCGTTTAGCCAAAGATGAGACATGGAGTAGGTAACGGAGGGGGAAGGGGGGGAGTGCTGCACATAGATCTGACACCATGGTTAAACAGAGTCACTGACATAGATAGGATTAAGGCAGCACAGAGTACATGAATTTAACTTTGCAATGTTACTATAGATGCCCTTTAAGGCACATTTTTGAGGATTTTAACAACGCATACTTAACAGGCAAATGGACAAGTGCAAATAATGTAGGGTTTTGTGCTGTTAGTAATTGTGGTGATGTGCTAGACCTATATATGATACTGTGTAGTTCAGGGATGTCCAACCTGTGGCCCTCCAGGTGTTTGAAAACTACAACTCCCAGCATTCCTTAGTTTTGTCTGAAATGGAAGAGTCCTGCTGCCAGGCTCATTTACCTCTCTTCCCGCTTCTCACACGCTGCCCCTTTCTGTCAGTCTCTCCACTGGATTCCCATTACCCAAAGGATCCAATTTAAGCTGCTAACCTTATCCTACAAGGCTCTCTCCAATATAGCCCCCCCATACATCTCTGATCTGATAAACAGATACTACCCAAGGCATAACCTCCACTCTGCTAATGATCTTCTCCTCTCATCCGCTCTAATCACCTCCTTCCATGCCGTATACAGGACTTTTCTCGTGCTGCCCCTCTGCTCTGGAAATCTCTTCCTCGCTTTTTACATCACTCGCGATCACTTCATATCTTTAAACGCAACCTCAAAATTCATCTCTTCAGGCAAGGTTACAATCTGGACTTGGACACTTCTACCACTCTTACTGACCCATCGCAGACCTGCTAGTGATAATCCACTGACAACTTAGTTACAGCTACTTATCTGCTTCACCTTATGTCTCATCCCCCATCTCCTCTAGACTGTAAGCTCTCGGGCAGGGACCTCCATCCTATTGTACTGTAACTTACCACACTGAATGCTGCTAGACCAGCACTTATATTTTTTGCACTTTGTATTACTTGCACTACCCTAGTATGTAACATGTATGTTTTCCTTGTGTATATTAATGCAACTGTAAAGTGCCATGGAAGATGTTGGCACTATATAAATCCACAATAATAATAATAATGCTGGGAATTGTAGTTTTTAAACATCTGGAGGGCAGCAAGTTGGACATCCCTGGTATAGGTGCTTCAGAAAACCAGAGGACTTTCACGATAGTATAATAATAAGCCTTGTCTCTTTTTATGTTTTTTTGCTGTAAATGTTGATTGATTCATCTAATTAACCTATGTTTGCACAGTAGTGTACAATACCTCCCATAAATCCTTTCTTTAATGTTTCCACTTTGTGAAGTCACCGTTTTTAGTACGTTCACTTATCACTTATACACTGCTGCTTAAAGTAGTGAAGATGCGATCTATACCACCCCCTACAAGAAGGCACCCAATCCTATTACAGTATATAGACCTGCTTCTTTCTTTTTGTCAACTGAATAGGTTTGCCAGTGCACCCACATACTTTTCCTGTAAGTTCTTGTTAGTTTTCATTGATATGCTGGCATATTACAAAGTCAGGCCAAGAAACAAAAATAAATGTTACCTCATAAAGAATTATTTGCAGACAGTATGTAAAAATGTTGCAGTTGTTCATTTACAATTAAAAATTAAATCTAAATATGCAAATTATACTTGCAAAAAAAAGCTATAATCACTAGTTTATCACAGCTTTTGTACTTCCTACTGCTTTGTTTTTTTATTTTGTTTGAATGAACGTAAACACTAGACACAGCAGTCGGTTCAGAAGGTGTAAACTGTCTTTGGTAGGTTATGGTATTTACCCACGTAGCTCTGTATTGTAGGAAAGGAGCATTATTTGTATTTACAAAGGGAGTTTATCAATACCTTTAGATTTATAGTGCATATAAGCTTGTGAAGGTTCTCATTCATCCAGGTCATGGTATATCTGTTGTATTCAATTAGATCAACTGGACTTGAAATGTAGTTCTTGAAGACGTTTCGCTAGTCATCCGACTGGCTTTCTCAATTCAGAATGACTTGTACAAGAATCTGTGGCAATTATGTACCCTGGAAAATCCCAATTAGCATATCACAGCCAGGTGTTAAGGGTGTGATTGGATAGTGGCTAAGAGGTGTTATAGGAACGCCCAGAGTAAGGTGTTAAAACAGCATTGTACATGGCAGACAGTTGGTGTCGAACCCCCCCTATCTGTTGTATTCAATTAGATCAACTGGACTTGAAATGTAGTTCTTGAAGACGTTTCGCTAGTCATCCGACTGGCTTTCTCAATTCAGAATGACTTGTACAAGAATCTGTGGCAATTATGTACCCTGGAGAATCCCAATTAGCATATCACAGCCAGGTGTTAAGGGTGTGATTAGATAGTGGCTAAGAGGTGTTATAGGAACGCCCAGAGTAAGGTGTTAAAACAGCATTGTATATGGCAGACAGTTGGTGTCGAACCCCCCCATCTCTATTTAGGCTTGGTTTCTTTATTTTCACATAAATGGCCTCCTTAACACCTCTCTTGAACCAGTCACCAGACACCAACTGTCTGCCATATACAATGCTGTTTTAACACCTTACTCTTTGGGGCAAAAAACAGCTGCTAGTACAGTGCAAATGACAGCTTGAAACTACAACTCTCAGGTGACATTTTTAACTATTGGGGGTCAGAGTTCCCTTTACTATATGGGGGTCAGAGGGCCCTTTACTATATGGGGGTCAGAGGGCCCTTTACTATTGGGTTCAGGAGAATTGTAAATGATGGTAAGCTTAATTAAAAGTTTACTGAACCTTGCCACTCCACATGTTTAGAAACTGAAACTCCCAGCAACAAAGCATGCTGGGAGTTGTAGTTTCCAAACATCTGGAGTGCCAAAGAATTGGAGGTTACTGGTACTGGATTTGGCTATTACTGTATGGGATTCATGTATGGGTATTCTGCTGTCCATTTAAAGGGCAATTAAAGCCTAAAAACAACACAGAATCAGAAGGCAGTAGTGGTGATAATTTCTACCCTCGACTTATACTTGAGTCAATCAGTTTTTACAAATTTTCCAGGTAAAA
Source organism: Hymenochirus boettgeri (assembly GCA_019447015.1). Taxonomy (NCBI): domain Eukaryota; kingdom Metazoa; phylum Chordata; class Amphibia; order Anura; family Pipidae; genus Hymenochirus; species Hymenochirus boettgeri. The sequence continues at coordinate 61,369,787 of CM033477.1, forward strand.
ACAGGTACCTCGACTTATACTCGGATCGACTTATACTCGAGTATATACAGTAAGTTTTCATTTTGGGACTGTACTTGCCCTTAAAGGTACATTTTGATTTTATTGCTGTAATATGCTGCCTGGAATTATTAGCTGTCATTTTGCCAGCGTACATAATGCTGCAAATGAATTTTTATTGTGCACTTACCCGGTCTGAGGTTATGTCTTTTTTTTCATTGAGATGGAAGGTGGAGCCCTTCCTGTAACAAAGCTGTTGTTGCTTAGGAAGTTTACGAATTCTCTGCTAAGTATGAAGAAAGTTGTGATGAGAATTAAAAGGATTTCATTGAGTTTCCTATAAAAATATGCTGAATATATTTTTAATGATTAACTAGCAAAGTTTGCAGTCATATTTTCTAAAAGAAATCTACAAGCCACATCTATAAACATTTAGTTAAAAAGATTAAGTCAAAATGTAAATGGTTTTATGGTGCCTGAAAAAAGATTTGGAAAATAAATGGGTAAAAAATACTTGCCTTGTCACTTTTGCTTTTTTTGGGAGGTAGGGGAGTAGAACAGTTAAAAAACTGCAACTCCCCTCTGTGTTGGTCCAGCTCTGTCCCCTTCACAAGAATGACAACCAGCCTATGGGACATCCTCTGACTCTCCAGCCTAAAGGAGGGCATGATAGTGGAGCGGCAGAGGCGATTTGTAGTTACGTTTTTTTAACTAGCTGCTACCATATGTTCTTGCAAGGGGGATTGATCAGAGCTTTTTAGTTTCCCTTTGACACAACACCAATTTTGTCTTGCTTTTTGGTGTATTTTTAATATTATATTTCATAAGCAGCTGTCACTTGCACTGTGGCCTGGCAACTTTAAGTGGGACAATAATTACCTTTTCCCCTTCACACATCTTATGGGCCATTTATGCAGCCTGTACATTTCTTAATTCCTATGTAAACGTTGTCTTGTTTTTTAACCATATGTCCTGTGTTATTTAATGATATTGTCCAGTACATATACTGAGTAACTAGCAAGGTGTCATTTTATATCATGTAGTTCTAGTTATACTGTGACTTAACAATGAAGAAATGGGTGTATGGTAGTCTCTGAGTATATCTTGAAGTAAAAAAGGAGAAACAATAATCAAGAGAGATAAGGGTGAATCTCAGAGACTACCGCTTGTGAAGGTTCTCATTCATCCAGGTCATTGTATATCTGTTGTATTCAATTAGATCAACTGGACTTGAAGTTTAGTTCTTGAAGACGTTTCGCTAGTCATCTGACTGGCTTTCTCAATTCAGAATGACATGTCTGCATAATAACATGTACACATGTACATGTTATTTTCTTGAAAATTGTTCTTGAAAATATTTACTATAATTTCCACCCACTGTCCTAGGAATACTAGGAGTGTGAAATCATTCCTTATATCTTGGATTAGTTGGGCAGTGCTAATTTATTGCAAAAGTACCTTCTGTTTCAAAAAGGCTACTACAGTTTATGCTCTGATAAAGTATATTTACTCCTTAAGTCCACATTTATTTATGTTCTTTAGGTTTTTTTTTTTGGAGATGCATTATTTTCAGTCCCATTACTTACCTGCCTTAGATCCTGTGATCACAATGTGAGATTTAGTGCATTGTGTGATTGCGGCAGCACCAGTTTGTGGTCTTAAATTCCTCCAAATTAGTAATAATTATATAAAAAGCCTTCCATCATACCTTCAAAATAAAACCTAAATCACATCTCTAGATAAAAATTTTTATTGCTGGAAAGGTTCAGCAATATTACTTACTGCTTGAACACTTCCTGTTTTTAGCCATGTGACCAACTTGTAGTCATGTGACCAGCTTCTGTCTGCATTAATAGGCTCCTCTTCTCAACTGTCAATTTTTCCCCCGGGTACTTCCTGATTTCCCCAGCATTAAGTCTTAACTGAGCATGCTTCTCCCCTGGGACGGACATCGGGGCAGAGATGAGGTGATGTCACTCAACCTACTGGAAGCAGGAAGTTTGAACACGTCTCTGGCTGGAGCCTGTAGTTTCTTACAGGCTCCAGCCAGAGACGTGATTGTTGGCTCATTTTAAAGGAAATACTGCAGCCTTTTATTCAACCCTAACTTGTTTTGAGACCACAGTTGCCATTTAACATCCCAAAACCATTCCACATTATGTTTTAAACTGCAGTGTAGTGAAACACTTAACTAAAAGTTTATTGCATTAGGTACATTGCAAGAAGACCACTTTAAGCAGGCCCTGTGTGAGTAGCGTGGGTTATACACTCACTTTTACAATAATTACATTTTTTTTGCATCTCTCTATTTGTATCCTTCACTCATGAGATATAATAAAATATGTCATGTCTTTGAGTTGGATAAATGGCTACACACCTTTAGGCTGTATTGCATGTTATAATGCAAGAGGGTTTGCATGTCTGGGAGTAAGAAATCATTCCTTATTTCTTGAATTATATTAATGGGATGGTATTTGCATTAGACTGTAAATTCTGTTTCAAAAAGACACTACTGCAGTTTATACCTTGTGGATTGGTTTCTTTCAAAGGGTAGGAGTAAATGTTATTGGAAAATAAGTGCCCAGCAGGGTTTTTTCTGGTACCCTAAAAGGCCATTTTGACCATGTACAGATCCCTAATGTGGTTTATATTGCTAGTGGGTACATATAGTAATATATAACATAGTAACATAGTAATTAAGGTTGAATAAAGAAATACGTCCATCAAGTCCAACCTATTCCCTTTTTTTTTTTTTTTTAACCCTACCTAACAGTTGATCCATTATAGTACATATATTACTATAATATACTACATATTACTATAAGCTTTTGTTTCTGTACTATATGTTCTGTCTGAACATCTGTGCTCTGCAGAGGAGTTTTGCTTTTTTAAGCACACCACCGTTCTGTTGCTGTGAGATGCACACAGAGCATGCCTTACTGTATCTTGTAGAAAGCATTTAGAAGCTTTAGTCAGACATTATACATTTTAAAAAATTGTATGTATGTTTCACCAATGTCATGAAATACAGTTCTGTGATTTCCTATAAATATTTATGAATCAACATTTATATAAAGAATCTTAGTAGTATTATTATTTTCTTTTGACAGGTGGCTTTGCTTGATATAGACATCTGTGGACCATCAATTCCAAAAATAATGGGTTTGGAAGGAGAACAGGTATAAAAAAACAAAACACAAACCCTTTACTATACCTCAATACAATATTTGACAAAGAAAATCAACATCATATTTTTGTATTTATGTATGATTTGATGAAATGTCTATACTTTGAAAATAAATGTTAAAATAAGCAAATTCAACAGCAAGGGGGCAAGTATACCTACCCCCCATTCTTCAATAACTGCACAGCCATTAAACTGGCCCCACTGTATAGTGAATAAAAATCCCTACCTACATCCCAGCTCCAAATTGTTCTCCTGGATTACCCCCCCCCCCGTCTGAAAAACTGGCCACCAGGAGGATAGCAGAGTCCATATAGGACTCTGCCTCCTGTCTCTCCTCCGGGAGAAATTTGTCCTGCGCACTGCAGGCCTCCCTCTCCCTCCCGTTTTGCAAGCCCTCCTCCTACCATTAAAACCCTTTTACAAATAGTAGCTATCCTTCTCCCAGCCCCAACAGCCATTAAAGGAGAACTAAAGTCCCCAAAGACAACATTGTCCCAATAGAGAGAGACATTCACAAACGAACAACAAGCTGTGTCTCATGTCTCCCTTTGCTGTGGATGCTGGGTGATTTATGAAAATAACCGCGTGTACTAAGGGTCAGCTCCCATAATTCACCTTATCTGGGAACACCCATCTAAGTGTCCGCCGGACACTTCACAGGAAACTGCAGTCTTGCTTCCTGGAAGCTGACAGCCAATCATGTTACAGCTCAGAGTTCCCTCCCTCTGACACAGAACACAGATACCAGTGCAGTTTTTGTGTAAACACATTGAAATGCTCCTGTCCCTAACAATGATAAATTCCTATGCTTTACATACAAAAAAGAAAAGTAATCTTTGCAGTGTATGTCTTTGCTAGCATGGATGAAAGAAACAGAACATTTAAATTTCAGCAAAAAATAAAAGTAAGTATGGGGAATCGAACCAGCAAACTATTCTGTGTCTTTCTAAGAAGAAAGCTTTCTACCACTAGGCCACAAGGGCTAATAAGTAATGGACTAGTACTTGTAGAGTCTTTATCTTTTGCTAGACACATAATAAAAACAAAAAAAGGGAACATGGGGAATCGAACCTGTGTCCCAATAGTCTGATTTTTTTTCTAACCCAGCACTTTAGCAGAAGCGCACCACAGGTGAACTCTCAATCAATAGAGTAAATGTCAGTAAAATCAGTTCACTATTTTGTATTGCTACTGGAAGACTGTCAGCAATTCATGTTGGTTGGTAAATAAATAACAGAGCTGCTATATATAAAGATTGTACATATGTAGAAACTTCATATTTTTCTAGAAACATGGAAACAACAAAAAAAAGCACTAAACTTAGACAGTAGACCATGTTATATTGTTTCATAAGTAAGCTAGGGGATTTGAACTTGCGACTTCTTGGTCTGATTGTTTCTAAACACACAGCATTTACATGGTGCGCCACCAGCAACTCTAACTGTGATCACAGGTACATTTGAGGCTTTATCTTTCACTAGAAAGAGATGCTAGAAACTCTGCATAGAGACAGTGAATGCTGGGGTCAGGGGGGCGTGGCTTTTGAAGCCAACATGGGCTATGAGTTGTACTGGCAAAAGATGGAAGCCTCCTTTGTTACAGAATCTATTACTCCTATCTACTAAATGCAAATAACTAGAGAAGAATCTTTCAACGTGTAGGTGTTCTGGGGAGAAAAACTTTCAAATCAGGATCTGAAAAACTGAAGTTTAGTTCTCCTTTAAAGATTTTACAGGAACTCCCCTGAACTTTACTTACCTCACCTCTCTCCCCCAGAGTTCTCCACTGCCGGCAGCCGTGTCCATCATGGGCTGCCTCTCAGCTAATCACGGATGCGGCTGCCGTTCCCGCCCCCTGCTTGCAGTTTCTTGCAAGCAGAGGGACGGGCAGAACGCCGCAGGAGAGAGGTAAGGTAAGTAAAGATCGGGGGAGTTCCTGTAAAATATTTTATGGCGGTTGGGGCTGGGGGAAGGATAGCTACTATTGGGCAAAATTCCTAAAATGGGGTGGACATGCCCTTTAAGGTTGTATTTATGAACTTGTGAATCATTTAGATACTAGAGAATTTAGATAGAAACTAGATAATTTAATCTAGATAAATTAATAATCTGTCAAAATGGTTTGTTTTTTATTTGTTTCTTTATGTATATTTTTAATGTAAATCAGAGATGCCTTATTATTACCATTGAAGATGTTGTTATATTGCTTATTTGGCTAAGGAAATTGTAGTCCAGCAAGAACTGTAGGATGGCTTCTCTGATTAAAAGTACCTAAAAACAGCAACTTCATGTATTTTGGTTTGACTCTTCTTAGGTTCACCAAAGTGGTTCTGGATGGTCACCAGTCGTAAGTATCAACAAAACCGTAACAGTGACAAATCTTAAATAACGGTGAATAATTATCGAGACCAGTTATGTCAAGTCCATAGGATTTAAATCCAAAGTAGTAGGATTAGAGGTACATTAAGCACATGAAGGCAGTTTATACTGCTAAGCCTTTTTAATTCATATTTTGGGTCACATGGACCCTTTCTCGAGTGAATAACACAGACATTGCTTGCAATTTTTAAAACATTCAACAGGAAGTGATAACATGCTATCTAAAACGCACCCACACCTCTCAAACAGTGTTAAAATTCTTTTAGCCCATTGTAATATACAGAATTTATAGACATTTCGGACTAAAAATACATAATAACATTGACCATTAAGGCACAATCTTATTTAGCGTAGTGATTAGTCATCAGTGTATAGAAATAGTAAGGTCATGTGGACTCCTATTCGGATATCCGTAATCTTAAAAAAAAATGAACCCTTACTGAAAGCTTTAGGATATATAGTGCTAATTCCTTACAAGGTGAATAAAAGGTGTTCATTGGCTGTTATAGACTCAATTGATCATTGAAATTGAATAAAGCTTTATTTGATTAAAGGGAATGTCAACCTCCTATAAAAAAATTAATATATTCTGCAGGACCCCCCAAAACCTAGTTTCCATTTTGTTAAAATGTAATAATTCTGCTCATATTTCTATACTTAGGATTACCTGTACAGATGAATGAGGAAGACTAACATTCTGATGGCTTGATGTAGCTCTATCCCAATTTAAATAATTTTACCATCAAGAGATAAGATTCTCTTGACTACTTAAGACTTTATTCACTTTTCTTCCCCCCTCCCTTCCCCCTGGTTTTAATCCAAAAAAGCTTCATTCAATTTTTTAATTATATATATGAGTGCCTTTTAGCAGTAGCACTTAGCACCTATTAGCAACGCCAACATCTTTCATAGTGCTTTACAATTACATGTATACATTCACATCAGGTCTTGCCCCGAAAAGCTTACAATCTAAGCACATTTATTTGACACATACAACCTATCAGTATGTCTTTATGATTGTGGGGAGAGTGCCCGGAAGAAACCCACGCAAACACAGGGAAAATATACAAACTTTTTGCAGGTGTGTCCAAGGGTGGAATTGAACTCCGGACTCAGTGCTGCAAAGCATCAGTGCTAACCACTGCACCTTGTGTTATTAATATTTTTTTAAACTGATAAATTGAGACTTTAAAAGCCAATGAACACTTTTTTATTCACCTTGTAAGTAATTAGCACTACATATTCTTAAGCTCTCAGTAAGGGTTATTTTTTTTAAGATTAGGGATATCCGAATAGGAGTCCAAATGACCTTAATATTTTTATACACTGATGATTAATCACTATGCTAAATAAGATTTTGCCTAATGGGCAATGTTATTATGTATTTTAGTCCAAAATGTCTAGATTCTATATATCCCAATGAGTTAAAAGCACCGAAACACTGTTTGAGGGTTGTGGGTGTGTTTAAGATAGCATGTCATCACTTCCTGTTGAATGTTTTAAAGATGGCAAACAATGTCTTTGTTATACATTTGAGAAAGGGCATGTTACCCAAAACATGTCGGGAAACATGGAATAAAAAGCCTTAGCAGTATAAACTGCCTTCATGTTGTGCTTAATGTACCTCTAATCCTACTACTTTTGATTTGATTTACTTTTCGTATGCAATTGGATGGATGCATGGTTAGAGGTCCTCCAAGCTAGACAATGTAAGTGGAAAACCAACATTTGAAATCCATAGCATCCTGTTGAGAACTTAATCTGTCCTCAACCTTAGCTTCACCTAAATTGACCTAGATTGAGTAGAGACTTTTCTGTCTCACAGCAACCAATCAGGGGGGTGCACTGAGAGTTGGTATACATTTCTGGTGCTGTCAATCTAGTGATGTAATAAAAGCTATATCTGCTCTCTGTGCATTGTTATCTCGATTTTACTACACTTATAGCTGGCATTAAAAGCCAGGGCAATTTTGCACTTTTTACTTATTTTATTGTTTGAGGAGGCTATATCTTTCAAAAGAGATGCGTCCTGCACAGAACCCACCTTAAAGCCACTCTAACCTTCATTATCACCGTTAGCATGGCATTTAGACATTTTTTATGCATTTCCACTTTGTGCTTTACCCCCCAAATATATTTTAGATTTTTACCAAAATTCTCCAATTCATATTACTGGGAAGCACTTGTACCATTGGTAGAAAGTAATCAGATAAGCACTGTAAACAAAACAAAATTGATATTAATCATCATTAACAACTGTGCATTGATTTCAGTATGTAGCAGACAACCTGGCTGTGATGTCTGTTGGTTTTTTGCTAAGTAGTCCTGACGATGCCGTCATATGGAGGGGTCCTAAAAAAAACGGTATTTATTTATTTTTTTATCTAATAACAAGTGACAGCTTTGTGTTTTTTTTTATTGTAACCGAAAATTCTATCATTACTTACCAAAATTTTATTTTCCTGGTCCGTAGCACGGCAGTGAACACGAATGCTGTGCAGGACCAGGGAAAACCATATTATATACATCACGGGTAACACTTGATTGCCCTATAGTTCTAATAAGTAAGGCCTAGGGCAGCATTTACTAAATCTTGCCAATTCTTACAGGAATGATCAAACAGTTTTTGCGAGATGTAGACTGGGGTGAAGTTGATTATCTGATAGTAGATACTCCTCCTGGTACATCAGATGAACACCTGTCTGTGGTACAATATCTTAGTGCAGCCCAGATTGATGGAGCGGTCCTTATCACTACCCCTCAGGTTAGCCATTATCTGTTCTAAACCCAAATAATTTAGTGCTTACGGTCCACTGGGGTGGAATTTCAAGTTGATAGACTGTTGCTTAAAGGGTATCTCCACTCCAATTCCACTCCTATTAACAAATTTTTGCCATTTAGTTATATTGAGGTAAAGGAGTTGTCTTACCTCCCGTTCTTAAATAAAACAATCAGGACCCAGGAGAGAAGATGAGATACTTACCTGCTCGCTTGCTCCCCCGCTGCGTAGTCTGACAGGTCCCGACGGACTCTGTTCCGTTGGGACCTGTCGTACTACGCGGTGGGGGATTGAGCGGGTGGGTAAGTTCCTTACCTTTTCTTCTGGCTCCTGATTGTTTTATTGTAGAACGGGAGATAAGACACAGATCCTTTACCTCCCCTTCCTCAATAAAACTGAATAGCAAAAAATGTAAAAAAAATTTTTTTGGTCAAGCCAAAAGCACTTGCCTTGACCAACAAGTAGCTCTGAACAAGGCCAGGACTGTTTTGGAGGGTGGTGGCGAGGGTAACAAGGCTATTGGATGTAAAGGGAATCCTGGGGGCCCTAAATTATGGCCCTGGTTCAAGGTGGTATTACAAAACACTAGCAAAATGTCTCTTGTGTATATAGTTGCCCTTTATTAAATTAACATTCTGTCTTCTTACCTAATAAAAACTAGATGCACCAAAACATTTTATAGATCCATTAAAAAGTTCACTTAAAAAAAGTCCTGAAATAGAGAAAATATACAAGTTCCCTCAAATAAAAAATTGTAAATAGGTGAATCACTCCTATACTTCAAAACTGCGGTAGTTAAAAAGCAGAAAGATGTAAGTCTAACCTACTGCCTGATGCTCTGTTATCCTGTTTCTGCTTCCTGGTTCTTTCAGTTAGTAACTGTCAGTCATGTAATTTACAGGTGACATCACAGCCAATGACTGTATGCTATTCCCCCTAGCTGTCTCCTCTGAGAATAAAAGATCTTGAAATGAGAATCTTTTGAGAGGCAGAGGGAATGGCATAACAGATTATCCCTATGTCTGACAGCTTTCAAACTATTCAAGTTTTGGGGGTGACTTATACCTATATATAATTTTTCATTTGAGGGATGAGAGTGCCCTTTAAATAAAACCTTATTAGGGCTCGTTCACACCAGAAACTGACAAACGCACAGCATGTGTTTCTGTCAGTTTGTATCCATTTTTTTCATACATTTGTATCCATTTTTTAACAATGTGTATTCCATAGATTTCTATAGAAAATGCATGAAAAAACGGACAGAAATGCTGCATGCAGTGCGTTTTTTAAACGGACTGGAACAGAACGGATTATAACGCAGCAGGTGTGAACAATATTATGAAATCCTATGGGGTTTTACTGTCTGTCCATTTTTTTAAACGTACCTGCGTTTGAAAAACGGATACAAACTGATGTAGTGTGAACGAGCCCTAACTGTGCCTACTAGGTGTTTAGGATTTGCATGTTTCTGCTTTTGTTTTACCTCAAATATCCTTTTCTCTGTTTTACTACATGGTAACAGGAAGTGTCACTTCAGGATGTTCGAAAAGAAATCAACTTTTGCAAAAAAGTTAATCTTCCTATTATAGGTGTAGTGGAAAACATGAGTGGCTTTATTTGTCCTAAATGTAAGGTAAGTCTATGTAGAAGTTGTAAGGGAAATTCAAATTAAATTAATGTTTACTTCTAATACTATAGTATGCACAAAGGCAACAAACCAGGAAATGCTATTCTTACATAGCAAGCAAGCATTGAAGCAATGCACTGGGGAAATCCAGAAGTTACTTAGTGGTATGGTGAATAGGGGATGTAAATGTGGATGAGGGTAGGTAGAAAGTAATCAGAGTTGGATTATGGTTTTTGATATTACAAAATCTGCAAGTCAAATTTTAGACCAGGAAACAGGGACTGAAAAGTTTGGAATTTGCTTGTTAAAACATTTTTTTAGCACAAACTTTTTTTTATCGGATGCGGAACCTGACATCAATGCAGCTTATATAGTCCCACACTTGATAAAGGATCAGGAGGATCCAAAACATGTGCAGACAGTAAAATAAAGCACTTTGGCATCCAACTTTTTGGTGTTGTTAAGTCCTAACCGCGATCTACATTTTATTATGTTGGAACAATTATATAGCCCCACGTCTGTGATGGTAACAGTTTTTTTAACCAATTAATTGTGGGATGGTGCAGGAAAATTAAAACTGGGTCAGGACTGAGACTGGAGACTTAAATGAATCCTTCAAGTGAGGAACTTAAAAGAAGTTGTCAGTAGCTCATTCCACAAAACTGTCTTACTGCATCTCAGGAACCTAATAGGTAATGATACACCGCTTTCATCAGTTAAACATGGGTAATAATAAACTACCATTTCAATGTGTACCTGTTGCATCATTTAATTGTGAAACAGGCTTCCAGTAAATGTGGTCTAAGCTCACACAATTAAATACTTTAAACTTATTTTGGACAAACTTATTTATACTAAAGAATCCATAACTAACTGGAAAAACAAAACAAGCCCTCCAACCTACTGCCACTCACCATATTCTTAGTATATAATGGGTGGAAGTTCTTTTTAATCGGCTATGAAATTATATATGTAATGTCAGGCACTGAATACCAAAGTGAAAATTGTACACCCCTATATTAAAGGGTATCTTTAGTCTAAAAAAATAGAATTTTCAAAAAGTGTACCTTTTAGATAAAGCAAGATCCCACTGCTCCAAAATATTTATTTGGATTTTAAATCTGAGCTATCGATTCTGAGAAATCATCATTTGAAATCACAGCATTTACTGGGAAAGACCTGTCACTCCAGAAGCAGAAATTATAATATGTGACCCATTCATGACCTCTTTGCCTGCCTGAACATTGGTGTACATTATATTCAAATTACACACAGTATGTCACAAGTGAGTACACCCCTCACATTTTTCTAGATATTTTATTACATCATTTCAATACTGAAGATACAGTATGACACTGTAACAATATAAAGTACAGCTTGTATAACAGTGGAAATTTGATGTCCCTTCAAAATAACTCAACATACAGCCAATAATGTATAAACTATCTTGGGCGTGGAGTTCACTAGAGTTTTACAGGTTGCCTCCATGACAAAATCCATGAAGGGTCCTTAGCACAGGTTATAGGGTATGTCCAGAAAAAAGTAAGTATGTTTCTAAATGATTTACTGAAGAACAGGAGGTAAATGCACTATATCTTACCTTACACTTTGCTGGGTAGGACTTCCAAACACAGTCAATTGTTACAGTTCAGAGATCCTAACCAACTCTGACACAGAACATCGATTTTAGTGTAGTTGTTTGTGCCATTTATGTTGGCTGGAAAATAAACTGTACCATGGAAGCCTTATTGCTGTTGTGTTTTATTGACATGTTAAAGGACTACAATATAAAAAAAAAATCACCCCATAATATCACCCCATTACATGTCCACACAGCTAAAATCGCTTACTCACATTTACAACTGTGCTGCTCTCCCTTAGATATCACACAGCAAAGATGAATGCTAAAAGCCCAGGACTGGTTAACATATCATTGGCTGGTGGGAATTTCTTTTACAATCTCTGTCCTCCTCTGCCAGTCAAACAAACTTTAAATGTCCTGTGGCTAGGATACAGCCTACATAATTAAGCTGATCAAGGGTGGGTGTAGGAGTGTTTTATTTCATGCTAGCTTTGAGTGACAGAGACAGAATTGTTACGCCCCCTTCACAGCATGGTTAATTGAAGGCAGAGAGAGGCTTGAAATCAGGAAACAAATGTATGGGGAGGGCTGCATGCATTTACCTTTTTTAAAGCAATTTTTTTAAAAAATGCATTGAGGCAAAACAATTATTCTTTAATTCTTTATGCATTGATCTTCTAAATTCAGTTTTTCCACTTTTTTTGTGGTGCAGAATGAATCTCAGATATTTCCACCAACCACTGGTGGGGCAGAAAAGATGTGTAATGACCTTAACATTCCTTTACTAGGCAAAGTTCCCTTGGATCCAAGCATTGGTAAGTTTCTCTTACGTACATTCCTTTCTTAATAATACTGGTCTGTCCTCATAAAAGTATATTTTAGATGAGAATGGCAAAAGTTTTAGTTGAGATACTGCTAAGGAACCTCAGGATGCATATACAGCTCTCTAAATCTGGAATTCTTCCTGGAGCAAGCAACTGCATATTCCAGAAAGTTACTAATACAGCAGTTACGTCTTATAAAGTATAGTGGGCAATGGAAACAAATAATTAATTCTATGGCCATCAGTCATGTGTCTTTGGCTAAGGGGTCAGATGATTTAATGCCCAACACATGGTCAACAATTGGATCCAGTGAGATCCAACAGGTTTTTTTATTATCAATAAATATATCTGTTGTATTCAATGAGATCAACTGGACTTGAAGTTTAGTTTTTGAAGACGTTTCGCTAGTCATCCAACTGGCTTTCTCAATTCAGAATGACTTGTACAGAATCTGTGGCAATTATGTACCCTGGAAAATCCCAATTAGCATATCCCAATTAGCATATACCTTGATGCAGTTGCTGCAGTCGGATTACTAGCGAAACGTCTTTAAAAACTAAACTTCAAGTCCAGTTGATCTCATTGAATACAACAGAAGCACCTGCCTCAACTTATGGCCCAGCACAGAAAAGCCAATTCCTCAGGTCAGGACTCAGCCGTGTACCTGCATCTTAAGGATAAAGGACATACCTTGGAAGATTGTAATGTTAACATATCGGTAAAGGAACGTGACTAGTTCCTTCAAGAGAGGTGTCAAAGAGGCCATTTATGTCAAAATAAAGAAACCAAGCCTAAGTAGAGGTGGGGGGGGTTTGACACCAACTGTCTGCCATGTACAATGCTGTTTTGACACCTTACCCTGGCAGTGTCAAGCGCAGGATTTTCAAGGGGGGGGATTCCTAAATGGATTACCACTGATCAAGCCCAAAAGGAGGTTCACGACCGAATACATTCATGTGCTCTATTATATATGGATCATATAATAATATTATATGTATCTCCAATTGCCATGATTATCATCACAGTTGGCCAATACACATATTCCCTTTTCTTTTGTTATAAAGTATATAATTATTAAAGGACAATTATACTTACCTCCCCCTAGTTCCTTTCCCCCCACTAAATCACCATTGGCTGCCTTCCGGACTGTCGCTGACAGTGTCAGTGGGGAGGATCCCATTTTGTGCAATGCTATTGTTACCATATATACTAGAGTATAAACCGACCCGAGAATAAACCGAAGCACCTATTTTTGCCCGTAAAAAGGATTAAAGGGCATGTCCACCCCCAAAACTATAATGTAACACACTACTGGCCCCACTCTGTACTGTATTAAAATCCTGCTTCAAATGGCTGCCCTGCTATGTCCCCCCAAAGTCCAAAAAACTGGCCACCAGACTCCTCCTGTCTTTCCTCCGGGAAAATTTTGCCATGTGCACTGCAGCCCCCCCCCCCCTCCCTTCCATTTTGCTCTACCTCTGCCTAGCTACAATCCCCTTGGCCATATAATAGTGCTTCCTCCCCCAGCCCCAATCGCCATAATAGATTTATCAAAAAGTCCCCAGTACTCTACTTACCATACTTCTCTCCTCCGGTGTTCTAGGCAGCCACGTCCCTGATTGGCTGCCTCTCAGCCAATCAGGGACGTGGTTGCTGGTCCGGCCCCCTGCTTGCAGTTTCATGCAAACAGAAGGCTGGACAGTGCGGCAGAGGAGAGGGGTATGGTAAGTAAAGATCGGAGGACTTTCTGATAATTCTATTATGGCGTTAGGGGCTGGGGGAGGGAGCCATACAATATAACAAAACATTTTTTAAAGGGTGGACATGCCCTTTAACATTGATTGACTCAAGTATAAACCGAGGGTAGAAAATGTGACCACTACTGACTTCTGATTCTGTTTTGAGGCTTTAGTTGCCCTTTAAATGGACAGCAGAATTCCCATACAGTAATAGCCACATCCAGTATGGCCTTTTTTTAAAGATAGTCATGCAGGCAGTGTAGTACAGCTCAACACTTGTAAGATATCCTACCTCCCTGGGATAGGCACTAGCAATGGAACCTGTTAATTTAGTAGGATGCTGTAGTTTACTTGAATTATTTTACAATTTCCTTTTTGATTTGTCATTAAAAGAGTATTTTCTTGAACAGGAAAGAGCTGTGACACTGGAAAATCTTTTCTTACTGAAGTTCCAGATTCACCAGCAACATTATCTTACAGAAAAATTATTCAAAGTAAGTATTCTGGGATTTTGAAAAGTGTTCTACTGTAGAAGGGGAAAAAAACATTTGTCTTTGTTCCTGCGCAATTTTCTCATATATCTACTTTCTTAGAGCAGTAGCTCTATGGCATTCCACGGGTGGATAACTGTTTACAATAAATGTAATGTCAGTAGCAAAATGAACTTCTAGTGGTTGTTTGAAATGTTGCGGGAATGTCAGCAGGTAAGATGTACTGTATAGGCACCTTCACCCGGTTTCTCTTACCACAGAGGAATACAAATTATGCTGCTCTCTCTCAGGATGCAGCAGACAGGGCATGACAAGGCTGTTAAACAGGGAATAGGCAGAAACAGGGGCCTTAAACCTTTTTATACTGTATTTCTGTGACAAAAATCCCAAGTGATGCATAACTGTAGTCACCATACAAGGTTCCTCTATTTAAAAGGGCTCTATCATACCTTTCAAACAAACCTAAGATGTCTGGATGTTAAGTTATAGGACTTGTATAGTTGCACTTCTTGTCTGTCCTAACTGTCTGAGTCTGTGACAGTTACATGATGATTTAAAGTCCCACCCACAGACCTGCAACTGTTCTCTGTTCTTTGCTCTACCTATGGGCACAAAAAAATATTTGAATATGTGGCTAGCTTTCAAAATGATTTAGAATTTTGGGGACGGGGCTTATAATGCAGCTGATGCTTCGTCCTAACAGTGGGCATTCTTTAACATAAGATGTGGGGGCAGAGCTGTGGTTCTGGTGATGCCACAGCTCACATTACTAGCTAGAAAAAACACCCTTTATATTGCTGTAACTTCGTATAGTTAGAAGCGTGATCCTGGAGTTATTTTAGTAATAAAGGCCACTTGTATGGAGACCCTTTTAAATATGCCTTTTTTGGGTTATTATTTTACGTATTTTAAGATATCATTTGACTATGTGGCCTGGTTCCTTAATAGTTGCTTACAAGTTGTCATACAGTATATATTCTATTCATGTAAACATTGAAAAATTAAAAAAAAATGTTTTGCATATGTAAAATATTTTGTATTTTACCTGCAAAATTATTAAATAATATCCATGTTTTATAGTGGAGCATTTTCCTGTTTTTGCTTTTTTTTTTCCCTGTAGGAATTCAAGAATATTGTGACAGGAAGAGCTGACTGGACTGTACTCTCCCCAACAGCCTGTTCCATAAACTGTGCTAGGGGAAGTTTCAACTACAATTAACTTTAGTTTAGGTGACTGGTGTTTTGTTAAACAGTAAATGGTAAATATTGACAGTTCAACAAATAAACTCAATAATTGGTTTGTAGACAACTGTTATACGTGATTATTATAATTAAATTACTATTCGAGTCTGTAGTTTAAACAATTTAAAAAAAATATATGTAAACCTCAAAAAGACCTTTTGAGTGCAACAATTTGTCTCATTCAATTATATATATACCTTATATTATATAAATACATTTATAAATTCATGGGGAATACATTGGGTTTTTTGGACATACTATGTTGGTAGGGGAAGGTAAAAGTAATATACATAGGAACAGTGTTTGTGTTGTTTAAGCACTAAATAAATAGTTATATCAATATTAACAAATATGTAGTAATGACGTTAAAGTATATAGAAATGTAAATAAGGCAAAATAAATAAAAGTACCGTATATACTCGAGTATAAGCCGACCCGAGTATAAGCCGAGGTACCAATTTTTACCTGAAAAATTAATAAAAACTGATTGACTCGAGTATAAGCCGAGGGTAGAAATTATCACCAACAAAATTTACCTTTCCCAACTCTGTAACTCTGAGGCTCTCCAGATGTTTGGAAACTACAACTCCCAGCAATCAAAGCATGCTGGGAGTTGTAGTTTCCTAACATTTTTATTGGCAACTCTGAACCCCCAAAGGCAATAATAGACCCATATACAGTAAAAAAAAGTTTAAAATTAAGAATGAATATAATTCTCTGACCTCGGTAACTAACATTATCAGTGCTGCTCACAATCTGTCACGTTAAGAGCACACAGGCCTGCCAGTATTACAGGAATGATAGTCACACTCTGAATCCGTGCATAAGGGCTGCATAATATCATCCCCAGACACAGCACCACTGCATTACCAGTATATTTCAGTAATTATTATATACCCATTCAACATTGGATTTAAACAAGCAATGTAAAAATTAATAACTTACCGGTCCCACAGGACCGGACAGGAGCATCGGAAGACTCGCTACTTCCCTGCTCCTCCATTCCGGCAGTACAGTACAGGTACCAAGCCTTACGTAATGGCGCGCCCCCGCCTAACGTGCCTGCATGCACATTCCCCGGTAGTCTCTCTGCAGCGGTTGTTCTCCCTCCCTGTGTCCAAGCTCCCTCCCGGTGTGCAAGCTTCCTCCCGGTGTCCAAGGAGGCTGTGACCTAATGGGCTGGAACCGGTAAGTGAAAAACTTTTTTTTCCTGCAGATTTGCCATGTGACTCGAGTATAAGCCGAGGCAAGGTTTTTAGGTTTATTTTTAAACCTAAAAATCTCAGCTTATACTCGAGTATATACGGTACTTGCATAATCCCCACTCCTGTTTTGTAATGGAATCGTCAAAATGGATTGTTTAGCCACACCTCAGGAAGTTTTACATGGAGACAATGTAGCTTTAAAAGGAACATATTTATCTCTCCTTTTAGTGTTGTATCCAATGGTTTGCTTAATATTAGATTGTTAGCGGATCAAAAAATGTGTTAGTAGGAAGTTGAGACTTATATGTCACTGTCTTTATTCGTCATCAACAATATCTACATTTCTAGCCTGATTTGTTTATGTTGTAGAGACGCATTTAGTCATAGGCGTAACATTCTGAATCACATCTTGTGACAGTATATTGAGTAGTAAAGATTAAAGGAGAAGGTAAAATCTTTGTAAATAAAGTCTAGTTCTGGTAATTCACTACAAACTTACCTTCCAATGTTCGAGCCTTTTTGCAATCGTTATCATTATGTAATATTGATCGGAATTACGATCACAAAGATGATCCTTCTGGGAAATGTCAGAAGTTAAAACTGCTGCTCCTCTAGACCATTACAAATGATTGGACATTCATTCATACCAAATGTCTAATCCTGTGATGACCAAACTGTGGCCTGGCCAAGAAGATTTTTTGCGCCCCGGGGGTGGCGTAGCTGCCTAGATCAGGGGCAGGGCTACACACACCCACATGGGACAGGTTGGGCACCCCTGGTCTAATCAGTATAGTTGAAGTAGTGTAAATTTGTGAAAACATTTTAGTAAAAAAAAATAATTCTGTGGTAAATTTGTTTTATGTTGGTTTATGTGATCCATACGTATCAGAGAAATCAAAAGCAAGCAATAATTCCTTAATGCACTAGCAAAATCCGTAATGATTGTCCGCTTTAACTAGTAGAATGTTTAAGGCAAGAAAGTTCAGCTGGAGCATAAAAAATAACCAATTAATTTAATACATGAAATCGAGACTTGGTTTGAAAAATGTAAAATTTAATAGGGATAAACAAAATGACTAATAGTAGGTGTAAACAAAACAATCTGAATGAAATAAAATTAAGGCACTAATATGTGTAAGTTAACCCTTTTAATCTTGATGATAAACTATGTATTTTAGTATTCTATTCTGTTGTCTTGTTATCCATGATATTTTTGTCATAAAGGCAGACAGATCCAATAGCTTCTCTGGTTTAATTTAAAGTGTCTGTAGAGGAAAATGCAAGAGCTTTAAAGGCAGAAAACAGCATTAACCACAAGCATTAAATGAGCAAAATTCAAACCATTCAGTTAGTTCTCTAATACCAGTAATTATAATGATTTTACCTAATAATATAATTTCAATACATTTTAAAATGTTGTGACACCAGACACGGCCGCCTACCACAAGGCAGAGTTCGCACTTACTGTGGCCTACAGTAGAAGGGTTTTGAGAGATTGAGTAAATAAAGCATGGTATATTGTACTGCATTTAGATTTTTTTTTGTTGCCTACTATAGATCAACTGCTAGGTATGGGTTAAAGTTTTAACTAAATGGACGTATATGTCTTTATTCAAACTCCAGCAAACTGTGGGCAACTAATAATTTGCCCACAGTGACTGGTCATGCATGTGCCAGTCACCAGCTAAAGGTGTGGCATTTCCTAAAGAGGCATGGAAACATGGAAATGCCTAGAAGTCTGTTCCTTGTTATGATTAAGGGGAGTCTGATGCTCTCTTACTTAATTCCTTGTGATGGACTTAAAAGTAAATAAAAGCAAATGTCCTTTCCATTATGCTGTACTCAGGGTGAAGACCTAAATCACTATGACCTCAGCTGACACAAAAATGCTTTCATTTTAAGTGGTGCAGGTTAGATAGACTGTATCAATTACTTTGGAATAGTTGCTGGGACAGGAACCTCGATGTTGTTTTCCCACATTTTGTTGGCCTCGTTTTGCAGTGGATATAGCCATAAAGATTTGCAGACTGAAGAGTAATTCCAGCAATCACAAGTGCCTGTATAAAGAAGTTAAATGCTATGTTGTGGATACTAGGTTTTAGTAACACAACATATGATGTATCATTTGCAGAGTATCGGGTCATCACTTTACACGATTGGTTGTGGTAGACACGTGATATTGTTACGTCACGGTTATTGATTGGTCAATGGGTTTAAAAGGATGCCTACGGGACGCGTCGCTAGTGCCATTGATAAAGCTCCTTCAGGAGCCTAACGCATTTGGGGTGCTCCCCCATCCGCTGTAACCACTCTCTGTTACCAGATTACTCAGCACTGGCTTGTGCATTTCTACCTTGTTACTCTGCAATCCTGACTGTCCTTGCACGGACTGTACAGATATTTTTGGGTTACTAGTGGTGTTACTGCAATGTGATGTGGGTGGGGAGATTAATCATGTGTACCTGTACATGATTTACTTATTGACCTATATTATTGCACACTTATTGCACTTTTGATTTATCAGCTTTTTGATACTTTTTAAGGTGTTTGTTAATTATTATAAATGTTACGTTTTAGACTAGCCTGCTTTTCCTCATTTCTCTTTTTACTGATTTTGGTGTTGTTCGATATGACTGCTGTGGATCCTGTATAGGATCCTTCCTATACAGTAAATTCAATATTCTTCCAATACAGTACACAAAATAATATCCTTCCTATACCTTACGTAAGTAAGGAAATGTATTCTTCCTATAAAGTACACAAAATGTTTATTCCTATACAGTACACAAAATGTATCCTTCCTATACCATCCAGGAAATGTATCCTTTCAATACAGTAAAGGAAATTTTATCTTCCTATGAAGTACACACAATGTATTTTCTCTCTATCACTGCGGTGTAACAAATATTAGCACTAAAGTGGTACATTTAGTTCTCAAAATCACTGCGGTGTAACAAAAAAGTACTAGCACTAAAGTGGTACATTTAGTTTCAGTATAAAGCAAAATGATTACCCTACTACACACATGGAAGTATTTAATAGGATATTAATGGATTGCAAAATGAAAGGCTGCTTTATTGTAAATTAATGCTTCTCCATATGTTTTCCCTATGAAGTCTACAGTACATTGGACAAACATTTCCAGGTTGTTGATCGTTCAAGCAGTAATGTCTTAAAGAATCCTAATAGAAATTCTTAGTTACAAAGCATTATTTGTTCACTGCAATATACAGAATTGGTTCTGGTTACTTACCAACCATTTTAACTTTAGTGAAAACAATGTGCTGAGAAAAATACTGTCCAGATAATTGGACATATAATAGACCCAACCAAAAAATCCGTGCTTCAGCTTCTGTTGTGTATATTTAGTTGGTGAAGACTGAAATACAAAAACAATTTATGCTGGAACCATAAAAACATCCATTAAATATAATAATAAATAAACATTGCAAACAGAATAAGATACACAAATGAGCTTCCATAAAAAAAATGTAATAAGGACACAATGTAAGTGTAACATTGTTGTACGGGGGGTTGTTATTCAAAATCATCTACAAAGCTTAAAGGGACAGTTCAGTGTTAATGATCAATATTGTAAATTGTTGGTTTGTGTAATGCCTTCTTAGTTATTCTACATATTCTTCCATTTTGAAAAATCAGTTGATTTCATACCCTTTGCTGTTTACATTAGTGAGCTGACATTTTAGGTTCTAACGGTCCTTCTTCCCAGAATGCACCACATCCTTGGAATGTTCCTAACAGTAATTTCTACTAATTGGCTGTTGGATAGGTCAAACATGCTCGACTCTACTGAGCTACTGAATCAACCCAGGCGGCTGGGTTAAGGGCAAGACCATAATGCAAAACAGGAAGTCAGTATTTCGGTTGCATTTATTTATACACAGACAAAATGCTGAATGGGCAGATTAAGGTCATTGGGATGGGAAAATACTGCTTTTTTCTGAAAGCATATGTATTTGCACTGAACTTCCCCTTTAAGCTTATAACACATTAGCGCCTAAGAACAAAGTTTTGGCCACATTCTAACCTGTATAGGAGTCCGCAAACCCATTTAGTGATACCCTGACAGATTGCTTAATGCACAAGATGCTTTCCAGATGCCCACTCCCATCTCTGTAGATCTACTGTAGCAGCCTGTTTTTAGATAGATCTAAGCATTGGTCCTTACAATCTAAACCAAATCTAAACTTGTGTACATACATACACTCTTCACAAAATAATTATTATGCAGTATTTACCTTAAAATATCTTCTATTTGATCATAGTATTACTGCTTTTCAAATGACTGTACAGTACAGTTACATACAGTAATAGTAATAATTTAAAAGGTTAATAAAATACCAGATGTATATTGTTAATTTAGTATTCCTAATAGGGTTTTAAACGGCATGTCACCCCCAGGAAGAGCATCTATACTACCTTCCTATCCACACAAACACTGACTCACCATCATGGCAGTGACTGACTGTTGCAAGCCAGAAAAAAGACAACATCTGTGTAAGAATGGCTTTCATGTGGCAGGGTATTATGGGCTACAGTGACCATAGGAGGTAAGAACTATAACAATCTCTGGTTTTAGAGAGGTGGGGAATGTATAAGTATAGATTTTCTTTCTGAGGGTGGACATTTCTTTTAAGCCATAAAGGGTATCTCCACAAATAAAGTGATTACTTTATTTCAGTTTAATTGAAGTACAGGAGTAAAGAAGCTACTTGCCTCCCGTTCTTCAATTAAACCGGGAAAAAAAGAAGGAACACAGAATTTACCTGCTGATCACGCTCCTCCACTGCTTCCTCTGACAGATCCCAACATCATCCAACCCCCTTACAATGTACACGCATGTGGGTAAGTTCTTGTCTTCCCTTGTCTCCTGATAATTTTAATTGAAGAGAGGAGGTAAGACATAGCTCATTTACCTCCTGTACTTCAGTTAAACAAAAATAAGTTACAGTAAGTAATTTTTGTTGCTGGAGAATTCTTTAAAGGAAAAAAAAATCCATCTTGCAACAAAATGTCTAGTTCAAACTATGCCACTAATGCCATTCTGAGAATACATTTTACGTTAGTTTATACATTTAGAAAGAATTCAAATGCAACCTATGAAAAAAACACAAATGATTAGGAAATATCCTATAAAAAACAACATACCTTTTTTGCTTCAAAAATCCAGTGGCTTTTTCCATCTTCATCTATCTGATTCCACCAACGTAATCCAACTAACAGTCTTCCGGTTACATTCTGAAAGGAAAATATAATTTCATATTTAATTAGACATAATAAAGTAAAATTAAGGTCTCTTCTGATCAGTAAATAATACTTCCAGTAAAAAGCCTGCCTACAGATTTGACCTCCTCCTCCCAGTATATTATGCTAGACACCAAGAATGTGCTGCATGTCCTTAGTAGTCTATGACCTGTCATGGAACTTCTCTGTGACTTCTAATATCCTTAACTATCCCTTATATAATACAAATTAAAGGGTACTGTATATACAGTAGTATAAGCCAAGATTTTCAGGTTTTAAAATTAACCTGAAAACCTTACCTCGGCTTAACTCGAGTCAAGGTCCTTACCGGCATCAATGTACCTCACTGACTGATACGGCTGCCCACGCTGTGCAAGTACCGTTGATTTGCTGGCTGACGTCAGTAGTGACGTCCTCTCGGGGTAGGGGGGCCTCTCCACTGCGGCTTAAGTTTCCTTTTAAATTAACAGAAGTATTCCCATACAGATGTTGGGACTACAACTCCCAGAAACTAAGCATGCGGGAGTGGTAGCTTCCGAATATTTGGGAAGCTTATACTCGAGTATATACGGTACTTGCATAATCCCCACTCCTGTTTTGTAATGGAATCGTCAAAATGGATTGTTTAGCCACACCTCAGGAAGTTTTACATGGAGACAATGTAAGCTTTAAAAGGAACATATTTATCTCTTCCATTTTAGTGTTGTATCCAATGGTTTGCTTAATATTAGATTGTTAGCGGATCAAAAAATGTGTTAGTAGGAAGTTGTAAGACTTATATGTCACTGTCTTTATTCGTCATCAACAATATCTACATTTCTAGCCTGATTTGTTTCATGTGTAGAGACGCATTTAGTCATAGGCGTAACATTCTAGAATCACATCTTGTGACAGTATATATTGAGTAGTAAAGATTAAAGGAGAAGGTAAAATATCTTTGTAAATAAAGTCTAGTTCTGGTAATTCACTACAAACTTACCTTCCAATGTTCGAGCCTTTTTGCAATCGTTATCATTATCGTAATATTGATCGGAATTACGATCACAAAGATGATCCTTCTGGGAAATGTCAGAAGTTAAAACTGCTGCTCCTCTAGACCATTACAAATGATTGGACATTCATCTCATACCAAATGTCTAATCCTGTGATGACCAAACTGTGGCCTGGCCAAGAAGATTTTTTGCAGCCCCGGGGGTGCGTAGCTGCCTAGATCAGGGGCAGGGCTACACACACCAGCATGGGACAGGTTGGGCACCCCTGGTCTAATCAGTATAATGTTGAAGTAGTGTAAATTTGTGAAAACATTTTAGTAAAAAAAAATAATTCTGTGGTAAATTTGTTTTATGTTGGTTTATGTGATCCATACGTATCAAGAGAAATCAAAAGCAAGCAATAATTCCTTAATGCACTAGCAAAATCCGTAATGATTGTCCGCTTTAACTAGTAGAATGTTATAGGCAAGAAAGTTCAGCTGGAGCATAAAAAATAACCAATTAATTTAATACATGAAATCGAGACTTGGTTTGAAAAATGTAAAATTTAATAGGGATAAACAAAATGACTAATAGTAGGTGTAAACAAAACAATCTGATATGAAATAAAATTAAGGCACTAATATGTGTAAGTTAACCCTTTTAATCTTGATGATAAACTATTGTATTTTAGTATTCTATTCTGTTGTCTTGTTATCCATGATATTTTTGTCATAAAGGCAGACAGATCCAATAGCTTCATCTGGTTTAATTTAAAGTGTCTGTAGAGGAAAATGTCAAGAGCTTTAAAGGCAGAAACAGCATTAACCACAAGCATTAAATGAGCAAAATTCAAACCATTCAGTTAGTTCTCTAATACCAGTAATTATAATGATTTTACCTAATAATATAATTTCAATACATTTTAAAATGTTGTGACACCAGACACGGCCGCCACTACCACAAGGCAGAGGTCGCACTTACTGTTGGCCTACAGTAGAAGGGTTTTGAGAGATTGAGTAAATAAAGCATGGTATATTGTACTGCCATTTAGATTTTTTTTTTTGTTGCCTTACTATAGATCAACTGCTAGGTATGGGTTAAAGTTTTAACTAAATGGACGTATATGTCTTTATTCAAACTCCAGCAACTGTGGGCAACTAATAATTTGCCCACAGTGACTGGTACATGCATGTGCCAGTCACCAGCTAAAGGTGTGGCATTTCCTAAAGAGGCATGGAAACATGGAAATTGCCTAGAAGTCTGTTCCTTGTTATGATTAAGGGGAGGTCTGATGCCTCTCTTACTTAATTCCTTAGTGATGGACTTAAAAGTAAATAAAAGCAAATGTCCTTTCCATTATGCTGTACTCAGGGTGAAGACCTAAATCACTATGACCTCAGCTGACACAAAAATGCTTTCATTTTAAGTGGTGCAGGTTAGATAGACTGTATCACTTACTCTTTGGAATAGTTGCTGGGACAGGAACCTCGATGTTGTTTTTCCCACATTTTGTTGGCCTCCTGTTTTGCAGTGGATATAGCCATAAAGATTTGCAGACTGAAGAGATATTCCAGCAATCACAAGTGCCTGTATAAAGAAGTTAAATGCTATGTTGTTGGATACTAGGTTTTAGTAACACTAACATATGATGTATCATTTGCAGAGTATCGGGTCATCACTTTAACCCGATTGGTTGTGGTAGACACGTGATATTGTTACGTCACGGTTTATTGATTGGTCAATGGGTTTAAAAGGATGCCTACGGGATGCCGTCGCTAGTGCCATTGATAAAGCTCCTTCAGGAGCCTAACGCATTTGGGGTGCTCCCCCATCCGCTGTACCACCTCTCTGTTACCAGATTACTCAGCACTGGCTTGTGCATTTCTACCTTGTTACTCTGCAAATCCTGACTGTCCTTGCACGGACTGTACAGATATTTTTGGGTTACTAGTGGTGTTACTGCAATGTGATGTGGGTGGGGAGATTAATCATGTGTACCTGTACATGATTTACTTATTGACCTATATATATTTGCACACTTATTGCACTTACTTTTAATTTATCATGCTTTTTGATACTTTTTTAAGGTGTTATTATTAAAGGTCATGTCCACCCCAAAATTTAACTTTTGATATGTGGTAGGGCATGCTCCCCCAGCCCCAACCGCATTAATATAATTGTTAGAAAGTCCCCCAATTCTTACTTACCTGCCCTCTCTCCCCTGCTGCAGTGTTCAGGCCCTCTGCTTGCATGGAATTGAAAGCAGGGGGCGGGACCGGCAGCCGCGTCCGTGATTGGCTGAGAGGCAGGGAGGGCTGCACTGAGCATGCCTCAACCTTGATGAGGTTGAGGAAGTCTCAGGCACAGCATGAGTCACACACTGCTCCTTCACAGCAGTTTCCTGGACTTTGGAGGGGCACAGCAGGGGAACTATTTTGAGCAGGAATGTAAGGTAAGGATTGTTTTAAACTACTTGATGTGGCCAGTAAGGGGTTAAATTTTAGTTTTGGGGGTGGACATGCCCTTTAATAAATGTTACGTTTTAGACTAGCCTGCTTTTCCTCTACTTTCTCTTTTTACTGATTTTGGTGTTGTTCGATATGACTGCTGTGGATCCTGTATAGGATCCTTCCTATACAGTAAATTCAATATTCTTCCAATACAGTACACAAAATATATCCTTCCTATACCTTACGTAAGTAAGGAAATGTATTCTTCCTATAAAGTACACAAAATGTATTCTTCCTATGCAGTACACAAAATGTATCCTTCCTATACCGTCCAGGAAATGTATCCTTTCAATACAGTAAAGGAAATTTATTCTTCCTATGAAGTACACACAATGTATTCTTCTCTCTATCACTGCGGTGTAACAAATATTAGCACTAAAGTGGTACATTTAGTTCTCAAAATCACTGCGGTGTAACAAAAAAGTACTAGCACTAAAGTGGTACATTTAGTTTCAGTATAAAGCAAAATGATTACCCTACTACAACACTGGAAGTATTTAATAGGATATTAATGGATTGCAAAATGAAAGGCTGCTTTATTGTAAATAAATGCTTTCTCCATATGTTTTCCCTATGAAGTCTACAGTACATTGGACAAACATTTCCAGGTTGTTGATCGTTCACTGCAGTAATGTCTTAAAGAATCCTAATAGAAATTCTTAGTTACAAAGCCATTATTTGTTCACTGCAATATACAGAATCTGGTTCTGGTTACTTACCAACCATTTTAACTTTAGTGAAAACAATGTGCTGAAGAAAAATACTGTCCAGATAATTGGACATATAATTAGACCCAACCAAAAAATCCGTGCTTCAGCTTCTGTTGCTGTATATTTAGTTGGTGAAGACTGAAATACAAAAACAATTTATGCTGGAACCATAAACAACATCCATTAAATATAATAATAAATATAACATTGCAAACAGACATAAGATACACAAATGAGCTTCCATAAAAATACATGTAATAAGGACACAATGTAAGTGTAACATTGTTGTACGGGGGGGTTGTTATTCAAAATCATCTACAAAGCTTAAAGGGACAGTTCAGTGTTAATGATCAATATTTGTTAAATTGTTGGTTTGTGTAATGCCTTCTTAGTTATTCTACATATTCTCTCCCATTTTGAAAAATCAGTTGATTTCATACCCTTTGCTGTTTACATTAGTGAGCTGACATTTTAGGTTCTAACGGTCCTTCTTCCCAGAATGCACCACATCCTTGGAATGTTCCTAACAGTAATTTCTACTAATTGGCTGTTGGATAGGTCAAACATGCTCAGATCTCTACTGAGCTACTGAATCAACCCAGGCGCTGGGTTAAGGGCAAGACCATAATGCAAAACAGGAAGTCAGTATTTCGGTTGCATTTATTTATACACAGACAAAATGCTGAATGGGCAGATTAAGGTCATTGGGATGGGAAAATACTGCTTTTTTCTGAAAAGCATATGTATTTGCACTGAACTTCCCCTTTAAGCCTTATACACACATTAGCGCCTAAGAACAAATGTTTTGGCCAACATTCTAACCTGTATAGGAGTCCGCAAACCGCATTTAGTGATTTACCCTGACAGATTGCTTAATGCCACAAGATGCTTTCCAGATGCCCACTCCCATCTCTGTAGATCTACTGCTATGCAGCCTGTTTTTAGATAGATCTAAGCATTGGTCCTTACAATCTAAACCTAAATCTAAACTTGTGTACATACATACACTTCTTCACAAAATAATTATTATGCAGTATTTACCTTAAAATATCTTCTATTTGATCATAGTATTACTGCTTTTCAAATGACTGTACAGTACAGTTACATACAGTAATAGTAATACATTTAAAAGGTTAATAAAATACCAGATGTATATTGTTAATTTAGTATTCCTAATAGGGTTTTAAACGGCATGTCCACCCCCAGGAAGAGCATCTATACTTACCTTCCCTATCCACACAAACACTGACCTCACCATCATGGCAGTGACTGACTGTTGCAAGCCAGAAAAAAGACAACATCTGTGTAAGAATCTGGCTTTCATGTGGCAGGGTATTATGGGCTACAGTGACCATAGGGAGGTAAGTAACTATAACAATCTCTGGTTTTAGAGAGGTGGGGAATGTATAAGTATAGATTTTCTTTCTGAGGGTGGACATTTCTTTTAAGCCAATAAAGGGTATCTCCACAAATAAAAGTGACTTACTTTATTTCAGTTTAATTGAAGTACAGGAGGTAAAGAAGCTACTTGCCTCCCGTTCTTCAATTAAACCGGGAAAAAGAAGGGAACACAGAATTTACCTGCGATCACGCTCCTCCACTGCTTCCTCTGACAGATCCCAACATCATCCACACCCCCTTACAATGTACACGCATCGTGGGTAAGTTCTGTGTCTTCCCTTGTCTCCTGATAATTTTAATTGAAGAGAGGGAGGTAAGACATAGCTCATTTACCTCCTGTACTTCAGTTAAACTAAAATAAGTTACAGTAAGTAATTTTTGTTGCTGGAGATATTCTTTAAAGGAAAAAAAAAATCCTATCTTGCAACAAAAATGTCTAGTTCAAACTATGCCACTAATGCCATTCTGAGAATACATTTTACGTTAGTTTATAACATTTAGAAAGAATTCAAATGCAACCTTTATGCAAAAAAACACAAATGATTTGTGAAATATCCTAATAAAAAACAACATACCTTTTTTGCTTCAAAAATCCAGTGGCTTTTTCCATCTTCATCTATCTGATTCCACCAACGTAATCCAACTAACAGTCTTCCGGTTACATTCTGAAAGGAAAATATAATTTCATATTTAATCTGTAGACATAATAAAGTAAAATTAAGGTCTCTTCTGATCAGTAAATAATACTTCCAGTAAAAAGCCTGCCTACAGATTTGACCTCCTCCTCCCAGTATATTATGCTAGACACCAAGAAATGTGCTGCATGTCCTTAGTAGTCTATGACCTGTCATGGAACTTCTCTGTGACTTCTAATATCCTTAACTTATCCCTTATATAATACAAATTAAAGGGTACTGTATATACAGTAGTATAAGCCAAGATTTTCAGGTTTTAAAATTAACCTGAAAACCTTACCTCGGCTTATACTCGAGTCAAGGTCCTTACCGGCATCAATGTACCTCACTGACTGGATACGGCTGCCCACGCTGTGCAAGTACCGTTGATTTGCTGGCTGACGTCAGTAGTGACGTCCTCTCGGGGTAGGGGGGCCTCTCCACTGCAGGCTTAAGTTTCCTTTTAAATTAACAGAAGTATTCCCATACAGATGTTTGGGACCTACAACTCCCAGAAACTAATGCATGCTGGGAGTGGTAGCTTCCGAATATTTGGGAATTTTGCTGTCCATTTAAAGTGCAACTTAAGGCTCAAAACAATACTGAATCAGAAGGTAGCAGTGGTCAGAATTTCTTCCCCTTAGCTTATACTCAAGTCAATCAGTTTTTTCCTAATTTTTCAGGTAAATACAGGTACCTCGGGCTTTAAACTACAAAAAATCACTTTGCCCATCTTAATCTATAATTAAATGAGGTATGTGTGTTGCCACATGCCTTAAATCTATTACTTGTTTTGCTCATGCCAAGTATTTTCCCTCCCACTCTTTACAGACTCTTTACTATGAGCCAGCACAGGAGAGGGAATTTCCCATAATGCAATTCACACATACAAACTGCCATTCCTAACTGCACAAATCAGAAGAGTTTATAATAATAAGGCACTTGTTTGAAAGTTGAAATATAAAATGCTTCAGATTGGATATCTAAAGAAATAGGGGGCAAATCAGCCAAACGACAGTACAGTGTTAGTTGGGAAAAATTATAGCTTGCAGTAATGGGCAATCAAAAAAGAATTAATGGGCAATTCCAGTTTAGATAGCCTTTAAAGGACAACTCCACCCTCATAAGAACATCTTTTAGAAAGAATGGCCTCTTTAAAATGTGTTGATATATCATAGTTTACCCTATGCATTAATTACTGTCTGCCTGCTATGCTTCAAGATGCCTCATGGAAACTGAGCAATTTAGAAACCTGTACTGAGCCTGAGCATGCTCAGAAGAGGCAGACAGGGGATTAACATTCAGTCATTGGCTGTGATGTCAACTGTCAAATGCATAACTGACAGTTACTAACTGGAAGAACCAGGAAGCAGAAACGGGTAACAGGACATTGTGCAGGATTTCAGGTTAGACTTCTGTATTTCAGATTTTAAACTATTACCGTTTAGGGTTTTGGGGGGTGATTTACCTGTATGTAACTTTTAATTTTATGGCTGAACTTGCCCTTTAAGGTAATTTGCTACAACCCTATCCTTACATTACCAAAAGTGCACACTAAGGATATACATAGTCGTTAAATATAATTATTGGGCTGTTAGTAAGTCTAAAGATGGTGGGCTCCAGTGAACAGCCTTCACTGTTATAGCACTGATATAATTTCAAGCTCATACAGTTAGCACTATACAGGTAGATTCAATAAAAAGTCTTATTGTTAAAAATGGTGCAACTTTTGCCCAAACCAATCAGATTTTATTTTACATACTAGCACCATTTTTAACGATAAGAACTTTTATTGAATCTCCCTGCAATATGCTATAGTTAAGGCTGGAGGGGGCCCCCGTTACATTTTTGCTAGGTGGTCCCATTATTTCTACTTATGCCACTGATTATGAAAGGAAAGATGGATTGAGTTTGTCACACGCTCGGGCATTGGGCCTCATCGGTGGTGTTGGATGTGTGTACATAGCTTTCAGTTTTTACTTAATCAACAAACAATAATGTAATCCTCTATAACAAACTAAACTGAAGCTGTGGAATCGTCAAAATATAATTTTCACGATATTTATAAAGGCGAAGCAAATCGGCGTGAAAAGCATTACCGCGGTGAAGTGTGGTACAGCAGCATATTTCTGAAATTGATTGAGTACTGTATAACCATGTATTAAAAAATTGAACAATCAGCATCTGATTAGGACTTTCTGCAAACCTATATAAAGAGCTGCAATCCTCTGTGGAGCTAAGAAGCCATCTCAGTAGGTGGCAGAAGACAGAAGAAAGAAGATGCTGGCAACTGCGGTGCCAATGCCAGGGGTACCTCTTGGGGGTTGGTGACCTCAGCAGGGCAGGTGTCGCCGGATGGAAGAAAGAAGACGCCGCCCAAGGGCTCTTTTAAGATTCCTGTTCAAGCTGCGAGACCCCCAACAAAGGCACTTATCAGTGCCGCATGGGCCCAGTCCCGGTATGGGCGCAGGACCCCCTAAGCCCCAAAGATCCCTTGTCAGGGCCACAGGGGTACTTGTAAGTGCTGCAAAGGCCCTGATAGGGCTGGGGAGGGAGGTTCTGGTTCGAGCTGCAGGACCCCTTAAGCCCCAAAGGCCCTTCACAGGGCCGCAAGGGCCCTGATATGGCCCGGGAATAGGGGTCCTGGTTCGGGCTGCGGGACCCCTTAAGCCCCAAAGAGCTCTTACCAGAGCCGCAAAGGCCCTGATAGGGGAGGGGGGGCCTGGTTCAAGCTGTGGGACCCCCTAAGCCCCAAAAAGCTCTTGTCAAAACCACCACTGGAGGGTCCCCCCTCCACCCCTCCCAGTGGGTCCCTCCCTTCCCCTCCCTGCAAGAGTATGGGGCAGGGGTCTGGGAGGGGCTGCTGAGAAAAGGTCATGTGGTGGCTGGTGTGCATGCCTCCCATGGCGGTTGCGACCACCCGCTGCAGGTTGGGTGTAGCGCTCCAACCTCCGGCGATCTCGGCCAATTTCGCCACCTTGAAGGTGGTGAAGTGGAACGGCCAAGAGTATCACCACGCATCAGTTACCACCGCTTTATAAATAGATTATGTTAACGAGGCCTTAACTTTTCGCGGCCGGGTTACGCCCTTTAATAAATCGCGTTAATATCGATTTTGGTGAAAACGGCGGGAAACTCGCCCACGGAAAAGTTAACAGACGTTATAAATATGTCTTAAAGTGAAACTATTAGCGCATAATAGAATTGGTAAATAGTAAATTAGTTATGCTTATTAATGAAATTGTCCAACCCCGGCCCAAAATTTAACCACTAAGGCTAGTTTCAGAAAAACAGCAACCCTAAGCGGTTCTATATATTTGTTGATAGAGAAACGCTACATGCAGCGCTTTTGTATTGGGAACCACTCAGGTAATTTTCAGCAAACTGCATATGCTGTTTGTCTAAAAGTAGCCTTACCTTGTATGCAGACTGATGTTCCTGCTCCAGGTTCCGCTGCCTCCGTAAAGGGTTAGGTACGCCTCTTCTCAGAGCTGTACCAGCTATTTATGAGGTTACATTTTAGTATTAATATATTGTACAGTGCTGCGTCCACAAGTGACGCTATATATATGAACATTTCCATATATACATACATACATGTAGAAGAGGCAGCTGGGAGAATCCGAACTGGAGTATTGTATTTTGGGGGAAGGGGATCTGCTTAGATTAGGGTGGATTTTAGAAAATTATAATACAGTATAGTATTGATGAAACAAAATGTTGTAAATTATAAAGCAAAGTACACAAGCTGCTCTCTTCTCTGCTAGGTATATATTTAAGGAGGCCAGATTCAGATATTATATGTCAGTCAGGGCTCGTTCACACTAGAAACTGACAGTAACGCACAGCATGTGTTTCTGTCAGTTTGTATGCTTTTTTTTTATACATTTGTATCCATTTTTTAACAATGTGTATTCCATAGATTTCTATAGAAAAAACGGACAGAAATGCTGCATGCAGTGCGTTTTTTTAAACGGACTGGAACGGATTATAACGCAGCAGGTGTGAACAATATTATGAAATCCTATGGGGTTTTACTGCCTGTCCATTTTTTTAAACGGACCTGCGTTTGAAAAACGGATACAAACTGATGTAGTGTGAACGAGCCCTCAGTTTGTATGGCCGATTGTCTGATATTTTTTCCTAATGGAAAATGTTTTATCGGACCAATGCAAATTGTACGATTCCACAACCATGCGACCAAGATTGTATGTATGTGTATATGGCCTCAACAAAATTGCTTACAATGAAAATGTAAAGTTTTATTTAAAATCAGGGTAATTAACATTATAGCAATGAGAAAGCCTTAGCCTTACCTTGACTGACCAAAAGTCAAAAGAAAGAAAGAGCAGTATAATAAGAAAGCAGGTAACAAAGCTTTTGCTGAACCAATCACAGAATAAATACGCAACAATAGCTCCAACCCGGAAAAACAGGTGAAAAAAGGTAGCTAGTGGATGCCTAAAGAAATAATAGAGAAAACTACATTTGTGTATATGTATTTTATTTCTTATATAGTTCCACAGCACTTACACATACAATCAGTATTTCTTTATGATTGTGGAGGAAACTATTAATACAGTGTACATTGCCATGTAGAAAAATAAATATAAATTGCCTTCAAATTCCACCTGGACCTGGTTCTTAAGATACAGCTTTTGAAAAGGCTGAGGAAGTTTCAGGCTGAGGAAACATTACAACAGAAGGTAACGAGTGTGAAAAACTTAAAACTATTATACTTGCATTGTCCAGAAGTGAGTTATTCAGCCCAATCCATGCAACATCTGAACACTTTTTTATGGCTTCTAGGTAGGGGGCTGAGTGAAAGCTCAACTGAGCACACGCAAAAGCTCTCTGAGATTTCACTGTGCTCAGTAAAGCAGGGATATCATGTGCAGGGATCCAGCTGAATTCTGAGCAGTGTGAGCTTCCATTTTTCGGAATAGAATGGTTTTAAGGTTTGGCCAGATTTCTACATGGACTTACAATATAATTTTGTGGTAGAAATGACCTTTAACAGGAACTGGGAACCAGACTGAATTTCAAGTGATACAAAGCTTTATTCAAATAAGCGAGGGCAATAAACATAGATTTGTTTAGGACAGGATCAAACATAGAAAATAAATTCATGTAAAGAACTATACCTAATCTTTGCTTTCCGCAGAGCTAGTTCCTCTTCATTGCCTATATCTAGAGAAACATCTTCTGTATCATCAACAATAACCTGCAAATACAATTTGCACAGAATAAGAACTCTATTTTTCCTAATTAATCTACCTATGGTTATTTTCAAGTTGTGACAGCAGATAGACATTGGCAGTGGTCAAAGCAAAGAAATCACTTTTTACTAGGCCTAACGTCTTATTTAGGGCAAGGCTAAATTAGTGCGTTTTAACAGGCGATCCAATTGTGGTTAAAAAGCGCACGCTAGTGTTAGCTAATTGGTCTGGTAAAACTAGGTGCGCTGTGATGTGTTCCGCTTTAGAGAGCACAATGTTGCTCTATGGGAGAGCATGCAATTCGAAAAAAGTAGTGATAGCATGTGCTCCCATAGTGCAACATTGTTCGGATCGCAGCGCAAATAAACAGTAAGGCATGCCTGCATATTTACCGTCTGCCATAGTGTGGCCTCAGCCTTACTGTCTATAGCAAGTGGTAGCTCATCACACAGGACAGGTTAAAGCTGAGGCCACGCAACAGAAACGCATTGTGTTGTGCTAAAGATTGGTCCAATAGTGTCTTTATCACAACCCATACGTTCTGCACTAAAAATGGTGAATGCATTATGATAATGGACAAAGAGCAATGCAGCGGGGCCAACTACATTGCCCCCCACTGGCATGCGCAAAATGCAATCCAAATTCCCGGCAATGTGGCCTAGTCCTAAATGTAAAGTTTGACCAGCACAGTCCAAATAAAATTCAACTGCACACAACCACAAACCACAAGTACACTATACTACCTTTATATAAAGACCACTATTCGCACTGATCTCTGCTTACACCTCCTGGTCCTTTACGGGTAGCAGCCTTCCGCCAAAGGCCAGCAAGTAGGCTGTTACAGCTTGAGGATGAGATGGCCCCCTCTGCTTCTGGTGCTGTGCAGAGCGGGATAAATAGCGGACTTGGGGTTTGGGGGTCTGTATATAAAGGAAAATTGGAGTGGGGTTGAATTCGCCCTTTAAATGATTGGTAGTCTCATGGTCAGGATTAAAAGCAGCAGTGGGAAATTTTGATGCAAAGGATCATGTGGGCTATAGAAAACCTACTACTGACATACCCCATACATTATTGCCTATTTCTATGAAAAACTGTATATATGGAAATGCCAACCTTTATTTCAAATGTGTCTAACCTTGGCGCTCAAGATGTTTGGAAACTACAACTTCCAGCATGCATTGTTTGAATAAACATCTGGAGAGCCAAGGTTCAAAATCACTGGACCAAAATATCATTTGGTCGATTGGGTAGATTATTATTATTACCTGTGCGAACCTATTAAAATAAACTCTGTCTCCCATGGCTGTGAGAAGTGGAGGGATAGAATAAAGACATTACATGGGGATACAGGCAGGACCACCAGCCTTTGTAATGCAGTGACCAAAGCCCCATAATGGTTCCTGTCACACTGTGAGTTAAGACTGAGACTGCCCCACACTGTATGATGATGGCCACAAGGACAGGACCAGGTCACACTGTGTTAAGACTGAGACTACCCCACACTGTATGGTGATGGCCATAAGGACAGTATAAGGTCACACTAACTAGATTATAAGCTTTACGGGGCAGGGGCCTCATTACGTCTTGTGGCAAAGCCCTAGCACTTCTATTTATATAAGTTATATATTTATGTAATGAACTCTCTATGTATTTATCCCCCATGTATGACTTTATTGTATTCTAATACTGTACAGCGCTGCGTCCCCAAGTGGCTCTATATAAATAAACATATACAATACAATACACTCAGGCTCATTTACCCAGTGCCGCTATTGCTGTGGGTAAATGCTCCTTCCGCGATTTAATATCGCGTTTGTGAATGTGGTAAATCCCAGTAAGCGGGATTTTAATGCAAGCTATTTGCTGGCGTTAAAATCCTGCGCTAAAACTAGCGCAAACACGATATTAAATTGCGAGTGTCGGGTGCGTGGGTGATTTTTGCGTAAATTGCGCATCCGGTGCAAATATGGAGTTAAAGTTGCGCAAACCGTTTAGCGCGACTTTACCTCCATATATTTGCCCAGCGAGTCTGGGTAAAGCTAGGTACACACAGTGCAGATTTCTGAAAGATGACAGACAGGATCTGCAAGATCCTGTCTGCCATCTTTCAAAGATCTGCATACACACAGTCCCGAGCATTCTCCCTATGAACATCATAGGGAGAACGCTCGGGACTGTGTGTTTCCCTCGGCCGCGCTAGACTCCTCTATAGGGAGTCTAGCAAGGCCGATGGAAATATTCAGTCTTTACCGAACGAGCGTTCGGCTGTCCCGATCGTTGGGCGGCCACGCGCTCCTTCGGGAAACAAAGGTACACAAATAATGGATCCAACGGTATCGGGGCTTTATCGTTACTGTGTGTACCCAGCTTAAAGGAACACTAAACCCCTAAAAGCAACTACTTGCCATTCGTTTCTATTATTCACAGGGAGGTGAGAATGCTTATTCTCACCTCCCTGTGAATAATATTACGCTCGGGGGACCTGGAACTTACCTTTACTCCGCTACGCTCGTATGGTGATGGTCACACTGTGTGTTAAGACTGAGACTACCCCACACTGTATATGGTGATGGTCACACTGTGTGTTAAGGGTGAGACTACCCCACAATGTATGGTGATGGTCACACTGTATGTTAAGACTGAGACTACCCTACCCTGTATATGGTGATGGTCACACTGTGCGTTAAGACTGAGACTACCCCACACTGTACAGAGAAGGTCACACTGTGTGTTAAGACTCAGACTACCCCACACTGTACGGTGATGGTCACAATGTGTGTCAAGACTGAGGCTGGTGATGGTGATGGCCATAAGGACAGTACAAGGCCACACTGTGTGTTAACACTGATACTACCCCACACTGTATGGTGATGGCCATAAGGACAGTATATGGTCACACTGTTTTAATACTGAGACTGCCCCACACTGTATGGTGAAGGTCACACTGTGTGTTAAGACTGAGACTACCCCACACTGTATGGTGAAGGTCACACTGTGTATTAAGACTGGGACTACCCCACACTGTACGGTGATGGTCAAGCCGTGTTTTAAGACTGAGACTACCCCACACTGCATATGGTGATTTTCATGCTGTGTGTTAAGACTGAGACTACCCCACACTGTATATGGTGATGGTCACACTGTGTGTTAAGGCTGAGACTACCCCACACTGTATGGTGATGGTCACACTGTGTGTTAAGGCTAAGACTACCCCACACTGTATGGTGATGGTCATACTGTGTGTTAAGACTGAGACTACCCCATACTGTATGGTGATGGTCACACTGTGTGTTAAGACTGAGACTACCCCACACTGTATATGGTGATGGTCACAATGTGTGTTAAGACTCAGACTACCCCACACTGTATGGTGATGGTCACAGTGTGTGTTAAAAACCGAGCACTACATCCACACTGTACGGTTTGATGGTCAGCCGTGTGTTAAGACTGAGACTACCCCACACTGTATATGGTGATGGTCACAGCGTGTGTTAAGACTGAGACTACCCCACCTGTATGGTGATAGGTCAAGCCATGTGTTAAACTGAGACTACCCCCACACTGTAATGGTGTGGTCACACTGTGTTAAGACTGAGACTACCCCACACTGTATGGTGATGGTCAAGCCATGTGTGTTAAGACTGAGACTACCCCACACTGTATATGGTGATGGTCACACTGTGTTAAGACTGAGAACTACCCCCACTGTATGGTGATGGTCACACTGTGTGTTAAGACTGAGACTACCTACCCTGTATATGGTGATGGTCACACTGTGCATTAGACTGAGATTACCCACACTGTACAAGAAGGTCACACTGTGTGTTAAAGACTCAGATTACCCCACACTGTACGGTGATGGTCACACTGTGTGTCAAGACTGAGTGCTACCCCACACTGTATGGTGATGGCCATAAGGACAGTACAAGGCCACACTGCTTGTTAAGACTGAGACTAGCCCACACTGTATGGTGATGGTCACACTGTGTAATACTGAGACTACCCCCCTGTATGGTGAAGGTCACACTGGTGTGTTAAACTGAGACTACTCCACACTGTATGGTGAAGGTCACACTGTGTATTAAGACTGACACTACCCCACACTGTATGGTGATGGTCGCACTGTGTGTTAAGACTGAGACTACCCCACACTGTATTGTGATGGTCACACTGTGTGTTAAGACTGAGACTACTCCACACTGTTGGTATGGTCACACTGTGTGTTAGATTGAACTACCCCACACTGTATTGGTGATGGTCACACTGTTGTTAAGGCTGTGACTACCCACACTGTATGTGTGATGGTCAAACTGTGTGTTAAGTGTGAGACTACACTCCACACTGTATGTGTATGGTCACACTGTATGTTAAGACTGAGACTACCCCACACTGTATATGGTGATGGTCACAATGTGTGTTAAGACTGAGACTACCCACCCACACTGTATATTTTGATTTCACGCTGTGTGTTAAGACTGAGACTACCCCAGACTGTACGGTGATGGTCAACGTGTGTTAAGACTGAGACTACCCCCACCTGCATATGGTGATTTTTCATGCTGTGTGTTAAGACTGAGACTACCCACACCTGTATATGTGATGGTCACGCTGTGTGTTAAGACTGAGACTACCCACACTGTATGTGATGGTCAAGCCTGTTGTTAAGACTGAGACTACCCCACACTGTATTGGTGATGGTCACACTGTGTGTTAAGACGGAGACTACCCCACACTGTATATGGTGATGGTCACACGTGCATTAAGACTGAGACTACCCACACTGTACAGAGAAGGCACCACTGTGTGTTAAGACTCAGACTACCCCACACTGTACGGTGATGGTCACTCTGTGTGTCAAGACTGAGGCTACCCCACGCTGTTGGTGATGGTCACAGCTGTGTTAGACTGAGACACTCCACAATGTATGGTGATGGTCAAGCCATGTTTAAGACTGAGACTACCCCACACTGTATGGTGTTGATCACACTGTGTGTTAAGACTGAGACTACCCCACACTGTATGGTGAAGGTCACACTGTTGTTAAGACTGAGACTACCCACACTGTATGGTGATGGTCACACTGTGTGTAAGACTGAGACTTACCCACACTGTATATGGTGATGGTCACACTGTGTGTTAAGACTGAGACTACCCCCACTGTATGGTGATGGTCACACTGTGTGTAAGACTGAGATTGCCCCACACTGTATTGGTGATGGTCACACTGCGTTACCCACAATTACCTGCTTCATCCTCTCCTCGCTCAACCTGAATCACCTACGAGCCCGCTCTCTGCAGTTCTGTTGCTACTGACAGATGGGTGGGGCATGAACATGACATCTTCGTTAGCTGAAATTCTAAAAACGGAGGCACATAAGGCATAATGGCAGCAGGCTCTCCCTTCCCCCCTCTCCTCCCTTGCTTCTCCCCCTTTCTTTTCACTCCATAGCCAAGGGCTAGCTGGGGGGGAATGGAAACGATAGGAGGGGAAACATAAGTTCTAGGGCTTCATAGGCTGTAGCAAGGAAAAGAGGGAGGTCTCAGCAAAACAAGGCAAGTGGAGCATAATATTAACTTGTACCTTTATCTTTTCAGAAGCTCAAGAACTAATTTTGGAAGACGGAGAGATGAAGCAGCCAAACAGGAAAGCAGGGAAACCCACCAGATTCAGAGATCAGGAAGGTTTACTAGGAAGGAAGGAACCAAGGTTTATATATTTATGCACTGAACTATCTTATGTATTTGTTCCCCTAGTATTTCGTTACTGTACAGCGCTGGGTCCCCAGTGGCGCTTTATAAATAAACTATACATACATACAATTTACTAACCCAACAACACAAAAAGCAAGTTGGATCAGGGAAACAAAACAACAGCAGGACAAACAACACGGGATCCAGATCAACAATGAGCGGGTCTAGGTCTCCAGTCCAAGTAAGTGATTACCCCTTGTGCCAGGCCCCTTTCCTCTTGCTAGGTCCCCTTCTAGGCAGAGCTGTTATTCCCCTGTAGTTTTTCCTCCTAACCGTGCTGTTAGCTCCCGGCTGCCGCTGCAACGCCATTCTGAATCCCAGCACATCAGATTGCGCGAGATAGGCCTTGTTCCCGGGACCACGTGGCTTCTGGATGTGGAGCAGGAATACTGAGTCATCAGGCCAGGAGTAGGTCGCGCGGCCGCATGGGACCCAGCCACCACCCAGAAGTGACATGCTATTCCGGCAACGCGGGATTAACTCCCGTTCTCGCGGGAAATCACCCAGTCATCATTTTAAAAGTATAGTAAGTCATGAAAATGGCGGCAATGGATTATATAGCCAAGACAGTGTACTAGTAGCAGGATCAGTACTTGTGAAGATAGAGATAGGTACAGGGGGCGTTCCTCCTCATCCAGCAGGGAAGATAGTGCTCCCAGGGAATCATTCACTGCAGATTGGACCAGCAGCATTCCAGTCCTCCAGGTAAGAGATATAGAGCTGGAAGCAGGGGTGAGGAATGTGAAAGAGATAGGGGAATGGAAGTAGGCTGGCTAGATCACCTCATAATACTTCAAATCGGTTAGGGTCAGGGGACAATGATGCTCTGCTTCATGATAGGCTTTTGGGCCCAGGGGTGTACCATATAATTGCAGGTGCAATGGAGAGCAACACAAGCAGAGGCAGGAGTGGATACAGAGCGCAATCACAGGAGCTTCACGGAGCAACAACAGAACAGACGGTAGTGGCGATGCAAATCGTCACAACCCGCAGAGCAAAAGGAGGCACAAGGGGCTCAAACAAAAAATGTGAGTACAAAATGTTCAATGTAAATAATAGTGATTCAGAGTCTAGTTCATCCGGCAGATAGTGAAGGGATGAGGGTGATAACGATGATGAAAGTTTTTAGAAAGACATTGGGCAATAAGAAAGAGAAGCAGAGAAAAGGAGATTAAGTAGTGACAGCAGGGGATAGCTATGCATGCGCTATTCCAGCTTACATAAACATTTGCCTAAAAGATGCTAAAGGGTAAATTTGTCGACATGTTTGGTATAACTAAGGAAGGTCAAAGACAGCAGAAAAAGGGGAGGCCAGTACACACTCAAAATCAATAGTGGAGTGGATGAAAGGCTTTAGGATATACAAGCATGTATTACGTCAAACTAATACCCTGAACAGTGTGTGAATATGGCAAAATATGCTTCCATATGATTCATATTGGACACTTTCACCCACACACAGAGGCACTGCGTGGAAAGAGTATGATAGGGATTTTAGAGAAAAAATGGTGGGTAAACCAAACCTATCCTTCGTTCAGAAGGATTGGAAATATGGATGCAATATCCACGTTTGCAGTATAATTCCTGCGTTTGGTTCTCCCACATTTGTAACTGTTGGTGAATGTTTTCCACGTAAGACGGAGTGGAGTGGGATTGCAACCATATATTGAATAAGTACTGTGAGAAGTCACAATCTTGTTTCTGAAATATGGATGCAGAGCGTAGGACAAGAAAAAAGGGAAAGAGGGCAAAAAAATACAAGTAGGTATAACTTCAATGCCAATCAAAATATAAGGAAGAAATGCTGGGCATTCATGATAACAATGCAAACGAGGTAACACCTGTAAACTCAGACACGCTTCTCTAATTCGGAGGTAGCCACCCGGCAGTTGCACTGTAATAAGAAAAAAGAAACAGGGACTGCCATTCCTTTCGTACCCAAAATACAAATGGGAAAAACACACCGATTATTTGGATAATATGCTGGTAGTGGTTAGACAAAGTATGGTAAGGAAGTTAGGGAAGG
Source organism: Hymenochirus boettgeri (assembly GCA_019447015.1). Taxonomy (NCBI): domain Eukaryota; kingdom Metazoa; phylum Chordata; class Amphibia; order Anura; family Pipidae; genus Hymenochirus; species Hymenochirus boettgeri. Next base: position 61,411,368 of record CM033477.1, read on the forward strand.
AGCTCTAATTGCAGAGTTAGACATAGAATCAGCTTTCTGTCTGCTCCTCTCCATAAAGACAGTCTTAAGTATACAGGGTTTTTCTTTGAAAACGTTTTTTTCATCGTTGAATGCTTACCCATGGTTGTGCTATAGCATTCTCTTATTTTGAGACTGTTTAGTAACAATCAAAAACAGGCAAAGACAGTGTAGTCCATTACCTGGATGATTTCTTACTGGCAGGTCCAAAAACTCAGACACGTGTGAAAAGTTCTAAAGGAATTAAAGTGTAATTACAGATTCGAAGGTCCCAGTAGCGGAAGAAAGACACAGAGCCATGTACTAGGAATATCATTTCTAGGCATAGAATAGATACAGAATGGAACGGTGCAGGTTGCCAAGGGATAAAGTTGAAAAGACTAAAGCAGAATTTTTAAAAAAAATGAAGAGCCAGGAAAGTGACACTCAGAGAAATGCAGTCATTGTTGGGTTTATTGGAACTTTGCATGCAGGGTTATCCCCATGGGTAGAGCTTTTCAATAGACCATGGAGCATCAACAGCAGGTGTTGAATAAGAATCACAGAGTCTTAAAGGACGACTTTTACAGTTTGGGATAAATTCCTAGAGAATTTCAATAGATAAGATTTGGTCACAACCAGCTCTGTCAAATCAAAAACTAGGCTTTACACAGACGCAGCAGGAGGTTCAGATTTGGGGCATACCTAGACTGGTCAATGGTGCGCCAAAGAAATGGCCAGAGAATGAACAGAGTTAGGTTTAACAGACAACTTGACATTTCTGGAGTTATTCCCCATCATAGTGGCACAGAAATCTGGGGCAAAATACTCAAACAAACAAAAACAAACAAAGAAGTAATTTTTTGGACAGACAACATGAGCGTAGTGAACGTAATTAACAACTTTCAGCTTCTTCTCTACCGTAAATTACACTGCTTAGGCAATTGGTGCTAGGTTGCATGAAAAAACAACATTTCATTTAAAGCAGTGCATATCCCAGGACAAGCTCACGTCTGGCTGATGCATTATCAAGGTTTGACTTTAGTCGCAGCTTCCTAACGCACAAAGACAGGGTGTGTTTTTTCCACAGTGGCTATAGCAGTTGGAATGCGGACCCTCCGCTGATACAGGCTCAGTCGCGCGGAAAAACCGTGGGTAACATACAAAAAGGGCTAGGCCACACTGCTGCGATTTTTTCTGCCTTGCGCATGCGTTTTTTTCAAATGATTAGAATCGCGACAAAACGCATCGAACGCGCATTTACGGGTGCAATCGACTGCGATTGCGATTGGCTTTCCGCATTTTAAATCGCAATGCTTTTTCCAATACTTAATGAAAAAACGCATGTGCAAACCAACAAAATCGCACACAATTGCATGCGATTCTGTGTGCGATGCGTTTGCGTTGCAGTGTGGCTGTGCCCTAAGTTGAAGGAATTTAATGGTTGCTCATGTAACACGAAGGCGCAGATGCTTGGTTTATAACAAAAAGAGGGAAGGTGTTTTAAGAGCAACTATGTTATCTTGGTTGCGGGGATATCCTTTCTGTCAAAACTAAACCACCAGAGTATCCCACACAGTATTTTATGTCAGCAAATAATGAAAGGTTGGGGCAGAGAGAGGCCAGCAACAAGGAAAAGTGGGAACCTATGACGAGGAGAGAGATACAGTAAATCTTAAAGAGTATGTCCACTCAAAAATTAACTTGCTTTCTATCTGTTTTAGTGAAGAACAGGAGGTAAATGCACTATTTCTTACCTCCCGTTCTTCAGTAAATCTTGGCAGGAGAGCAGGAGAACTTACCGGGATCGTTTCAGCGCTGACAGAGCCGCGGGCGAAATCCCGATGTAGGTATGTTTATAAACGATACTTGGGCCGACAAAAGCAGAATAACGGTAAAAGCAAGGAAGGAGGGGTGTTAATAAATGAGGCAGTTTTATTTTCATTTCGTTTGTTTTGTTTTTATCACTAATCGTTTCAGGCAAAGAAAAATATGGGGCCATTCGTTCGTGTATGGGCGTGCAGGAGAGCAAGAATAAGGCCAGGTGGTGAGCAATAGGGATACCCAAAAAACTGCGATGATGCGATTGTCGGTAGAGTGGATTAAGGTGGCCAGAAATACAATCATTAATCGACCAAGCACCGAGAAATGGGGGGGAACCTCAAGTAGTTTCATACATGCGGAGGCAACAATTTAACAACAACTAAAGCCCTAAACTTAAGATACGACATGCAGGCTGAGATCGCGGGTGAAGTGGCCGGATGTCAAAATAGTATGGTCACAAATGTGAACAGGGTCATGTAAATATGCGGCATCAGCAGGAATTGCAGTCGTCAAGCATGGCAACTATTTACGGCTGTCCAGATTTGTACAAAGCGTCCAGTGTGCACCTCTCTGACACCGGGATCAATATTTTTAACCAAACATCCAAACGGCCTTAGAGAAATAGTGGCAGTGTGGCAGCAAAAAGAGAGTGAGTAGCAAGTTGAGGGCAGGGAGTTCCCCTCTCTTTTTGGTATGTCGGGGAATGCGCACGGAGAGGAGTGTCAGGGGAAAGGCTTTGCCCCTGGCCGGAGGCTATGATCATATGGTCAGCCCTTGGAGGCTCTGGGTTCAAGTCTTCCCAGGGGGCGCGCAGTTTGGAAGAGAAGCCCGGGTGTGGCCGGGTGGGGTCCGGTCACTCCTCCCGCTGACTCTCATGGGCCGTTTGAGGAGTAACGGCAACTGGTTGTAAAGCGCATTCCTGGACCAAGAGGGGACTCTTGCCATGAAACTTGTTTTTAGCTTTGTTTTAAATATATATTAAAATAAACGCAGGGTCCTAAGGTTTGGGGCCCTGCATTTTTGCCAAAGTTTGTGGTGTGTGGTAATTTATTTCAGTATGATAGAAGGGAACAACAAGGCCATTTGGGCTTACGTTAGCCGAAATTCTAAAATTAAGGCACATAAGGCATAATGGCAGCAGTGCCTCCCTTCCCCCTTTCCTCCATTGCTTCCCCCTCCTTTCTTTTCACTCCTTAGCCAAGGGCTAGCTGGAGAGGGAGGGAAGCGAGTAGGGTGGGCAACATAGATCTAGGGCTTATAGGCTGTAGCAAGGAAAAGAGGAGGGGTCAGCAACAAAGAGCAAGTGGAGCATAAAAACAGGCAAAGCAAGCAGGATGCATAATATTAACTTGTACCTTTCTCTTTTCCCTCCCTCCCACCCATTACATTTCATTTAAGTAATATTGTTTTCAGGTCATAAGGTATATCCGGTATATCAAATGGAAGTACAGAACGCAGTAGCGAAATGCGCAGGGGAGGAGCGCCAGGGGGAAGGCTGGGCCCCCGCTGAGGAGCTTATGGTCTTACAGTCAGCCCTTGGAGCTCGGGGTTCAGACCTTCCCGGGGGCACGCAGTTGGAAGAGAGAAGCCTGGGGGTGTGGCCAGGTGGGGTCCCAGTCACTTCTCCACTGACTCTCACGGGCCGTCCTGGGACAGAGAGGTACTTCTTGCCATGAAACTTGTTTTTTGCTTTGTTTTAAATATATTTAAAATAACGCTGGGTCCTAAGGTTTGGGGCCCTGCCTTTTTGCCAAAGTTTGTGTGTGGTAATTTATCAGTATAATAGAAGGGAACGATTGGCCATTTAGGGCTTATGGCTAATTGCATAGACAAGACATGCTGCCATTGGCTGGAATTTGGAGGTTTTCAATGTCTTGGTGCTCTGAATGGTAATTCGGCCAGTTATCTAGCGGGGAATGCGGGTAACGTTTAATGTAACAGATACAGTCACTGTATTAATGTACATCATCTTAATAGGGAACAGTATAAATCAGTTATATAGTCTAATGTCCCCTGGTAGTCACCAATGGAATCAGAAGGTGATTTAACACATCAAACACTTTAAATGCTGCTGGACATGCATATTTCATTACAGGTTACAACTGGGAAATTGGTTATTTACAACTATCACTAGCAGGGGGAAATACACACAAAAAGCCTGGCACCCTTAGCCCCACCCCTAAACACAAGACCATGCCCCAAACCACACCCCTTTGTCCCTTGTTATTTTTTTGGGGGGTGGGGGACACGCGCACACCTCCACCATATTATTATGGTTATTATTCTAATGGTAAATCCAGGCCTGACTTACCATTTTTGTTGATCTGCCCCCTATTCTTTAGATATTAAAGGAACCTAAACCCAAAAATTAACTAAGTGCATCTGTTTCTATTATCACAGGGAGTTGAGAACGCTTATTCTCACCTCCCTGTGAATAATAGGACGATCGGGGGACCTGGAACTTACCTACATGCCGCTCCACTCGCAGCCGCTCCTGCTCTAACAGCTGTTCTTCCCGATTGCGCGCCCTATCTTTGAATTGGCGCGCATGCGCACAAGATAGGGCGCGTGGTCAGGACGAGCGGCTGTTAGAGCAGGAGCGGCTGCGAGTGGAGCAGCGTATAAGGTAAGTTCCAGGTCCCGACGTCCTATTATTCACAGGGAGGTGAGAATAAGCGTTCACCTCCCTGTGAATAATAGAAACGGATGGCACTTAGTTAATTTTTTATTTAATATGAGTTTAGTGTTCCTTTAAGTGAATATTGAATCAGTTTACATTTCAGCTGTCAATCAAGTGTCTTATTATCATCCTCTTCTGCGGGTTGGTGTTTTGCAGAGAATCATTAGTGCCCCCCACACAAGAGAATTATGATATCGTGCCCCCACCATAGTTGCCAGGTCCAAAACCAACCCTGGCACCCTTCCCCTGAAATGCTCACTCACTGCTCCGGATGCCCCTAAAACCCCCGCCTCCTACCTTCGCTCCGGCCAGCCTCCTCCAGACCACCACCGTCACTACTAGAGATTATGATATACAGAGGTAGAGAAAAAGAAAATGTGGAGGCCCAGAATGAGATGAGACTTCTTTACAGTGATTGAACTGGATATTATCATGCTGTGTAAGTACCATGTACTATAGCATTGTGGGTGTTATAGCTTACATAACCACTGATCAACTTATTGTGTCAATACTCAGTTGATGGCACTCACTACATTCAGGCCTAGTCATTTTACTGCTTGTAACAACTGGTTTTTCCTGTCCGGTGCTGGTAACACATGTGAAAATCTGACCTAAAAATCACAACACTCACTTATAAGATGTCTGTCCAGGTGCCCATGAGGACACAGTCTCAAAGATCTGCAAACTAACTGATAACTAGGTGATCGAGGTCCATCAATTGACTAATGATTCATACAGCAGAAAAAGTACCAAATGTACACCTGATCAGTTGGTTAAAAAAAACACAGGCAAGATCATACTAGAGTAAAAGGCGTTTCCAACCATCTCCAGTCCTTATCTTAGGCACCATGATTGATGTCCATTGTTCTAATAATAGCCTCCACATGCATATCGAGGGCCACTACTAGTTAAAGGCAATTCACCCATGTCCTTCATTTAATACATTTAAACAATTAACTTCACATCATTATAAATAAGTACAGACATGACTTTAACAATACAATGGAATATGTGAACTCTTAAATACTGAAAATAAACCCATATTAATTAATTTATTCATTTTTTTAACTCATCACCACACTGAAAAAATAATATTAATAGTAACGTTTTTTAGTGTGGTGCTGAACTAATAAAAATAAATACATTATTAATCTGGGTTTATTTCATAGTTAAGAGTTCATTTGATTCCATTTTATGTAAGTTATGCTTGTATTATAAATGAATTTTGTATTTAACTGTGAAATGTGTTTAATGTAGGACAGGTTGACGCCATTAACCCCCTCGATAGAATTGGGAGGCTATTTATAGAGGGGGCAGTCCTAAACGTGGGAGACAAACATGAGTTTCCTGTGTGTTTTTACTTGTGAACCTAAAAAATGCTTTCTTTTTAACCCACGCGCTCAGCTCCTGAATAACTTGTGTGTATCTGGTTGCATCCAGGGTTTTCTGTTCTAGTAGTCATAGTTCACACATTAATTCAATGGATATCCAAAGTCCATTTGAAAATGCTTTAAGGTCTGTGCAGCTCCTTGTAAACTAACCCATATCTATTAAAGATTTTAGCTGCTCAGAAAAATGACTGCTTCTTTCCATTGACTGAATTACAAAATAGGTTTTGTAATATGATGTCAGTATACATATTGCATATTTAATCTGTAATAAATATATGAGAGGATAATAGTTTCCAAGATGGAAGTAAACTACAGTACTGCTTTGTATTTATGGCCTATTTAATCTTGTGATTTTTTTCACTAGGAGGCCAGTGGCGGTAATATTAATCCTCACACACAGAAATTATAAGGGGTAATACGTCACAACTTTGAAGGAACATTTACAGACTTTTGTAATTGAAAGAAAGTTTATGATGTGCTCCACTTTCTATAGATTTATTTCAGTCTGTAATAAGAATTGTTTTTTAATCTGTATAAATGTAAACAAAAAGTTAATCCAAAATCTGCATTTGTATACTGTACCTCCTGATCTACAAAATACACTAGCTGTCATGGATGCCCCTAGTGTGAATTATTGAAAACTCATTCGCTCTCATTCCTCTAGAAGCCTTGCCTCCCTTCTAATATAGAGCGCATGTGAGACTATGCATGTTAGTGATATACCCATGTGTAATATTTCTCATCTAATAGTTGTAGTTATGGGGAAAATATTAGAAATACCTGCAGTATCCAGAAGAATACTATATCAGTGGCAACTCAAAAATCTCATATTTTCATACTTCAAAGGTGAAAATTCTTCTCATAGCACCAAAAATATTAATGTGTCCACTTGTATTGCACGCTTGTATTGAAAATCTTAATAATGTGCTAGGAAAATGACGACATTTTTTATGTACCTATTTTAATTACAGCCCATATGACTGTTGACTATACTGATAAGATCAATAGTTGATCAATTTTACATTGTCAACCCTTCCATTTTTATCCATTGTTGCATTTACTAATTTTTATAACACTCATATCATTTTTGGCAACCTGTAACATTATATTGTCGGTGAAACTAGAAAATCTTTTACATTTGTTGTACATATTGTCTCTATCACTGTCTTTCTATCTATCTCTATTCTATCATCTATCTATAATTTCGCTACTAGTGCATTGACTTCTTTTTCACTGCAAATTTTTCTTCATGTATATGGCGACACCCGTGGTTAGACCATGTATTGCACAAGAATCTATTGCAACTGTTTAGAACACTACAGGGAGATTCAATAAATGTTCGTATTGTTAAAAATTGTGTTATTTTTTGCCCAAACAATCAGATATTTTACATTTGAAAGCTAACATCTGGTTAGTTGCAAAATTAGCACCATTTTTAACGATAAACTTTTATTGAATAACCCTGCAAAGGGATCCATACACTACTTTTGAAATTTGTTCATAGACGTTTGTGAACTTGAGATTACAAAATGAATTGCCCAAATTGGATTATCGCAAGTTAAGAAGAGCTGCTTGTAAAATGCAGTCTTTAGACATTAGATAGATTAGACCTTTGCCTATAGACAAAAGTATAATCTAGCTATTTCTGCCTAGTATATGGCCAGCTTTACAGGGTGGTGAAATAAAGGCAAAAAAAATGTAACTGGGGAACACTTTTTCCTTTGGATTTCTCCGTTTAATAAGTGAAGCACATATACAACATTTCGGGAATCACCATGTCCCCTTCATCAGGTGTGTCATGAACACCTGTTCGCTGAGTATGTGATCTGACCATCAATCGGTAATTCGCCACCACCACCCTAATTTAGGGCATTGGGACACACAAATCACTCATGACTCTCACTGACTATGCACACCCCCTGTCCTGGCAGCTGTTTAACACTACATCACTCACTCCAGCAACCAAAGAGTTAATCAGCTTCAGTACATGGAGGGACGGAGGCTCAAATCCACGCAGAGAACATGCGATAATATAAATGTAGCTTTTATTCCTAGATTCCATAAATTAAAGTGTGACACACTCACACAAGGACATTGGACCGACCTTGCCAAAGGGAAAAGGGGGCGTGGCCTGACACATTCGCAGAGACTTCCCGCTTCTTTAGAGAGTTCTGAGAGAGGAGTCCTCAGAGAGTTCCTCAGAGAGTTTGGAGGGATTCCTTAGAGAGTGTCCTCAGAGAGTCTTGGAGGGAGTCCTCAGAGAGAGTCCTCAGAGAGTCTTGGAGGGAGTCCTTTTGAATGTCGGGTGGTTCGTAGCTCCCCGCAGTAAGTGTGTGTATCTATTCTTTCATTTAAACAGCTTCAGACATTCACAGCAGTCATGGAGTTAATTAGCATTTACTCAAGCATAGCATTCAATATGCTTAAAGACATCCAAACACATATAAATTTATCAGAGTTCTTTAGAGCATCAAGACAAACTTATTAAATTTTGATTTTATATTCTAAAAGGTAGACGTGCAAATAATAAAAAAATAGAAAAATATGTTACAAATAAAGACATACAATAAAGTCAAAAAACAGTTACATAAAATAAAAAGCAGAAAAAAAACAGAGCTTACAGAATTCTGTCTCCAAAGGGCAGCAGAAATAATGGACACACCACCACCATCAGATCGGGCTCTCAAAGTATGACACCAAACCTTAGGGCTAGGCCACACTAGTGCATTTTTGCTTGTTTGCGCCCACGTTTCAGTGTGGCCTCAGCCTTAGAAAGTTTCTTATCTTTAAAGGTCTCCCCAAAGAACCCCCCCATCTACGTGAGGGTGGGAGTACAAACATTCAAAATGTCCCAAACCTTTTTTTAAAGGACAACTCCACCCTTATAATACATCTTTTAGAAGAGGGCCTTTAAAAATATGTTGATATTCATACTTGTCCTTTGGAATCATTCATTTATGTCTGCTATGCTTCTGGATAGCTCATGAACTGAACATTTAGTGACCTGTACTGACCTGGGCATGCTCATATGAGCAGTTACGGGATTAGCATTCAGTCATTGGTGTGATCCAATGGTCAATCCATAACTGACAGTTTGCTAACTGAAGAATCACAGGAAGCAGAAACAGGGGAAACAGGACATTGTGCAGGATTTCAGGTTAGACTATATATTTCAGATTTCAAACTATTACAGTTTAGGGTTTTGGGGATATTTACCTGTATGTAATTTTAATTTTAGGGCTGACTTGCCCTTTAATCCTCAATTTACCCAGACCCCTGTACTTTAAATGTGTACATGGTAATATCTCAAAAAAAATATTCTTATTCCACATAATTTTTTAAACATCATATCAACATGATGCCCCAGACACATATTATCAGAATATTAATATCTCCTACAGGGTTCCTGTAGGAGATATTAATATCTCCTACAGGAACATGCGTGGCATTGGTTTGACGGGTTATACTCCAATTTTATACATATGTTATTTGTATATGAATATCACATTCCCTTTGTGATATGGATTAATTTACTATTGTCCTGCTGTGACCTAAATGTGAATCTGCCTAAACTCTAGACCATCTTAACTGACATAACCAGGTCCAGTGTTCTGGTTTGGGGAAAGTTAAAGGTTTTTGAATGGCTAGTGTCACTTAACTTGGTCTCAAGTGGTGGAATGTGCTTTAAAGGGAACTGTGGTCGCAAAAATGACTTTAGAAAATTGATGGAATTGCTCTCCTGAGATTTTGCAATTTATTGTCATTGTTTATTTTGTCGTTTTAAAATATTTACATTTGTTTGTGTGTGATATGGCAGGAGCATCACCAGGTCCACTGAACTTCTTCTTTCCTGCTCTGAAACCATGTCATGGAATGACAGTCAATCTGCCCTGTGTCTCCTCCTCTCCTTGTATCCCTCCTGGTCCCTTCCACTCAGGGACCCCATGCCCCTGCATTTTCAGGCCCCCTTTGCACCCTCCCTTACAGCCCCATGGGGCCCCGCCCAATTGCGGGTGCCAGTGGTTCACTCAGACCCCCCCCCCCTACAGAAAACTGTGTGAAAAGGCTGTTTTCACATAGTGGGAGAGTAGGCCTGTAGATTCGCTACCTTCTCTATGGGGATCTTCACACAGCAGGGATGGGAGGAACTTCCTGGTCGCCTGGCATGTCACTGTCTGAGGCTGTGCTTGCCGACCAGCCTTAGGAATGTCACATGTCACCTCCCACCATTAACTTTCTGGTCAGTAATTTCTTTATATCTTTGGCTATGGAGGACGAAGAGAGGTGGTTGATGGCTCGTTCTAAAGGTAGGAACTGCCTTTCATTAAATTTAACTTGTTTGGAGACCTCAATTCCCCTTTAATGATGTAGAAGAGCAGTGCCTATTTATAACCATACAGGTCCCCAAACTGTTAACCCTTTCCGGCCTCATTATGAAGCTTAAACATTTTCCTGTTATGACAAGGTGTTCACACAACACAATCCTATACACCTTAATAGGCACTCCTCCATTAATGGGGGTATACTTAAGTTAACTTTTTAAAATGATATCATAAATACCAAAATAGTGACCAGGGTAAATTTGATTATGTTCATTTGTTCACATGAAAGTGTCCATAAGTCCATTTTATATAATAAGTGTCCATAGTACTCTCCATATACGATCATGTAGCCACATTGTTATCCACAATTAGGGATGGCCGGTTCGCGGACGGCGATTTTTCCGGATTTTCCGCCTTCCAACTTCCATTCCACGATTTTTTCATATTTTCGAAAATACAAGAAAAACACATAATTTCGAAAATTTCGAAAATGCAAGATTTCTCTTATTTTCATAAATACGTATTTTCGAAAATTTCGAAATTACGATGATTACTCGTATTTTCGAAAATACATATTTTCGAAAATCTAGTTTTCTTGTATTTTCGAAAAAATGTCGAAAATACTCGAAAACCCGTAATTTCGAAAATTTTCGAAAATACGAAAATCTAGTAATTTCAAGGGAATTTTTCATTTTAATGGATCCGCTCGCGGATTTTCGAATTCCAATTTTTTCGAAAATTCGCGGATCCTCGAGCAGACCGGATTTTGCGAAGTTCGAACTCTATCCCAATCAATGTTCTTAAAAAAAACACAAAGTAGCCCAAGTTTTGGAAATAGTAATAGAACATAATAGAGGGGGCAACTTTAATAAACTCTTACTCAGAAAAAAAGCCAAATGATTGACAGTTAAACACACTGAATCCTTGGGGCCTAATGATGAAGCAAACAGGTTCTTGTAAGGCAATGATACTTTACTAGCTCTCATTAAGACTCAGTAGCTTCAACATTAGGTAACTTTAGTTGTTTGTTATTTAATAAAAAGAATGTTGATTACTTAAAGGATATGTCCACCCCTTTGAAAACTTTGATAAGCATGACCCCTTAAAATGTATTTTCTGAATTGGTTAATGTTAAAAATGCTCCCAGACAGATATCTCATACTTAGCAGCTCCTCGATCCATCTCCGTACTCTCTGACCCTTCTGTGTAAGGCAGTCAGTTACGGCCGTGACAGTGACGTCACGGACAATATCTACGCCATTTCCATACGCCTTATGCTGCTCGGAACTGAAAAAATGGAGCAGCAGCAGTGGAGAGAGAGAAAGCGGCGGTGGATCGTGAAGATATCTCTGTCTGTGAGTATATTTAATAACATTAACCATTTGGAACTTACATTTTAAGGAGTCCTGCTTATCATATCAAACGTTTTTCTAAGGTGTGGAGACCCTTTAAATAGGTATTGTTAATACTTATAAGATACAATGTAATAAAAAATTAAATGTTTGATAAAATAGCAACTTTTGGATACAATTCGACTTCTTGGGTATATTATAAAAAAAATCGCTATCGCAGAACATTGCAATGACAAATAGTGCTATTTCTCTCGCCTTATTAAAAACCGCTAGTTTCACCCTTGCGGAAAGTATAGAATGAGGCCATGTGTTGCGACAGTTTCCGCCTTATTCGTTGCGTTAAGTGTGGTATCACTGCGAAAAGAGAGATTGCTCTCTAGGTGAATTCTGAGCTATTTTTGTCACTTTTTTATTTAAAGCTATTTATACATAGGTGTATTTTTTCCTTTTTGCCCCTTTTCTCCTTTTGCTGCTTTTTTTTTGCTTTGACCAGAATTTTCACCAAACATCATTACTTACTGGAATGTCCATTTAACATGGCTTTTTCTATACACAGCACTATGGGATGTTCCCATGTTATGTAACTGGTGTGATAATTAGCTGCAGTTTGCTGAAAATAGCAATAATAAAAAATTAGTCCTCTTCATAAAATAGAGAACTCACCTTTGGAGTTTTACACTATTTATTATATCTGGCTGAAAAAAACACCAATGTGTTAGGCTATTTTTAAATTACAAAGATAGGTGCTTGTGAAGGTTCCTATTCATCAGGTCATGGTATATCTGTTGTATTCAATTAGATCACTGGACTTGAAGTTTAGTTCTTGAAGAAAGTTCCGTTTGTCATCCGACTGCTTTCTCAATTCGAATGACTTTCAGATTTATTGTCATTGTTTATTTTGCCGTTTTGAAGATATTTACAATTTATTTATATTACTTTCATGTTGAACATGTGAATCAAATTTACATTGGTCACTTTTAACGTATTGTGATTACACTTTTTTTTAAAGTTTACTTAGCATGCCCCATTAAGGGCTGGAGGGCTTTTGTTCACTTGGTCGGGATTGTGTTTGTTTTACACACCTGATGAAAGACAAAGTTCCCAGGGTTATTCAATAAAAGTTCTTAATCATTAAAATGGTGCTAATTTTGCCCCAACCAACATCAGATTTAGTTTTCAAATGTTAAATAAGATCTGATTGGTTAGGCAAAGTAGCACCATTTTAAACGATAAGACCTTTTATTGAATCTCCCTGTTTGTGTATGTGGTTCACTTAATAAACAGAAATCCAAAGAAAGTGGCATCTGAGTTCAATTTTTGTGCTCGAGCTATAGCTAAGAGTCCATAGTAGAGGATTGACTGGGTAGCACCTTTACAGAAACAGGCAAGTTGCCAGGAGTGTGCCTGGGCCCAAATTGAGTATTCTGGTGAAATAAAGGGTGTTAATGGTGTATTTCAGATTAACGTAGGCTTACACCACTTAACTTGTTCTGCATGGTTCTGAAACATGTCCTGCTATATTGCAGGACCATTAACATAAGGCTTACACTCACTTAACGTGATCTCATGGTTTTCTGAAACATGGTCCCGCTATTTTGCATCTTGCTGTACACACCTGAAAATGGAGTTTAAGTCACCCTAATCATGTATATTGGTTAGCGCGTCTTAACTAATATATACATTTAATTCAGTTTAAAAAGTATTAGTTTATATTATGCTACCTAGTATTTCTAGATATTCTCTCGCCTATTTTGAAAATCAGTTGAATTTATACCTTGCTATTCCCTATACTGTTGACTTTAGTGAGCTGCCATTTCAGGTTCTAATCTGCTGCTTCTTCTTCCCAGGATGTACCACAACTTGGATGTTCCTAACATTAATTTCTACTCATTGGCTGTTGGAATGGGTCAAACATGCTCAGATCTCTACGGAGCAACTATAATCAACCCAGGCGCTGGGTGTCAAGGGTAAGACCAACATCTCTCTAGGGGTCCTGGCAAACAGGAAGTCAGTATTTCGGAAGTTATTTTATTTCCACAAGACAACAGCTGATGGGCAGGTTAAGGTCCTTAGGATAGAAAATACTGCCCTTTTTTCTTAAAAGCTTATTATTTCCACTGTACTTCTCCTTTAAAGGGTAAACTGTGGTTTCCATTTCATCTATTTAAAGACCCTCTCATACCTATAAACAAGACGTAGGATGATGTATCTACAGCTTCTCTGGTGTTAAGTTATAGACTTGTAAAGTTACTTTCCTTGTCTGTTCTGACTCTCTGAGTCTGTGACAGTCACATGATGTGCTTGTAAAGCCCTACACCTCTCAAGCTAGAGTTAAACTACCCATATACTGGCGATGTTTTTCTGATTGAATATTTGATCCGCCAAAACAATCAGAAATCCGAGGAAGAACCGGTCGACGTGCCACCGATCTTTTCGCTGATTTCTCCTATTTATCTGAAATCAGAAAAATGTAAAACAGTTATCGATATTTTTGAGCTTTTGATTGAATTTACTCCTGTGTATGAGGGGCTTTACTACGGACCTGCAACCATTACCGGTTCTTTACTATCCTTTGGACACCTTAGGTAAGCAAACACTAAGGGTTTGTGGCTGTTAAAAATGATTTAGAAGTTCAGGAGCGGGTCGGGGTCTATGATGCAGCTAATTATGCTCTCTCCCGCATGGGCATGCTGCGACTGAGCCTTAGTACAGAGCAGTGGTCTGGAGCTCACGGAATAAAAACACCCTTATACTGCTGTAACCTCGCATAGATCTACAGCTAAAAAGCTATGATCCTGAAACCAAGTTAATTAAGTTAAGATTTTCCATCTCAGGGTTCCTTGGGGGTTGGAAGACTGATTGGAAGGCTTTTCTTTCTAATGATCATAAACATCCAACTAAAAACCACTATGTTTTTTTTATAAGTGGCCTAATATTAATTTTATAAAGGGACCTAGTTTTTGCATTGATCATCTTTTTCTCTTTTTATATTAACCTTTTTGCCAGAGGAATAAGCATTTAAGTACCTTTTGAGTTAACATAAAAACTCTTACACAATGCTGTATTTTAGCAGGGAGCCAATAAGAGGATAAACAAGTCCATTTGGTAGGACCACCCAGCAAACTTTTATTGTCCAGTTTGAAGCCTTGGGCTACTAAAAATTGTTAAAAAAATTACAGAACGAAAGTCTCATCAACACATTGCTTAATGGTCTCTTTTCTAATGGATCTGCCTCCTAGGCCTTCTCACATTTTCAGGGGCAAGATATCACAAACTGCATTTATAGGAACTGTACACTGACGAAAAATTAATTCCCTAATTTTCATTATATAAATAAATTAATGTAAGCTCTGCACTTACTCTAATGTGTTTGTGTTATTGGGCATGACAACCCAGCACTTGTTTTGCTCAAGCTCAGTCCCCCAGCCAGACCTATCGACTCTCCTGTGAGGGAAGCAATCTCCAGTAATCCCTATGAGGAAGAATTGGGTTATGGAATTTACCACACCATGCATGTTCACGTAAACCAACTGTCCCGCATTCCAGCTAACAGCAAAACTAAACATAACAAGAGTTTAGTGATACACATAGGGCCCATACACGCCCAGTCCCGCTCGAGCGATATTGGGATATCTTAATATCGTACTATTGGTGTTTCTTGAATGGGAGTTTCATACTTCATACACGATCATCATACTTTTGTTAATCGGGCCAATGAACCTATTTTGTATGCACGATCGATTTGTTATGTAAATGTGCCCCATAAGGCACTGATTACCATATGAAATGTAAGCTGTTTGAAGACTGGATATCTAACAATTAGTGTACACGATCACAAAAAAAATAGTACTACTGTGATGATTGGGAAGTAATTGGCAAGTTAAAAAAACAACAATTTCCCAGGTGTACATATATCCTTCACTTTTTTCATGTTAAAGGTCTGCATCATTACATAAATGGTAGTGGTATTTAAGAATACGAATCAATAAGAAAAATAAAGCAGGGGGGGTGCAGCATGGAACTCCTAAAACCAAGACTTTATTTTCAACGTCTAAAATCAATGAAACATGGGTATAAACTGCGTACAAACGCCATGATGGTTGCAGGGAGGCGTGAGAAACGCCTGACGTGTTTTGTGAATGATCACTTCCTCAGAGGTGTGATCATTCACGAACGCTTACTCGCTCAGTGATTTAAGACGTTGAAAAAAAGTCTTGATTTAGTTTCCGTTGGCTGCCCGATTCCTCTGCGAGCAGAGCATGTGCAGCCATGGTTCTCCAGATGGAGGAGCCCTCGTAGTCATGTGTTTAGGTGGTTTTAACACTTTTCTTATTACGTTTATTTAAGAATAACGTCTTGCTTCATAAATATGACCCCATACTATCTTGACAACAGATTAAATGTGGTATAAGATCTAGTGTAGTATAGTTTCGTATTTGAGGTTGAATAAAGCATACGTCCATCCAGTCCCATACCCATCTACTACAATCATCCTCACTGTCCTGTCTAACTGTTGATCCAGAGTGAAGGCAAAAAACACAAAATTTAATGAAAGGGGAAAAAAATTCCTCCCTGTTCCAAGTGGCAATCGGAAATTTCCCTGATCAACTCTAAGCTTTATGCATCACTACCAGTACTTTAACATTCCTTGTTTCAGAAACTCATCCAGCTTTTTTTGAAACGCGACCAAATGAACCTGCATAACACATCCACTAGCTTTAACTTCTCACATTGAAAAACTTTTTTAAACTTGAAGCCTAAACCTTTTTTCTCTCAGTCTTAGGGATGGCCATGTGTCCCTCTGACATGTTCCTATTGGTGAAACATGCCCCAATAGTTTATTTTAGGCCGTTAATGTAGTTTATAACACATAATCATATCCCCACTGCAACCGCCTTTTCTCCAGCGTACATAATTGTAACTTTTTCACGGTCTCTCTTCATATTCAAAGCTCCCCCCAACCCCTTTATTATATTTAGTTGCCTTCTTCTGAACCCTTTCCATTTCAATGATGTCCTTTTGTACACAGGATTTCCAAAATTGCACTGCATATTCCAATAATAGAGGCCTTACCAATGCCTTTGTAAAGAGGGAGAAAACTTTCATCCGTGAATCCATACCTCTCTTTATTCAAGACAATTCCTCTGCTGGCTCATATATATAACTAATACTTGGCTTTTTTATTCAAACCTTAAGTAACTGGTCCCTTTAATTCTATAAGGCATCCCTGCTGTCTGCATTTTATCACAAATCCAAGCTCTTAACCACGAAACCTACATATAATCAAGGTTGAATAAAGACATACGTCCATCAAGTCCAACACTTTCACCACTTTTTTTTTTTCACCTACTAACGTTGATGACCAGAGGAAGGCAAAAAAACAGCAAAAAGGGGAAAAATTCATTCCTGACTCCAAAGGCACATTGGGAACGTATCCCTGGATCACTAGATTCTATATGTTATTAATCCATAATTCCCGATATTTTTTTTGGTTTTTAGAAACTTATCCACGCCTTTTTAAAAGCTATTTAAAGGTATCTCCACTAAGGAAAAAGCATATTTTTTTTGGTTTATTTTAAATTCAACATCCCTCACCCTCACTCCCCCTACCTTTTTTTTCCCACCAAATTCCCCTTTGTATTGATTGCCAGCACAGCATGGGAAAGTGGTGCGTTCCTGGGGGTGTGTCTTCCTCTGTGCTGTCACCAATTGTGCACCATCATAGTAAGCATACACACCCACTTGTTGCAGTAAAAAATCCTTTCCTCCCTGACTCTCTAAGTTTATTTTTAACACTGTCAGGCAGAGAGAATGGGGAGGAAAAGTTAAACCCTCTTCCACATTCGCCACTAACTCTGTAGAGGGATGGTTAAAAGTGATCTAAGATTGATTTCATAGGGGATGCTGGGGAATAAGGAGGCAATCTGTATAGGAGGGGGTGGAAGAGAAAAATGTTAGTGTGTGTGTGTTGTGGAGAATCGACCAACCATCATATCACACGACAGCAGTCCCTACGGATCCTCTCCTCCACGCTCTGTCTCATGCACTAAAGGAACACGGCGTTCCATGTGTCTTTATCAGTGAATACCCCTTATGAACTTGCCATGCCACTAGAGATCTCCGAACCTTCTAAAAATCCTGTCCGCGCGAGGATCAGCGGAGTTTCGAAAAAATCCCTCATAATTCGCAAATCCTGCGAGCGGACCCCGTTAAACGTATTAAAATGAAGTTCGGCAAATCACGCATTAAAAGTTGGTCTAAATAGCCTTGGTATGTACACTTAATCACTCATCAGGCCTGGTATCAATGCTACAATACCTAAAAATTACATCCACGCTAGCGAGAACGGTATTTTTCGAAAATACAGATTTCCGTAAAAACGAGATTTCCGTAAAACGAGGACCCTCCGTAAACCCGCGGATCTTCCGTAAAAACGAGGATTCCCGTAAAAACGTGTAATCATGGTTAGCTGCCATTGGCTAATTTTGGGTCATGTGGCTTGCTCCGTCTTAAATAATTCCCAAATATTCGAATTTACATCTCTGTTTTTACAAAAATTCTCGTAATTACGAGAATCAGCGGTAATTACGAGGAATCTTCGGTTTTTTCTCCGGTCCCAGAAAGATCGTCAGATTCTCGTATATGCGGAGATACTCGTATTTTTCGAAATTTTTCGTAAAAAAATCCAGCGGTTCAAGAAGTTCAAAGGCGGAAAATCCGAGATATCTGCCGCTCGCGGACGGGATACATCCGCGCGGAGTCCCGTTCGGGTCCCGTCGAACCGCCATCTCTAATTACCACATCTCGCTGAAAACAGTTCCACAGTTCACCGTTTCTCACTTTCCTAACCTGAAGAGAAACTCTCTTTTCTTCGCAACATAAAGATTGTCCATGAGAACTCTGTTTAGCACACCGCCCTATCGGTACCGTGCTTCTGAGCCTGGGGACTGCATTCTCTAGGCGCACGGGCTGGGGGAGGTTCGGGCTTTCGGCGTCGCGCATTGTGACGTTAATGCGCGCGCCCGTGGGACGGCTCCGAGGTCGCGGCCTCGCGGATCGGAGAGGTCGGCCGCGTGAACGTCCATCGCGTGCGGCTATTTAAGCCCCTCCGCCCCATCTCTCGGCGCCCATTTTTTGTGCTTTGCCCGGTACTGTGGCGGACCAAAATTTCGTTTGCTCTATTTTACACCATCGGGCAAAAACAAGCGAGAGCATGGCGATAACTTCTTGGAAGCGAGGTACGGGAGAGGATTGGCCGCGAGGGTCGGATGTGGAGAGGCTCATTATGCCGGGGGCCCTTGGCACAGTAAACAGAAGTGTGTGCATTGAGGTAAGGCCACAGGGCGGGCGCCAGAGCCGCCGCACTACTCTTAAACCGGCTCGGTCGGCCCGCCGTATCCAGAGCCCCCTCAAGCTAAGTCCACGTCCCCCACACTTCAGTCTCTAAGAAAAGGGCCCTCGAAGGGGCGCGCAAACAGCTGGAGTCCAGCAGGGCACAGGGCAAGGCTCGCAGGACCCCTCGCTGCCCTTCACCGCCCAACGCCAGCCTGGACCTTCGGGAACCGCCCCGCACTCACCCAGGGTCAGGATACAGCAAAAGGAAGGGCAGACCCCTTCATAGTTAGGGTCAAGGGCCAAGTGAGCATAGAGGAGGGGTATCAAAAGAGGCGCAGGCCCTAGTGCCACAGCTAGCACGTTGGCTCCGCCAATAACCCAGCTAGGGAAACAACAGGGGTGGCCCTCAGGAGAATCTGAGGGGAGAGAGACTTTGCGTTTTCATGGGACGCAAAGATCCCCTGAGAGCGGAACCCCTGCGCCAGTGGTTTGGCAGCAACAGGCACGGGGCAGGGAGCTAGTCCGGGCCGACGAGGCGCTTCCTCAATCATAGGGGCCGAGCGAAGTAGAGACGATCCCGCGCAGTTATAGGAGACAGTGGAGTTCTTTCTTCGGACTACCAGTAGCAGTCGGTCCCCCGCAGAACATGGAGCGTAGGGAGCGCAGAAGCAGAGCCGCACAGGTCTCCCGTGGGAGCAGGGATATGTATAGGAAGTCCACACTAGGGTTCATAGAGAGAGCCGATCCATTCGATTCGACGACCCCAGGCCGCACTTTCGTCATTCAGGCTCGCTGACAGGAGAGTATGAGGCCCTCAGCTCGAGCACGAGGGAAGATCAGAAGGACATCACCACTCAGTCCCAGCATACCCCGCGTGTCCACCGGCAACACGAACACGGTGAGTTATCTTGTGCGGGTGATGGGGTGTGCGTTGAGGCCAGGAGAAAGGCGAACTGTACCTGTCCTGAGAGCCCCCTATTGGGCAAGATGGGAAAGGGACGGAAAAAGGCTGCATGGGGTCTTCCCAGGGGGGCCTCACACCCCACCTGTGTCGGCGCACCATTGTAGAGGCAATGAAGACCGATACTTTTGGCTATCGCGGCTCCCTAGGGGTACCACTGTCAGAAGAGTTAAAGGGAAATTGGAGGAACGAATACTCAACCTCTGGACCTGTGCCTTTCCGACCGTAATGGTCACAGGTCGACAAGACTGGTGAGATCAGTTAAGGTGAGGAGAAGAAAAACTAAGTGGCTAAAGACCTTCGGTATTGGATCATCATTTAGCGTCTTAGCGCAGTGGGTAGGGCGGAAGCCCCTCAAAAGTGTTCAGAGCTGTTGGGTCCTAGAATATTATTTTACGGGCCTCAAAACCCACGGGGGACGCCATGGGGCACAAATATGACCAGGATTTTAGGCGCAGCTGTCCCTCCACCCTGATATTGGCTGGAACGCCAGAGGCCACTGCCGTGGCTTCGCATCATGCTTAGCCCAAAGAGCGCCCCACTTCTGTCATTTCGGTCAAGCGTCGAGTAGCCAGGTTGGGTTAGTATTGGGGACTCAGACTACCCCACACTGTATGGTGATGGTCACAGTGTGTGTTAAGACTGAGACTACCCCACACTGTACGGTGATGGTCAAGCCGTGTATTAAGACTGAGACTACCCCACACTGTATATGGTGATGGTCACCCCCAATACTAACCCAACCCTGGCTACTCGACGCTGCGAAATGACAAGAAGTGGGGCTCTTTGGGCTAAGCATGGATGCGAAGCCACGAGTCAGTGGCCTTGGCGTTCCAGCCAATACAGGGTGAGGGACAGACCTATGCGCCGTAAAATCCTACGTCTATTGTGCCCCATGGCGCCCCCGTGGGTTTGTAGGCCCCGTAAAATCATATTCTAGGACCCAAAACAGCTCGAACCATTTGAGGGGCTTCTGCCCTACCACTGACGCTACAGACGCTAAATGCCTGTACCAATACCGAAGGTCTTTAGCCACTTAGTTTTCTCTCCTCACCTTTAACTGATCTCACAGTCTTGTCGACTGTGACCTACGGTCGAAAGGCACGGTCCAGAGGTTGAGTATTCGTTCCTCCAAATTTTCCCTTTAACCTCTTCTGACAGTGTACCCCTAGGGACGACGATACCAAAAGTATGCGGTCTTTCATTGCCTCTACATGGGATGCGCCGACACAGGTGGGGATGTGAGGCCCCCCTGGGAAGACCCCATGCAGACTTTTTCCGTCCCTTTCTCCATCTGCCCAATAGGGCTCTCAGGACAGTACAGTTCGCCTTTCTCCTGGGACCTCAACGCACACCCACCATCACCCGACAAGATAAATCACCGTGTTCTCGTGTGCGGTGGACCACGCGGGGGTATGCTGGATGCTGACTGCGGTGATGTCCTTCTGACTCCCTCTGCTCGAGTGAGGGACTCATACTCTCCTGTCTAGCCGAGCCTGAATGCGAAAGTGCGGCCCGCGGGTCGTCCGAATCCGAATCGGATCGGCGTCTCCTTGAACTCCTAGTGTGGACGTTCCCTATACCTATTCCCTGTCCTCACGGGAGACCTGTCGATCTGCTTCTGCGCTCCCTACGCTCCATGTCTGCGGGGACCCGACTGCTACTGGTACGTCCGAAGAAAGAACTCACTGTCTCCTAACTGCGCCGGGATCGTCTCTACTTCGTCGGCCCCTATGATTTGAGAACGCCTCGTCGGCCCGACTAGCTCCCTGCCCCGTGCCTGTTGCTGCCAACACACTGGCGCAGGGGTGCTCGCTCTCAAGGGGATCTGGTCCCATGAAAACGCCAAAAGTCTCCTTCCTCAGATTCTCCCTGAGGGCCACCCCTGTTGTTTCCCTAAGCTGGGTTATTCGGCGGAGCCAAGATGCTAGCTGTTGCCTGGGCCTGCGCCTCTATCATGTGATACCCCTCCTCTATGCTCATTGGCCCCTTGACCCTAACTCTGAAGGGGTCTGCCCTTCCCTTTTGCTGTCTCACTGACCCTGGGTGACTTGGCGCGGTTCCGAAGGTCCAGGCTGGCGATTGGCGGTGAAGGGCAGCGAGGGTCTGCGAGCCTTGCCCTGTGACCTGCTGGACTCCAGCTGTTCGCGCGCCCCTTCTGAGGGCCTCTCTTAGGACTGAAGGTGGGGACAGGGACTTAGCCTTGAGGGGGGCTCTGGATCGGCGGGCCGACCGAGATTAAGAGTAGTTGCGGCCTCTGGCGCACGCCTGTGGCCTTACCTCAATGCCACACTTCTGTTATCTGTGCCAAGGGCCCCGGCCTTAATGAGACCTCTCCGAGCCATCCAGACCCTCGCGGCCAATCCTCCCCGTACCCGACTTCCAAGAAGTATCGCCATGCTCTCGCCTTGTTTTTGCCCGAGTCGGTGTAATAGAGCAAACGAAAATTTTGGTCCGCCACGCACCGGGCAAAGCACAAAATGGCGCCGGAGAGATGAGGCGGAGGCGCTTAAAATAGCGCACGCGATGACGTTCACGCGGCGACCTCTCCGATCCCGCGAGGCCGCGACTCGGAGCCGTCCCACGGGTCGCGACGCATTAACGTCACAATGCGCGACGCCGAAAGCCGAAGAACCTCCCCCAGCCCGTGCGCCTAGGAGAATGGCATGGTCCCCAGGCTCAGAAGCAACCGGTACCATAGGGCGGTGTTGCTAAACAGAGTTCTCATGGACAATTCCTTTAATGTTGCGAAGAAAAGAAGAGTTTCTCTTCAGGTAGGAAAGGTGAGAAACGGTGAACTGTGGAACTGTTTTCGCGAGATGTGGTAAATTAGAGATGGCGGTTCGACGGGACCGAACCGGGACTCCGCGGCGGATGTATCCCGTCCGCGAGCGGCAGATATCGGATTTTCCGCCTTTGAACTTCGTGAACGCGGGATTTTTTTACGAAAATGTTCGAAAATACGAGTATCTCCGGCATACGAGAACTGACGATCTTCTCTGGACCGAGAAAAAACCGAGATCCTCGTAATTACCGCCTGATTCTCGTATTACGAGAATTTTTGTAAAAACAGAGATGTAAATTCGAATATTTGGGAATATTTAAGACGGAGACAAGCCACATGACCCAAAATTAGCATGGCAGCTAACATGATTACACGTTTTTACGGAATTCCTCGTTTTTTACGGAAGATCCGCGGGTTTAAGGAAGGTCCTCGTTTTACGGAAATCTCGTTTTTACGGAAATCTGTATTTTCGAAAAATTACCGTTCTCGCTAGCTGGATGTAATTTTAGGTATTGTAGCATGATACCAGGCCTGAGTGAGTGATTAAGTGTACATACCAAGGCTATTTAGACCACTTTTAATGCGTGTTGTGCCGAACTGTCATTTTAATACGTTTTAACGGGTCCGCTGAGGATTTTCGAATTACGGATTTTTTCGAAAATCCGCTGATCTCGCGCGGACAGGATTTTCTAGAAGGTTCGGAGATCTCTAGTGGCATGGCAAGTTCATATACAGGGTATTCACTGATAAAGATCCATGGAACGCACGTGTTCCTTTAGGCATGGCAGAGCGTGGGAGAGGATCCGTAGGGACTGCCTGTCTGTGTGATTATGGACTGGTTTGGTCGATTCTCACAAACACACACCCAACATTTTCTCTTCACCACCACCCTCCTATGACCAGATTGCCTCATTTCCCCAGCATCCCCTATGAAATCATCTTAGATCACTTTTCAACATCCCTCTAAGAGTTAGTGCGAATTGTGCGAAGAGGGGTTTTACTTTCCTCCCCTATTTCTCTGCCTGAGTCAGCTGTTAAAAATAAACTTAGAGAGTCAGGGAGGAAAGATTTTTACGGCAACAAGTGGTGTGTTGTTACATGATGGTGACAATTGAGTGACAGCACAGAGGAAGACACACCCCCAGGAACTGCACAACTTTCCCATGCTTGCTGGCAATCAATACAAAGGGGGAATTATGGGGGAAAAAAAGGTAGGGGGAGGGGGTTGAGGGATGTGAATTTAAAATAAACCACAAAAAAATATGCTTTTTCCTTAGTGGAGATACCTTTAAATAGCTTTTTAAAAAGGCGGGATAAGTTTCTAAAACCAAAAAAAATATCGGGGAATTATGGTATTAATAATATAGAATCTGAGTGATCCAGGGATACTTACAATTGGCCGTTTGGAGTCAGGAATGAATTTTTCCCCTTTTTGCTGTTTTTTTGCCTTCCTCTGGTAATCAACTGTTAGGAGGGTGGAAAAAAAAAAAGGAGGTGAAAGTATTGGACTTGATGGACGTTTATGTCTTTATTAAACCTTGATTATATGTAGAGGTTTTCTGGTAAGAGCTTGGATTTTGTGATAAACTGCAGACAGCCGGGATGCCCTTATAGAATTAAAGGGACCAGTTACTTAAGGTTGAATAAAAAAGCCAGAGTATTATTATATATATGAGCCAGCAGGAGGAATTGTCTTGAATAAAGAGAGGTATGGATTCACGGGATGAAAGTTCTTCTCCCTCTTTACAAAGGCTTGGTAAGGCCTCATCATTGGAATATGCAGTGCAATTTTGGAAATCCTGTTGTACAACAAGGACATCATTGAAATGGAAAGGGTTCAGAAGAAGGGCAACTAAATATAATAAGGGAGCTTGGGGGGGCTGTTGAATATGAAGAGAGACCTGAAAAGTTACAATTATGTACGCTGGAGAACAAGGCGGTTGGTGGGGATATGATTATGTGTTTAGAATACATTTAACGGCCTCAATAATAAAACTAATTGGGGCATTGTTCACAATAGAAAACATGTCAAGCGGACACATGGCCATTCCTAAGGACTTGAGAGAAAAAGGTTTAGCTTCAGTTTAAAAAAGTTTTTCATGTGAGAAGTTAAAGCGAGTGGATGTGTTATGCAGGGTTCAATTGGTGCAGTTTCAAAAAACTGGATGAGTTTCTGAAACAAGGAATGTTAAAAGTTACTGGTATGATGCATAAAGTAGAGTGATCCAGGGAAATTCCGATTGCCACTTGGAATCAGGAGGAATTTTTTTCCTTTCATAAAATTTTGTGTTTTTTTGCCTTCTCTGGATCAACAGTTAGACAGGACAGTGAGGATATTGTGTAGATGGGTTGGGACTGGATGGACGTATGTCTTGTATTCAACCTCAAATACGAAACTATACTAACTAATCTTATACCACATTTAATCTGTTTTCAAGAAATAGTATGGGTGTCATATTTATGAAGCAAGGTTATTCTTAAATAAACGTAATAGACAAGTGTAAACCACCTAAACACATTGACTTACGGGTGCTCCTCCATCTGGAGAACCATGGCATGCACATGCTCTGCTCGAGAGGAATCGGGCAGCCACGGAACTAAAATCAAGACTTTTTTTCACGTCTTAAATCATGAGCCAGAGTAAGCGTTTCGTGAATGATCACACCTCTGAGGAAGTGATCATTCACAAATACACGTCAGGCGTTTTCTCACGACCTCCCTGCAACCATCATGGCGTTTGTACGCCGTTTTATACCCATGTTCATGATTTTACGACGTTGAAAATAAAGTCTTGGTTTTAGGAGTTCCATGCTGACCCCCCGTGCTTTATTTTTCTTATTGAATCTCCGTATTCTTAAATAACAACTACCATTATGTAATTGATGCCAGACCTTTTAACATGAAAAAAGTGAAGGATATATGTAACACCTGGGCAATTGTTGTTTTTTTTAATTGCCAATTACTTCCAATCATCACAAGTACTATTTTTTTTGTGATCTGTAACACTAATTGTTAGATATCCAGTCTTCAAACAGCTACATTTCATATTGTCAATCAGTGCCTTATGGGGCCATTATCACTACACAAATCGATCGTGCATACAAAAAGGTCCATTGGCCGATTAAAAAAGTATGATGATCGTATGAAGTATGAAACTCCCATTCAAGAAACACCAATAGTACGATATTAAGATATCCCAATATCGCTCGCGCGGGACTGGGCGGGTATGGGCCCTATGTAGTATCTCTAAAACTCTTTGTTATGTTTAGTTTTGCTGTAGCTGAATGCGGACAGTTGGTTACAGTGAAACATGCTGGGTGGTAAATTCCATAACCCAATTCTTCCTCATAGGGATTACTGGAGCATGCTTTCCTCTCACAGAGAGTCGATTAGGTCTGGCTGGGGGACTGAGTTTGAGCAAACACAAGTTGCTGGGTTGTCATGCAAAATAACACAAACACATTAGAGTAAGTGCAGCTTACATTTAATTTATTTATAAATGAACATTAGGGAATTAATTTTTAGTCAGTGTACATTCCTATAAATGCAGTTTGTGATATCTTGCCCCTGAAATGTGAGATAGGCCTAGTGAGCAGATCCATTAGCAGAAGAGACCATTAAGCAATGTGTGTGATGAGAC
Source organism: Hymenochirus boettgeri (assembly GCA_019447015.1). Lineage (NCBI taxonomy): Eukaryota > Metazoa > Chordata > Amphibia > Anura > Pipidae > Hymenochirus > Hymenochirus boettgeri. The sequence continues at coordinate 61,437,655 of CM033477.1, forward strand.
TTTCTCTGTAATTTTTTATAACATTTTTAGTAGCCAAGGCTCAAATAGACAATAAAAGTTTGCTGGGTGGGCCTACCAAATGGGACCATTGGTTATCCTCCTTATTGGCTCCCTGCTAAAATACAAGCATTGTGTAAGTAGTTTTATGTAAATCAAATTACTTAAATGCTTTATTCCTATCTGGCAAAAAGGTTAATATAAAAAGAGAAAAAGCATGATCAATGCAAAAACTAGGTCCCTTTATAAAATTAAATTAGTGGCAATTATAAAAAAAAATAGTGGTTTTTAGTTGACGATGTTTATGATCATTAGAAAGAAAAGCCTTCCAATCAGTCTTCCAACCCCCAAGGAACCCTGAGATGGAAAATCTTAACTTAATTAACTTGGTTTCAGGATCATAGCTTTTTAGCTGTAGTCTATGCGAGGTTACAGCAGTATAAGGGTGTTTTTATTCCGTGAGCTCCAGACCACTGCTCTGTACTAAGGCTCAGTCGCAGCATGCCCATGCGGGAGAGAGCATAATTAGCTGCATCATAGACCCCGACCCGCTCCTGAACTTCTAAATCATTTTTAACTAGCCACAAACCCTTAGTGTTTGCTTACCTAAGGTGTCCAAAGGATAGTAAAGAACCGGTAATGGTTGCAGGTCCGTAGTAAAGCCCCTCATACACAGGAGTAAATTCAATCAAAAGCTCAAAAATATCGATAACTGTTTTACATTTTTCTGATTTCAGATAAATAGGAGAAATCAGCGAAAAGATCGGTGGCACTCGACCGGTTCTTCCTCGGATTTCTGATTGTTTTGGCGGATCAAATATTCAATCAGAAAAACATCGCCAGTATATGGGTAGTTTAACACTAGCTTGAGAGGTGTAGGGCTTTACAAGCACATCATGTGACTGTCACAGACTCAGAGAGTCAGAACAGACAAGGAAAGTAACTTTACAAGTCTATAACTTAACACCAGAGAAGCTTAGATACATCATCCTACTTCTTGTTTATAGGTATGAGAGGGTCTTTAAATAGATGAAATGGAAACCACAGTTTACCCTTTAAAGGAGAAGTACAGTGGAAATAATAAGCTTTTAAGAAAAAAGGGCAGTATTTTCTATCCTAAGGACCTTAACCTGCCCATCAGCTGTTGTCGTGTGGAAATAAAATAACTTCCGAAATACTGACTTCCTGTTTGCCAGGACCCCTAGAGAGATGTTGGTCTTACCCTTGACACCCAGCGCCTGGGTTGATTAAGTTGCTCCGTAGAGATCTGAGCATGTTTGACCCACTCCAACAGCCAATGAGTAGAAATTAATGTTAGGAACATCCAAGTTGTGGTACATCCTGGGAAGAAGAAGCAGCAGATTAGAACCTGAAATGGCAGCTCACTAAAGTCAACAGTATAGGGAATAGCAAGGTATAAATTCAACTGATTTTCAAAATAGGCGAGAGAATATCTAGAAATACTAGGTAGCATAATATAAACTAATACTTTTTAAACTGAATTAAATGTATATATTAGTTAAGACGCGCTAACCAATATACATGATTAGGGTGACTTAAACTCCATTTTCAGGTGTGTACAGCAAGATGCAAAATAGCGGGACCATGTTTCAGAAAACCATGAGATCACGTTAAGTGAGTGTAAGCCTTATGTTAATGGTCCTGCAATATAGCAGGACATGTTTCAGAACCATGCAGAACAAGTTAAGTGGTGTAAGCCTACGTTAATCTGAAATACACCATTAACACCCTTTATTTCACCAGAATACTCAATTTGGGCCCAGGCACACTCCTGGCAACTTGCCTGTTTCTGTAAAGGTGCTACCCAGTCAATCCTCTACTATGGACTCTTAGCTATAGCTCGAGCACAAAAATTGAACTCAGATGCCACTTTCTTTGGATTTCTGTTTATTAAGTGAACCACATACACAAACAGGGAGATTCAATAAAAGGTCTTATCGTTTAAAATGGTGCTACTTTGCCTAACCAATCAGATCTTATTTAACATTTGAAAACTAAATCTGATGTTGGTTGGGGCAAAATTAGCACCATTTTAATGATTAAGAACTTTTATTGAATAACCCTGGGAACTTTGTCTTTCATCAGGTGTGTAAAACAAACACAATCCCGACCAAGTGAACAAAAGCCCTCCAGCCCTTAATGGGGCATGCTAAGTAAACTTTAAAAAAAAGTGTAATCACAATACGTTAAAAGTGACCAATGTAAATTTGATTCACATGTTCAACATGAAAGTAATATAAATAAATTGTAAATATCTTCAAAACGGCAAAATAAACAATGACAATAAATCTGAAAGTCATTCGAATTGAGAAAGCAGTCGGATGACAAACGGAACTTTCTTCAAGAACTAAACTTCAAGTCCAGTGATCTAATTGAATACAACAGATATACCATGACCTGATGAATAGGAACCTTCACAAGCACCTATCTTTGTAATTTAAAAATAGCCTAACACATTGGTGTTTTTTTCAGCCAGATATAATAAATAGTGTAAAACTCCAAAGGTGAGTTCTCTATTTTATGAAGAGGACTAATTTTTTATTATTGCTATTTTCAGCAAACTGCAGCTAATTATCACACCAGTTACATAACATGGGAACATCCCATAGTGCTGTGTATAGAAAAAGCCATGTTAAATGGACATTCCAGTAAGTAATGATGTTTGGTGAAAATTCTGGTCAAAGCAAAAAAAAAGCAGCAAAAGGAGAAAAGGGGCAAAAAGGAAAAAATACACCTATGTATAATAGCTTTAAATAAAAAAGTGACAAAATAGCTCAGAATTCCACCTAGAGAGCAATCTCTCTTTTCGCAGTGATACCACACTTAACGCAACGAATAAGGCGAAACTGTCGAACACATGGCCTCATTCTATACTTTTCCGCAAGGGTGAAACTAGCGGTTTTATAATAAGGCAGAGAAATAGCACTATTTGTCATTGCAATGTTCTGCGATAGCGATTTTTTTTATACATATCCCCAAGAAGTCGAATTGTATCCAAAAGTTGCTATTTTATCAAACCATTTAATTTTTTATTACATTGTATCTTATAAGTATTAACAATACCTATTTAAAGGGTTGCCACCCTTAGAAAAACGTTTGATATGATAAGCAGGCTCCTTAAAATGTAAGTTCCAAATGGTTAAGTTATTAAATATACCTCACAGACAGAGATATCTTCACGATCCACCGCCGCTTTCTCTCTCTCCACTGCTGCTGCTCCATTTTTTCAGTTCCAGAGCAGCATAAGGCGTATGGAAATGGCGTAGATATTGTCCGTGACGTCACTGTCACGGCCGTAACTGACTGCCTTACACAGAAGGGTCAGAGAGTACGGAGATGGATCGAGGAGCTGCTAAGTATGAGATATCTGTCTGGGAGCATTTTTAACATTAACCAATTCAGAAAATACATTTTAAGGGGTCATGCTTATCAAAGTTTTCAAAGGGGTGGACATATCCTTTAAGTAATCAACATTCTTTTTATTAAATAACAAACAACTAAAGTTACCTAATGTTGAAGCTACTGAGTCTTAATGAGAGCTAGTAAAGTATCATTGCCTTACAAGAACCTGTTTGCTTCATCATTAGGCCCCAAGGATTCAGTGTGTTTAACTGTCAATCATTTGGCTTTTTTTCTGAGTAAGAGTTTATTAAAGTTGCCCCCTCTATTATGTTCTATTACTATTTCCAAAACTTGGGCTACTTTGTGTTTTTTTTAAGAACATTGATTGGGATAGAGATTCGAACTTCGCAAAATCCGGTCTGCTCGAGGATCCGCGAATTTTCGAAAAAATTGGAATTCGAAAATCCGCGAGCGGATCCATTAAAATGAAAAATTCCCTTGAAATTACTAGATTTTCGTATTTTCGAAAATTTTCGAAATTAGGGTTTTCGAGTATTTTCGACATTTTTTCGAAAATACAAGAAAACTAGATTTTCGAAAATATGTATTTTCGAAAATACGAGTAATCATCGTAATTTCGAAATTTTCGAAAATACGTATTTATGAAAATAAGAGAAATCTTGCATTTTCGAAATTTTCGAAATTATGTGTTTTTCTTGTATTTTCGAAAATATGAAAAAATCGCGGAATGGAAGTTGGAAGGCGGAAAATCCGGAAAAATCGCCGTCCGCGAACCGGCCATCCCTAATTGTGGATAACAATGTGGCTACATGATCGTATATGGAGAGTACTATGGACACTTATTATATAAAATGGACTTATGGACACTTTCATGTGAACAAATGAACATAATCAAATTTACCCTGGTCACTATTTTGGTATTTATGATATATTTTAAAAAGTTAACTTAAGTATACCCCCATTAATGGAGGAGTGCCTATTAAGGTGTATAGGATTGTGTTGTGTGAACACCTTGTCATAACAGGAAAATGTTTAAGCTTCATAATGAGGCCGGAAAGGGTTAACAGTTTGGGGACCTGTATGGTTATAAATAGGCACTGCTCTTCTACATCATTAAAGGGGAATTGAGGTCTCCAAACAAGTTAAATTTAATGAAAGGCAGTTCCTACCTTTAGAACGAGCCATCAACCACCTCTCTTCGTCCTCCATAGCCAAAGATATAAAGAAATTACTGACCAGAAAGTTAATGGTGGGAGGTGACATGTGACATTCCTAAGGCTGGTCGGCAAGCACAGCCTCAGACAGTGACATGCCAGGCGACCAGGAAGTTCCTCCCATCCCTGCTGTGTGAAGATCCCCATAGAGAAGGTAAGCGAATCTACAGGCCTACTCTCCCACTATGTGAAAACAGCCTTTTCACACAGTTTTCTGTAGGGGGGGGGGGTCTGAGTGAAACTGGCACCCGCAATTGGGCGGGGCCCCATGGGGCTGTAAGGGAGGGTGCAAAGGGGGCCTGAAAATGCAGGGGCATGGGGTCCCTGAGTGGAAGGGACCAGGAGGGATACAAGGAGAGGAGGAGACACAGGGCAGATTGACTGTCATTCCATGACATGGTTTCAGAGCAGGAAAGAAGAAGTTCAGTGGACCTGGTGATGCTCCTGCCATATCACACACAAAAAATGTAAATATTTTAAAACGACAAAATAAACAATGACAATAAATTGCAAAATCTCAGGAGAGCAATTCCATCAATTTTCTAAAGTCATTTTTGCGACCACAGTTCCCTTTTTAAAGCACATTCCACCACTTGAGACCAAGTTAAGTGACACTAGCCATTCAAAAACCTTTAACTTTCCCCAAACCAGAACACTGGACCTGGTTATGTCAGTTAAGATGGTCTAGAGTTTAGGCAGATTCACATTTAGGTCACAGCAGGACAATAGTAAATTAATCCATATCACAAAGGGAATGTGATATTCATATACAAATAACATATGTATAAAATTGGAGTATAACCCGTCAAACCAATGCCACGCATGTTCCTGTAGGAGATATTAATATCTCCTACAGGAACCCTGTAGGAGATATTAATATTCTGATAATATGTGTTGGGGCATCATGTTGATATGATGTTTAAAAAATTATGTGGAATAAGAATATTTTTTTTGAGATATTACCATGTACACATTTAAGTACAGGGGTCTGGGTAAATTGAGGATTAAAGGGCAAGTCAGCCCTAAAATTAAAATTACATACAGGTAAATATCCCCAAAACCCTAAACTGTAATAGTTTGAAATCTGAAATATATAGTCTAACCTGAAATCCTGCACAATGTCCTGTTTCCCCTGTTTCTGCTTCCTTGATTCTTCAGTTAGCAACTGTCAGTTATGGATTGACCATTGGTCACACCAATGACTGAATGCTAATCCCGTAACTGCTCATATGAGCATGCCCAGGTCAGTACAGGTCACTAAATGTCAGTTCATGAGCTATCCAGAAGCATAGCAGACATAAATGAATGATTCCAAAGGACAAAGTATGATATATCAACATATTTTTAAAGGCCCTCTTCTAAAAGATGTATTATAAGGGTGGAGTTGTCCTTTAAAAAAAGGTTTGGGACATTTTGAATGTTTGTACTCCCACCCTCACGTAGATGGGGGGGTTCTTTGGGGAGACCTTAAAGATAAGAAACTTTCTAAGGCTGAGGCCACACTGAAACGTGGGCGCAAACAAGCAAAAATGCACTAGTGTGGCCTAGCCCTAAGGTTTGGTGTCATACTTTGAGAGCCCGATCTGATGGTGGTGGTGTGTCCATTATTTCTGCTGCCCTTTGGAGACAGAATTCTGTAAGCTCTGTTTTTTTTCTGCTTTTTATTTTATGTAACTGTTTTTTGACTTTATTGTATGTCTTTATTTGTAACATATTTTTCTATTTTTTTATTATTTGCACGTCTACCTTTTAGAATATAAAATCAAAATTTAATAAGTTTGTCTTGATGCTCTAAAGAACTCTGATAAATTTATATGTGTTTGGATGTCTTTAAGCATATTGAATGCTATGCTTGAGTAAATGCTAATTAACTCCATGACTGCTGTGAATGTCTGAAGCTGTTTAAATGAAAGAATAGATACACACACTTACTGCGGGGAGCTACGAACCACCCGACATTCAAAAGGACTCCCTCCAAGACTCTCTGAGGACTCTCTCTGAGGACTCCCTCCAAGACTCTTGAGGACACTCTCTAAGGAATCCCTCCAAACTCTCTGAGGAACTCTCTGAGGACTCCTCTCCTCAGAACTCTCTAAAGAAGCGGGAAGTCTCTGCGAATGTGTCAGGCCACGCCCCCTTTTCCCTTTGGCAAGGTCGGTCCAATGTCCTTGTGAGAGTGTGTCACACTTTAATTTATGGAATCTAGGAATAAAAGCTACATTTATATTATCGCATGTTCTCTGCGTGGATTTGAGCCTCCGTCCCTCCATGTACTGAAGCTGATTAACTCTTTTGGTTGCTGGAGTGAGTGATGTAGTGTTAAACAGCTGCCAGGACAGGGGGTGTGCATAGTCAGTGAGAGTCATGAGTGATTTGTGTGTCCCAATGCCCTAAATTAGGGTGGTGGTGGCGAATTACCGATTGATGGTCAGATCACATACTCAGCGAACAGGTGTTCATGACACACCTGATGAAGGGGACATGGTGATTCCCGAAATGTTGTATATGTGCTTCACTTATTAAACGGAGAAATCCAAAGGAAAAAGTGTTCCCCAGTTACATTTTTTTTGCCTTTATTTCACCACCCTGTAAAGCTGGCCATATACTAGGCAGAAATAGCTAGATTATACTTTTGTCTATAGGCAAAGGTCTAATCTATCTAATGTCTAAAGACTGCATTTTACAAGCAGCTCTTCTTAACTTGCGATAATCCAATTTGGGCAATTCATTTTGTAATCTCAAGTTCACAAACGTCTATGAACAAATTTCAAAAGTAGTGTATGGATCCCTTTGCAGGGTTATTCAATAAAAGTTTATCGTTAAAAATGGTGCTAATTTTGCAACTAACCAGATGTTAGCTTTCAAATGTAAAATATCTGATTGTTTGGGCAAAAAATAACACAATTTTTAACAATACGAACATTTATTGAATCTCCCTGTAGTGTTCTAAACAGTTGCAATAGATTCTTGTGCAATACATGGTCTAACCACGGGTGTCGCCATATACATGAAGAAAAATTTGCAGTGAAAAAGAAGTCAATGCACTAGTAGCGAAATTATAGATAGATGATAGAATAGAGATAGATAGAAAGACAGTGATAGAGACAATATGTACAACAAATGTAAAAGATTTTCTAGTTTCACCGACAATATAATGTTACAGGTTGCCAAAAATGATATGAGTGTTATAAAAATTAGTAAATGCAACAATGGATAAAAATGGAAGGGTTGACAATGTAAAATTGATCAACTATTGATCTTATCAGTATAGTCAACAGTCATATGGGCTGTAATTAAAATAGGTACATAAAAAATGTCGTCATTTTCCTAGCACATTATTAAGATTTTCAATACAAGCGTGCAATACAAGTGGACACATTAATATTTTTGGTGCTATGAGAAGAATTTTCACCTTTGAAGTATGAAAATATGAGATTTTTGAGTTGCCACTGATATAGTATTCTTCTGGATACTGCAGGTATTTCTAATATTTTCCCCATAACTACAACTATTAGATGAGAAATATTACACATGGGTATATCACTAACATGCATAGTCTCACATGCGCTCTATATTAGAAGGGAGGCAAGGCTTCTAGAGGAATGAGAGCGAATGAGTTTTCAATAATTCACACTAGGGGCATCCATGACAGCTAGTGTATTTTGTAGATCAGGAGGTACAGTATACAAATGCAGATTTTGGATTAACTTTTTGTTTACATTTATACAGATTAAAAAACAATTCTTATTACAGACTGAAATAAATCTATAGAAAGTGGAGCACATCATAAACTTTCTTTCAATTACAAAAGTCTGTAAATGTTCCTTCAAAGTTGTGACGTATTACCCCTTATAATTTCTGTGTGTGAGGATTAATATTACCGCCACTGGCCTCCTAGTGAAAAAAATCACAAGATTAAATAGGCCATAAATACAAAGCAGTACTGTAGTTTACTTCCATCTTGGAAACTATTATCCTCTCATATATTTATTACAGATTAAATATGCAATATGTATACTGACATCATATTACAAAACCTATTTTGTAATTCAGTCAATGGAAAGAAGCAGTCATTTTTCTGAGCAGCTAAAATCTTTAATAGATAGGGTTAGTTTACAAGGAGCTGCACAGACCTTAAAGCATTTTCAAATGGACTTTGGATATCCATTGAATTAATGTGTGAACTATGACTACTAGAACAGAAAACCCTGGATGCAACCAGATACACACAAGTTATTCAGGAGCTGAGCGCGTGGGTTAAAAAGAAAGCATTTTTTAGGTTCACAAGTAAAAACACACAGGAAACTCATGTTTGTCTCCCACGTTTAGGACTGCCCCCTCTATAAATAGCCTCCCAATTCATATCGAGGGGGTTAATGGCGTCAACCTGTCCTACATTAAACACATTTCACAGTTAAATACAAAATTCATTTATAATACAAGCATAACTTACATAAAATGGAATCAAATGAACTCTTAACTATGAAATAAACCCAGATTAATAATGTATTTATTTTTATTAGTTCAGCACCACACTAAAAAACGTTACTATTAATATTATTTTTTCAGTGTGGTGATGAGTTAAAAAAATGAATAAATTAATTAATATGGGTTTATTTTCAGTATTTAAGAGTTCACATATTCCATTGTATTGTTAAAGTCATGTCTGTACTTATTTATAATGATGTGAAGTTAATTGTTTAAATGTATTAAATGAAGGACATGGGTGAATTGCCTTTAACTAGTAGTGGCCCTCGATATGCATGTGGAGGCTATTATTAGAACAATGGACATCAATCATGGTGCCTAAGATAAGGACTGGAGATGGTTGGAAACGCCTTTTACTCTAGTATGATCTTGCCTGTGTTTTTTTTAACCAACTGATCAGGTGTACATTTGGTACTTTTTCTGCTGTATGAATCATTAGTCAATTGATGGACCTCGATCACCTAGTTATCAGTTAGTTTGCAGATCTTTGAGACTGTGTCCTCATGGGCACCTGGACAGACATCTTATAAGTGAGTGTTGTGATTTTTAGGTCAGATTTCACATGTGTTACCAGCACCGGACAGGAAAAACCAGTTGTTACAAGCAGTAAAATGACTAGGCCTGAATGTAGTGAGTGCCATCAATGAGTATTGACACAATATAGTTGATCAGTGGTTATGTAAGCTATAACACCCACAATGCTATAGTACATGGTACTTACACAGCATGATAATATCCAGTTCAATCACTGTAAAGAAGTCTCATCTCATTCTGGGCCTCCACATTTTCTTTTTCTCTACCTCTGTATATCATAATCTCTAGTAGTGACGGTGGTGGTCTGGAGGAGGCTGGCCGGAGCGAAGGTAGGAGGCGGGGGTTTTAGGGGCATCCGGAGCAGTGAGTGAGCATTTCAGGGGAAGGGTGCCAGGGTTGGTTTTGGACCTGGCAACTATGGTGGGGGCACGATATCATAATTCTCTTGTGTGGGGGGCACTAATGATTCTCTGCAAAACACCAACCCGCAGAAGAGGATGATAATAAGACACTTGATTGACAGCTGAAATGTAAACTGATTCAATATTCACTTAAAGGAACACTAAACTCATATTAAATAAAAAATTAACTAAGTGCCATCCGTTTCTATTATTCACAGGGAGGTGAGACGCTTATTCTCACCTCCCTGTGAATAATAGGACGATCGGGGACCTGGAACTTACCTTATACGCTGCTCCACTCGCAGCCGCTCCTGCTCTAACAGCCGCTCGTCCTGACCACGCGCCCTATCTTGTGCGCATGCGCGCCAATTCAAAGATAGGGCGCGCAATCGGGAAGAACAGCTGTTAGAGCAGGAGCGGCTGCGAGTGGAGCGGCATGTAGGTAAGTTCCAGGTCCCCCGATCGTCCTATTATTCACAGGGAGGTGAGAATAAGCGTTCTCAACTCCCTGTGATAATAGAAACAGATGCACTTAGTTAATTTTTGGGTTTAGGTTCCTTTAATATCTAAAGAATAGGGGGCAGATCAACAAAAATGGTAAGTCAGGCCTGGATTTACCATTAGAATAATAACCATAATAATATGGTGGAGGTGTGCGCGTGTCCCCCACCCCCCAAAAAAATAACAAGGGACAAAGGGGTGTGGTTTGGGGCATGGTCTGTGTGTTTAGGGGTGGGGCTAAGGGTGCCAGGCTTTTTGTGTGTATTTCCCCCTGCTAGTGATAGTTGTAAATAACCAATTTCCCAGTTGTAACCTGTAATGAAATATGCATGTCCAGCAGCATTTAAAGTGTTTGATGTGTTAAATCACCTTCTGATTCCATTGGTGACTACCAGGGGACATTAGACTATATAACTGATTTATACTGTTCCCTATTAAGATGATGTACATTAATACAGTGACTGTATCTGTTACATTAAACGTTACCCGCATTACCCGCTAGATAACTGGCCGAATTACCATTCAGAGCACCAAGACATTGAAAACCTCCAAATTCCAGCCAATGGCAGCATGTCTTGTCTATGCAATTAGCCATAAGCCCTAAATGGCCAATCGTTCCCTTCTATTATACTGATAAATTACCACACACAAACTTTGGCAAAAAGGCAGGGCCCCAAACCTTAGGACCCAGCGTTATTTTAAATATATTTAAAACAAAGCAAAAAACAAGTTTCATGGCAAGAAGTACCTCTCTGTCCCAGGACGGCCCGTGAGAGTCAGTGGAGAAGTGACTGGGACCCCACCTGGCCACACCCCCAGGCTTCTCTCTTCCAACTGCGTGCCCCCGGGAAGGTCTGAACCCCGAGCTCCAAGGGCTGACTGTAAGACCATAGCTCCTCAGCGGGGGCCCAGCCTTCCCCCTGGCGCTCCTCCCCTGCGCATTTCGCTACTGCGTTCTGTACTTCCATTTGATATACCGGATATACCTTATGACCTGAAAACAATATTACTTAAATGAAATGTAATGGGTGGGAGGGAGGGAAAAGAGAAAGGTACAAGTTAATATTATGCATCCTGCTTGCTTTGCCTGTTTTTATGCTCCACTTGCTCTTTGTTGCTGACCCCTCCTCTTTTCCTTGCTACAGCCTATAAAGCCCTAGATCTATGTTGCCCACCCTACTCGCTTCCCTCCCTCTCCAGCTAGCCCTTGGCTAAGGAGTGAAAAGAAAGGAGGGGGAAGCAATGGAGGAAAGGGGGAAGGGAGGCACTGCTGCCATTATGCCTTATGTGCCTTAATTTTAGAATTTCGGCTAACGTAAGCCCAAATGGCCTTGTTGTTCCCTTCTATCATACTGAAATAAATTACCACACACCACAAACTTTGGCAAAAATGCAGGGCCCCAAACCTTAGGACCCTGCGTTTATTTTAATATATATTTAAAACAAAGCTAAAAACAAGTTTCATGGCAAGACGTCCCCTCTTGGTCCAGGAATGCGCTTTACAACCAGTTGCCGTTACTCCTCAAACGGCCCATGAGAGTCAGCGGGAGGAGTGACCGGACCCCACCCGGCCACACCCGGGCTTCTCTTCCAAACTGCGCGCCCCCTGGGAAGACTTGAACCCAGAGCCTCCAAGGGCTGACCATATGATCATAGCCTCCGGCCAGGGGCAAAGCCTTTCCCCTGACACTCCTCTCCGTGCGCATTCCCCGACATACCAAAAAGAGAGGGGAACTCCCTGCCCTCAACTTGCTACTCACTCTCTTTTTGCTGCCACACTGCCACTATTTCTCTAAGGCCGTTTGGATGTTTGGTTAAAAATATTGATCCCGGTGTCAGAGAGGTGCACACTGGACGCTTTGTACAAATCTGGACAGCCGTAAATAGTTGCCATGCTTGACGACTGCAATTCCTGCTGATGCCGCATATTTACATGACCCTGTTCACATTTGTGACCATACTATTTTGACATCCGGCCACTTCACCCGCGATCTCAGCCTGCATGTCGTATCTTAAGTTTAGGGCTTTAGTTGTTGTTAAATTGTTGCCTCCGCATGTATGAAACTACTTGAGGTTCCCCCCCATTTCTCGGTGCTTGGTCGATTAATGATTGTATTTCTGGCCACCTTAATCCACTCTACCGACAATCGCATCATCGCAGTTTTTTGGGTATCCCTATTGCTCACCACCTGGCCTTATTCTTGCTCTCCTGCACGCCCATACACGAACGAATGGCCCCATATTTTTCTTTGCCTGAAACGATTAGTGATAAAAACAAAACAAACGAAATGAAAATAAAACTGCCTCATTTATTAACACCCCTCCTTCCTTGCTTTTACCGTTATTCTGCTTTTGTCGGCCCAAGTATCGTTTATAAACATACCTACATCGGGATTTCGCCCGCGGCTCTGTCAGCGCTGAAACGATCCCGGTAAGTTCTCCTGCTCTCCTGCCAAGATTTACTGAAGAACGGGAGGTAAGAAATAGTGCATTTACCTCCTGTTCTTCACTAAAACAGATAGAAAGCAAGTTAATTTTTGAGTGGACATACTCTTTAAGATTTACTGTATCTCTCTCCTCGTCATAGGTTCCCACTTTTCCTTGTTGCTGGCCTCTCTCTGCCCCAACCTTTCATTATTTGCTGACATAAAATACTGTGTGGGATACTCTGGTGGTTTAGTTTTGACAGAAAGGATATCCCCGCAACCAAGATAACATAGTTGCTCTTAAAACACCTTCCCTCTTTTTGTTATAAACCAAGCATCTGCGCCTTCGTGTTACATGAGCAACCATTAAATTCCTTCAACTTAGGGCACAGCCACACTGCAACGCAAACGCATCGCACACAGAATCGCATGCAATTGTGTGCGATTTTGTTGGTTTGCACATGCGTTTTTTCATTAAGTATTGGAAAAAGCATTGCGATTTAAAATGCGGAAAGCCAATCGCAATCGCAGTCGATTGCACCCGTAAATGCGCGTTCGATGCGTTTTGTCGCGATTCTAATCATTTGAAAAAAACGCATGCGCAAGGCAGAAAAATCGCAGCAGTGTGGCCTAGCCCTTTTTGTATGTTACCCACGGTTTTTCCGCGCGACTGAGCCTGTATCAGCGGAGGGCTCCGCATTCCCAACTGCTATAGCCACTGTGGAAAAAACACACCCTGTCTTTGTGCGTTAGGAAGCTGCTGACTAAAGTCAAACCTTGATAATGCATCAGCCAGACGTAGCTTGTCCTGGGATATGCACTGCTTTAAATGAAATGTGTTTTTTCATGCAACTAGCACCAATTGCCTAAGCAGTGTAATTTACGGTAGAGAAGAAGCTGAAAGTTGTTAATTACGTTCACTACGCTCATGTTGTCTGTCCAAAAAATTACTTCTTTGTTTGTTTTTGTTTGTTTGAGTATTTTGCCCCAGATTTCTGTGCCACTATGATGGGGAATAACTCCAGAAATGTCAAGTTGTCTGTTTAAACCTAACTCTGTTCATTCTCTGGCCATTTCTTCTGCGCACCATTGACCGTCTAGGTATGCCCCAAATCTGAACCTCCTGCTGCGTCTGTGTAAAGCTAGTTTTTGATTTGACAGAGCTGGTTGTGACCAAATCTTATCTATTGAAATCTCTAGGAATTTATCCCAAACTGTAAAAGTCGTCCTTTAAGACTCTGTGATTCTTATTCAACACCTGCTGTTGATGCTCCATGGTCTATTGAAAAGCTCTACCCATGGGGATAACCCTGCATGCAAAGTTCATAATAAACCCAACAATGACTGCATTTCTCTGAGTGTCACTTTCCTGGCTCTTCATTTTTTTTAAAATTCTGCTTTAGTCTTTTCAACTTTATCCCTTGGCAACCTGCACCGTTCCATTCTGTATCTATTCTATGCCTAGAATGATATTCCTAGTACATGGCTCTGTGTCTTTCTTCCGCTACTGGGACCTTCGAATCTGTAAATTACACTTTAATTCCTTTAGAACTTTTCACACGTGTCTGAGTTTTTGGACCTGCCAGTAAGAAATCATCCAGGTAATGGACTACACTGTCTTTGCCTGTTTTTGATTGTTACTAAACAGTCTCAAAATAAGAGAATGCTATAGCACAACCATGGGTAAGCATTCAACGATGAAAAAAAACGTTTTCAAAGAAAAACCCTGTATACTTAAGACTGTCTTTATGGAGAGGAGCAGACAGAAAGCTGATTCTATGTCTAACTCTGCAATTAGAGCTCCTTCCCTAACTTCCTTACCATACTTTGTCTAACCACTACCAGCATATTATCCAAATAATCGGTGTGTTTTTCCCATTTGTATTTTGGGTACGAAAGGAATGGCAGTTCCCTGTTTCTTTTTTCTTATTACAGTGCAACTGCCGGGTGGCTACCTCCGAATTAGAGAAGCGTGTCTGAGTTTACAGGTGTTACCTCGTTTGCATTGTTATCATGAATGCCCAGCATTTCTTCCTTATATTTTGATTGGCATTGAAGTTATACCTATTGTATTTTTTTGCCCTCTTTCCCTTTTTTCTTGTCCTACGCTCTGCATCCATATTTCAGAAACAAGATTGTGACTTCTCACAGTACTTATTCAATATATGGTTGCAATCCCACTCCACTCCGTCTTACGTGGAAAACATTCACCAACAGTTACAAATGTGGGAGAACCAAACGCAGGAATTATACTGCAAACGTGGATATTGCATCCATATTTCCAATCCTTCTGAACGAAGGATAGGTTTGGTTTACCCACCATTTTTTCTCTAAAATCCCTATCATACTCTTTCCACGCAGTGCCTCTGTGTGTGGGTGAAAGTGTCCAATATGAATCATATGGAAGCATATTTTGCCATATTCACACACTGTTCAGGGTATTATGTTTGACGTAATACATGCTTGATATCTAAAGCCTTTCATCCACTCCACTATTGATTTTGAGTGTGTACTGGCCTCCCCTTTTTCTGCTGTCTTTGACCTTCCTTAGTTATACCAAACATGTCGACAAATTTACCCTTTAGCATCTTTTAGGCAAATGTTTATGTAAGCTGGAATAGCGCATGCATAGCTATCCCCTGCTGTCACTACTTAATCTCCTTTTCTCTGCTTCTCTTTCTTATTGCCCAATGTCTTTCTAAAAACTTTCATCATCGTTATCACCCTCATCCCTTCACTATCTGCCGGATGAACTAGACTCTGAATCACTATTATTTACATTGAACATTTTGTACTCACATTTTTTGTTTGAGCCCCTTGTGCCTCCTTTTGCTCTGCGGGTTGTGACCGATTTGCATCGCCACTACCGTCTGTTCTGTTGTTGCTCCGTGAAGCTCCTGTGATTGCGCTCTGTATCCACCTCCTGCCTCTGCTTGTGTTGCTCTCCATTGCACCTGCAATTATATGGTACACCCCTGGGCCCAAAAGCCCTATCATGAAGCAGAGCATCATTGTCCCCTGACCCTAACCGATTTGAAGTATTATGAGGTGATCTAGCCAGCCTACTTCCCATTCCCCTATCTCTTTCACATTCCTCACCCCTGCTTCCAGCTCTATATCTCTTACCTGGAGGACTGGAATGCTGCTGGTCCAATCTGCAGTGAATGATTCCCTGGGAGCACTATCTTCCCTGCTGGATGAGGAGGAACGCCCCCTGTACCTATCTCTATCTTCACAAGTACTGATCCTGCTACTAGTACACTGTCTTGGCTATATAATCCATTGCCGCCATTTTCATGACTTACTATACTTTTAAAATGATGACTGGGTGATTTCCCGCGAGAACGGGAGTTAATCCCGCGTTGCCGGAATAGCATGTCACTTCTGGGTGTGGCTGGGTCCCATGCGGCCGCGCGACCTACTCCTGGCCTGATGACTCAGTATTCCTGCTCCACATCCAGAAGCCACGTGGTCCCGGGAACAAGGCCTATCTCGCGCAATCTGATGTGCTGGGATTCAGAATGGCGTTGCAGCGGCAGCCGGGAGCTAACAGCACGGTTAGGAGGAAAAACTACAGGGGAATAACAGCTCTGCCTAGAAGGGGACCTAGCAAGAGGAAAGGGGCCTGGCACAAGGGGTAATCACTTACTTGGACTGGAGACCTAGACCCGCTCATTGTTGATCTGGATCCCGTGTTGTTTGTCCTGCTGTTGTTTTGTTTCCCTGATCCAACTTGCTTTTTGTGTTGTTGGGTTAGTAAATTGTATGTATGTATAGTTTATTTATAAAGCGCCACTGGGGACCCAGCGCTGTACAGTAACGAAATACTAGGGGAACAAATACATAAGATAGTTCAGTGCATAAATATATAAACCTTGGTTCCTCCTTCCTAGTAAACCTTCCTGATCTCTGAATCTGGTGGGTTTCCCTGCTTTCCTGTTTGGCTGCTTTCATCTCTCCGTCTTCCAAAATTAGTTCTTGAGCTTCTGAAAAGATAAAGGTACAAGTTAATATTATGCTCCACTTGCCTTGTTTTGCTGAGACCTCCCTCTTTTCCTTGCTACAGCCTATGAAGCCCTAGAACTTATGTTTCCCCTCCTATCGTTTCCATTCCCCCCCAGCTAGCCCTTGGCTATGGAGTGAAAAGAAAGGGGGAGAAGCAAGGGAGGAGAGGGGGGAAGGGAGAGCACTGCTGCCATTATGCCTTATGTGCCTCCGTTTTTAGAATTTCAGCTAACGAAGATGTCATGTTCATGCCCCACCCATCTGTCAGTAGCACAGAACTGCAGAGAGCGGGCTCGTAGGTGATTCAGGTTGAGCGGAGAGGATGAAGCAGGTAATTGTGGGTAACGCAGTGTGACCATCACCAATACAGTGTGGGGCAATCTCAGTTTACACACAGTGTGGACCATCACCATACAGTGGGGGTGTAGTCTCAGTCTTAACACACAGTGTGACCATCACCATATACAGTGTGGGTAAGTCTCAGTCTTAACACACAGTGTGACCATCACCATACAGTGTGGGTAGTCTCAGTCTTAACAAACAGTGTGACCTTCACCATACAGTGTGGGGTAGTCTCAGTCTTAACACACAGTGTGATCAACACCATACAGTGTGGGGTAGTCTCAGTCTTAAACATGGCTTGACCATCACCATACATTGTGGAGTGTCTCAGTCTAACACAGCTGTGACCATCACCATACAGCGTGGGGTAGCCTCAGTCTTGACACACAGAGTGACCATCACCGTACAGTGTGGGGTAGTCTGAGTCTTAACACACAGTGGTGACCTTCTCTGTACAGTGTGGGTAGTCTCAGTCTTAATGCACGTGTGACCATCACCATATACAGTGTGGGGTAGTCTCGTCTTAACACACAGTGTGACCATCACCATATACAGTGTGGGGTAGTCTCAGTCTTAACAACAGTGCTTGACCATCACATACAGTGTGGGGTAGTCTCAGTTTAACACACAGCGTGACCATCACATATACCAGTGTGGGTAGTCTCAGTCTTAACACACAGCATGAAAAATCACCATATGCAGGTGGGGGTAGTCTCAGTCTTAACACACGTTGACCATCACCGTACAGTCTGGGGTAGTCTCAGTCTTAACACCACAGCGTGTGAAATCAAAATATACAGTGTGGGGTAGGTAGTCTCAGTCTTAACACACATGTGACCATCACCATATACAGTGTGGGGTAGTCTCAGTCTTAACATACAGTGTGACATACACCATACAGTGTGGAGTGTAGTCTCAACTTAACACACAGTTTGACCATCACAATACAGTGTGGGTAGTCACAGCCTTACAACAGTGACCATCACCATATACAGTGTGGGGTAGTACTCAATCTAACACACAGTGTGACATACCAGACAGTGTGGGTAGTCTCAGTCTTAACACACAGTGTGACCATCACAATACAGTGTGGGGTAGTCTCAGTCTTAACACACAGTGCGACCATCACCATACAGTGTGGGGTAGTGTCAGTCTTAATACACAGTGTGACCTTCACATACAGTGTGGAGTAGTCTCAGTTTAACACACCAGTGTGACTTCACCATACAGGGTGGGTAGTCTCAGTATTAACACAGTGTGACCATCACCATACAGTGTGGGCTAGTCTCAGTCTTAACAGCAGTGTGGCCTTGTACTGTCCTATGGCCATCACCATACAGTGTGGGGTAGCTCAGCTTGACACACAGTGTGACCATCACCCGTACAGTGTGGGTAATCTGAGTCTTTAACACACAGTGTGACCTTCTTTACAGTGTGGGTAATCTCAGTCTAATGCACAGTGTGACCATCACCATATACAGGGTAGGTGTAGTCTCAGTCTTAACACACAGTGTGACATCACCATACAGTGGGGGTAGTCTCAGTCTTAACACAGTGTGACCATCACCATATACAGTGTGGGGTAGTTCAGTCTTAACACCATGGCTTGACCATCACCATACAGTGTGGGGGTAGTCTCAGTCTTAACACAGTGTGACCACACCATCTACAGTGTGGGGGTAGTCTCAGTTTAACACATGGCTTGACCATCACCATACAGTGTGGGGTAGTCTCAGTTTAACACACGCTGTGCCCCACACTGTATATGGTGATGGTCACACTGTGTTAAGACTGAGACTACCCCACACTGTATGGTGATGGTCACACTGTGTGTTAAGTCTCGGCCAATTCGCCACCTTGAAGGTGGTGAAGTGAAACGGCCAAGAGTATCACCACGCATCAGTTACCACCGCTTTAAATAGATTAGTTAACGAGGCCTTAACTTTTCGCGGCCGGGTTACGCCCTTTAATAAATCGCGTAATATCGATTTTGGTGAAAACGGCGGGAAACTCGCCCACGGAAAGTTAACGACGTTATAAATATGTCTTAAAGTGAACTATAGCGCATAATAGAATTGGTAAATAGTAAATTAGTTATGCTTATTAATGAAATTGTCCAACCCGGCCCAAAATTTAACCACTAAGGCTAGTTTCAGAAAAACAGCAACCCTAAGCGCGTTCTAATTTGTTGATAGAGAAACGCTACATGCAGCGCTTTTGTTTGGGAACCACTCAGGTAATTTAGCAAACTGCATATGCGGTTTGTCTAAAAGTAGCCTTACTTGTATCAGAATGATGTTCCTGCCCAGGTTCGCTGCCTCCGTAAAGGGTTAGGTACGCCTCTTCTCAGAGCTGTACCAGCTATTTATGAGGTTACATTTAGTATTATATATTGTACAGTGCTGCGTCCACAAGTGACGCTAAATATGAACATTTCCATATATACATACATAACATGTAGAAGAGGCAGCGGGAGAAACCGAACTGGAGTATTGTATTTTGGGGGAAGGGGATCTGCTTAGATTTTAGAGGGTGGATTTTAGAAATTATAATACAGTATAGTATTGATGAAACAAAATGTTGTAAATTATAAAGCAAAGTACACAAGCTGCTCTCTTCTCTCTAGGTATATATTTAAGAGTTCAGATTCAGATATTGTATGTCAGTCAGGGCTCGTCACACTAGAAACTGACAGTAACGCACAGCATGTGTTTCTGTCAGTTTGTATGCTTTTTTTTTATACATTTGTATCCATTTTTTAACAATGTGTATTCCATAGATTTCATAGAAAAAACGGACAGAAATGCTGCATGCAGTGCGTTTTAAACGGACTGGAAAGGATTATAATGCAGCAGTGTGAAACAATATTATGAAATCCTATGGGGTTTTACTGCCTGTCCATTTTTTTAAACGCACCTGCGTTTGAAAAACGGATACAAACTGATGTAGGTGGAACGAGCCTCAGTTTGTATGGCCGATTGTCTGATATTTTTTCCTAATGGAAAATGTTTATCGGACCAATGCAAATTGTACGATTCCACAACCATACGACCAAGATTGCATGTATGTGTATATGGCCCAACAAAATTGCTACAATGAAAATGTAAAGTTTTATTTAAAATCAGGGTAATTAAATTATAGCAATGAGAAAGCCTTAGCCTTACCTTGACTGACCAAAAGTCAAAAGAAAGAAAGAGCAGTATAATAAGAAAGCAGGTAACAAAGCTTTTGCTGAACCAATCACAGAATAAATACGCAACAATAGCTCCAACCCGGAAAAACAGGTGAAAAAAGGTAGCTAGTGGATGCCTAAAGAAATAATAGAGAAAACTACATTTGTATATATGTATTTATTTCTTATATAGTTCCACAGCAATACACATACAATCAGTATTTCTTTATGATTGTGGAGGAAACTATTAATACAGTGTACATTGCCATGTAGAAAAATAAATATAAATTGCCTTCAAATTCCACCTGGACCTGGTTCTTAAGATACAGCTTTGAAAAGGCTGAGGAGTTTCAGGCTGAGGAAACATTACAAACGAAGGAACGAGTGTGAAAAACTTAAAATATTATACTTGCATTGTCCGAAGTGAGTTATTCAGCCCAATACATGCAACATCTGAACACTTTTTTATGGCTTCTAGGTAGGGGGCTGAGTGAAAGCTCAACTGAGCACACGCAAAAGCTCTCTGAGATTTACTGTGCTCAGTAAAGCAGGGATATCAGTGCAGGTCCAGCTGAATTCTGAGCAGTGTGAGCTTCCATTTTCGGAATAGAATGGTTTTAAGGTTTGGCCAGATTTCTACATGGACTTACAATAATTTTGTGGTAGAAAGGACCTTTAACGGAACTGGGAACCAGACTGAATTTCAAGTGATACAAAGCTTTATTCAAATAAGCGGGGGCAATAAACATAGATTGTTTAGGACAGGATCAAACATAGAAAATAAATTCATGTAAAGAACTATACCTAATCTTTGCTTCCGCAGAGCTAGTTCCTCTTCATTGCCTATATCAGAGAAACATCTTCTGTATCATCAACAATAAACCTGCAATTACAATTTGCACAGAATAAAAACTCATTTTCCTAATTAATCTACCTATGGTTATTTTCAAGTTGTGACAGCAGATAGAACATGGCAGTGGTCAAGCAAAGAAATCACTTTTTACTAGGCCAACGTCTTATTTAGGGCAAGGCTAAATAGGCGTTTTAACAGGCGATCCAATTGTGGTTAAAAAGCGCACGCTAGTGTTAGCTAATTGGTCTGGTAAAACTAGGTGCGCTGTGATGTGTTCCGTTAGAGAGCACAATGTTGCTCTATGGGAGAGCATGCAATTCGAAAAAAGTAGTGATGATGTGCTCCCATAGTGCAACATTGTTCGGATCGCAGCGCAAATAAACAGTAAGGCATGCCTGCATATTTACCGTCTGCCATAGTGTGGGCCTCAGCCTTACTGTCTATAGCAAGTGGTAGCTCATCACACAGGACAGGTTAAAGCTGAGGCCACGCAACAGAAACGCATTGTGTTGTGCTAAAGATTGGTCCAATAGTGTCTTTATCACAACCCATACGATCTGCACTAAAAATGGTGAATGCATTATGATAATGGACAAAGAGCAATGCAGGGGCCAACTACATTGCCCCCACTGGCATGGCAAAATGCATCCAAATTCCCGGCAATGTGGCCTAGTCCTAAATGTAAAGTTGAACAGCACAGTCCAAATAAAATTCAACTGCACACAACCACAAACTACAAGTACACTATACTACCTTTATATAAAGACCACTATTCGCCTGATCTCTGCTTACACCTCCTGGTCCTTTACGGGTAGCAGCCTTCCGCCAAAGGCCAGCAAGTAGGCTGTTACAGCTTGAGGATGAGATGGCCCCCTCTGCTTCTGGGGCTGTGCAGAGCGGGATAAATAGCGGACTTGGGGTTTGGGGGTCTGCATCTAAAGGAAAATTGGAGTGGGGTTGAATTCGCCCTTTAAAGATTGGTAGTCTCATGGTAGGATTAAAGCAGCAGT
Organism: Hymenochirus boettgeri; assembly: GCA_019447015.1. Classification (NCBI taxonomy): domain Eukaryota; kingdom Metazoa; phylum Chordata; class Amphibia; order Anura; family Pipidae; genus Hymenochirus; species Hymenochirus boettgeri. Next base: position 61,459,982 of record CM033477.1, read on the forward strand.
GGGAAATTTTGATGCAAAGGATCATGTGGGCTATAGAAAAACCTACTACTGACATACCCCATACATTATTGCCTATTTCTATGAAAAACTGTATATATGGAAATGCCAACCTTTATTTCAAATGTGTCTAACCTGGCGCTCAAGATGTTTGGAAACTACAACTTCCAGCATGCATTGTTTGAATAAACTCTGGAGGCCGGTTCAAATCCTGGACCATCATTTGGTCGTTGGGTAGATATTATTATTACTGTGACGACCTATTAATAACTCTGTCTCCCATGAGCTGTGAGAGTAGATGTAAGGGGAGAAGTAATGAGTACAAGAACCTATGTCATGATGGATATAGTGGAGATGCCCCATTGTGACCATGGGACGAAGACAGCCGCATGAAGTCCCCACTGTGTGTCACTCTGTGAGTTAAGACTGAGACTGCCCCACACGTAGATGATGGCCACAAGGACAGTACCAGGTCACACTGTGTTAAGATTGAGACTACCCACACTGTATGGTGATGGCATAAGGACAGTATAAGGTCACACTAACTAGATTATAAGCTCTACGGGGCAGGGGCCTCATTACGTCTTGTGGCAAAGCCCTAGCACTTCTATTTATATAAGTTATATATTTATGTACTGAACTATCTATGTATTTATCCCCCATGTATGACTTTATTGTATTCTAATACTGTACAGCGCTGCGTCCCCAAGTGGCTCTATAATAAACAAAATACAATACAATACACTCAGGCTCATACCAGTGCCACTATGCTGTGGGTAAATGCTCCTTCCGCGATTTAATATCGCCTTTGTGAATGTGGTAAATCCCAGTAAGCGGGATTTTAATGCAAGCTATTTGCTGGCGTTAAGTCCTGCGCTAAAACTAGCGCAAACACGATATTAAATTGCGAGGTGTCGGGTGCGTGGGTGATTTTTGAGTAAATTGCGCATCCGGTGCAATATGGAGTTAAAGTTGCGCAAACCGTTTAGCGGACTTTACCATATATTTGCCCAGCGAGTCTGGGTAAGCTAGGTACAAAGTACAGATTTCGAAAGATGACAGACAGGATCTGCAAGATCCTGTCTGCCATCTTTCAAAGATCTGCATACACACAGTCCCGAGCGTCTCCTATGAACATCATAGGGAGAACGCTCGGGACTGGGGTTTCCCTCGGCCGCGCTAGACTCCTCTATAGGGAGTCTAGCAAGGCCGATGGAAATATTCAGTCTTTCCCGAACGAGCGTTCGGCCGTCCTGATCTTGGGCGGCCACGCGCTCCTTCGGGAAATGAAGGTACACAAATAATGGATCCAACGGTATCGGGGCTTTATCGTTACTGTGTGTACCCAGCTTAAAGGAACACTAAACCCCTAAAAGCAACTATTGCCATTGCTTTCTATTATTCACAGGAGGTGAGAACGCTTATTCTCACCTCCCTGTGAATAATATTACGCTCGGGGGGACCTGGAACTTACCTTTGCTCCGCTACGCTCGTATGGTGGATGGTCACACGTGTGTGTAAGACTGAAGACTACCCCACACTGTATATGGTGATGGTCACACTGGTGTTAAGGGTGAGCATACCCACAATGTATGGTGATGGTCACACTGTATGTTAAGACTGAGACTACCCTACCCTGTATATGGTGAGTGGCACACTGTGCTTAAGACTGAGACTACCCCCCCCACTGTACAGAGAAGGTCACACTGTGTGTTTAGACTCGAGACTACCCCACACTGTACGGTGATGGTCACAATGTGTGTCAAGACTGAGGCTGGTGATGGTGATGGCCATAGGACGTACAGCCACATGTGTGTTAAACATGATACTACCCCACACTGTATGGTGATGGCCATAGGACGTATATGGTCACACTGTTTTAATACTGAGACTGCCCCACACTGTATGGTGAAGGTCACACTGTGTGTTGGACTGAGACTACCCCACACTGTATGGTGAAGGTACACTGTGTATAAGACTGGACTACCCCACACTGTACGGTGATGGTCAAGCCGTGTTTTAAGACTGAGACTACCCCACACTGCATATGGTGATTTTCGATTTGTGTAAGACTGAGACTACCCCACACTGTATGGTGATGGTCACTGCGTGTGTTAAGGCTGGACTACCCCACACTGTATGGTGATGGTCACACTGTGTTTAAGCTAAGACTACCCCACATGTATGGTGATGGTCACACTGTGTGTTAAGGACTAAGACTACCCCACACTTATGGTGATGGTCATACTGTGTGTTAAGACTGAGACTACCCATACTGTATGGTGATGGTCACACTGTGTGTTAAGACTGAGACTACCCCACACTGTATATGGTGATGGTCACAATGTGTGTTAAGACTCAGACACCCCACACTGTATGGGGATGGTCACAGTGTGTTAAAAAACGAGACTACTCCACACTGTACGGTGATGGTCAAGCCTGTGTTAAGAATGAGACTACCCCACACTGTAATGGTGATGGTTACGATGTGTGTTTAAGACTGAGACTACCCCACACTGTATGGTGATGGTCAAGCCATGTGTTAGATGAGACTACCCCCACACTGTATATGTGATGGTCACACTGTGTAAGACTGAGCTACCCCACACTGTATGGTGATGGTCAAGCCAGTGTTAAGACTGAGACTACCCCCACACTGTATATGGTGATGGTCACACTGTGTTAGGAACTGAGACTACCCACACTGTTATGGTGATGGTCACACTGTGTGTTAAGACTGAGACTACACTCCACTGTATATGGTGATGGTCACACTGTGATTAGACTGAGATTACCCACACTGTACAGGAAGGTCCACATGTGTGTTAAGACTCAGATTACCCCACACTGTACGTGATGGTCACACTGTGTGTCAGACTGAGGCTACCCACACTGTATGGTGATGGCCAAAGGAAGTACAAGGCCACACTGGCTTGTTAAGACTGAGACTAGCCACACACTGTATGGTGATGGTCAACACTGTGTTAATACTGAGACTACCCCACACTGTATGGTGTGAGGTCACACTGTGTGTTAAGACTGAGACTACTCCACACTGTATGGTGAAGGTCAATGTGTTAAGACTGGACACTACCCCACACTGTATGGTGATGGTGTCGCACTGTGTGTTAAGACTGAGACTACCCCACACGTAGTGGATGGTCACACTGTGGTTAAGACTGAGACTACCCACACTGTATGGTGATGGTCACACGTGTGTTAAGATGTAGACTACCCACATGTATATTGGTGATGGTCACACTGTGTGTTAAGGCTGTGATACCCCACACTGTATGGTGATGGTCAAATGTGTGTTAAGTGTGAGACTACCTCACACTGTATGGTGATGGTCACATGTGTTAGACTGAGACTCCCCACACTGTATATGGTGATGGTCACAATGTGTGTTAAGACTGAGACTACCCCACACTGTATATTTTGATTTTCACGCTGGTGTTAAGACTGAGACTACCCCAGACTGTACGGTGATGGTCAAGGTGTGTTAAGACTGAGACTACCCACACTGCATATGGTGATTGTACATGCTGTGTGTTAAGACTGAGACTACCCCACACGTATATGGTGATGGTCACGCTGTGTGTTAAGACTGAGACTACCCCACACTGTATGGTGTGGTCAAAGCCATGTGTTGTTAGGGGACTGTGACTCCCTGCGTTTATGTACTTGAGTGGTTTTGCCTGCCTGGCACCCTTCCCTTCGGATTCCTTGACTGCCCTTTGACTCTGACTTCTTCGTTCTTGATCTGACCCTGTGTATTCTCCCTGACCTGTTGTGACCCCCCCCCCATGATTGACTCGCCCTGTGCCTGGCCTTGATCTTCCTCGAGACTCCTGACTGATGACCTGGTCTTGAATTTGCCTTTGTTTGATTTTGCCCCCATGGGATACGTGCCCCGTTCCCCTTCCTTGCTGCTGTGGTGCCTCCTCTGTTGAATCTGATGCGCCTTTACTTGCTGTCTGACGCCGGCACTGACTTTCTGTGGACCGTGACCCTTTCCTGACCCCCCCTTTTCCTGTTCCCTTGACTGATTTCTTTGTTTGTGTTCTCTGTTCTTTTTGTTGAGATGCCCCTTTTCTGCGGATCTGATAGGTTCTGCTGTGCCTGATGTTTTGCTTGCTGGTCGGGTGAGACTACCCCACCATGTTTATATGGTGTGGTCACACTGTGTGTAAGGATGAGGACTACCCAACACTGTATATGTGATGCGTCACATTGTGCCAATTAAGACTGAGACTACCCCACCACTACAGAGGAAGGTCACCTGTGGTTAAGACTCAGACTACCCCACACTTACTGTACGGTGATGGTCACTCTGTGTGTCAAGACTGAGGCTACCCCACGCTGTATGGTGATGGTCACACTGTGTGTTAAGACTGAGACTACTCCACAATGTATGGTGATGGTCAAGCCATGTGTTAAGACTGAGACTACCCCACACTGTATGGTGTTGATCACACTGTGTGTTAAGACTGAGACTACCCCACACTGTATGGTGAAGGTCACACTGTGTGTTAAGACTGAGACTACCCCACACTGTATGGTGATGGTCACACTGTGTGTTAAGACTGAGACTTACCCACACTGTATATGGTGATGGTCACACTGTGTGTTAAGACTGAGACTACCCCACACAGTGTGGGTAAGTTCAGTCTTAACACACAGTGTGACCATCACCATTACAGTGTGGGGTAGTCTCAGTCTTAACAAACAGTGTGACCTTCACCATACAGTGTGGGTAGTCTCAGTCTTAACACACAGTGTGATCAACACCATACAGTGTGGGGTAGTCTCAGTCTTAAACATGGCTTGACCATCACCATACATTGTGGAGTGTCTCAGTCTAACACAGCTGTGACCATCACCATACAGCGTGGGGTAGCCTCAGTCTTGACACACAGAGTGACCATCACCGTACAGTGTGGGGTAGTCTGAGTCTTAACACACAGTGGTGACCTTCTCTGTACAGTGTGGGTAGTCTCAGTCTTAATGCACGTGTGACCATCACCATATACAGTGTGGGGTAGTCTCCGTCTTAACACACAGTGTGACCATCACCAATACAGTGTGGGGTAGTCTCAGTCTTAACAACAGGCTTGACCATCACATACAGTGTGGGGTAGTCTCAGTCTTAACACACAGCGTGACCATCACATATACAGTGTGGGTAGTCTCAGTCTTAACACACAGCATGAAAAATCACCATATGCAGGTGGGGGTAGTCTCAGTCTTAACACACGTTGACCATCACCGTACAGTCTGGGGTAGTCTCAGTCTTAACACACAGCGTGAAATCAAAATATACAGTGTGGGGTAGTCTCAGTCTTAACACACATTGTGACCATCACCATATACAGTGTGGGGTAGTCTCAGTCTTAACATACAGTGTGACATACACCATACAGTGTGGAGGTAGTCTCACACTTAACACACAGTTTGACCATCACACATACAGTGTGGGTAGTCACAGCCTTAACAACAGGTGACCATCACCATATACAGTGTGGGGTAGTCTCAATCTAACACACAGTGTGACCATCACCAACAGTGTGGAGTAGTCTCAGTCTTAACACACAGTGTGACCATCACAATACAGTGTGGGGTAGTCTCAGTCTTAACACACAGTGCGACCATCACCATACAGTGTGGGGTAGTGTCAGTCTTAATACACAGTGTGACCTTCACCATACAGTGTGGAGTAGTCTCAGTTTAACACACGTGTGACCTTCACCATACAGTGTGGGTAGTCTCAGTATTACACAGTGTGACCATCACCGTACAGTGTGGGGTAGTCTCAGTATTAAAACAGTGTGGCCTTGTACTGTCCTTATGGCCATCACCATACAGTGTGGGGTAGCCTCAGTCTTGACACACATTGTGACCATCACCGTACAGTGTGGGGTAGTCTGAGTCTTAACACACAGTGTGACCTTCTTGTACAGTGTGGGTAATCTCAGTCTTAATGCACAGTGTGACCATCACCATATACAGGGTAGGGTAGTCTCAGTCTTAACACACAGTGTGACCATCACCATACAGTGTGGGGTAGTCTCAGTCTTAACACAGTGTGACCATCACCATATACAGTGTGGGGTAGTCTCAGTCTTAACACATGGCTTGACCATCACCATACAGTGTGGGGTAGTCTCAGTCTTAACACAGTGTGACCATCACCATATACAGTGTGGGGGTAGTCTCAGTTTAACACATGGCTTGACCATCACCATACAGGTGGGGTAGTCTCAGTCTTAACACACAGCGTGACCATCACCATATACAGTGTGGGGTAGTCTCAGTCTTAACACACGGCTTGACCATCACCGTACAGTGTGGAGTAGTCTCAGTCTTAACACACACTGTGACCATCACCATACAGTGTGGGGTAGTCTGAGTCTTAACACACATTGTGACCATCACCATATACAGTGTGGGGTAGTCTCAGTCTTAACACACAGTGTGACCATCACCATACAGTATGGGGTAGTCTCAGTCTTAACACACAGTATGACCATCACCATACAGTGTGGGGTAGTCTTAGCCTTAACACACAGTGTGACCATCACCATACAGTGTGGGGTAGTCTCAGCCTTAACACACAGTGTGACCATCACCATAAAGTGGGGGTAGTCTCAGCCTTAACACACAGTGTGACCATCACCATAACAGTGTGGGGTAGTCTCAGTTAACACACAGCATGAAAATCACCATATGCAGTGTGGGGTAGTCTCAGTCTTAAAACACGGCTTGACCATCACCGTACAGTGTGGGGTAGTCCCAGTCTTATACACAGTGTGACCTTCACCATACAGTGTGGTGGTAGTCTCAGTCTTAACACACAGTGTGACCTTCACCATACAGTGTGGGGCAGTCTCAGTATTAAAACAGTGTGACCATATACTGTCCTTATGGCCATCACCATACAGTGTGGGGTAGTATCAGTGTAACACACGTGTGGCCTTGTACTGTCCTTATGGCCATCACCATCACCAGCCTCAGTCTTGACACACATTGTGACCATCACCGTACAGTGTGGGGTAGTCTGAGTCTTAAACACAGTGTGACCTTCTCTGTACAGTGTGGGGTGGTAGCTCAGTCTTAACGACAGGTGACCATCACCATATACAGGGTAGGGTAGTCTCAGTCTTAACATACAGTGTGACCATCACCATACATTGTGGGGTAGTCTCACCCTTAACACACAGTGTGACCATCACCATATAACAGTGTGGGGTAGTCTCAGTCTTAACACACAGTGTGACCATCACCATACGAGCGTAGCGGAGTAAAGGTAAGTTCCAGGTCCCCCGAGCGTAATATTATTCACAGGGAGGTGAGAATAAGCGTTCTCACCTCCCTGTGAATATAGAAACGAATGGCAAATAGTTGCTTTAGGGGTTTAGTGTTCCTTTAAGCTGGGTACACACAGTAACGATAAAGCCCCGATACCGTTGGATCCATTATTTGTGTACCTTTGTTTCCCGAAGGAGCGCGTGGCCGCCCAACGATCGGGACAGCCGAACGCTCGTTCGGTAAAGACTGAATTTTCCATCGGCCTTGCTAGACTCCCTATAGAGGAGTCTACGCGGCGAGGGAAACACCCAGTCCCGAGCGTTCTCCCTATGATGTTCATAGGGAGACGCTCGGGACTGTGTGTATGCAGATCTTTGAAAGATGGCAGACAGGATCTTGCAGATCCTGTCTGTCATCTTTCAGAAATCTGTACTGTGTTGTACCTAGCTTTACCCAGACTCGCTGGGCAAATATATGGAGGTAAAGTCGCGCTAAACGGTTTGCGCAACTTTAACTCCATATTTGCACCGGATGCGCAATTTACTCAAAAATCACCCAGCACCCGACACTCGCAATTTAATATCGTGTTTGCGCTAGTTTTAGCAGGACTTAACGCCAGCAATAGCTTGCATTAAAATCCCGCTTACTGGGATTTACCACATTCACAAAGGCGATATTAAATCGCGGAAGGAGCATTTACCCACAGCATAGTGGCACTGGGTAAATGAGCCTGAGTGTATTGTATTGATATGTTTATTATATAGAGCCACTTGGGGACGCAGCGCTGTACAGTATTAGAATACAATAAAGTCATACATGGGGGATAAATACATAGATAGTTCAGTACATAAATATATAACTTATATAAATAGAAGTGCTAGGGCTTTGCCACAAGACGTAATGAGGCCCCTGCCCCGTAGAGCTTATAATCTAGTTAGTGTGACCTTATACTGTCCTTATGGCCATCACCATACAGTGTGGGGTAGTCTCAATCTTAACACAGTGTGACCTGGTACTGTCCTTGTGGCCATCATCATACAGTGTGGGGCAGTCTCAGTCTTAACTCACAGAGTGACAGGAACCATTATGGGGTTTGGTCACTGCATTACAAAGGCTGGTGGTCCTGCCTGTATCCCCATTAATGTCTTTATTCTATCCCTCCACTTCTCACAGCCATGGGAGACAGAGTTTATTTTAATAGGTTCGCACAGGTAATAATAATTATCTACCCAATCGACCAAATGATATTTTGGTCCAGTGATTTTGAACCTTGGCTCTCCAGATGTTTATTCAAACAATGCATGCTGGAAGTTGTAGTTTCCAAACATCTTGAGCGCCAAGGTTAGACACATTTGAAATAAAGGTTGGCATTTCCATATATACAGTTTTCATAGAAATAGGCAATAATGTATGGGGTATTGTCAGTAGTAGGTTTTCTATAGCCCAATGATCCTTTGCATCAAATTTCCCACTGCTGCTTTTAATCCTGACCATGAGACTACCAATCATTTAAAGGGCGAATTCAACCCCACTCCAATTTTCCTTTAGATGCAGACCCCCAAACCCCAAGTCCGCTATTTATCCGCTCTGCACAGCACCAGAAGCAGAGGGGGCCATCTCATCCTCAAGCTGTAACAGCCTACTTGCTGGCCTTTGGCGGAAGGCTGCTACCCGTAAAGGACCAGGAGGTGTAAGCAGAGATCAGTGCGAATAGTGGTCTTATATAAGGTAGTATAGTGTACTTGTAGTTTGTGGTTGTGTGCAGTTGAATTTATTTGGACTGTGCTGGTCAAACTTTACATTTAGGACTAGGCACATTGCCGGGAATTTGGATGCATTTTGCGCCATGCCAGTGGGGGCAATGTAGTTGGCCCGCTGCATTGCTCTTTGTCCATTATCATAATGCATTCACCATTTTTAGTGCAGATCGTATGGGTGTGATAAAGACACTATTGGACCAATCTTTAGCACAAACACAATGCGTTTCTGTTGCGTGGCCTCACTTTAACCTGTCCTGTGTGATGAGCTACCACTTGCTATAGACAGTAAGGCTGAGGCCACCTATGGCAGACGGTAAATATGCAGGCATGCCTTACTGTTTATTTGCGCTGCGATCCGAACAATGTTGCACTATGGGAGCACATGTATCACTACTTTTTTCGAATTGCATGCTCTCCCATAGAGCAACATTGTGCTCTCTAAAGCGGAACACATCACAAGCGACCTAGTTTTACCAGACAATTAGCTAACACTAGCGTGCGCTTTTAACCACATTGGATCGCCTGTTAAAACGCACTAATTTAGCCTTGCCCTAAATAGACGTTAGGCCTAGTAAAAAGTGATTTCTTTGCTTTGACCACTGCCAATGTCTATCTGCTGTCACAACTTGAAATAACCATAGGTAGATTAATTAGGAAAATAGAGTTCTTATTCTGTGCAAATTGTAATTGCAGGTTATGTTGATGATACAGAAGATGTTTTACTCGATATAGGCATGAAGAGGAACTAGCTCTGCGGAAAGCAAAGATTAGGTATAGTTCTTTACATGAATTTATTTTCTATGTTTGATCCTGTCCTAAACAAATCTATGTTTATTGCCCCCGTTATTTGAATAAAGCTTGTATCACTTGAAATTCAGTCTGGTTCCCAGTTCTGTTAAAGGTCATTTTCTACCACAAAATTATATTGTAAGTCCATGTAGAAATCTGGCCAAACCTTAAAACCATTCTATTCCGAAAATGGAAGCTCACACTGCTCAGAATTCAGCTGGATCCCTGCATGATATCCCTGCTTTACTGAGCACGTGAAATCTCAGAGAGCTTTTGCGTGTGCTCAGTTGAGCTTTCACTAGCCCCCTACCTAGAAGCCATAAAAAAGTGTTCAGATGTTGCATGTATTGGGCTGATAACTCACTTCTGGACAATGCAAGTATAATAGTTTTAAGTTTTTCACACTCGTTACCTTCTGGTAATGTTTCTCAGCCTGAAACTTCCTCAGCCTTTTCAAAGCTGTATCTTAAGAACCAGGTCCAGGTGGAATTTGAAGGCAATTTATATTTATTTTTCTACATGGCAATGTACACTGTATTAATAGTTTCCTCCACAATCATAAAGAAATACTGATTGATGTGTAAGTGCTGTGGAACTATATAAGAAATAAATACATATATACAAATGTAGTTTTCTCTATTATTCTTTAGGCATCCACTAGCTACCTTTTTTCACCTGTTTTTCCGGGTTGGAGCTATTGTTGCGTATTTATTCTGTGATTGGTTCAGCAAAAGCTTTGTTACCTGCTTTCTATTATACTGCTCTTTCTTTCTTTTGACTTTTGGTCGTCAAGGTAAGGCTAAGGCTTTCTCATTGCTATAATGTTAATCCCTGATTTTAAATAAAACTTTACATTTTCATTGTAAGCAATTTTGTTAGGCCATATACACATACATGCAATCTGGTCGTATGGTTGTGGAATCGTAAATTTGCATTGGTCCGATAAAACATTTTCCATTAGGAAAAAATATCAGACAATCGGCCATACAAACTGAGGGCTCGTTCACACTACATCAGTTTGTATCCGTTTTTCAAACGCAGGTGCGTTTAAAAAATGGACAGGCAGTAAAACCCCATAGGATTTCATAATATTGTTTCACACTGCTGCATGATAATCCGTTCCAGTCCGTTTAAAAAACGCACTGCATGCAGCATTTCTGTCCGTTTTTCTATAGAAATCTATGGAATACACATTTAAAAAATGGATACAAATGTATAAAAAAAAAGCATACAACTGACAGAAACACCATGCTGTGCTTACTGTCAGTTTCTAGTGTGAACGAGCCCTGACTGACATACAATATCTGAATCTGAACTCTTTAAATAATACTAGCAGAAAGAGAGCAGCTTGTGTACTTTGCTTATAATTTACAACATTTTGTTTCATCAATACTATACTGTATTATAATTTTTAAAATCCACCCTCTAAAATCTAAGCAGATCCCCTTCCCCCAAAATACAATACTCCATTCGGTTTCTCCCAGCTGCCTCTTCTACATGTATGTATGTATATATGGAAATGTTCATATATATAGCGTCACTTGTGGACGCAGCACTGTACAATATATTAATACTAAAAGTAACCTCATAAATAGCTGGTACAGCTCTGAGAAGAGGCGTACCTAACCCTTTACGGAGGCAGCGGAACCTGGAGCAGGAACATCAGTCTGCATACAAGGTAAGGCTACTTTTAGACAAACCGCATAGCAGTTTGCTGAAAATTACCTGAGTGGTTCCCAATACAAAAGCGCTGCATGTAGCGTTCTCTATCAACAAATATATAGAACCGCTTAGGGTTGTGTTTTTCTGAAACTAGCCTTAGTGGTTAAATTTTGGGCGGGGTTGGACAATTTCATTAATAAGCATAACTAATTTACTATTTACCAATTCTATTATGCGCTAATAGTTTCACTTTAAGACATATTTATAACGTCCGTTAACTTTTCCGTGGGCGAGTTTCCCGCCGTTTTCACCAAAATCGATATTAACGGATTTATTAAAGGGCGTAACCCGGCCGCGAAAAGTTAAGGCCTCGTTAACATAATCTATTTATAAGCGGTGGTAACTGATGCGTGGTGATACTCTTGGCCGTTTCACTTCACCACCTTCAAGGTGGCGAAATTGGCCGAGATCGCCGGAGGTTGGGCGCTACACCCAACCTGCAGCGGGTGGTCGCAACCGCCACGGGAGCATGCTCACCAGCCACCACATGACCTTTTCTCAGCAGCCCCTCCCAGACCCCTGCCCATACTCTTGCAGGGAGGGGAAGGGAGGGAGGACCCGCTGGAGGGGTGGAGGGGGGACCCTCCAGTGGTGGTTTTGACAAGAGCTTTTTGGGGCTTAGGGGGTCCCACAGCTTGAACCAGGCCCCCCCTCCCCTATCAGGGCCTTTGCGGCTCTGGTAAGACCTCTTTGGGGCTTAAGGGTCCCGCAGCCCGAACCAGGACCCCTATTTCCAGGCCATATCAGGGCCCTTGCGGCCCTGTGAAGGGCCTTTGGGGCTTAAGGGGTCCTGCAGCTCGAACCAGAACCTCCCTCCCCAGCCCTATCAGGGCCTTTGCAGCATTACAAGTACCCCTGTGGCCTGACAAGGGATCTTTGGGGCTTAGGGGGTCCTGCCCCATACCGGGACTGGGCCCTTGCGGCACTGATAAGTGCCTTTGTTGGGGGTCTCGCAGCTTGAACAGGAATCTTAAAAGAGCCCTTGGGCGGCGTCTTTTTCTTCCATCCGGCGACACCTGCCCTGCTGAGGTCACCAACCCCAAGAGGTACCCCTGGCATTGGCACCGCCAGTTGCCAGCATCTTCTTTCTTCGTCTTCTGCCACCTACTGAGATGGCTTCTTAGCTCCACAGAGGATTGCAGTCTTTATATAGGTTTGCAGAAAGTCCTAATCAGATGCTGATTGTTCAATTTTTAATACAGGTATACAGTACTCAATCAATTTCAGAAATATGCTGCTGTACCACACTTCACCGCGGTAATGCTTTTCACGCCGATTTGCTTCGCCTTATAAATATCGTGAAAATTATATTTTGACGATTCCACGCTTCAGTTTAGTTTGTTATAGAGGATTACATTAGTATGTTTGTTCATTAAGTAAAAACTGAAAGCTATGTACACACATCCAACACACCGATGAGCCCAATGCCCGAGCATGTGACAAACTCAATCCATCTTTCCTTTCATAATCAGTGGCATAGTAGAAATAATGGACCACCTAGCAAAAATGTAATGGGGGCCCCCTCCAGCCCTAACTATAGCATATTGCAGGGGATTAATAAAAGTTCTATCGTTAAAAATGGTGCTAGTATGTAAATAAAATCTGATTGGTTTGGGCAAAAGTTGCACCATTTTTAACAATAAGACTTTTTATTGAATCTACCTGTATAGTGCTAACTGTATGAGCTTGAAATTATATCAGTGCTATAACAGTGAAGGCTGTTCACTGGAGCCCACCATTAGACTTACTAACAGCCCAATAATTATATTTAACGACTAGTATATCCTTAGTGTGCACTTTGGTAATGTAAGGATAGGGTTGTAGCAAATTACCTTAAAGGGCAAGTACAGCCATAAATTAAAAGTTACATACAGGTAAATCACCCCCCAAAACCCTAAACGTAATAGTTTAAAATCTGAAATATAGAAGTCTAACTGAAATCCTGCTAATGTCCTGTTTCCCTTGTTTCTGCTTCCTGGTTCTTCCAGTTAGTAACTGTCAGTTATGCATTTGACAGTTGACATCACAGCCAATGACTGAATGTTAATCCCCTGTCTGCCTCTTCTGAGCATGCTCAGGTCAGTACAGGTTTCTAAATTGTCAGTTTCATGAGGCATCTTGAAGCTAGCAGCAGGCGAAGTAATTAATTCATAGGGTAAACTATGATATAAACACATTTTTAAAGTGGCCATTCTTTCTAAAAGAGTTCTTATGAGGGTGGAGTGTTCCTTTAAAGGCTATCTAAACTGGAATTGCCCATTAATCTTTTTTGATTGCCCATTACTGCAAGCTATAATTTTTCCCAACTAACACTGTACTGTCGTTTGGCTGATTTGCCTCCTATTTCTTTAGATATCCAATCTGAAGCATTTTATATTTCAACTTTCAACAAGTGCCTTATTATTATAAACTCTTCTGATTTGTGCAGTTAGGAATGGTAGTTTGTATGTGTGAATTGCATTATGGGAAATTCCCTCTCCTGTGCGGCTCATAGTAAAGAGTCTGTAAAGAGTGGGAGGGAAAATACTTGGCATGAGCAAAACAAGTAATAGATTTAAGGCATGTGGCAACACACATACCTCATTTAATTATAGATTATATGGGCAAAGTGATTTTTTTTTAGTTTAAAGCCGAGGTACCTGTATTACCTGAAAAATTAGGAAAAAACTGATTGACTTGAGATAAGCTGAGGGTAGAAATTCTGACCACTGCTACCTTCTGATTCAGTATTGTTTTGAGGCTTAAGTTGCACTTTAAATGGACAGCAAAATTCCCAATATTCGGAAGCTACAACTCCCAGCATGCGTTGTTTCTGGGAGTTGTAGTTCCCAAACATCTGTATGGGAATACTTCTGTAATTTAAAAGGAAACTTAGCCTGCAGTGGGAGGCCCCCCTACCCCGAGAGGACGTCACTACTGACGTCAGCCAGCAAATCAACGGTACTTGCACAGCGTGGGCAGCCGTATTCAGTCAGTGAGGTACATTGATGCCGGTAAGGACCTTGACTCGAGTATAAGCCAGGTAAGGTTTTCAGGTTAATTTTAAAACCTGAAAATCTTGGCTTATACTACTGTATATACAGTACCCTTTAATTTGTATTATATAAGGGATAAGTTAAGGATATTAGAAGTCACAGAGAAGTTCCATGACAGGTCATAGACTACTAAGGACATGCAGCACATTTCTTGGTGTCTAGCATAATATACTGGGAGGAGGAGGTCAAATCTGTAGGCAGGCTTTTTACTGGAAGTATTATTTACTGATCAGAAGAGACCTTAATTTTACTTTATTATGTCTAGATTAAATATGAAATTATATTTTCCTTTCAGAATGTAACCGGAAGACTGTTAGTTGGATTACGTTGGTGGGAATCAGATGAATGAAGATGGAAAAAGCCACTGGATGATTTTTGAAGCAAAAAGGTAGTTGTTTTTTATTAGGATATTTCGCTAATCATTTGTGTTTTTTTGCATAAAGGTTGCATTTGAATTCTTTCTAAATGTATAAACTAACGTAAAATGTATTCTCAGAATGGCATTAGTGGCATAGTTTGAACTAGACATTTTTGTTGCAAGATGGGATTTTTTTTTCCTTTAAAGAATATATCCAGCAACAAAAATTACTTACTGTAACTTATTTTGTTTAACTGAAGTACAGGAGGTAAATGAGCTAGTCTTACCTCCCTCTCTTCAATTAAAACTATCAGGAGACAAGGGAAGACACAGAACTTACCCACGATGCGTGTACATTGTAAGGGGGTGTGGATGATGTTGGGATCTGTCAGAGGAAGCAGTGGAGGAGCGTGATCGCAGGTAAATTCTGTGTTCCCTTCTTTTTCCTTGGTTTAATTGAAGAACGGGAGGCAAGTAGCTTCTTTACATCCTGTACTTCAATTAAACTGAAATAAGTAAGTCACTTTATTTGTGGAGATACCCTTTATTGGCTTAAAAGAAATGTCCACCCTCAAAAGAAAATCTATACTTATACATTCCCACCTCTCTAAAACCAGAGATTGTTATAGTTACTTACCTCCCTATGGTCACTGTAGCCCATAATACCCTGCACATGAAAGCCAGTTCTTACACAGATGTTGTCTTTTTCTGGCTTGCAACAGTCAGTCACTGCCATGATGGTGATGTCAGTGTTTGTGTGGATAGGGAAGGTAAGTATAGATGCTCTTCCGGGGGTGGACATGCCGTTTAAAACCCTATTAGGAATACTAAATTAACAATATACATCTGGTATTTTAACCTTTTAAATTTATTACTATTACTGTATGTAACTGTACTGTACAGTCATTTGAAAGCAGTAATACTATGATAAATAGAAGATATTTTAAGGTAATACTGCATAATAATTATTTTGTGAAGAAGTGATGTATGTACACAAGTTTAGATTTAGGTTTAGATTGTAAGGACCAATGCTTAGATCTATCTAAAAACAGGCGCTTAGCAGTAGATCTACAGAGATGGGAGTGGGCATCTGGAAAGCATCTTGTGGCATTAAGCAATCTGTCAGGGTAAATCACTAAAGGTGGTTTGCGGACTCCTATACAGGTTAAGATGATGGCCAAAACATTTGTTCTTAGGCGCTAAGTGTGTTATAAGGCTTAAAGGGAAGTTCAGTGCAAAACATATGCTTTCAGAAAAAAGCAGTATTTTCCCATCCCAATGACCTTAATCTGCCCATTCAGCATTTTGTCTGTGTATAAATAAATGCAACCGAAATACTGACTTCTGTTTTGCATTATGGTCTTGCCCTTGACCCAGCGCCTGGGTTGATTCAGTAGCTCAGAGAGCATGTTTGACCTATCCAACAGCCAATAGTAGAAATTACTGTTAGGAACATTACAAGGATGTGGTGCATTCTGGAAGAAGGACGTTAGAACCTAAAATGTCAGCTCACTAATGTAAACAGCAAAGGGTATGAAATCAACTGATTTTTCAAATGGGAGAGAATATTGAATAAACTAAGAAGGCATTACACAAACAACAATTTAACAAATATTGATCATTACAACTGGACTGTCACTTTAAGCTTTGTAGATGATTTTGAATAAACAACCCCCGTCAAACAATGTTACACTTACATTGTGTCCTTATTACATGTATTTTTGGAAGCTCATTTGTGTATCTTATGTCTGTTTGCATGTTATATTTATTATTATATTAATGGAGGTGTTGTTTATGGTTCCAGCATAAATTGTTTTTGTATTTCAGTCTTCACCAACTAAATATACAGCAACAGAAGCTGAAGACGGATTTTTGGTTGGGTCTATATGTCCAATTATCTGGACAGGATTTTTCTTCAGCACATTGTTTTCACTAAAGTTAAAATGGTGGTAAGTAACCAGAAACCAGATTCTGATATTGCAGTGAACAAATAATGGCTTTGTAACTAAGAATTTCTATTAGGATTCTTTAAGACATTACTGCAGTGAACGATCAACAACCTGGAAATGTTTGTCCAATGTACTGTAGACTTCATAGGGAAAAACATATGGAGAAAGCATTTATTTCCCAATAATAAAGCAGCCTTTCATTTTGCAATCCATTATATCTCCTATTAAATACTTCCAGTGTTGTAGTAGGGTAATCATGCTATTTTGCTTTATACTGAAACTAATGTACCACTTTAGTGCTAGTATTTTTTTGTTACACCGCAGTGTTTTGAGAACTAAATGTACCACTTTAGTGCTAATATTTGTTACAACCGCAGTGATAGAGAGAAGAATACATTGTGTGTACTTCATAGGAAGAATAAATTTCCTTTACTGTATTGAAAGGATACATTTCCTGGACGGTATAGGAAGGACATTTGTGTACTGCATAGGAAGAATACATTTTGTGTACTTTATAGGAAGATACATTTCCTTACTTACGTAAGGTATAGGAAGGAATATTTTGTGTACTGTATTGGAAGAATATTGAATTTACTGTATAGGAAGGATCCTATACAGGATCCACAGCAGTCATATCGAACAACACCAAAATCAGTAAAAGAGAAAGTAGAGGAAAAGCAGGCTAGTCTAAAACGTAACATTTATTAAAGGGCATGTCCACCCCCCAAAACTAAAATTTAACCCTTACTGGCCCACATCAAGTAGTTAAAAACAATCCTTACCTTACATTCCTGCTCAAAATAGTTCCCCTGCGTGCCCCTCCAAGTCCAGGAAACTGCTGTGAAGGAGCAGTGGTGCTCATGCTGTTGCCTGAGACTTCCTCAACCTCATCAAGGTTGAGGCATGCTCAGTGCAGCCCTCCCTGCCTCTCAGCCAATCACGGACGCGGCTGCCGATCCCGCCCCTGCTTTCAATTCCATGCAAGCAGAGGGCCTGAACACTGCAGCAGGGGAGAGAGGGCAGGAATAAGAATTGGGGGACTTTCTAACAATTATATTAATGCGGTTGGGTGGGGGAGCATGCCCTACCACATATCAAAAGTTAAATTTTGGGGTGGACATGACCTTAATAATAACACCTTAAAAAAGTATCAAAAAGCATGATAAATTAAAAGATAGTGCAATAAGTGGTCAAATATATATAGGTCAATAAGTAAATCATGTACAGGTACACTGATTAATCTCCCCACCCACATCAACATTGCAGGAACACCCATAGTAACCAAAATATCTGTACAGTCCGTGCAAGGACAGTCAGGATTTGCAGAGTAACAAGGTAGAAATGCACAGCCAGTGCGAGTAACTGGTAACAGAGAGGTGGTACAGCGGATGGGGGAGCAACCCAAATGCGTTAGGCTCCTGAAGGAGCTTTATCAATGGCACTAGCGACGGCATCCCGTAGGCATCCTTTAAACCCATTGACCAATCAATAAACCGTGACGTAACAATATCACGTGTCGACCACAAACCAATCGGGTTAAAGTGATGACCCGAACTCTGCAAATGATACATCTATGTTAGTGTTACTAAAACCTAGTATCCAACAACATAGCATTTAACTTCTTATAGGCACTTGTGATTGCTGGAATATCTCTTCAGTTGCAAATCTTTATGGCTATATCCACTGCAAAACAGGAGGCAACAAATGTGGGAAAAACAACATCGAGGTTCCTGTCCCCGCAACTATTCCAAAGAGTAAGTGATACAGTCTATCTAACTGCACCACTTAAAATGAAAGCATTTTGTGTAGCTGAGGTCATAGTGATTTAGGTCTTCACCCTGAGTACAGCATAATGGAAAGGACATTTGCTTTTATTTACTTTTAAGTCCATCACTAAGGAATTAAGTAAGAGAGGCATCAGACCTCCCCTAATCATAACAAGAGAACCGACTTCTAGGCAAATTTCCATGTTTCCATGCCTCTTTAGGAAATGCCCACCTTTAGCTGGTGACTGGCACATGCATGTACCAGTCACTGTGGGCAAATTATAGTTGCCCACAGTTGTGGAGTTTGAATAAGACATATACGTCCATTTAGTTAAAACTTTAACCCATAACTAGCAGTTGATCTATAGTAAGGCAACAAAAAAATCTAAATGCAGTACAATATACCATGCTTATTTACTCAATCTCTCAAAACCCTTCTACTGTAGGCCACAGTAAGTGCGAACTCGCCTTGTGGTAGCGCGGCCGTGTCTGGTGTCACCAACATTTTAAAATGTATTGAAAATATTTAGGTAAAATCATTATAATTACTGGTATTAGAGAACTAAATGAATGGTTTGAATTTTGCTCATTTAATGCTGTGGTTATGCTGTTTTCTGCCTTTAAAGCTCTTGACATTTTCCTCTACAGACACTTTAAATTAAACCGACGAAGCTATTGGATCTGTGCCCTTATGACAAAAATATCATGGATAACAAGACAACAGAATAGAATACTAAATACAATAGTTTATCATCAGATTAAAGGTTAACTTACACATATTAGTGCCTTAATTTTATTTCATATCAGATTGTTTGTTTTACACCACTATTAGTATTTTGTTTATCCCTATAAATTTACATTTTTCAACCAAGTCTCGATTTCATGTATTAAAATAATTGGTTATTTTTTATGCTCCAGCTGAACTTTTTGCCTATAACATTCTACTAGTAAAGCGGACAATCATTACGGACTTTGCTAGTGCATTAAGGAATTATTGCTTGCTTTTGATTTTTGATACGTATGGATCACATAAACCAACATAAAACAAATTTACACCAGAATTATTTTTTTTTACTAAAAATGTTTCACAAATTTACACTACTCAACATTATACTGATTAGACCAGGGGTGCCCAACCTGTCCCATGCTGGGGTGTGTAGCCCTTGCCCTGATCTAGGCAGCTACGCACCCCCGGGGCCGCAAAAAATCTTCTTGGCCAGGCCACAGTTTGGTCATCACAGGATTAGACATTTGGTATGAGATGAATGTCCAATCATTGTGATGGTCTAGAGGAGCAGCAGTTTTAACTTCTGACATTCCCAGAAGGATCATCTTTGTGACGTAATTCCGATACTATTACGATAATGATAACGATTGCAAAAAGGCTCGAACATGGAAGGTAAGTTTGGTGAATTACCAGAACTAGACTTTATATACAAAGATATTTTACCTTCTCCTTTAATCTTTACTACTCAATATATCTGTCCACAAGATGTGATCTAGAATGTTACGCCTATGACTAAATGCGTCTTACACATGAAAACAAATCAGGCTAGAGTAGAAATGTAGATTGTTGATGACGAATAAAGACAGTGACATATAAGTCTTGCAACTTCCTACTAACACATTTTTTGATCCGCTAACAATCTAATATTAAGCAAACCATTGGATACAACACTAAAGGGAAGAGATAAATATGTTCCTTTTAAAGCTTACATTGTCTCCATGTAAAACTCTGAGGTGTGGCTAAACAATCCATTTGACGATTCCATTACAAAACAGGAGTGGGGATTATGCAAGTACCGATATACTCGAGTGATAAGCCGAGATTTTTGGTTTAAAAAAAACCTAAAAACCTTGCCTCGGCTTATACTCGAGTCACATGGCAAATCTGCAGGAAAAAAAAAGTTTTTCACTTACCGGTTCCAGCCCATTAGGTCACAGCCTCCTTGGACACCGGGAGGAAGCTTGCACACGGGAGGGAGCTTGGACACAGGGAGGGAGAACAACCGCTGCATAGGACTACGGGGAATGTGCACGCAGGCACGTTAGGCGGGGGGTGCGCCGTTACGTAAGCTCTGGTACCTGTACTGTACTGCCGGAATGGAGGAGCAGGGAAGTAGCGAGTCTTCGATGCTCCTGCCGGTCTGTGGGACCGGTAAGTTATCATTTACATGCTTGTTTAAATCCAATGTTGAATGGGTATATAATAATTACTGAAATATACTGGTAATGCAGTGGTGCTGTGTCTGGGGATGATATTATGCAGCCCTTATGCACGGATTCAGAGTGTGACTATATTCCTGTAATACTGGCAGGTGTGTGCTCTACGGACAGATTGTGAGCAGCACGATAATGTTAGTTACGAGGTCAGAGATTATATTCATTCTTAATTTTAAACTTTTTTTTTACTGTATATGGGCTAATTATGCCTTTGGGGGTTCAGAGTTGCCAATACAAATGTTAGGAAACTACAACTCCCAGCATGCTTTGATTGCTGGGAGTTGTAGTTTCCAAACATCTGGAGAGCCTCAGAGTTACAGAGTTGGGAAAGGTAAATTTTGTGGTGATAATTTCTACCCTCGGCTTTACTCGAGTCAATCAGTTTTTAAATTTTTCAGGTAAAAATTGGTACCTCGGCTTATAATCGGGTCGGCTTATACTCGAGTATACGGTACTTTTATTTATTTTGCCTTATTTACATTTCTATATACTTTAACGTCATTACTACATATTTGTTAATATTGATATAATATTTATTTAGTGCTTAAAACACACAAACACTGTTCCTATGTATATTACTTTTACCTTCCCCTACAACATAGTACGTCCAAAAAACCAATGTATTCCCCATGAATTATAAATGTATTATATAATATAAGGTATATATATAATTGAATGAGACAAATTGTTGCACTCAAAAGGTCTTTTTGAGGTTACATATATTTTTTTAAAGTTGTTTAAACTACAGACGCGAATAGTAATTTAATTATAATAAATCACGTATAACAGTTGTCTACAAACCAATTATTGAGTTATTTGTTGAACTGTCAATATTTACCATTATGTTTAACAAAACACCAGTCACCTAAACTAAAGTTAATTGTAGTTGAAACTCTCCCTAGCACAGTTTATGGAACAGGCTGTTGGGAGAGTACAGTCCAGTCAGCTCTTCCTGTCACAATATTTTGAATTCTACAGGGAAAAAAAAAAAGCAAAAACAGGAAAATGCTCCACTATAAAAATGGATATTATTTAATAATTTGCAGGTAAAATACAAAATATTTTACATATGCAAAACATTTTTTTAATTTTCAATGTTTACATGAATAGAATAATACTGTATGACAACTTGTAAGCAACTATTAAGGAACCAGGCCACATAGTCAAATGATATCTTAAAATACGTAAAATAAGAACCCAAAAACTGCGATCTATACCCTAACCCTGTATATGGTGATGGTCACATTGTGCATAGACTGAGATATACCCCACACTGTACAGAGAGGTCACACTGTGTTTAAGACTCAGATTCCCCACACTGTACGGTGATGGTCACACTGTGTGTCAAAACTGATGCTACCCCACCTGTATGGGATGGCCATAAGGACAGTAACAGGCCACACTGCTTGTTAAGACTGAGACTAGCCCACACTGTATGGTGATGGTCACACGTGTTAATAACTGAGACTACCCCCACCTGTATGGTGAAGGTCACACTGTGTGTTAAGACGGGACTACCCCACACTGTATGGTGAAGGTCACACTGTGTATTAGAACTGACACTACCACCCACCCTGTATGGTGATGGTCGCACTGTGTGTTAAGACTGGAGACACCCACACTGTATTGTGATGGTCACACTGTGTTGTGAAGACTGAGACTACTCCACACTGTATGGTGATGGTCCACTGTGTGTTAAGATTGAGACTACCCCCACACTGTATAGTGTGATGGTCACACTGTGTGTTAAGGCTGTGACTACCCACACTGTATGGTGATGGTCAAATGGTGTGTTAGAGTGTGAGACTACCTCACACTGTATGGTGATGGTCACACGTGTTAAGACTGAGACTACCCCACACTGTATATGGTGATGGTCACAATGTGTGTTAAGACTGACTACCCCACACTGTATATTTTGGTTTCACGCTGTTGTTAAGACTGAGACTACCCCAGACGGTCGGTGATGGTCAAGCGTGTGTTAAGACTGAGACTACCCCACACTGCTATGTGATTTCAGCTGTGTGTTAAGACTGAGACTACCCCCACACTGTAATGGTGATGGTCACCTGTGTGTTAAGACTGAGACTACCCACACACTGTATGGTGATGGTCAAGCCATGTGTTAAGACTGAACTACCCCACACTGTATAGGGTGATGGTCACACTGTGTGTGTGATGACGGAACTACCCCACACGGTATATGGTGATGGTCACTACACTGTGCATTAAGACTGAGACTACCCACACACTGTACAGAGAAGGTCACACTGTGTGTTAAGCTCAGACTACCCCACACTGTAGGTGATGTCACTCGTGTGTCAAGACTAGGCTACCCCACGCTGTATGTGATGGTCCACACTGTGGTTAAGACTGAGACTACCCACAATGTAAAAAAAAAAAACTGAGACTACCCCACACTGTATGGTGATGGTCACACTGTGTGTTAAGACTGAGACTACCCTACCCTGTATATGGTGATGGTCACACTGTGCATTAAGACTGAGATTACCCCACACTGTACAGAGAAGGTCACACTGTGTGTTAAGACTTAGACTACCCCACACTGTACGGTGATGGTCACACTGTGTGTCAAGACTGAGGCTACCCCACACTGTATGGTGAGGGCCATAAGGACAGTATACGGTCACACTGCTTGTTAAGACTGAGACTACCCCACACTGTATGGTGATGGTCACACTGTGTTAATACGGAGACTACCCCACACTGTATGGTGAAGGTCACACTGTGTGTTAAGACTGAGACTACCCCACACTGTATGGTGAAGGTCACACTGTGTATTAAGACTGACACTACCCCACACTGTATGGTGATGGTCACAGTCGTTGACCTCACCATACAGTGTGGAGTAGTCCTCATCTTAACACACAGTGTGACCTTCACCATACAGTGTGGGGTAGTCTCAGTATTAACACAGTGTGACCATCACCATACAGTGTGGGCTAGTCTCAGTCTTAACAAGCAGTGTGGCCTTGTACTGTCCTTATGGCATCACCATACAGTGTGGGGTAGCCTCAGTCTTGACACACAGTGTGACCATCACCGTACAGTGTGGGTAATCTGATTCTTAACACACAGTGTGACCTTCTCTGTACAGTGTGGGGTAATCTCAGTCTTAATGCACAGTGTGACCATCACCATATACAGGGTAGGGTAGTCTCAGTCTTAACACACAGTGTGACCATCACCATACAGTGTGGGGTAGTCTCAGTCTTAACACAGTGTGACCATCACCATAACAGTGTGGGGGTAGTCTCAGTCTTAACACACTGGCTTGACCATCAACCAACAGTGTGGGGTAGTCTCAGTCTTAACACAGTGTGACCATCACCATTACAGTGTGGGGGTAGTCTCAGCTTTAACACATGGCTTGACCATCACCTACAGTGTGGGGTAGTCTCAGTCTTAACACACGCGTGACCATCACCATATACAGTGTGGGGTAGTCTCAGTCTTAACCCACGGCTTGACCATCACCGTACAGTGTGGAGTAGCTCGGTTTTAACACCACTGTGACCACACCATCAGTTGTGGGGTAGTCTGAGTCTTAACACACACTTGTGACCATCACACATATACAGTGTGGGGTAGTCTCGTCTTAACACACAGTGTGACCATCACCATACAGTATGGGGTAGTCTCAGTCTCACACCCATATGACCATCACCATACAGTGTGGGGTAGTTCTTAGCCTTAACACACAGTGTGACCATCACCATACAGTGTGGGGTAGTCTTAGCCTTAACACACAGTGTACCATCCCCATACAGTGTGGGGTAGTCTCAGCCTTAACACCAGTGTGACCATCACCATATACAGTGTGGGGTAGTCTCAGTCTTACACACAGCATAAATCACCATATGCAGTGTGGGGTAGTCTCAGTCTAAAACACGGCTTGACCATCACCGTACAGTGTGGGGTAGTCCCAGTCTTAATACCCAGTGTGACCTTCACCATACAGTGTGGGTAGTCTCAGTCTTACACACAGTGTGACCTTCACCATACAGTGTGGGGCAGTCTCAGTATAAAACAGTGTGCCCATATACTGTCCTTATGGCCATCACCATACAGTGTGGGGTAGTATCAGTGTTACACACAGGTGGGCCTTGTACTGTCCTTATGGCCATCACCATCACCAGCCTCAGTCTTGACACACATTGTGACCATCACCGTACAGTGTGGGGTAGTCTGAGTCTTAAACACCAGTGTGACCTTCTCTGTACAGTGTGGGGTAGTCTCTCTTAACGCACAGTGTGACCATCACCATATACAGGTTAGGGTAGTCCATGTCTTAACATACAGTGTGACCATCACCATACATTGTGGGGTAGTCTCACCCTTAAACCACAGTGTGACCATCACCCATATACAGTTGTGGGGTAGTCTCAGTCTTACCACACAGTGGGACCATCACCATACGAGCGTAGCGGAGCAAAGGTAAGTTCCAGGTCCCCCGAGCGTAATATTATTCACAGGGAGGTGAGAATAAGCGTTCTCACCTCCCTGTGAATATAGAAACGAATGGCAAATGTTGCTTTTAGGGGTTTAGTGTTCCTTTAAGCTGGGTACACACAGTAACGATAAAGCCCCGATACCGTTGGATCCATTATTGTGTACCTTCATTTCCCGAAGGACGCGTGGCCGCCCAACGATCAGGACGGCCGAACGCTCGTTCGGGAAAGACTGAATATTTCCATCGGCCTTGCTAGACTCCCTATAGAGGAGTCTAGCGCGGCCGAGGGAAACACCCAGTCCGAGCGTTCTCCCTATGATGTTCATAGGGAGACGCTCGGGACTGTGTGTATGCAGATCTTTGAAAGATGGCAGACAGGATCTTGCAGATCCTGTCTGTCATCTTTCGAAATCTGTACTGTGTACCTAGCTTTACCCAGACTCGCTGGGCAAATATATGGAGGTAAAGTCGCGCTAAACGGTTTGCGCAACTTTAACTCCATATTTGCACCGGATGCGCAATTTACTCAAAAATCACCCACGCACCCGACACCGCAATTTATATCGTGTTTGCGCTAGTTTTAGCGCAGGACTTTAACGCCAGCAAATAGCTTGCATTAAAATCCCGCTTACTGGGATTTACCACATTCACAAAGGGCATTAAAATCGCGGAAGGAGCATTACCCACAGCATATGGGCACTGGTAAATGAGCCTGAGTGTATTGTATTGTATATGTTTATTTATATAAGCCACTGGGACGCAGCGCTGTACATTATTAGAATACAATAAAGTCATACATGGGGATAAATACATAATAGTTCAGTACATAAATATATAACTTATATAAATAGAAGTGCTAGGCTTTGCCACAAGACGTATGAGGCCCCTGCCCCGTAGAGCTTATAATCTAGTTAGTGTGACCTTATACTGTCCTTATGGCCATCACCATACAGTGTGGGGTAGTCTCAATCTTAACACAGTGTGACCTGGTACTGTCCTTGTGGCCATCATCATACAGTGTGGGGCAGTCTCAGTCTTACTCACAGAGTGACAGGAAACCATTATGGGGCTTTGGTCACTGCATTACAAAGGCTGGTGGTCCTGCCTGTATCCCCATGTAATGTCTTTATTCTATCCCTCCACTTCTCACAGCCATGGGAGACAGAGTTTATTTTAATAGGTTCGCACAGGTAATAATAATTATCTACCCAATCGACCAAATGATATTTTGGTCCAGTGATTTTGAACCTTGGCTCTCCAGATGTTATTCATTCAACAATGCATGCTGGAAGTTGTAGTTTCCAAACATCTTGAGCGCCAAGGTTAGACACTTTGAAATAAAGGTGTGGCATTTCCATATATACAGTTTTTCATAAATAGGCAATAATGTATGGGGTATGTCAGTAGTGGTTTTCTCTATAGCCCACATGATCCTTTGCATCAAAATTTCCCACTGCTGCTTTTAATCCTGACCATGAGCTAACCAATCATTTAAAGGGCGAATTCAACCCCACTCCAATTTTCCTTTAGATGCAGACCCCCAAACCCCAAGTCCGCTATTTATCCCGCTCTGCACAGCACCAGAACAGAGGGGGCCATCTCATCCTCAAGCTGTAACAGCCTACTTGCTGGCCTTGGCGGAAGCTGCCACCGTAAAGGACCAGGAGGTGTAAGCAGAGATCAGTGCGAATAGTGGTCTTTATATAAGGTAGTATAGTTACTTGTAGTTTGTGGTTGTGTGCAGTTGAATTTTATTTGGACTGTGCTGGTCAAACTTTACATTTAGGACTAGGCACACTGCCGGGAATTGGTTGCATTTTGCGCATGCCAGTGGGGGCAATGTAGTTGGCCCCGCTGCATTGCTCTTTGTCCATTATCATAATGCATTCACACTTTTAGTGCAGATCGTATGGGTTGTGATAAGACACTATTGGACCAATCTTTAGCACAACACAATGCGTTTCTGTTGCGTGGCCTCAGCTTTAACCTGTCCTGTGTGATGAGCTACCACTTGCTATAGACAGTAAGGCTGAGGCACACTATGGCAGACGGTAAATATGCAGGCATGCCTTACTGTTTATTTGCGCTGCGATCCGAACATGTTGCACCTATGGGAGCACATGCTATCACTACTTTTTTCGAATTGCATGCTCTCCCATAGAGCAACATTGTGCTCTCTAAGCGGAACACATCACAGCGCACCTAGTTTTACCAACCATTAGCTAACACTAGCGTGCGCTTTTTAACCACAATTGGATCGCCTGTTAAAACGCACTAATTTAGCCTTGCCCTAAATAAGACGTTAGGCCTAGTAAAAAGTGATTTCTTTGCTTGACCACTGCCAATGTCTATCTGCTGTCACAACTTGAAAATAACCATAGGTAGATTAATTAGGAAAAATAGAGTTCTTATTCTGTGCAAATTGTAATTGCAGGTTATTGTTGATGATACAGAGATGTTTCTCTAGATATGGCAATGAAGAGGAACTAGCTCTGCGGAAAGCAAAGATTAGGTATGTTCTTTACATGAATTTATTTTCTATGTTTGATCCTGTCCTAAACAAATCTATGTTTATTGCCCCCGCGTTATTTGAATAAAGCTTTGTATCACTTGAAATTCAGTCTGGTTCCCAGTTCCTGTTAAAGGTCATTTCTACCACAAAATTATATTGTAAGTCCATGTAGAAATCTGGCCAAACCTTAAAACCATTCTATTCCGAAAATGAAGCTCACACTGCTGCAATTCAGCTGGATCCCTGCATGATATCCCTGCTTTACTGAGCACAGTGAAATCTCAGAGAGCTTTTCGTGTGCTCAGTTGAGCTTTCACTCAGCCCCCTACCTAAAGCCATAAAAAAGTGTTCAGATGTTGCATGTATTGGGCTGATAACTCACTTCTGACAATGCAAGTATAATAGTTTTAAGTTTTTCACACTCGTTACCTTCTGTTGTAATGTTTCCTCAGCCTGAAACTTCCTCAGCCTTTTCAAAGCTGTATCTTAAGAACCAGGTCCAGGTGGAATTTGAAGGCAATTTATATTTATTTTTCTACATGGCAATGTACACTGTATTAATAGTTTCCTCCACAATCATAAAGAATACTGATTGTATGTGTAAGTGCTGTGGAACTATATAGAAATAAATACATATATACAATGTAGTTTTCTCTATTATTTCTTTAGCACTCCACTAGCTACCTTTTTTCACCTGTTTTTCCGGGTTGGAGCTATTGTTGCGTATTTATTCTGTGATTGGTTCAGCAAAAGCTTTGTTACCTGCTTTCTTATTATACTGCTCTTCTTCTTTCTTGACTTTTGGTCAGTCAAGGTAAGGCTAAGGCTTTCTCATTGCTATAATGTTATAACCCTGATTTTAAATAAAACTTTACATTTTCATTGTAACAATTTTGTTGAGGCCATATACCACATACATGCAATCTTGGTCGTAGGGTTGTGGATCGTACATTTGCATTGGTCCGATAAAACATTTTCCATTAGGAAAAAATATCGACAATCGGCCATACAAACTGAGGGCTCGTTCACACTACATCAGTTTGTATCCGTTTTTCAAACGCAGGTGCGTTTAAAAAAATGGACAGGCAGTAAAACCCCATAGGATTTCATAATATTGTTTCACACCTGCTGCATTATAATCCGTTCCAGTCCGTTTAAAAAACGCACTGCATGCAGCATTTCTGTCCGTTTTTTCTATAGAAATCTATGGAATACACATTGTTAAAAAATGGATACAAATGTATAAAAAAAAAGCATACAACTGACAGAAACACATGCTGTGCGTTACTGTCAGTTTCTAGTGTGAACGAGCCCTGACTGACATACAATATCTGAACTGACCTCTTTAATATATACCTAGCAGAGAAGAGACAGCTTGTGTCTTTGCTTTATAATTCAACATTTTGTTTCATCAATACTATACTGTATTATATTTTCTAAAATCCACCCTCTAAAATCTAAGCAGATCCCCTTCCCCCAAAATACAATACTCCAGTTCGGTTTTCTCCAGCTGCCTCTTCTACATGTATGTATGTATATATGGAAATGTTCATATATATAGCGTCACTTGTGGACGCAGCACTGTACATATATTAATACTAAAATGTAACCTCATAAATAGCTGGTACAGCTCTGAGAAGAGGCTTACCTAACCCTTTACGGAGGCAGCGGAACCTGGAGCGAACATCAGTCTGCATCAAGGTAAGGCTACTTTTAGACAAACCGCATATGCAGTTTGCTGAAAATCCTGAGTGGTTCCCAATCAAAAGCGCTGCATGTAGCGTTTCTCTATCAACAAATAATAGAACCGCTTAGGGTTGCTGTTTTTCTGAAACTGCCTTAGTGGTTAAATTTTGGGCCGGGTTGGACAATTTCATAATAAGCATAACTAATTTACTATTTACCAATTCTATTATGCGCTAATAGTTTCACTTTAAGACATATTTATCTTCCGTTAACTTTTCCGTGGGCGAGTTTCCCGCCGTTTTCACCAAAATCGATATTAACGCGATTTATTAAAGGGCGTAACCCGGCCGCGAAAAGTTAAGGCCTCGTTAACATAATCTATTTAAACGGTGGTAACTGATGCGTGGTGATACTCTTGGCCGTTTCACTTCACCACCTTCAAGGTGGCGAAATTGGCCGAGATCGCCAGGTTGGGGCGCTACAACCCAACCTGCAGCGGGTGGTCGCAACCGCCACGGAGGCATGCTCACCAGCCACCACTGACCTTTCTCATCAGCCCCTCCCAGACCCCTGCCCCATACTCTTGCAGGGAGG
Organism: Hymenochirus boettgeri; assembly: GCA_019447015.1. Taxonomy (NCBI): domain Eukaryota; kingdom Metazoa; phylum Chordata; class Amphibia; order Anura; family Pipidae; genus Hymenochirus; species Hymenochirus boettgeri. The sequence goes on from CM033477.1 coordinate 61,490,155, forward strand.
GGAAGGGAGGACCCGCTGGAGGGGTGGAGGGGACCCTCCAGTGGTGGTTTTGACAAGAGCTTTTTGGGGCTTGGGGGTCCCCACAGCTTGAACCAGGCCCCCCCTCCCCTATCAGGCCTTTGCGGCTCTGGTAAAGCTCTTTGGGGCTTAAGGGGTCCGCAGCAGCCCGAACCAGGACCCTATTTCCAGGCCATATCAGGGCCCTTGCGGCCCTGTGAAGGCCTTTGGGGCTTAAGGGGTCCTGCCAGCTCGAACCAGAACCTCCCTCCCCAGCCCTATCAGGGCCTTTGCAGCACTACACAAGTACCCCTGTGGCCCTGACAAGGGATCTTTGGGGCTTAGGGGGTCCTGCCCCCATACCGGGACTGGGCCCTTGCGGCACTGATAAGGCCTTTGTTGGGGGTCTCGCGCTTGAACAGGAATCTTAAAAAAGCCCTTGGGCGGCGTCTTCTTTCTCCATCCGGCGACACCTGCCCTGCTGAGGTCACCAACCCCCAAGAGGTACCCCTGGCATTGGCACCGCAGTTGCCAGCATCTTCTTCTTTCTTCTGTCTTCTGCCACCTACTGAGATGGCTTCTTAGCTCCACAGAGGATTGCAGCTCTTTATATAGGTTTGCAGAAGTCCTAATCAGATGCTGATTGTTCAATTTTTATACATGGTTATACAGTACTCAATCATTTCAGAAATATGCTGCTGTACCACACTTCACCGCGGTAATGCTTTTCACGCCGATTTGCTTCGCCTTTATAAATATCGTGAAAATTATATTTTGACGATTCCACACTTCAGTTTAGTTTGTTATAGAGGATTACATTAGTATTGTTGTTCATTAAGTAAAAACTGAAAGCTATGTACACACATCCAACACCACCGATGAGCCCAATGCCCGAGCATGTGACAAACTCAATCCATCTTTCCTTCATATCAGTGGCATAAGTAGAAATAATGGGACCACCTAGCAAAAATGTATGGGGGCCCCCTCCAGCCCTAACTATAGCATATTGCAGGGAGATTCAATAAAAGTTCTTATCGTTAAAAATGGTGCTAGTATGTAAAATAAAATCTGATTGGTTTGGGCAAAAGTTGCACCATTTTTAACAATAAGACTTTTTATTGAATCTACCTGTATGTGCTAACTGTATGAGCTTGAAATTATATCAGTGCTATAACAGTGAAGGCTGTTCACTGGAGCCCACCATCTTTAGACTTACTAACAGCCCAATAATTATATTTAACGACTTTTATATCCTTAGTGTGCACTTTTGGTAATGTAAGGATAGGGTTGTAGCAAATTACCTTAAAGGGCAATTACAGCCATAAAATTAAAAGTTACATACAGGTAAATCACCCCCCAAAACCCTAAACGGTAATAGTTTAAAATCTGAAATATAGAAGTCTAACCTGAAATCCGCATAATGTCCTGTTTCCCTTGTTTCTGCTTCCTGGTTCTTCCAGTTAGTAACTGTCAGTTATGCATTTGACAGTTGACATCACAGCCAATGACTGAAGTTAATCCCCTGTCTGCCTCTTCTGAGCTGCTCAGGCTCAGTACAGGTTTCTAAATTGCTCAGTTTCCATGAGGCATCTTGAAGCATGCAGGCAGACAGTAATTAATTCATAGGGTAAACTATGATATATCACACCATTTTAAAGTGGCCATTCTTTCTAAAAGATTTCTTAGGGGTGGAGTTGTCCTTTAAAGGCTATCTAAACTGGAATTGCCCATTAATTCTTTTTTGATTGCCCATTACTGCAAGCTATAATTTTTCCCAACTAACCACTGTACTGTCGTTTGGCTGATTTGCCTCCTATTTCTTTAGATTCCAATCTGAAGCATTTTATATTTCAACTTTCAAACAGTGCCTTATTATTATAAACTCTTCTGATTTGTGCAGTTAGGAATGGTAGTTTGTATGTGTGATTGCATTATGGGAAATTCCTCTTCCTGTGCTGGCTCATAGTAAAGAGTCTGTAAAGAGTGGGAGGGAAATACTTGGCATGAGCAAAACAAGTAATAGATTTAAGGCATGTGGCAACACACATACCTCATTTAATTATAGATTAATATGGCAAAGTGATTTTTTTTAGTTTAAAGCCCGAGGTACCTGTATTTACCTGAAAAATTAGGAAAAAACTGATTGACTTGAGTATAAGCTGAGGGTAGAAATTCTGACCACTGCTACCTTCTGATTCAGTATTGTTTTGAGGCTTAGTTGCACTTTAAATGGACAGCAAAATTCCCAAATATTCGGAGACTACAACTCCCAGCATGCGTTAGTTTTCTGGAGTTTAGTTCCCAAACATCTGTATGGGATTACTTCTGTTAATTTAAAAGGAAACTTAAGCCTGCAGTGGAGAGGCCCCCCTCCCCCGAGAGGACGTCACTACTGACGTCAGCCGCAAATCAACGGTACTTGCACAGCGTGGGCAGCCGTATTCAGTCAGTGAGGTACATTGATGCCGTAAGGACCTTGACTCGAGTATAAGCCGGTAGGTTTTCAGGTTATTTTAAAACCTGAAAATCTTGGCTTATACTACTGTATATACAGTACCCTTTAATTTGTATTATATAAGGTAAGTTAAGGATATTAGAAGTCACAGAGAAGTTCCATGACGGTCATAGACTACTAAGGACATGCAGCACATTTCTTGGTGTCTAGCATAATATACTGGGAGGAGGAGGTCAAATCTGTAGGCAGGCTTTTTACTGGAAGTATATTTACTGATCAGAAGAGACCTTAATTTTACTTTATTATGTCAGATTAAATATGAAATTATATTTTCCTTTCAGAATGTAACCGGAAGACTGTTAGTTGGATTACGTTGGTGGAATCAGATAGATGAAGATGGAAAAAGCCACTGGATTTTTGAAGCAAAAAAGGTATTTTGTTTTTTATAGGATATTTCGCTAATCATTGTGTTTTTTTGCATAAAGGTTGCATTTGAATTCTTTTTTTTTTTTTTTTTTTACATTGTGGGTAGTCTCAGTCTTAACCACAGGTGTGACCATCACATACAGCGTGGGGTAGCCTAGTCTTGACACACGAGTGACCATCACCTACAGTGTGGGGTAGTCTGAGTCTTAACACACAGTGTGACCTTCTCTGTACAGTGGTGGGTAGTCTCAGTCTTAATGCACAGTGTGTGACCATCACCATATACCGTGTGGGTAGTCTCCGTCTATCACACACACAGTGTGACCATCACCCTATACAGTGTGGGGGTAGTTCAGTCTTAACACAGGCTTGACCATCACCATACAGTGTGTGGGTAGTCTCAGTCTTAACACACAGGTGACCATCACCATTACGTGGGGGTAGTCTCAGTCTTAACACACAGCATGAAATCACATATGCAGTGTGGGGTAGTCTCAGTCTTAACACACGCTTGACCATCACCGTACGTCTGGGGTAGTCTCAGTCTTAACAAACAGCGTGAAACCAAAATATTACAGTGTGGGGTAGTACTGTCTTAACACACATTGTGACCATCACCATATACAGTGTGGGGTAGTCTCAGTCTTAACTACGTTGTGACCATCACCATACAGTTGTGGGTAGTCTCACACATCTAACACACCGATTTGACCATCACATACAGTGTGGGTAGTCCAGCCTTAACACACAGTGTGGACCATCACACATACAGTGTGGGGGTAGTCTCAATCTTAACACACAGTGTGACCATCACCATAACAGTGTGGAGTAGTCTCAGTCTTACAACACAGTGTGACCATCACCAATACAGTGTGGGGTGTCTCCAGTCTTAAACACACAGTGCGACACTGTGTATTAAGACTGACACTACCCCACACTGTATGGTGATGGTCGCACTGTGTGTTAAGACTGAGACTACCCCACACTGTATTGTGATGGTCACACTGTGTGTTAAGACTGAGACTACTCCACACTGTATGGTGATGGTCACACTGTGTGTTAAGATTGAGACTACCCCACACTGTATATGGTGATGGTCACACTGTGTGTTAAGGCTGTGACTACCCCACACTGTATGGTGATGGTCAAACTGTGTGTTAAGTGTGAGACTACCTCACACTGTATGGTGATGGTCACACTGTATGTTAAGACTGAGACTACCCCACACTGTATATGGTGATGGTCACAATGTGTGTTAAGACTGAGACTACCCCACACTGTATATTTTGATTTTCACGCTGTGTGTTAAGACTGAGACTACCCCAGACTGTACGGTGATGGTCAAGCGTGTGTTAAGACTGAGACTACCCCACACTGCATATGGTGATTTTCATGCTGTGTGTTAAGACTGAGACTACCCCACACTGTATATGGTGATGGTCACGCTGTGTGTTAAGACTGAGACTACCCCACACTGTATGGTGATGGTCAAGCCATGTGTTAAGACTGAGACTACCCCACACTGTATATGGTGATGGTCACACTGTGTGTTAAGACTGAGACTACCCCACACTGTATATGGTGATGGTCACACTGTGCATTAAGACTGAGATAGTCCCTCGTCTTAACACCAGTGTGACCATCACCATATACAGTGTGGGGTAGTCTCAGTCTTACACATGGCTTGACCTCACCATACGTGTGGGGTAGTCTCGTCTAACACACAGGCGTGACCATCCACATATACAGTGTGGGGTAGTCTCAGTCTTAACACACAGCATGAAATCACCATATAGTGTGGGGTAGTTCTCAGTCTTAACACACGCTTGACCATCACCGTACATTCTGGGTAGTCTCAGTCTTAAACACACAGCGTGAACATCAAAATTTACAGTGTGGGGTTCTCAGTCTTAACACACATTGTGACCATCACCATATACAGTGTGGGGTAGTCTCAGTCTTAACATACAGTGTGACCATCACCATACAGTGTGTAGGTAGTCTCACACTTAACACACAGTTTGACCATCACCATACAGTGTGGGGTAGTCACAGCCTTAACACACAGTGTGACCATCACCATATACAGTGTGGGGTAGTCTCAATCTTAACACACAGTGGTGACCTCACCAACAGTGTGGAGTAGTCTCAGTCTTAACACACGTGTGACCCATCACAATACAGTGTGGGGTGTCTCATTCTTAACACACAGTGCGACCATCACCATACAGTGTGGGGTAGTGTCAGTCTTAATCACAGTGTGACCTTCACCATACAGTGTGGAGTAGTCCTCAGTCTTAACACACCAGTGTGACCTTCACCATACAGTGTGGGGTAGTCTCGTATTAACACAGTGTGACCATCACCATACAGTGTTGGGCTAGTCTCAGTCTTAACAAGCAGTGTGGCCTTGTACTGTCCTTATGGCATCACCATACAGTGTGGGGTAGCCTCAGTCTTGACACACAGTGTGACCATCACCGTACAGTGTGGGTAATCTGATTCTTAACACACAGTGTGACCTTCTCTGTACAGTGTGGGTAATCTCAGTCTTAATGCACAGTGTGACCATCACCATATACAGGGTAGGGTAGTCTCAGTCTTAACACACAGTGTGACCATCACCATACAGTGTGGGGTAGTCTCAGTCTTAACACAGTGTGACCATCACCATATACAGTGTGGGGGTAGTCTCAGTCTTAACACATGGCTTGACCATCACCATACAGTGTGGGGTAGTCTCAGTCTTAACACAGTGTGACCATCACCATTACAGTGTGGGGGTAGTCTCAGTTTAACACATGGCTTGACCATCACCATACAGTGTGGGGTAGTCTCAGTCTTAACACACAGCGTGACCATCACCATATACAGTGTGGGGTAGTCTCAGTCTTAACCCACGGCTTGACCATCACCGTACAGTGTGGAGTAGCTCGGTTTTAACACCACTGTGACCACACCATCATTGTGGGGTAGTCTGAGTCTTAACACACACTTGTGACCATCACACATATACAGTGTGGGGTAGTCTCGTCTTAACACACAGTGTGACCATCACCATACAGTATGGGGTAGTCTCAGTCTCACACCCATATGACCATCACCATACAGTGTGGGGTAGTTCTTAGCCTTAACACACAGTGTGACCATCACCATACAGTGTGGGGTAGTCTTAGCCTTAACACACATGTACCATCCCCATACAGTGTGGGGTAGTCTCAGCCTTAACACACAGTGTGACCATCACCATATACAGTGTGGGGTAGTCTCAGTCTTACACACAGCATAAATCACCATATGCAGTGTGGGGTAGTCTCAGTCTAAAACACGGCTTGACCATCACCGTACAGTGTGGGGTAGTCCCAGTCTTAATACCACAGTGTGACCTTCACCATACAGTGTGGGTAGTCTCAGTCTTACACACAGTGTGACCTTCACCATACAGTGTGGGGCAGTCTCAGTATAAAACAGTGTGCCCATTACTGTCCTTATGGCCATCACCATACAGTGTGGGGTAGTATCAGTGTTACACACAGGTGGGCCTTGTACTGTCCTTATGGCCATCACCATCACCAGCCTCAGTCTTGACACACATTGTGACCATCACCGTACAGTGTGGGGTAGTCTGAGTCTTAAACACCAGTGTGACCTTCTCTGTACAGTGTGGGGTAGTCTCTCTTAACGCACAGTGTGACCATCACCATATACAGGTTAGGGTAGTCCATCGTCTTAACATACAGTGTGACCATCACCATACATTGTGGGGTAGTCTCACCCTTAAACCACAGTGTGACCATCACCATATACATTGTGGGGTAGTCTCAGTCTTACCACACAGTGGTGACCATCACCATACGAGCGTAGCGGAGCAAAGGTAAGTTCCAGGTCCCCCGAGCGTAATATTATTCACAGGAGGTGAGAATAAGCGTTCTCACCTCCCTGTGAATAATAGAAACGAATGGCAAATGTTGCTTTTAGGGGTTTAGTGTTTCCTTTAAGCTGGGTACACACAGTAACGATAAAGCCCCGATACCGTTGGATCCATTATTGTGTACCTTCATTTCCCGAAGGAGCGCGTGGCCGCCCAACGATCAGGACGGCCGAACGCTCGTTCGGAAAGACTGAATATTTCCATCGGCCTTGCTAGACTCCCTATAGAGGAGTCTAGCGCGGCCGAGGGAAACACCCAGTCCGAGCGTTCTCCCTATGATGTTCATAGGGAGACGCTCGGGACTGTGTGTATGCAGATCTTTGAAAGATGGCAGACAGGATCTTGCAGATCCTGTCTGTCATCTTTCGAAATCTGTACTGTGTACCTAGCTTTACCCAGACTCGCTGGGCAAATATATGGAGGTAAAGTCGCGCTAAACGGTTTGCGCAACTTTAACTCCATATTTGCACCGGATGCGCAATTTACTCAAAAATCACCCACGCACCCGACACCGCAATTTATATCGTGTTTGCGCTAGTTTTAGCGCAGGACTTTAACGCCAGCAAATAGCTTGCATTAAAATCCCGCTTACTGGGATTTACCACATTCACAAGGGCATTAAAATCGCGGAAGGAGCATTACCCACAGCATATGGGCACTGGTAAATGAGCCTGAGTGTATTGTATTGTATATGTTTATTTATATAAGCCACTGGGACGCAGCGCTGTACATTATTAGAATACAATAAAGTCATACATGGGGATAAATACATAATAGTTCAGTACATAAATATATAACTTATATAAATAGAAGTGCTAGGCTTTGCCACAAGACGTATGAGGCCCCTGCCCCGTAGAGCTTATAATCTAGTTAGTGTGACCTTATACTGTCCTTATGGCCATCACCATACAGTGTGGGGTAGTCTCAATCTTAACACAGTGTGACCTGGTACTGTCCTTGTGGCCATCATCATACAGTGTGGGGCAGTCTCAGTCTTACTCACAGAGTGACAGGAAACCATTATGGGGCTTTGGTCACTGCATTACAAAGGCTGGTGGTCCTGCCTGTATCCCCATGTAATGTCTTTATTCTATCCCTCCACTTCTCACAGCCATGGGAGACAGAGTTATTTTAATAGGTTCGCACAGGTAATAATAATTATCTACCCAATCGACCAAATGATATTTTGGTCCAGTGATTTTGAACCTTGGCTCTCCAGATGTTATTCATTCAACAATGCATGCTGGAAGTTGTAGTTTCCAAACATCTTGAGCGCCAAGGTTAGACACTTTGAAATAAAGGTTGGCATTTCCATATATACAGTTTTTCATAAATAGGCAATAATGTATGGGGTATGTCAGTAGTGGTTTTCTCTATAGCCCACATGATCCTTTGCATCAAAATTTCCCACTGCTGCTTTTAATCCTGACCATGAGTAACCAATCATTTAAAGGGCGAATTCAACCCCACTCCAATTTTCCTTTAGATGCAGACCCCCAAACCCCAAGTCCGCTATTTATCCCGCTCTGCACAGCACCAGAACAGAGGGGGCCATCTCATCCATCAAGCTGTAACAGCCTACTTGCTGGCCTTGGCGGAAGCTGCCCACCGTAAAGGACCAGGAGGTGTAAGCAGAGATCAGTGCGAATAGTGGTCTTTATATAAGGTAGTATGTTACTTGTAGTTTGTGGTTGTGTGCAGTTGAATTTTATTTGGACTGTGCTGGTCAAACTTTACATTTAGGACTAGGCACACTGCCGGGAATTTGGTTGCATTTTGCGCATGCCAGTGGGGGCAATGTAGTTGGCCCCGCTGCATTGCTCTTTGTCCATTATCATAATGCATTCACACTTTTAGTGCAGATCGTATGGGTTGTGATAAGACACTATTGGACCAATCTTTAGCACAACACAATGCGTTTCTGTTGCGTGGCCTCAGCTTTAACCTGTCCTGTGTGATGAGCTACCACTTGCTATAGACAGTAAGGCTGAGGCACACTATGGCAGACGGTAAATATGCAGGCATGCCTTACTGTTTATTTGCGCTGCGATCCGAACATGTTGCACTATGGGAGCACATGCTATCACTACTTTTTTCGAATTGCATGCTCTCCCATAGAGCAACATTGTGCTCTCTAAGCGGAACACATCACAGCGCACCTAGTTTTACCAACCATTAGCTAACACTAGCGTGCGCTTTTTAACCACAATTGGATCGCCTGTTAAAACGCACTAATTTAGCCTTGCCCTAAATAAGACGTTAGGCCTAGTAAAAAGTGATTTCTTTGCTTGACCACTGCCAATGTCTATCTGCTGTCACAACTTGAAAATAACCATAGGTAGATTAATTAGGAAAAATAGAGTTCTTATTCTGTGCAAATTGTAATTGCAGGTTATTGTTGATGATACAGAGATGTTTCTCTAGATATGGCAATGAAGAGGAACTAGCTCTGCGGAAAGCAAAGATTAGGTATGTTCTTTACATGAATTTATTTTCTATGTTTGATCCTGTCCTAAACAAATCTATGTTTATTGCCCCCGCGTTATTTGAATAAAGCTTTGTATCACTTGAAATTCAGTCTGGTTCCCAGTTCCTGTTAAAGGTCATTTCTACCACAAAATTATATTGTAAGTCCATGTAGAAATCTGGCCAAACCTTAAAACCATTCTATTCGAAAATGAAGCTCACACTGCTGCAATTCAGCTGGATCCCTGCATGATATCCCTGCTTTACTGAGCACAGTGAAATCTCAGAGAGCTTTTCGTGTGCTCAGTTGAGCTTTCACTCAGCCCCCTACCTAAAGCCATAAAAAAGTGTTCAGATGTTGCATGTATTGGGCTGATAACTCACTTCTGACAATGCAAGTATAATAGTTTTAAGTTTTTCACACTCGTTACCTTCTGTTGTAATGTTTCCTCAGCCTGAAACTTCCTCAGCCTTTTCAAAGCTGTATCTTAAGAACCAGGTCCAGGTGGAATTTGAAGGCAATTTATATTTATTTTTCTACATGGCAATGTACACTGTATTAATAGTTTCCTCCACAATCATAAAGAATACTGATTGTATGTGTAAGTGCTGTGGAACTATATAGAAATAAATACATATATACAATGTAGTTTTCTCTATTATTTCTTTAGCACTCCACTAGCTACCTTTTTTCACCTGTTTTTCCGGGTTGGAGCTATTGTTGCGTATTTATTCTGTGATTGGTTCAGCAAAAGCTTTGTTACCTGCTTTCTTATTATACTGCTCTTCTTCTTTCTTGACTTTTGGTCAGTCAAGGTAAGGCTAAGGCTTTCTCATTGCTATAATGTTATAACCCTGATTTTAAATAAAACTTTACATTTTCATTGTAACAATTTTGTTGAGGCCATATACCACATACATGCAATCTTGGTCGTAGGGTTGTGGATCGTACATTTGCATTGGTCCGATAAAACATTTTCCATTAGGAAAAAATATCGACAATCGGCCATACAAACTGAGGGCTCGTTCACACTACATCAGTTTGTATCCGTTTTTCAAACGCAGGTGCGTTTAAAAAAATGGACAGGCAGTAAAACCCCATAGGATTTCATAATATTGTTTCACACCTGCTGCATTATAATCCGTTCCAGTCCGTTTAAAAAACGCACTGCATGCAGCATTTCTGTCCGTTTTTTCTATAGAAATCTATGGAATACACATTGTTAAAAAATGGATACAAATGTATAAAAAAAAAGCATACAACTGACAGAAACACATGCTGTGCGTTACTGTCAGTTTCTAGTGTGAACGAGCCCTGACTGACATACAATATCTGAACTGACCTCTTTAATATATACCTAGCAGAGAAGAGACAGCTTGTGTCTTTGCTTTATAATTCAACATTTTGTTTCATCAATACTATACTGTATTATATTTTCTAAAATCCACCCTCTAAAATCTAAGCAGATCCCCTTCCCCCAAAATACAATACTCCAGTTCGGTTTTCTCCAGCTGCCTCTTCTACATGTATGTATGTATATATGGAAATGTTCATATATATAGCGTCACTTGTGGACGCAGCACTGTACATATATTAATACTAAAATGTAACCTCATAAATAGCTGGTACAGCTCTGAGAAGAGGCTTACCTAACCCTTTACGGAGGCAGCGGAACCTGGAGCGAACATCAGTCTGCATCAAGGTAAGGCTACTTTTAGACAAACCGCATATGCAGTTTGCTGAAAATCCTGAGTGGTTCCCAATACAAAAGCGCTGCATGTAGCGTTTCTCTATCAACAAATAATAGAACCGCTTAGGGTTGCTGTTTTTCTGAAACTGCCTTAGTGGTTAAATTTTGGGCCGGGTTGGACAATTTCATAATAAGCATAACTAATTTACTATTTACCAATTCTATTATGCGCTAATAGTTTCACTTTAAGACATATTTATCTTCCGTTAACTTTTCCGTGGGCGAGTTTCCCGCCGTTTTCACCAAAATCGATATTAACGCGATTTATTAAAGGGCGTAACCCGGCCGCGAAAAGTTAAGGCCTCGTTAACATAATCTATTTAAACGGTGGTAACTGATGCGTGGTGATACTCTTGGCCGTTTCACTTCACCACCTTCAAGGTGGCGAAATTGGCCGAGATCGCCAGGTTGGGGCGCTACAACCCAACCTGCAGCGGGTGGTCGCAACCGCCACGGAGCATGCTCACCAGCCACCATGACCTTTCTCATCAGCCCCTCCCAGACCCCTGCCCCATACTCTTGCAGGGAGGGGAAGGGAGGACCCGCTGGAGGGGTGGAGGGGACCCTCCAGTGGTGGTTTTGACAAGAGCTTTTTGGGGCTTGGGGGTCCCCACAGCTTGAACCAGGCCCCCCCTCCCCTATCAGGCCTTTGCGGCTCTGGTAAAGCTCTTTGGGGCTTAAGGGGTCCGCAGCAGCCCGAACCAGGACCCTCATTTCCAGGCCATATCAGGGCCCTTGCGGCCCTGTGAAGGCCTTTGGGGCTTAAGGGGTCCTGCCAGCTCGAACCAGAACCTCCCTCCCCAGCCCTATCAGGGCCTTTGCAGCACTACAAAGTACCCCTGTGGCCCTGACAAGGGATCTTTGGGGCTTAGGGGGTCCTGCCCCCATACCGGGACTGGGCCCTTGCGGCACTGATAAGTGGCCTTTGTTGGGGGTCTCGCGCTTGAACAGGATCTTAAAAAGCCCTTGGGCGGCGTCTTCTTTCTCCATCCGGCGACACCTGCCCTGCTGAGGTCACCAACCCCCAAGAGGTACCCCTGGCATTGGCACCGCAGTTGCCAGCATCTTCTTCTTCTTCTGTCTTCTGCCACCTACTGAGATGGCTTCTTAGCTCCACAGAGGATTGCAGCTCTTTATATAGGTTTGCAGAAGTCCTAATCAGATGCTGATTGTTCAATTTTTATACATGGTTATACAGTACTCAATCATTTCAGAAATATGCTGCTGTACCACACTTCACCGCGGTAATGCTTTTCACGCCGATTTGCTTCGCCTTTATAAATATCGTGAAAATTATATTTTGACGATTCCACAGCTTCAGTTTAGTTTGTTATAGAGGATTACATTAGTATTGTTGTTCATTAAGTAAAAACTGAAAGCTATGTACACACATCCAACACCACCGATGAGCCCAATGCCCGAGCATGTGACAAACTCAATCCATCTTTCCTTCATATCAGTGGCATAAGTAGAAATAATGGGACCACCTAGCAAAAATGTATGGGGGCCCCCTCCAGCCCTAACTATAGCATATTGCAGGGAGATTCAATAAAAGTTCTTATCGTTAAAAATGGTGCTAGTATGTAAATAAAATCTGATTGGTTTGGGCAAAAGTTGCACCATTTTTAACAATAAGACTTTTTATTGAATCTACCTGTATGTGCTAACTGTATGAGCTTGAAATTATATCAGTGCTATAACAGTGAAGGCTGTTCACTGGAGCCCACCATCTTTAGACTTACTAACAGCCCAATAATTATATTTAACGACTTTTATATCCTTAGTGTGCACTTTTGGTAATGTAAGGATAGGGTTGTAGCAAATTACCTTAAAGGGCAATTACAGCCATAAAATTAAAAGTTACATACAGGTAAATCACCCCCCAAAACCCTAAACGTAATAGTTTAAAATCTGAAATATAGAAGTCTAACCTGAAATCCGCATAATGTCCTGTTTCCCTTGTTTCTGCTTCCTGGTTCTTCCAGTTAGTAACTGTCAGTTATGCATTTGACAGTTGACATCACAGCCAATGACTGAATGTTAATCCCCTGTCTGCCTCTTCTGAGCTGCTCAGGCTCAGTACAGGTTTCTAAATTGCTCAGTTTCCATGAGGCATCTTGAAGCATGCAGGCAGACAGTAATTAATTCATAGGGTAAACTATGATATATCACACCATTTTAAAGTGGCCATTCTTTCTAAAAGATTTCTTAGGGGTGGAGTTGTCCTTTAAAGGCTATCTAAACTGGAATTGCCCATTAATTCTTTTTTGATTGCCCATTACTGCAAGCTATAATTTTTCCCAACTAACCACTGTACTGTCGTTTGGCTGATTTGCCTCCTATTTCTTTAGATTCCAATCTGAAGCATTTTATATTTCAACTTTCAAACAGTGCCTTATTATTATAAACTCTTCTGATTTGTGCAGTTAGGAATGGTAGTTTGTATGTGTGATTGCATTATGGGAATTCCCTCTATCCTGTGCTGGCTCATAGTAAAGAGTCTGTAAAGAGTGGGAGGGAAATACTTGGCATGAGCAAAACAAGTAATAGATTTAAGGCATGTGGCAACACACATACCTCATTTAATTATAGATTAATATGGCAAAGTGATTTTTTTTAGTTTAAAGCCCGAGGTACCTGTATTTACCTGAAAAATTAGGAAAAAACTGATTGACTTGAGTATAAGCTGAGGGTAGAAATTCTGACCACTGCTACCTTCTGATTCAGTATTGTTTTGAGGCTTAGTTGCACTTTAAATGGACAGCAAAATTCCCAAATATTCGAGACTACAACTCCCAGCATGCGTTAGTTTTCTGGGAGTTTAGTTCCCCAAACATCTGTATGGGATTACTTCTGTTAATTTAAAAGGAAACTTAAGCCTGCAGTGGAGAGGCCCCCCTCCCCCGAGAGGACGTCACTACTGACGTCAGCCGCAAATCAACGGTACTTGCACAGCGTGGGCAGCCGTATTCAGTCAGTGAGGTACATTGATGCCGTAAGGACCTTGACTCGAGTATAAGCCGGTAGGTTTTCAGGTTATTTTAAAACCTGAAAATCTTGGCTTATACTACTGTATATACAGTACCCTTTAATTTGTATTATATAAGGTAAGTTAAGGATATTAGAAGTCACAGAGAAGTTCCATGACGGTCATAGACTACTAAGGACATGCAGCACATTTTCTTGGTGTCTAGCATAATATACTGGGAGGAGGAGGTCAAATCTGTAGGCAGGCTTTTTACTGGAAGTATATTTACTGATCAGAAGAGACCTTAATTTTACTTTATTATGTCAGATTAAATATGAAATTATATTTTCCTTTCAGAATGTAACCGGAAGACTGTTAGTTGGATTACGTTGGTGGAATCAGATAGATGAAGATGGAAAAAGCCACTGGATTTTTGAAGCAAAAAAGGTATTTTGTTTTTTATAGGATATTTCGCTAATCATTGTGTTTTTTTGCATAAAGGTTGCATTTGAATTCTTTTTTTCCCCACACTGTATATGGTGATGGTCACACTGTGCATTAAGACTGAGACTACCCCACACTGTACAGAGAAGGTCACACTGTGTGTTAAGACTCAGACTACCCCACACTGTACGGTGATGGTCACTCTTGTACGGTGATGGTCACTCTGTGTGTCAAGACTGAGGCTACCCCACGCTGTATGGTGATGCTCATACTGTGTGTTAAGACTGAGACTACCCCACACTGTATGGTGATGGTCAAGCCATGTGTTAAGACTGAGACTACCCCACACTGTATGGTGTTGATCACACTGTGTGTTAAGACTGAGACTACCCCACACTGTATGGTGAAGGTCACACTGTGTGTTAAGACTGAGACTACCCCACACTGTATGGTGATGGTCACACTGTGTGTTAAGACTGAGACTTACCCACACTGTATATGGTGATGGTCACACTGTGTGTTAAGACTGAGACTACCCCACACTGTATGGTGATGGTCACACTGTGTGTTAAGACTGAGACTACCCCACACTGTATGGTGATGGTCACACTGTGTGTTAAGACTGAGATTGCCCCACACTGTATATGGTGATGGTCACACTGCGTTACCCACAATTACCTGCTTCATCCTCTCCGCTCAACCTGAATCACCTACGAGCCCGCTCTCTGCAGTTCTGTTGCTACTGACAGATGGGTGGGGCATGAACATGACGTATCTTCGTTAGCTGAAATTCTAAAAACGGAGGCACATAAGGCATAATGGCAGCAGTGCTCTCCCTTCCCCCCTCTCCTCCCTTGCTTCTCCCTCCCTTTCTTTTCACTCCATAGCCAAGGGCTAGCTGGGAGAGGGGAATGGAAACGATAGGAGGGGAAACATAAGTTCTAGGGCTTCATAGGCTGTAGCAAGGAAAAGAGGGAGGTCTCAGCAAACAAAGGGCAAGTGGAGCATAATATTAACTTGTACCTTTATCTTTTGCAGAAGCTCAAGGAACTAATTTTGGAAGACGGAGAGACGAAAGCAGCCAAAAAGGAAAGCAGGGAAACCCACCAGATTCAGAGATCAGGAAGGTTTACTAGGAAGGAAGGACCCAAGGTTTATATATTTATGCACTGAACTATCTTATGTATTTGTTCCCCTAGTATTTCGTTACTGTACAGCGCTGGGTCCCCAAGTGGCGCTTTATAAATAAACTATACATACATACAATTTACTAACCCAACAACACAAAAAGCAAGTTGGATCAGGGAAACAAACAACAGCAGGACAAACAACACAGGGATCCAGATCAACAATGAGCGGGTCTAGGTCTCCAGTCCAAGTAAGTGATTACCCCTTGTGCCAGGCCCCTTTCCCTCTTTGCTAGGTCCCCTTCTATGCAGAGCTGTTATTCCCCTGTAATTTTTCATCCTCCCGGCCGCTGCTGCAACGCCATTCTGAATCCCAGCACAGCAGATTGCGCGAGATAGGCCTTGTTCCGGGACCACGTGGCTTCTGGATGTGGAGCAGGAATACTGAGTCATCAGGCCAGGAGTAGGTCGCGCGGCCGCATGGGACCCAGCCAGCAACCCAGAAGTGACATGCTATTCCGGCAACGCGGGATTAACTCCCGTTCTCGCGGGAACTCACCCAGTCATCATTTTAAAAGTATAGTAAGTCATGAAAATGGCGGCAATGGATTATATGAGCCAAGACAGTGTACTAGTAGCAGGATCAGTACTTGTGAAGATAGAGATAGGTACAGGGGGCGTTCCTCCTCATCCAGCAGGGAAGATAGTGCTCCCAGGGAATCATTTCACTGCAGATTGGACCAGCAGCATTCCAGTCCTCCAGGTAAGAGATATAGAGCTGGAAGCAGGGGTGAGGAATGTGAAAGAGATAGGGGAATGGGAAGTAGGCTGGCTAGATCACCTCATAATACTTGATGATGCTCTGCTTCATGATAGGGCTTTTGGGCCCAGGAGGTGTACATATAATTGCAGGTGCAATGGAGAGCAACACAAGCAGAGGCAGGAGGTGGGATACAGAGCGCAATCACAGGAGCTTCACGGAGCAACAACAGAACGAGACGGTAGTGGCGATGCAAATCGGTCAGAGCAAAAAGGAGGCACAAGGGGCTCAAACAAAAAACGTGAGTACAAAATGTTCAATGTAAATAATAGTGATTCAGAGTCTAGTTTATCCGAGTCAGATAGTGAAGGGGATGAGGGTGATACGATGATGAAAGTTTTTAAGAAAATGTGTAAGACATTGGGCAATAAGAAAGGAGAAAGAGAGCAGAGAAAAGGAGATTAAAGTAGTGACAGCAGGGGATAGCTATGCATGCGCTATTTCCAGCTTACATAAACATTTGCCTAAAAAGATGCTAAAGGGTAAATTTGTCGACATGTTTGGTATAACTAAGGAAGGTCAAAGAACAGCAGAAAAAGGGGAGGCCAGTACACGTCACAAATCAATAGTGGAGTGGATGAAAGGCTTTATGATATACAAAGCATGTATTACGTCATAATACCCTGAACAGTGTGTGAATATGGCAAAATATGCTTCCATATGATTCCATATTGGACACTTTCACCACACACGGAGGCACTGCGTGGAAAGAGTATGATAGGGATTTTAGAGAAAAAATGGTGGGTAAACCAAACCTATCCTTCGGTCAGAAGGATATGGAAATATGGATGCAGAATATCCACGTTTGCAGTATAATTCCTGCGTTTGGTTCTCCCACATTTGTAACTGTTGGTGAATGTTTTCCACGTAAGACGGAGTGGAGTGGGATTGCAACCATATATTGAATAAGTACGTGTGAGAAGTCACAATCTTGTTTTCTGAAATATGGATGCAGAGCGTAGGACAAGAAAAAAGGGAAAGAGGGACAAAAAATACAAGTAGGTATAACTTCAATGCCAATCAAAATATAAGGAAGGAATGCTGGGCATTCAATGATAAACAATGCAAACGAGGTAACACCTGTAAACTCAGACACGCTTGCTCTAATTGCGGAGGTAGCCACCCGGCAGTGCACTGTAATAAGAAAAAAGAAACAGGGACTGGCCATTCCTTTCGTACCCAAAATACAAATGGGAAAAACACCGATTAATTTGGATAATATGCTGGAGTGGTTAGACAAAGTATGGTAAGGAAGTTAGGGAAAGGAGCTCTAATTGCAGAGTTAGACATAGAATCAGCTTTCTGTCTGCTCCCTCTCCATAAAGACAGTCTTAAGTATACAGGGTTTTTCTTTGAAAACGTTTTTTTCATCGTTGAATGCTTACCCATGGGTTGTGCTATAGCATTCTCTTATTTTGAGACTGTTTAGTAACAATCAAAAACAGGCAAAGACAGTGTAGTCCATTACCTGGATGATTTCTTACTGGCAGGTCCAAAAAACTCAGACACGTGTGAAAAAGTTCTAAAGGAATTAAAGTGTATATTAGACAGATTCGAAGGTCCCAGTAGCGGAAGAAAAGACACAGAGCCCATGTACTAGGATATCATTTCTAGGCATAGAAATAGATACAGAATTGGAACGGTGCAGGTTGCCAAGGGATAAAGTTGAAAAGACTAAAGCAGAATTTTAAAAAAAATGAAAGGAGCCAGGAAAGTGACACTCAGAGAAATGCAGTCATTGTTGGGTTTATTGAACTTTGCATGCAGGGTTATCCCCATGGGTAGAGCTTTCAATAGACGCATGGAAGCATCAACAGCAGGTGTTGAATAAGAATCACAGAGTCTTTAAAGGACGACTTTACAGTTTGGGATAAATTCCTAGAGAATTTCAATAGGATAAGGATTTGGTCACAACCAGCTCTGTCAAATCAAAAACTAAGGCTTTACACAGACGCAGCAGGAGGTTCAGATTTTGGGGCATACCTAGACGGTCAATGGTGCGCAGAGAAATGGCCAAGAGAATGAACAGAGTTAGGTTTAACAGACAACTTGACATTTCTGGAGTTATTCCCCATCATAGTGGCAACAGAAATCTGGGGCAAAATACTCAAACAAACAAAAACAAACAAAGAAGTAATTTTTTGGACAGACAACATGAGCGTAGTGAACGTAATTAACAACTTGTCAGCTTCTTCTCTACCAGTAATTACACTGCTTAGGCAATTGGTGCTAGGTTGCATGAAAAACAACATTTCATTTAAAGCAGTGCATATCCCAGGGACAAGCAACGTGCTGGCTGATGCATTATCAAGGTTTGACTTTAGTCAGCAGCTCCTAACGCACAAAGACAGGGTGTGTTTTTTCCACAGTGGCTATAGCAGTTGGGAATGCGGAAGCACTCCAGCTGATACAGGGCTCAGTCGCGCGGAAAACCGTGGGTAACATACAAAAAGGGCTAGGCCACACTGCTGCGATTTTTCTGCCTTTGCGCATGCGTTTTTTTCAAATGATTAGAATCGCGACAACGCATCGAAAACGCGCATTTACGGGTGCAATGCGACTGCGATTGCGATTTGCGTTCCGCATTTTAAATCGCAATGCGTTTTCCAATACTTAATGAAAAAAACGCATGTGCAAACGCAACAAAATCGCACACGAAATTGCATGCGATTCTGTGTGCGATTGCGTTTGCGTTGCAGTGTGGCTGTGCCCTAAGTTGAAGGAATTTTAAAATGGTTGCTCATGTAACACGAAGGCGCAGATGCTTGGTTTTATAACAAAAAAGAGGGAAGGTGTTTTAAGAGCAACTATGTTATCTTGGTTAGCGGGGATATCCTTTCTGTCAAAACTAAACCACCAGAGTAATCCCACACAGTATTTTAATGTCAAGCAAATAATGAAAGGTTGGGGCAGAGAGAGGCCAGCAAACAAGGATAAGTGGGAACCTATGACAGAGGAGAGATTACAGTAAATCTTAAAGAGTATGTCCACTCAAAAATTAACTTGCTTTCTATCTGTTTTAGTGAAGAACAGGAGGTAAATGCACTATTTCTTACCTCCCGTTCTTCAGTAAATCTTGCAGGAGAGCAGGAGAACTTACCGGGATCGTTTCAGCGCTGACAGAGCCGCGGGCGAAATCCCCGATGTAGGTATGTTATAAACGATACATTGGGCCGACAAAAGCAGAATAACGGTAAAAGCAAGGAAGGAGGGGTGTTAATAAATGAGGCAGTTTTTATTTTCATTTCGTTGTGTTTGTTTTTTATCACTAATCGTTTCAGGCAAAGAAAAAAATATGGGGCCATTCGTTCGTGTAATGGGCGTGCAGGAGAGCAAGAATAAGGCCAGGTGGTGAGCAATAAGGGATACCCAAAGAAACTGCGATGATGCGATTGTCGGGTAGGAGTGGATTAAGGTGGCCAGAAATACAATCATTAATCGACCAAGCACCGGAGAAATGGGGGGAACCTCAAGTAGTTGTCATACATGCGGGAGGCAACAATTTAACAACAACTAAAGCCCTAAACTTAAGATACGACATGCAGGCTGAGATCGCGGGTGAAGTGGCCGGATGTCAAAATAGTATGGTCACAAATGTGAACAGGGTCATGGCTAAATATGCGGCATCAGCAGGAATTGCAGTCGTCAAGCATGGCAACATTATTTACGGCTGTCCAGATTTGTACAAAGCGTCCAGTGTGCACCTCTCTGACACCGGGATCAATATATTTAACCTAAACATCCAAACGGCCTTAGAGGAAATAGTGGCAGTGTGGCAGCAAAAAGAGAGTGAGTAGCAAGTTGAGGGCAGGGAGTCCCCTCTCTCTTTTTGGTAGTGGCGGGGAATGCGCACGGAGGAGGAGTGTCAGGGGAGAAGGCTTTGCCCCTGGCCGAGGAGCTATGATCATATGGTCAGCCCTTGGAGGCTCTGGGTTCAGATCTTCCCAGGGGGCGCGCAGTTTGGAAGAGAGAAGCCCGGGGTGTGGCCGGGTGGGGTCCGGTCACTCCTCCGCTGACTCTCATGGGCCGTTATGGAGTAACGGCAACTGGTTGTTAAAGCGCATTCCTGGGACCAAGAGGGGACGTCTTGCCATGAAACTTGTTTTTAGCTTTGTTTAAATATATTTAAAATAAACGCAGGGTCCTAAGGTTTGGGGCCCTGCATTTTTGCCAAAGTTTGGTGTGTGGTAATTTATTTCAGTATGATAGAAGGGAAAACAAAAGGCCATTTAGGGCTTAAGTTAGCCGAAATTCTAAAAATTAAGGCACATAAGGCATAATGGCAGCAGTGCTCTCCCTTCCCCCTTCTCCTCCATTGCTTCCCCCTCCCTTTCTTTTCACTCCTTAGCCAAGGGCTAGCTGGGAGAGGGGAGGGGAAGCGAGTAGGGTGGGCAACATAAGATCTAGGGCTTTATAGGCTGTAGCAAGGAAAAGAGGGAGGGGTCAGCAAACAAAGAGCAAGTGGAGCATAAAAACAGGCAAAGCAAGCAGGATGCATAATATTAACTTGTACCTTTCTCTTTTCCCTCCCTCCCACCCATTACATTTCATTTTAAGTAATATTGTTTCAGGTCATTAAGGTATATCCGGTATATCAAATGGAAGTACAGAACGCAGTAGGCGGGAAATGCGCAAGGGGGAGGAGCGCCAGGGGGGAAGGCTGGGCCCCCGGCTGAGGAGCTATGGTCTTACAGTCAGCCCTTGGAGGCTCGGGGTTCAGACCTTCCCGGGGGGCACGCAGTTTGGAAGAGAGAAGCCTGGGGTGTGGCCAGGTGGGGTCCCAGTCACTTCTCCACTGACTCTCACGGGCCGTCCTGGGACAGAGAGGGTACTTCTTGCCATGAAACTTGTTTTTTGCTTTGTTTAAATATATTTA
Source organism: Hymenochirus boettgeri (assembly GCA_019447015.1). Taxonomy (NCBI): domain Eukaryota; kingdom Metazoa; phylum Chordata; class Amphibia; order Anura; family Pipidae; genus Hymenochirus; species Hymenochirus boettgeri. The sequence continues at coordinate 61,511,416 of CM033477.1, forward strand.
AAATAAACGCTGGGTCCTAAGGTTTGGGGCCCTGCCTTTTTGCCAAAGTTTGGTGTGTGGTAATTTATTTCAGTATAATAGAAGGGAAAACGATTGGCCATTTAGGGCTTATGGCTAATATGCATAGACAAGACATGCTGCCATTGGCTGGAATTTGGAGGTTTCAATGTCTTGGATGCTCTGAATGGTAATTCGGCCAGTTATCTAGCGGTAATGCAGGTAACGTTTAATGTAACAGATACAGTCACTGTATTAATGTTACATCATCTAATAGGGAATTCAGTATAAATCAGTATATAGTCTAATGTCCCCCTGGTAGTCACCAATGGAATCAAGAAGGTGATTTAACACATCAAACACATTTTAATGCTGCTGGACATGCATATTTCATTACAGGTTACACTGGGAAATTGGTTATTTACAACTATCACTGCAGGGGTGGAAATACACACAAAAAGCCTGGCACCCTTAGCCCCACCCCTAAACACAGACCATGCCCCAAACCACACCCACTTTGTCCCTTGTTATTTTTTTTGGGGGGTGGGGGACACGCGCACACCTCCACCATATTATTATGGTTATTATTCTAATGGTAAATCCAGGCCTGACTGTACCATTTATTGTTGATCTGCCCCCTATTTCTTTAGATATTAAAGGAACACTAAACCCAAAAAATTAACTAAGTGGCATCTGTTTCTATTATTCACAGGGAGGTGAGAACGCTTATTCTCACCTCCCTGTGAATAATAGGACGATCGGGGGACCTGGAACTTACCTTACATGCCGCTCCACTCGCAGCCGCTCCTGCTCTAACAGCTGTTCTGTCCCGATTGCGCGCCCTATCTTTTGAATTGGCGCGCATGCGCACAAGATAGGGCGCGTGGTCAGGACAGAGCGGCTGTTAGAGCAGGAGCGGCTGCGAGTGGAGCAGCGTATAAGGTAAGTTCCAGGTCCCTCGATCGTCCTATTATTCACAGGGAGGTGAGAATAAGCGTTCTCACCTCCCTGTGAATAATAGAAACGGATGGCACTTAGTTAATTTTTTATTTAATATGAGTTTAGTGTTCCTTTAAGTGAATATTGAATCAGTTTACATTTCAGCTGTCAATCAAGTGTCTTATTATCATAAACTCTTCTGCGGTTGGTAGTTTTGCAGAGAATCATTAGTGCCCCCACACAAAGAGAATTATGATATACGTGCCCCCACCATAGTTGCCAGGTCCAAAAACCAACCCTGGCAGCCCTTCCCCCTGAAATGCTCACTCACTGCTCCGGAATGCCCCTAAACCCGCCTCCTACCTTCGCTCCGGCCAGCCTCCTCCAGACCACCACGTCTACTACTAGAGAATTATGATATACAGAGGTAGAGAAAAAGAAAATGTGGAGGCCCAGAATGAGATGAGACTTCTTTACAGTGATTGAACTGGATATTATCATGCTGTGTAAGTACCATGTACTAAGCATTGTGGGTGTTATAGCTTACACTAACCACTGATCTAACTATATTGTGTCAATACTCAGTTGATGGCACTCACTACATTCAGGCCTAGTCATTTTACTGCTTGTAACAACTGGTTTTCCTGTACGGTGCTGGTAATCACGACTGTGAAATCTGACCTAAAAATGCACAACACTCACTTATAAGAATGTCTAGTCCAGGTGCCCATGAGGACACAAGTCTCAAAGATCTGCAAACTTACTGATAGACTGAGGTGATCGAGGTCCATCAATTGACTAATGATTCATACAGCAGAAAAAGTACCAAATGTACACCTGATCAAGTTGGTTAAAAAGAAAACACAGGCAAGATCATAACTAGAGTAAAAGGCGTTTCCAACCATCTCCAGTCCTTAATCTTAGGCACCTGATTGATGTCCCATCGTTCTAATTAATAGCCTCCCCATGCATATCGAGGGCCACTCACGTGAGTTAAAGGCAAATCACCCATGTCCTTCATTTAATACATTTAACACAATTACATTCACAATTCATTATAAAATAAGTACAGACATGACTTTTACAATACAATGGAATATATTGAACTCTTAAATTACTGAAAATAAACCCATATTAATTAATTTATTCATTTTTATTAACTCATCACCACACTGAAAAAATAATATTAATAGTAACGTTTTTTAGTGTGGTGCTGAACTAATAAAAATAAATACATTATTAATATGGGTTTATTTTCAATAGTTAAGAGTTCATTTGATTCCATTTTATTGTATAAGTTATGTCTGTACTTATTATAAATGAATTTTGTATTTAACTGTGAAATGTGTTTAATGTAGGACAGGTTGACTTGCCATTAACACCCTCGATATGAATTGGGAGGCTATTTAATAGAGGGGGCAGTCCTAAACGTGGGAGACAAACATGAGTTTCCTGTGTGTTTTTACTTTTGTGAACCTAAAAAATGCTTTCTTTTTAACCCACGCGCTCAGCTCCTGATAACTTGTGTGTATCTGGTGTGCATCCAGGGTTTTCTGTTCTAGTAGTCATAGTTCACACATTAATTCAATGGATAATCCAGAAGTCCATTTGAAAAATGGGCTTTAAGGTCTGTGCAGCTCCTTGTAAACTAACCCATATCTATTAAAGATTTTAGCTGCTCAGAAAAATGACTGCTTCTTTCCATTGACTGAATTACAAAATAGGTTTTGTAATATGATGTCAGTATACATATTGCATATTTAATCTGTAATAAATATGTATGAGAGATAATAGTTTCCAAGATGGAAGTAAACTACCGTACTGCTTTGTATTTATGGCCTATTTTAATCTTGTGATTTTTTCACTAGGAGGCCAGTGGCGGTAATATTAATCCATCACACACAGAATTATAAGGGGTAATACGTCACAACTTTGAAGGAAACATTTACAGACTTTTGTAATTGAAAGAAAAGTTTATGATGTGCATTCACTTTCTATAGATTTATTTCAGTCTGTATAAGAATTGTTTTTAATCTGTATAAATGTAAACAAAAAAGTTAATCCAAAATCTGCATTTGTATACTAGTACCTCCTGATCTACAATAATACACTAGCTGTCATGGATGCCCCTAGTGTGAATTATTGAAAACTCATTCGCTGCTCATTCCTCTAGAAGCCTTGCCTCCCTTTCTAATATAGAGCGCATGTGAGACTATGCATGTTAGTGATAATACCCATGTGTATATTTCTCATCTAATAGTTGTAGTTATGGGGGAAAATATTAGAAATAACTGCAGTATCCAGAAGAATACTATATCAGTGGCAACTCAAAAATCTCATATTTTTCATACTTCAAAGGTGAAAATTCTTCCATAGCACCAAAAATATTAATGTGTCCACTTGTATTGCACGCTTGTATTGAAAATCTTTAATAATGTGCTAGGAAAATGACGACATTTTTATGTACCTATTTTAATTACAGCCCATATGACTGTTGACTATACTGATAAGATCAATAGTTGATCAATTTTACATTGTCAACCCTTCCATTTTTATACATTGTTGCATTTACTAATTTTTATAACACATTCATATCATTTTTGGCAACCTGTAACATTATAATTGGCGGTGAAACTAGGAAAATCATTTTACATTTTGTTGTACATATTGTCTCTATCACTGTCTTTCTATCTATCTCTATTCTATCATCTATCTATATATTTCGCTACTAGTGCATTGACTTCTTTTTCACTGCAAATATTTCTTCATGTATATGGCGACACCCAGTGGTTAAGACCATGTATTGCACAAGAATCTAATGCAACTGTTTAGAACACTACAGGGAGATTCAATAAATGTTCGTATTGTTAAAAATTGTGTTATTTTTGCCCCAAACAATCAGATATTTTACATTTGAAAGCTAACATCTGGTTAGTTGCAAAATTAGCACCAGTTTTAACGATAAGAACTTTTATTGAATAACCCTGCAAAGGGATCCATACACTACTTTTGAAATTTGTTCATAGACGTTTGTGAACTTGAGATTACAAAATGAATTGCCCAAATTGGATTATCGCAAGTTAAGAAGAGCTGCTTGTAAAATGCAGTCTTTAGACATTAGATAGATTAGACCTTTGTCTATAGACAAAAGTATAATCTAGCTAATGTCTGCCTAGTATATGGCCAGCTTTACAGGGTGGTGAAATAAAGGCAAAAAAATGTAACTGGGGTGAACACTTTTCCTTTGGATTTCTCCGTTAATTAAGTGAAGCACATATACAACATTTCGGGAATCACCATGTCCCCTTCATCAGGTGTGTCATGAACACCTGTTCGCTGAGTATGTGATCTGACCAATCAATCGGTAATTCGCCACCACCACCCTAAGTTTAGGGCATTGGGGACACCACAAAATCACTCATGACTCTCACTGACTATGCACACCCCTGTCCTGGCAGCTGTTTAACACTACATCACTCACTCCAGCAACCAAAGAGTTAATCAGCTTCAGTACATGGAGAGGACGGAGGCTCAAATCCAGGCAGAAGACATGCGATAAGATAAAATGTAGCTTTTATTCCATAGATTCCATAAAATTAAAGTGTGACACACTCAAACAAGGACATTGGACCGACCTTAGCAAAGGGGAAAGAAAGGGGGCGTGGCCTGACACATTTCGCAGAGACTTCCGCTTCTTTAGAGAGTCTGAGGAGAGGAGTCCTCAGAGAGAGTCCTCAGAGAGTTTTGGAGGGGAGTCCTTAGAGAGTGTCCTCAGAGAGTCTTGGAGGGGAGTCCTCAGAGAGAGTCCTCAGAGAGTCTTGGAGGGGAGTCCTTTTGAATGTCGGGTGGTTCGGTAGCTCCCCGCAGTAAGTGTGTGTATCTATTCTTTCATTTAAACAGCTTCAGACATTCACAGCAGTCATGGAGTTAATTAGCATTTACTCAAGCATAGCATTCAATATGCTTAAAGACTATCCAAACACATATAAATTTATCAGAGTTCTTTAGAGCATCAAAGACAAAACTTATTAAATTTTGGATTTTATATTCTAAAAGGTAGACAGTGCAAATAATAAAAAAAAATAGAAAAATATGTTACAAATAAAGACATACAATAAAGTACAAAACAGTTACATAAAATAAAAAGCAGAAAAAAAACAGAGCTTACAGAATTCTGTCTCCAAAGGCAGGCAGAAATAATGGACACACACCAATCAGATCGGGCCTCAAAGTATGACAACCAAACCTTAGCCACACTAGTGCATTTTTTGCTTGTTTGCGCCCACGTTTCAGTGTGGCCTCAGCCTTAGAAAGTTTCTTATCTTTAAAGGTCTCCCCAAAGAACCCCCCCATCTACGTGAGGGTGGGAGTACAACATTCAAAATGTCCCAAACCTTTTTTTAAAGGACAACTCCACCCTTATAATAACATCTTTTAGAAAGAATGGCCTCTTAAAAATATGTTGATATATCATACTTTGTCCTTTGGAATCATTCATTTATGTCTGCTATGCTTCTGGATAGCTCATGAACTGAGCAATTTAGTGACCTGTACTGAGCCTGGGCATGCTCATATGAGGCAGTTACGGGATTAGCATTCAGTCATTGGCTGTGATGCCAATGGTCAAATCCATAACTGACAGTTGCTAACTGGAAGAATCAGGAAGCAGAAACAGGGGAAACAGGACATTGTGCAGGATTTCAGGTTAGACTTATATATTTCAGATTTCAAACTATTACAGTTTAGGGTTTTGGGGGATGATTTACCTGTATGTAAGTTTTAATTTTAGGGCTGGACTTGCCCTTTAATCCTCAATTTACACAGACCCCTGTAACTTTAAATGTGTACATGGTAATATCTCAAAAAAAAATATTCTTATTCCACATAATTTATTTAAACAATCAATATCAAACATGACTGGCCCCAGACACATATTATCAGAGATATTAATATCTCCTACAGGGTTCCTGTAGGAGATATTAATATCTCCTACAGGAACATGCGTGGCATTGGTTTGACGGGGTTATACTCCAATTTATACATATGTTATTTGTATATGAATATCACATTCCCTTTTGTGATATAGGATTAATTTACTATTGTCCTGTCTGTGACCTAAATGTGAACTCTGCCTAAACTCTAGACCATCTTAACTGACATAAACCAGGTCCATGTTCTGGTTTGGGGAAAGGTTAAAGGTTTTGAAATGGCTAGTGTCCATTAACTTGGCTTCAAGTGGTGGAATGTGGCTTTAAAGGGGAACTGTGGTCCAAAAATGACTTTAGGAAAATTGATAGGAATTGCTCTCCTGAGAATTTTTGCAATTTATTGTCATTGTTTATTTTGTCGTTTTAAAAATATTTACATTTTTGTGTGTGATATGGCAGGAGCATCACCAGGTCCACTGAACTTCCTTCTTCCTGCTCTGAAACCATGTCAGTGGATGACAGTCAATCTGCCCTGTGTCTCCTCCTCTCCTTGTATCCCTCCTGGTCCCTTCCACTCATGGACCCCATGGCCCCTGCATTTTCAGGCCCCCTTTGCACCCTCCCTTACAGCCCCATGGGGCCCCGCCCAATTGCGGGTGCCATGGTTCACTCAGACCCCCCCCCCCCTACAGAAAACTGTGTGAAAAGGCTGTTTTCACATAGTGGGAGAGTAGGCCTGTAGATTCGCTTACCTTCTCTATGGGGATCTTCACACAGCAGGGATGGGGAGGAACTTCCTGTCGCCTGGCATGTCACTGTCTGAGGCTGTGCTTGCCGGACCAGCCTTAGGAATGTCACATGTCAGCCTCCCACCCATTAACTTTCTGGTCAGTAATTTCTTTATATCTTTGGCTATGGAGGACGAAGAGAGGTGGTTGATGGCTCGTTCTAAAGGTAGGAAACTGGCCTTTCATTTAAATTTAACTTGTTTGGAGACCTCAATTCCCCTTTAATGATGTAGAAGAGCAGTGCCTATTTATAACCATACAGGTCCCAAACTGTTAACCCTTTCCTGCCTCATTATGAAGCTTAAACATTTTCCTGTTATGACAAGGTGTTAACACAAACACAATCCTATACACCTTAATAGGCCACTCCCTCCATTAATGGGGGTATACTTAAGTTAACTTTTTAAAAGTGAAATCATAATACCAACAATAGTGACCAGGGTAAATATTGATTATGTTCATTATGTTCAACATGAAAGTGTCCATAGAGTCCATTTTATATAATAAGTGTCCATAGTACTCCATATACGATCCATGTAGCCACATTGTTATCCACAATTAGGGATGGCCGGTTCGCGGACGGCGGATTTTTCCGGATTTTCCGCCTTCCGAACTTCCAATTCACGGATTTTTCATATTTTCGAAAATACAAGAAAAACACATAATTTCGAAAATTTTCGAAAATGCAAGGATTTCTCTTATTTTCATAAATACGTATTTTCGAAAATTTTCGAAATTACGAGGATTACTCGTATTTTCGAAAATACATATTTTCGAAAATACTAGTTTTCTTGTATTTTCGAAAAATGTCGAAAATACTCGAAAACCCGTAATTTCGAAAATTTTCGAAAATACGAAAAATCTAGTAATTTCAAGGGAATTTTTCATTTTAATGGATCCGCTCGCGGATTTTCGAATTTCCAATTTTTTCGAAAATTCGCGGATCCTCGAGCAGACCGGATTTTGCGAAGTTCGGACATCTCTATCCACAATCAATGTTCTTTAAAAAAAAGCACAAAGTAGCCCAAGTTTTGGAAATAGTAATAGAACATAATAGAGGGGGCAACTTTAATAAAACTCTTACTCAGAAAAAAAGCCAAATGGATTGACAGGTTAAACACACTGAATCCTTGGGGCCTAAATGAGGAATCAACAGGTTCTTGTAAGGCAATGATACTTACTAGCTCTCATTAGATAACTCAGTAGCTTCAACATTAGGTAACTTTAGTTGTTTGGTATTTAATAAAAAGAATGTTGATTACTTAAAGGATATGTCCACCCCTTTGAAAAACTTTGATAAGCATGACCCCTTAAAATGTAATTTCTGAATTGGTTAATGTTAAAAATGCTCCCAGACAGATATCTCATACTTAGCAGCTCCTCGATCCATCTCCGTAGCTCTCTGACCCTTCTGTGTAAGGCAGTCAGTTACGGCCGTGACAGTGACGTCACGGACAATATCTTACTGCCATTTCCATACTGCCTTATGCTGCTCGGGAACTGAAAAAGAATGGAGCAGCAGCAGTGGAGAGAGAGAAAGCGGCGGTGGATCGTGAAGATATCTCTGTCTGTGAGTATATTTAATAACATTAACCAATTTGGAACTTACATTTTAAGGAGTCCTGCTTATCATATCAAACGTTTTTCTAAGGGGTGGGCATACCCTTTAAATAAGGTATTGTTAATACTTATAAGATAACAATGTAAATAAAAAATTAAATGGTTTGATAAAATAGCAACTTTTTGGATACAATTCGACTTCTTGGGTATATTTATAAAAAAAAATCGCTATCGCAGAACATTGCAATGACAAATAGTGCTATTTCCGCCTTATTTATAAAACCGCTAGTTTTCACCCTTGCGGAAAAGTATAGATGAGGCCATGTGTTGCGACAGTTTTCGCCTTATTCGTTGCGTTAAGTGTGGTATCACTGCGAAAAGAGAGATTGCTCTCTAGTGGAATTTCTGAGCTATTTTTGTCACTTTTTTATTTAAAGCTATTTATACATAGGTGTATTTTTTCCTTTTTGCCCCTTTTCTCCCTTTTGCTGCTTTTTTTTTGCTTTGACCAGAATTTTCACCAAACATCATTACTTACTGGAATGTCCATTAACATGGCTATTTCTTATACACAGCACTATGGGGATGTTCCCATGTTAATGTAACTGGTGTGATAATTAGCTGCAGTTTGCTGAAAATAAGCAATAATAAAAAATTAGTCCTCTTCATAAAATAGAGAAAACTCACCTTTTGAGTTTTACACTATTTATTATATCTGGCTGAAAAAAACACCAAATGTGTTAGGCTATTTTTAAATTACAAAGATAGGTGCTTGTGAAGGTTCCTATTCATCCAGGTCATGGTATATCTGTTGTATTCAATTAGATCAACTGGACTTGAAGTTTAGTTCTTGAAGAAGAGTTTCGTTTGTCATCCGACTGGCTTTCTCAATTCAGAATGACTTTCAGAATTTATTGTCATTGTTTATTTTGCCGTTTTGAAGATATTTACATTTATTTATATTTACTTTCATGTTGAACATGTGAATCAATATTTACATTGGTCACTTTTAACGGTATTGTGATTACACTTTTTTTTTAAAGTTTACTTAAGCATGCCCCCATTAAGGGCTGGAGTGGCCTTTTGTTCACTTGGTCTGGGATTGTGTTTGTGTTACACCACCTGATGAAAAGGACAAAGTGATCCCAGGGTTATTCAATAAAAGTTCTTATCATTTAAAATGGTGCTAATTTTGCCCCAACCAATCAGATGTTAGTTTTCAAATGTTAAATAAGATCTGATTGGTTGAGGCAAAAGTAGCACCATTTTAAACGATAAGACCTTTTATTGAATCTCCCTGTTTGTGTATGTGGTTCACTTAATAAACAGAAATCCAAAGAAAAGTGTGCATCTGAGTTCAATTTTTGTGCTCGAGCTATAGCTAAGAGTCCATAGGTAGAGGATTGACTGGGGTAGCACCTTTACAGAAACAGGCAAGTTGCCAAGGAGTGTGCCTGGGCCCAAATTGAGTATTCTGGTGAAATAAAGGGTGTTAATGGTGTATTTTCAGATTAACGTGAGGCTTACACTCACTTAACTTGTTCTGCATGGTTTCTGAAACATGGTCCTGCTATATTGCAGGGACCATTAACATGAGGCTTACACTCACTTAACGTGATCTGCATGGTTTCTGAAACATGGTCCCGCTATATTGCATCTTGCTGTACAGCACCTGAAAATGGAGTTTAAGTCACCCTAATCAATGTAATATTGGTTAGCGCGTCTTTAACTAATATATACATTTAATTCAGTTTAAAAAGTATTAGTTTATATTATGCATACCTAGTTATTCTAGATATTCTCTCCTATTTTGAAAAATCAGTTGAATTTATACCCTTGCTATTCCCTACTGTTGACATTAGTGAGCTGCCATTTCAGGTTCTAATGCTGCTTCTTCTTCCCAGGATGTACCACAACCTTGGAATGTTCCTAACAGTAATTTCTACTCATTGGCTGTTGGATGGGTCAAACATGCTCAGATCTCTACTGAGCAACTGAATCAACCCAGGCGCTGGGTCAAGGGTAAGACCATAACAGTCTCTACTAGGGGTCCTGCAAACAGGAAGTCAGTATTTCGGAAGTATTTATTTACACACAGACAAAATGCTGAATGGGCAGGTTAAGGTCATTAGGATAGAAAAATACTGCTCTTTTTTCTTAAAAGCTTATGTATTTCCACTGTACTTCTCCTTTAAAGGGTAACTGTGGTTTCCATGTCATCTATTTTAAAGAGCCCTCTCATACCTATAAACAAGAGTAGGATGATGTATCTAGCTTCTCTGGATGTTAAGTTATAGACTTGTAAAGTTACAGTTCCTTGTCTGTTCTGACTCTCTGAGTCTGTGACAGTCACATGATGTGCTGTGTAAAAAGCCCTACACCTCTCAAGCTAGTTAAACTACCCATATACTGGCAGATGTTTTTCTGATTGAATATTTGATCGACCAAAACAATCAGAAATCCGGACGGAAGAACCGGTCGAAGTGCCACCGATCTTTTCGCTGATTTCTCCTATTTATCTGAAATCAGAAAAATGTAAAACAGTTATCGATATTTTGAGCTTTTTGATTGAATTTACTCCTGTGTATGAGGGGCTTTACGGACCTGCAACCATTACCGGTTCTTTTACTATTCCTTTGGACACCTTAGGTAGAGCAAAACAATAAGGTTTGTGGCTAGTTTAAAAAATGATTTAGAAGTTCAGGGTCGGGGTCTATGATGCAGCTAATTATGCTCTTTCCCAGCAGTGGGCATGCTGCGGACTGAGACTTAGGTACAGAGCAGTGGTGCTGGAGCTCACGGAATAAAAACACCCTTTATACTGCTGTAACCTCGCATAGACTACAGCTAGAAGCATGATCCTGAAACCAAGTTAATTAAGTTAAGATTTTCCATCTCAGGGTTCCCTTGGGTGGTTGGAAGACTGATTGGAAGGCTTTTCTTTCTAATGATCATAAACATGCAACTAAAACCACTATGTTTTTTTATAAGTGCACTAATATTAATTTTATAAAGGGACCCTAGTTTTTGCATTGATCATCTTTTTTCTCTTTTTATATTAACCTTTTTGCCAGATGAATAGCATTTAAGTAATATTTGGAGTTAACATAAAAACTACTTACACATGCTTGTATTTTTAGCAGGGATGCCCAATAAGAGGATAAACCAAGGGTCCATTTGGTAGGACCACCCACAAACTTTTATTGATCAGTTTAAGCCTTGGCTACTAAAAATTGTTATAAAAAATTACAGGAAGAAAGTCTCACACACATTGCTTAATGGTCTCTTTGCTAATGGATCTGCCTCATAGGCCTATCGTCACATTTCAGGGGCAAGATATCACAAACTGCATGTTAAAGGAACTGTACACTGAAAAAATTAATTCTCCTAATTTTCATTTATAAATAAATTAATGTAAGCTGCACTTACTCTAATGTGTTTGTGTTATTGCATGACAACCCAGCACTTGTTTTGCTCAAGCTCAGTCCCCCAGCCAGACTATCTGACTCTCTGTGAGGGAAAGCATGCTCAGTAATCCCTATGAGGAAGAATTGGGTTATGGAATTTACCACCATGCAGTTCACGTACCAACTGTCCGCATTCCAGCTACAGCAAAACTAAACATAACAAAGAGTTTATGATACTAATAGGGCCCATACACGCACCAGTCCCGCTCGAGCGATATTGGGATATCTTAATATCGTACGATTGGTGTTTCTTGAATGGGAGTTCATACTTCATACGATCATCATACTTTTTTTATCGGGCCAATGGGAACATTTTTGTATGCACGATCGATTTGTTAGTGTATGTGCCCCATAAGGCACTTGATTGACATATGAAATGTAAGCTGTTTAAGACTGGATATCTAACAAATTAGTGTACAGATCAACAAAAAAAATAGTACTGTGATGATTGGGAAGTAATGGGCAATTAAAAAAAACAACAATTTCCCAGTGTACATATATCCTTCACTTTTTTCATGTTAAAAGGTCTGCATCATTAAATAAATGGGTAGTGTTATTTAAGAATACAAATTCAAATAGAGAAAAAATAAAGCAGGCAGCATGGAACTCCTAAAACCAAGACTTTATTTTCAACGTCTTAAAATCAATGAACTGGGTATAAAACGGCGTACAAACGCCATGATGGTTGCAGGGAGGGCGGAGAAACGCCTGACGTGTTTTGTGAATGATCACTTCCTCAGAGGTGTGATCATTCACGAAACGCGTTACTCGGCTCATTGATTTTAAGACGTTGAAAATAAAGTCTTGATTTTAGTTCCGTTGCTGCCCGATTCCTCTGCGAGCAGAGCAGTGAGCGCCATGGTCTCCAGATGGAGGAGCACCCGTAAGTATGTGTTAGGTGGTTTACACTGTGTCTATTACGTTTATTTAAGAATACGCTTGCTTCATAAATATGACCCCATACTATTCTTGAAAACAGATTAAAATGTGGTATAATAGTATAGTGTAGTATAGTTTCGTATTTGAGGTTGAATAAAGACATACGTCCATCCAGTCCAACCCATCTAGCAATATCCTCATTTCCTGTCTAACTGTTGATCCAGAGGAGGAAGCAAAGCCAAAAAAACCACAAAATTTAGAAGGGGAAAAAAATTTCCTGTTCCAAGTGGCAATCGGGAATTTCCCTGGATCAACTCTACTTTATGCCCAATACCAGTAACTTGTAACCTCTTGTTGCAGAAACTCATCCAGCTTTTTTTGAAACTGACCAATGAACCTCCATAACAACATCCACTGAAGACAGTTCCTAGCTTTAACGTTCTCACAGTGAAAAACCTTTTTTAAAACTGAAGCCTAAACCTTTTTTCTTCAAGTCTTAAGGGATGGCCATGTGTCCTCTGACATGTTCTATTGGTGAACAATGCCCCAGATAGTTTATTGTATGGCCCGTTAATGTATTTATACACAGTAATCATATCCCCACGCAAGCGCCTTTTCTCCAGCGTACATAATTGTAACTTTTCAGGTCTCTCTTCATATTCAAGCTCCCCCAATCCCCTTATTAATTTAGTTGCCCTTCTCTGAACCCTTTCCATTTCAATGATGTCCTTTTTGTACACAGGATTCCAAAATTGCACTGCATATTCCAAATGAGGCCTTACCAATGCTTTGTAAAGAGGGAGAATAACATTTTCATCCCTTGAATCCATACCTCTCTTTATTCAAGACAATTCCATGCTGGCTCATATATATAATAATACTGCTTTTTTATTTCAACCTTAAGTAACTGGTCCCTTTAATTCTATAAGGCACCCTGCTGTCTGCATTTTATCACAAAATCCAAGCTCTTAACCAAGAAAACTCTACATAGTAATCAAGGTTGAATAAAGACATACGTCCATCAAGTCCAACCTATTCACCCTCTTTTTTTTTTTCAACCCTACCTAACAGTTGATCCAGAGGAAGGCAAAAAAAACAGCAAAAAAGGGGGAAAAAATTCCTTCCTGACTCCAAACGGCAATTGGAAAGTATCCCTGGATCAACTAGATCTATATGTATTAATACCAGTAATTCCCGATATTTTTTTGGTTTTAGAAACTTATCCAGGCCTTTTTAAAAGCTATTTAAAGGGTATCTCCACTAAGGAAAAAGCATATTTTTTTGGGTTTATTTTAAATTACACCATCCCCCAACCCTCCCCCTACCTTTTTTCCCCCAGAATTCCCCTTTGTTTGATTGCAGCAGCATGGGAAAGTTGTGCAGGTTCCTGGGGGTGTGTCTTCCCCTGTGCTGTCACTCAATGTGCACCATCATAGTAGCAGACACACCCACTTGGTTGCAGTAAGAAATCCTTTCCTCCCTGACTCTCTAAGTTTATTTTTACAGCTGATCAGGCAGAGAGAAATAGGGGAGGAAAAGTTAAAACCCTCTTCCCACAATTCCCACTAACTCTGAGAGGGATGGTTGAAAAAGTGATCTAAGATTGATTTCATAGGGGATGCTGGGAATATGAGGCAATCTGGTATAGGAGGGGGTGGGAGAGAGAAAAAGGTAGTGTGTGTGTGTGTGTAGAATCGACCAACCAGTCAGATCACACAGACAGCAGTCCCGACGGATCCTCTCACGCTCTGCGCATGCACTAAAGGAACACGTGCGTTCCAGGTGACTTTTATCAGTGGAGATACCCTTTAATGAACTTGCCATTGCCACTAGAGATCTCCGAACTTCGAAAAATCCTGTCCGCGCGAGGATCAGCGGATTTTCGAAAAAATCCGTAAATTCGAAAATCCGCGAGCGGACCCGTTAAAACGTATTAAAATGAAAGTTCGGCAAAATCCGCATTAAAAGTGGTCTAAATAGCCTTGGTAATGTACACTTAATCACTCAGGGACCTGGTATCAATGCCTACAATACCTAAAAATTACAGTCCGCTAGCGAGAACGGTATTTTTCGAAAATACGCAATAAGACACAGACAAATGTTGTTGGTGAAAACGATCGGCCACAGTTTATTTCTTTTTAAATAACATATTAAACAGGCCTTATTAAGGCCAACTTAAATATATATATATGGGCACCCTTGCCATCTTTCTCACTCCATTGATGTTAACCGTCTAGCCGTAGATCTGATCTTGGATGCCAGCCTCTGAGTTACCAGAGGGCATGTAACGGCTCTCAATTGTCCATTTCCTGGCAGGATGCCCCCCACCGCCACCGATACGGGTACCCCTACACCGGACTCCGACCGCCACCCAGTGGGGGTCCTTCTCCGAGGTCTGGGCATTTGATACGAGTTTCCCTAGACCAGTATGTTAGACCTTTAAGGCAAGAACTTCAGATATTAATTCCCATTGATTAATGGGTCTGCTGAGATTTTCGGAATTGTTCCTTTTTTTTAAAAAATCCACACGTACAACGCAGAAGGATTTCACTGAGTTATGAGTTTGGCCATCTTTATTTGCATAGAATTCTTATGAGTTAACTGCAAACCACAAGATTTCATAGCGTAGTTAATCGCTGCTTAAAAAAAAAAATCCAAGAGTGAAGGCCCTAGCGGTAAGGTCCTAACCCTGGGTCCTATTAATATGAGGTGAAGAGTGGAGGGGGTCTAGTTACCCTTTAAGTATTAACAAATAACTACTTTAAGGAGTTTGGACACTATCCCGTTCCTTGTGTGTTACTGTGTTTTTTACAACTGTAATCATTTAAAGAGAATGTAAATATGTAATTTTAATAAAAAAGTGGATAATTACAGTGTATTAAATTACTTCAAGGTAGAAAAAGCCAATACTTTAAACAGCACATTGAATTAGAAAAATATAGAAAACTAATTTTATTTACATGTGTATAAAAAAAGACTGCAACAAAAGCTAATATAATATTAAAGACAAAAATTAGACAGCCAACACTGAATAGAAATATTATCCTTTAAAGTTTTGGTAAAGTGCACAATCCTCTATGGATTCCTTTAAAAACTCGAAACTCAGTAAAATTTAAACTCCCGAGGACATGCAACATTTTGGCTATGCAGCGCGGTAGGCAACTTCAGTCCCAAGACCAAAGAAAAATGCTGCTCTTATATGAATGAATCAGCATGGGCGGGGTCATTACAGCTGTACAGTGGTCATAGTAGAGTTAGATAGAGGAGAAGAGCTGAGCTATGATATAGAGAGAGAGAGAGGAGGGAGAGAGAGAGAGAATGAGGGAGAGAGAGAGAGAGAGAGAGAGCGATGAGAGAGAGAGAGAGAGAAAGGAAACCGGACTCACTCACAGGACTTTATTTAAACCGGGAGCAGTCGCACATATGAGGGTGTGCTGAGGACTATACCACACGTTACTATATATATAATATTATATTATATTTATATAATTTAGATATATATATATATAGCAAAATTGTGTTGTGCCCAATTGGTGCTCATGGAAAATTATGTGTGTTGTCTGTTGTTGCTATTGTGTGATAGAGGGGTCTAGAATCTTCACAGGTATATGTTTAAACTGTTTTACTCAGGCAGCCACCATTCCCGAGGAAACCAAATAGGATAATCCTGAGGGATGAGAGTAGACCCAGGCAATCCTGCTACACTATATGGTTTGAAACTAAACATGCTAGTTCATACTTATTAGTATTCACCATGGCAAGTAGGTGATGCGTACTCCATATATTATACAGAAGGTACCTCAAGTTATCATGTTAATTGTAAAGCAATTGCCCCCTAATAATCTAATGCATAAAACAAAATGCTCATTCCCAGTTTACCTAAAGAAATGGATTTTATCATTTATATACTCTGTTTACAGATTCTATTGAAAAAAAAAGTTGCTTCAGAGCAATTTTAATAACTGAGAAATGCTTTATTT
Organism: Hymenochirus boettgeri; assembly: GCA_019447015.1. Lineage (NCBI taxonomy): Eukaryota > Metazoa > Chordata > Amphibia > Anura > Pipidae > Hymenochirus > Hymenochirus boettgeri. The sequence goes on from CM033477.1 coordinate 61,527,954, forward strand.
CAGGATTACAGTAAATCATTGGTTATACCTGCCTTCTTTACCAACTAAGCAAAAGGCTAAGGACTTGCAAGTGAGGCCACCTTTATCCCAACCCAGAAAGTGGCTGCCAATTCAACTGTTCTAGCCAATCAGTCCATTTCCTAGTTACCCATCCAATGGATAGTTTAAAAATAGGTTTGCAATTGGGAATGTAGAGTACTGAGGTTAATTGGGAATTTCATTTTGAGGTACAAGGACAGGCGGATGTAAATCAATACTATCAGTAAACAGCTCCATAGGCGTTAAACAGAGAACAAATATACCAAAGAAGAAAACAGGGTGTATAAATGTTATTACCAGACACTGCTGCCACCAATTTGTACCAGATCATGCCTTTCATGGAAGAATTATGCGGGTTATGGCACACAATGGGTTACACTGGTGGTCTGGCAAAAAGCAGGAAAGAGACACATAAACCGTTCGAATACTTTTTTCCCCTTTTCTTCTTTTTTTACAATCGATGGTAATGAGCTGTACTGGAAAACGTAGGAACCCTTGACTTTTTTAATGGAAAGAGCACCACATATAGCTGGAGTTAACAAAAATTCATTTCACAATCCAATTCAAAATTGAGAAAAACCAGTGCAGGCAAAGAGAAGATTCATACCATTTAAAAATGGACAGATATACATAAATAGACCTTTATTTGATACTGCTATTGTAACTGCTGCATATGTACATACTCTGGTTTTAAAGCTCTAAAAACCATGTTCATAGAGAAAAAGAAGTAGTAAAAGGCCTGTAACTATGTCTGTGCAAAATGTCTTAAACACATTGTGCCTAGATAAAGCCAAACCCATGTGGAATCCCAGTGCATACATTTACAAAGTGTTTACACAAGACTTTGCAGGAAGATATCTTAGAAATACAGATGTGTGTTATAAGACAGGCAGATATTGTTAACACAGGATTTCAGTGCTAGAATAAGAACAGTCTACTTGAAAATCAACATATCCAACAGCGTATTAAAAATAATACCAGTAAATAAATGTACAATACTTTGCAATCCTGTTATTCTTACATATTCTCTCCTATTTTGAAAATCGTTGAATTTATACCCTTGCTATTCCCTCTGTTTGACATAGTGAGCTGCCATTTCAGGTTCTAATGTCTGCTTCTTCTTCCAGATGTACCACCTTGAATGGTTCCTAACAGTAATTTCTACTATTGGCTGTTGGATGGTCAAACATGCTCAGATCTCTACTGAGCAACTGAATCAACCCAGGCCGTGGGTCAAGGGTAAGACCATACATTCTCTAGGGTCCTAAGGAAGTCAGTATTTCGGAAGATTTATTTTACAACAGAAAATGCGTGATGGGCAGGTTAAGGTCATTAGGATGAAAAATACTGCCTCTTTTTTTCTTAAAAAGCATGTATTTCCACGTACTTCTCCTTTAACGGAAACATAAGGTGGTTTGGCTCTTGCTCATCTATTTTTATTGAACTTGGTCATTACAGTAAATTGCTAGATATAAGCAGTTACAAGCTTCCCATATTGTTCGAATGTTCATTATTAGGTATCTCTGCTCTTCTATATTACAGTCACTATTGATCCCTACAGCCATGCAGAAGTACTCTGGAGCAATTAAACATATTAGAGGCTTTTTACACTGTGTCAAATTAATTAGCCAAACGACAGTATATAACTTCTGTATTTGGAAGCAATTCATGACAAATTCCTGAAAAAGCCAGATATAGTAGATAATAGTTGATATTTTTACTAGTGGTGCTCTAAACATTTTTTTAATTAAAAGCAATTTCATGTCCCATAAATTAACTTAATATTTAGATTTTAATTAATATGAATAATGTTTTTAGCATTTTTACATGTATCTTGTCCAGCGTTATTTAAAGTTCAACGTTACACTGATAATTAAACTTTTTAATCGCTTTGTCTGAGTAGATACTAGATAGGATTAAAAGGTTACAGCTGTTTGTGTCCCTGTGTGTAATGTTAATTAAAAACCAGGACTGCAAAGAACCGGTGTAGGAGGAAGGATGGATAATTAGAGATGAACAAAACTCAGCGAGTTTCATTTCCGATAGCGGTCCTGTGGAACCATTGGAAGTACCGAAAATTAAAAAAATCCAATTGCACTGAATTTTTCAAATTTTCAAAAGCTATTTTTATATTTTTGTAGAAATTGAGATTTTTCATTAGACCATTTTTTAATTTTTCAACTGGAATTGTTAATTTTCGAGAAACCTTCGTTCCTGCAAATTTGTTTTTTGTCTAAAACAGGTTAGTGTCTAGGGCTTGGTGGTAGTAAAGGGTACTCAATGCATAAAGTCAATTTTCAGTTAATTTAAGAGCATAAGGTGAGAGAGGTGGTGTCTTTATCTTACCTACGTTCTTCAATTAAACAGTAAGCAGGAAAAGGACAGAGAAAATTTAGGATAACGCTCTAGCACTGGCTTTTCACTAACAGGCCCCAACACTCACTTGTATGTGAATGAAGCATTTAGGAAGCCGGAGTGCACAGAGTTTGTCATAGCTAACTCAACCAAAACTACAACAATAATAGATAGGCACACTCACACACCTCCAGTGCTGCTCAGTTCAAACCCCATCCATAGTGCCAATTTCATGCAGAACAGAAAGAGGAACCAGAAGCTACACAGATGGAACGGTGATAAAAGGGGAGAACCCTATAGTTTATTCAGGCATAAAGCCATCCAATCGGGGGGGCGTGTCTCATCCCAGGGAAGGGTGGATAGGTCCCAGAAATGTTGGATTGCCTATACGTCTATAGAGGTTATCCCCTTTTATCGCTGCTCAGCTTTGTAGCATTCTGGTTCCTCTTCTATACTCAACCCAAAGCAACATTGGGAGAGAAGAAAATTATTCCGGTCTGAGAAACTGTTAACTTAAAGTGCCTTAAAAAACGTATTTTTATATAGTTTCTTTTTAATTACAGCACTTTTAATATATCCATAAATCATATTACCATCTCTCTCATTGCTGCAAAAGGCAGTATCTCATACATTATCCACGTGATCTACAATTAAGTGGCGTCCAATAACAGGGACCACTGCCCAATAAAAAAAGCATATGATTTAATATTCCACTAAGCCAACTAATTATCCTGAACTTTTACGAGGCTGAGGACTTTGAGAAAAGGACCAAGCTACATAAATAAATTAAAATCAAACAAACAAATGTATAAGCTACGCAGAAGAAACAAGGTGCTTCAAAACAGTAACCAAAACATGTATATTTACTTCACAATAGACCGTGTTCAGAGTCAACTCTGTAAACAAATTAATATTCATTTTATTCTTAGAACCATTTTGAAGGCTTCCATAAGTAGAGGTGAAATGGACAATGCCAATTAATATTCAATTACCATTTGAGTGTGAAAGCAATTAATAGAAATAACTGGCTACGGAATGCAAAACTATGGAAACCTCTAGATTAGGTCTTTCTAGTTAAAAGCCGCATCCAGAATATTCCTTCAAATAAAGCAAACGCTGCCAACCATTTCCTAATGCTTCTATGGCAAAACCAATGGTGAAAAGAGTAAGTGCAAAGTAACATGGATGTGTTTGGGAGTAAGAACAATAAATGTAGCTATTTCATTAATAATAAACCTTACTGGGTATGTCGTTGAGTTGTTTGAACGGGTTACAGACTATTGTACGGAGAGATCCACTGTTGTAAAGATTATATTATGGAAACTTTGAATTGCATGTCTGTATGGAAATATTAGTAGTATTTATAAACTTTCCATCATATACAAGGGCTATATGGCTGATAGAAAAAACATAAAGACATCCAGGGTTGCACAAGCTTAACTTGAAACCCTTTGAATTCCATCACAATATAAACTAAATAGCAAAAAAAAAGATTATTACTCCCTCACAGTTTATCTTACTGTACTTGGAAGGTAAAGGTGCCCATGTGCAAAGCAGCCAAAGACTAGTCAAGGCCCAGTAATAGTGAAACACAAACGGCTACCACTCTACAACACAACACAAAATGATATTCTAATACAATTAGTGTATTGTGCTTGTACTCGTGAAATGTTTTAGTGATGCATTTTGTGGCACTTCATGGTAGGCTGCTACAAAAAAATATGCAGATTTAAAGAACATGGGTTTAAAGCAGAATGCCCTGCCATATCCAAATGTTACCGACTCTTAAAACATCCCCCCCCCCCCCCCCCCGAACATAGTATTTTCTAAACAATGATTCAAATATATTAAAAATAGAAATATGAACAACATTAACAGCAAAACAACCCATAAGGTTACTTATGGGTTATAAAAAAATACATGCCTTCAGAAGAGAAGAGAACCTAAATAAACCAATATGCTTAAAAAAACCACAATGTAAGTTAGTTAGTTCAAGGCAGTAATTCTTTCTGCTGGTTTTATCAATCTCAGCCCATAAATGCCTTTAACATTTAACACTAGTAAAAAATTTGCAGGGAGATTTAACAAAGGTTATTATTGTTAAACAATGGTGGTAATTTTGTCCCGACAATCCAGATCTTATTTAACATTTGAAATCTAACATATGATTGGTTGGTGCAAAATAATAAGCACCATTTTTAACAATAAGAACTTTATTGAATCTCCCTGTAGTACTTTAAAAAAATATATATATTTTAATGGGGATTACGATATAAATTAGTGAAAGCACAAATTAACAAAAATATCAAAATCCAGATATAAACCTTATTCCTGTTAATATTCTTATAGTAAAGGAAAAAATCAGATTCAACTGAGCAATATTTTCCAGACATGTAATCTAGAGTTTAAATTGTTTTACCAACGAGTTTAGGGATTAATGGCACAGAGATAAGGTTTTCCATCGTCTTTTTTTCCTAAGCTGTGAAAGATTGAGGATTTCATTCAGAGTAGGTTTTGAGGAAAAGGGTTACGTTTTGGCTATTGTCATTGAATGCTTTTGATTTTTCAATGTAAACACATAAAAATCCTCTAAAAAGTTACAGAGGTTAAAGGTTTCCAACCGCTGCAGGCCTGGAAAATTTTAGTGCATCTTTAGAATATTTAGCCAGAAGAGGAGACAAACATAAACACGTGCAGGTGATTTCTCCTTCAGGTATTTCAATTCCAAATTAGAAAGGCTCAAAAAATGTAAAGGAAAAAGTACCAGCAATTAGATGATGACCAGCAGTATTTGTTTCCATCAGTTCCTTGAAAGGCTCAAGATTATGGTAGAGGGGTAAAAGGCACCCTCTTCTGGGACCATTGACTGAGCCAAAATATTACTAATAACATGCCCTACCTTGCTCCGCATTTTATTACTGATTGGCTTCAGCTGGTTCCTAGCAAGGTTAGTTTACAGAAAGAAATACTTTTTTTAAAAAGAAGAACTACATTTTTTTATTAAAATTTCCCTATGAAATAAGCTTTTTAGTATTGCATCTCAGTAATCAGCACGTCTATCAGTGAGATGACAGCAGGTAATTGGGGGTACCATGCAGAACCTAATTAGCCTGGATTGCAAATGAAACTGGTGATTCAGTGGTTGGAATGCCTATTTAAATAGGACATCATAGAAACAAGGGTTTATTCTATATCTACAGTATATCTACAGGATATAAGTGTTAATACCACGAGTAGGACAACAGTCCAATAGTTCAAATGCTTCTGAATTTCATATTTACACATTTACCTTTAATTGCATTTTACTAGTATGTCAAGTCATTCAAAAAACTAATATATGTTTTAAAAAAGTTCTCATTACTAGAAAAGAAATTGGAAAGGCATTTGAATTTTCTGACACAAGATTTAAACATGGTTCTTGACAGTGATGATTAGGATTAGTTAGTATGGTGCTGTACTAAATAGCTTCAATTTGCAAGGGATAGAAGTCTATAAAAAAAATTCTGCACAGAAAGAGAAAGATTTTTTTATTCTGTATCTCGAAGGGTTTGCAAGTTCTCAAAACTGACCGTTCAACTCCAAAGATTGTTTGAGTTCATTTTGTAAAGAATATGGATAGTCCCTATGATGCGAATGTGCTGAAAATAAATTCTATTGCTGTCTGTCTCCCAAAAGTAACAAAGTCTTGTTCGACGTACATTTAAAGGGAGTGTGTAGAAAATTATATATTTCTATATAAATATTAATATATAAAAATAGCCGCGACCTAAGATCCAAGCTAACCCATTAAATTAAACTTACTTCCAATAAGACACAGACAAGGTGTTGTATGGTGAAAAACGATCGGCCACAGTTTATTTCTTTAAATAAAACCATATTAACAAGGCCTTATTAAGGCCAACTTAAATATATATATAGGGCACCCTTGCAATCTTTCTCACTCCATTGATGTTAACCGTCTAGCCGTAGATCTGATCTTGGATGTCAGCCTCTGAGTTACCAGAGGGCATGTAACGGCTCTCAATTGTCCATTTCCTGCAAGGATGCCCCCCACCGCCAACCAACTGTGACTCCAACTTAAACCAAACTGCTAAAGCTAGGGAGGGAGGGAGGGAAAATTTTGTCCGCCCAGCTACCGGCAAAGCACAAAATGGCGCCGGAGACTGGGAGGGAGGGGCTTAAATAGCCGCACGCGATGACGTCACGCGGCGACTCTCCGATCCCGCGAGAGCCGCGACCTCGGAGCTCGTTCCAACGGCGCCACGCATTAACGTCACAATGCGCGACGCCGAAAGCCCGGAACCTCCCCCAGCCCGTGCGCCTAGGAAGAATCAGGTCAGAAGTACCAGTACCTATACGGGCCGGTGCTACACAGACCTAGGAGAAAGAGACCCAGCCGCGACCTAAGATCCAAGCTAACCCATTAAATTAAACTTACTTCAGATTTCCGTAAAACGAGGATTTCCGTAAAAACGAGGACCTCCGTAAACCCGCGGATCTCCGAAAAACGAGGATTCCCGTAAAAACGTGTAATCATGTTAGCTGCCATTGGCTAATTTGGGTCATGTGGCTTGCTCCGTCTTGAAAATAATTCCCAAATATTCGAATTTACATCTCGTTTTTACAAAAATTCTCGTAATTACGAGAATCAGCGTAATTACGAGGATCTTCGGTTTTTCCGGGTCCCAGAAGATCGCAGATTCTCGTAATTGCGGAGATACTCGTATTTTCGAAAATTTTCGTAAAAAAAATCCGCGGTTCAGAAGTTCAGAAGGCGGAAAATCCGGAATAATCTGCCGCTCGCGGACGGGATACATCCGCGGCGGATCCCGGTTCGGGTCCGCGAACCGGCCATCTCTAATTACCACATCTGCTGGAAAACAGTTCCACAGTTTCACCGTTCTCACCTTTCCTAACCTGAAGATGAAACTTCTTTTCTTCCAACATTAAAGGATGTCCATGAGAACTCTGTTTAGCACCGGCCCGTATAGGTACCGTGCTTCTGACCTGGGAGACGGCATTTCTCTAGGCGCACGGGCTGGGGGAGGTTCCGGGCTTTCGGCGTCGCGCATTGTGACGTTAATGCGCGACGCCGTGGGAACGAGCTCCGAGGTCGCGGCTCTCGCGGGATCGGAGAGTCGCCGCGTGACGTCATCGCGTGCGGCTATTTAAGCCCCTCCCCCAGTCTCCGGCGCCATTTTGTGCTTTGCCGGTAGCTGGGCGGACAAAATTTCGTTTGCTCTAGTTTACCTCGGGCAAAAAACAAGCGAGAGCATGGCAGATAACTTCTTGGAGCGGGTACGGGAGAGGATTGGCCGCGGGGGTCTGGATGGCTGGAGGAGCTCATTAGCCGGGGGCCTTGGCACACAGAGTGTGGCATTGGAGGTAAGGCCTACAGGCGGCCAGAGCCGCACTACTCATCGGTCGGCCCGCCGATCCAGAGCCCCCTCAAGGCTAAGTCCCAGTCCCCCACACTCAGCTCCTAAGAGAAAGGCCCTCAGAAGGGGCGCGCAACAGCTGGAGTCCAGCAGGGTCACAGGGCAAGGGCATCGCAGGGACCCTCGCTGCCCTTCACCGCCATATGCAGCCTGGACCTTCGGAACCGCCCCCACCCAGGGTCAGGAGACAGCAAGAAGGGAAGGGCAGACCCCTTCAGAGTTAGGGTCAAGGGGCCAAGTGAGCAAGGGAGGGGTATCAATAGAGGCGCAGGCCCTAGCAACAGCTAGCACAGTGGCTCCGCCGAATATACCAGCTAGGGAAACAACAGGGGTGGCCCTCAGGGAGGAATCTGAGGAAGAGACTGCGTTTTCATGGACGCAAGATCCACCTTGAGAGCGGAGCCCCCTGCGCCAGTGTTGGCAGCAACAGGCACGGGGGGCAGGGAGCTAGTCGGGCCGACGAGGCGTTCTCATCATAGGGGCCGAGCGAGAGTAGAGACAGATCCCGGCGCAGTTATAGGAGACAGTGGAGTTCTTTCTCGGACCCAGTAGCAGCGGGTCCCGCAGACATGGGAGACGTAGGGAGCGCAGAAGCAGACCGCAGCAGGTCTCACCGGAGGGAGCGAGGGTATAGGTATAGGGAAAGATCCCACACTAGGAGTCATAGAGAAGCCGATCCAGATCGGCTTCGGACAGACCACGCAGCCGCACTTCGCATTCAGGCTCGGCTAGACAGGAGAGTAGAGCCCTCACCGAGCACGAGGGAAGCAGAAGGACATCACCGCACGTCAGCCCAGCATACCCCCGGTCCACCGGCAACACAGGAACACGGTGAGTTTATCTTGTGCGGGGCATGGGGTGGCGTTGAGGCCAGTGAGAAAGGCGAACTGGTAACTGTCCTGAGAGCCCTATTGGGCAAGATGGAGAAAGGGACGGAAAAAGGCTCTGCAGGGAGTCCTTCCCCAGGGGGGGCCCTCACACCCCAGCCTGTGTCGGCGATCCCATGGTAGAGGCAATGAAAGACTCATACTTTTGTAGCTCGGCTCCCTAGGGGTACACTTGTCAGAAGAGGTTAAAGGGAAAATTTGGAGGAACGAATACGTCGACATCTGGACCTTGCTTTCGACCGATATGGTCACAGTCGACAAGAACTGGTGAGATCAGTTAAAGGTGAGGAGAGAAAAACAAGGTGGCTAAGACCTTCGGTAATTGGTACACATTTAGCGTCTTAGCGTCAGTGGTAGGGCAGAAAGCCCCTCAAAAGTGTTCAGAGCTGTTTGGGTACCTAGATATGATTTACGGGGCCTCAAAACACACGGGGGAGCAGCATGGGCACAATATGACGAGGATTTTAGGCGCAGCTGTCCCTCCACCCTGAATTGGCTGGAACGCCAAGGCCACTGACTCGTGGCTTCGCATCATGCTAGCCCAAAGAGCCCCACTTCGTCATTTCGCAGCGTCGAGTAGCCAGGGTTGGGTTAGTATGGGGACTAAATATCACTCTCCCACATGTTCTGAATCAAACAGTATGCCATATGTGTGGATGTACAGAGACGTGGCCACCAACTAGCTCAAATCGGACGCATGCACAAGTGTAATTACAAGAAAAAAATCAAAGTGCTCTGTAATTTCAAACAGCCCCAAAACTTGGAAATGCCCCCCACAAATAAACCCCCCACTAAATATCAATCTCCCACATGTTCTGAATCAAACGTTATGCCATATGCGTGGATGCACACAGAGACGTGGCCACCAACTAGCTCAAATGGGACGCATGCACAAATGCAATTACAAGAAAGAATCAAAGTGCTCTGTAATTTGAACAGCCTACACTTTTTCTAAGGAAACAATCCCGAAACATGGAAATTCTCCCCACAAACTATATATTTTTGGAATCTACACACCTTCAGCTACGTTACGATGCCATGCTTTCATACATACATGAAGAATTCCAGACCCACTGATCCAAAGAAGTCCGTGTTTTTACGAGGTTTTGTGAAAAATAAAATAAGATGATTCAAGGGTTGAAATCCTACCTAAACCCTTTTGACAAGCAAAAAAACCCACTAAATGTCAATCTCCCACATATCCTGCATCAAACGGTATGCCATAAGGGTGGGTGCAAACAGAGACGGGGCCACCAACTAGCTCAAATGGGATCCATGCGCAATTGCAATTACAAGAAAAAATAAAAAAACGCCACAACCCACCCCCCACACCTATCCCCACTCCCCCTTTTAGTGGTATTTTAGTGAAAAGCAGTTAGTACGGAGAGTCCCACAAGTTTTTGCACACTTTTACTGATCCTAAAAATTCAATCTGGTCCGTTTTTGGTACCTATGCAAAATTCCCTACTAAAATAGGCTTAGTTTCCCTTGAAATCGAACAAATAATGATCCGCGTTTACTTTAGCGATATCACCGGGGACATTGGGAAGCTTGTAGAAGACAGTTTTTTTGCTAATTTATAGTTTTTAGGTAAAAAAAAAAAAAGGTGTGTGTATCACTTTAAGATTTTATTTTGTGAGCATTTCCCCTTTTTTGGGGGGATCATTCCCAAAGATGATCATCAAATCATCTTAGGGAATAATACCGAACTTGGAATACGGGCATAATACGGGCCCGTTTTCCAATTCGAAATCCGATCGGAAAAATCACTTCCCGGAAATCATTTTCCAGGAAGTGATTTTTCATTCATTGGCAAAGATCAATAATTTGGTGATCAGAAGTGATCACCAAATTTTGATCTCTGTCCCCATTTTTTTTTCTAAGTCTTTGCTAAGTAGCAAAGACTTAGAAAAAATCCTATTTGTGAATGGAACTTTGAGTTCCATTCACAAAATGTATAGTAAGGCTGTCAAGCATGACAGCTTGTGCTATACTAGGTACTGCAGCATGATCTGCAGATCACACTGCAGTACCTCCACTAGACCACTAGTGTCAGTCTTACACCACTCTAATGGAAGACCCCGGTGAAGGAAAAAGTTCTGTGAGTCACCGGGGTCTCCATTTCCGTTTTTCAAGAGCTCCTCCTCACCTCCTCCTCGTGGGACCGGCTGATGCAGCATAAAGGTACCATATCTCCTGATCCCCCCCTCGGATTTGGACGAAACCGAGGGGGGATCGAGGAGGCTAGGGGGGCAGTTGAATGCTGCCCCCCGATCGCCCCTAGCGGGGGGCAAAAATTTTTTTGGAGGGGGGAAGCCACAGATAGTATATTCACGATCTGTGGCAGTTTGTGCATTCACTGCACAGATCGTGAATATACGATCTGTGGCAGGGAAAGGGTTAAAAGGGAAAGGTTAATGTTTTTACTTTCTATTCTTACTGTTACCAAGAATGCATAGAATATTATTTAATCAGATCAGACTATGGTATCAAAGGTGACCCCACAATTACAGTAATATCAGGTCTAACAGCCATGTGCCAAATCATAGGGACTAAGATCAAGCTGGAGGCAAAAATAACTTCAACATTGTGTGAATCTAGAAACAGAACTAATGCAGTAAATGTCCATTATGGGCGTGCATTCACCGTCTCTTATTAGGATTAGCAAATGTAGGAGAACTATAACTCCCAAAAGCCACTAAGATCCCCTAAAAGTTACAGGAATAGGATACATACCATTTCTCTGATTCAGACATCCCACCCTGCCCTCTCAGGCTTCTGGGCAGGGTGGAGAAAGTGGCGTGGCGGGCCTAGAATGGGGCCACCATTCTAGGGGTGATGGGAGGTGGGGTTGGGGACGTGACTTGGGAGGAGACCACCCCAGAATGAGGGAGACTCCCGTGAGATGAGGGAGGGGTGGGATACCTGCTGATTCTACACCCAATAGTGTTTTCTAAATAAAAATTTTCACTGCTAAAAATAGCACATGCAGGTGATAGTGGAACATTCCAAATGCTATTTTCATCACCAACTGCCATTTCTATACCTTATTATGGGAAAAGACAAATTATTTTTCTATTTTTCAAACTTACACACAAAGCAAACTACCAATCACAGACAAGATTTTGCCATAACCTTGCTCTATGGCCAATGTGCTAAAAATATTATAATCCCCCATCCAATCAATAAATTTAAGTCCAGCGTTGACTAGCAATGGTAAAATAACATAATAATTTCCAAGATATCTAAGAGAGGAATATCAAATGTGACCCCACAATCACAGTCAGGGCCGGATTTACCATTAGGCACAGTAGGAATGTGCCTAGGGGCACCTGAGGTTGGAGGGGCGGCTGTCAATTTCCTCCCACCAATCTAACCTCTTTAGAGTCTATTTTCTTCCCTCAAAATGAGAAAATGGGTGTGGTTTAGGGGCGTGGTCTGTGTTTAGGGGTGTGGGCAATGGCACCAGGCTCTTTGGGCCTATAGGCTGCTGAGGTGTAAATCCGGCCCTGATCACAGTAATAACAGATCTAACAGCCATGTACCAAACTATAACTCCCAATAGCCACTAAGATCCCCTAAAAGTTACAGGAATAGGTTACATACCATCTCTGATTCTACACCAAATAGGGTTTTCTGAATAAATTGTTTCACTGCTAAAAATATTGTAGGTGTGTCCCCCATGCAGGTTATAGTGGAACATTCCAACTGCCATTTTCATCACTCAGCATTATAATGTCACCAACTGCCATTTTTACTATTCAGCCTTATGTGTCACCAACTGCCATTTTCATCATTCAGCCTTATAATGTCACCAACTGCCATTTTCATCTGACACACAATTGGCAAAGCAAATTACCAATCATAGCTTGTGAAGGTTCTCATTCATCCAGGTCATGGTATATCTGTTGTCCAGTTGTTCTAATTGAATACAACAGATATACCAATCATAGCCAACATTTTGCTATAACCCTGCTCTATGACCAATGTGCAATAAATATTATAATCCCCCAACCAATCAATAAATTCAATGGCTGGCGTTAACTAGCAATGGTAAAATCCATAATAATTTCCAAGATATCTAATAGAGGAATATCAAAGGTGACCCCACAATCACAGTACTCACAAATCATTGGGACTAAGATGAAGCTGGAGGCGAAAAGAACTTTATAATAATAATACCTCTGATTCTACACCCAATAGTGTTTTCTGAATTAATTATTTAATTGCTAAAAATATTGTGTGTGTCCCATGCAGGTGATAGTGGAACATTCCAAGTGCCATTTTCAAATCACATCTTATGATGTCACCAACTGTCATTTCTATACCTTATTATGGGAATAGACAAATAGTTTTCATATTTTCAAAGTGACACACGATTAGCAAAGCAATTGTGCCCAGCTGTATATTTACTACAGGACTATTGTGTAATTACCACACACTATACACAGTATTTTTTATCTGTCTATGGCTCATAATATGAACATCAATGTACCCATCATTGGATTAGACATAATAATAAATAAATTAAAGGGACAGTTCAGTGGAAATTATCAATATTCGTTAAATTGTTAGTTTGTGTAATGCCTTCTTAGTTATTCTACATATTCTCTCCCATTTTGAAAAATCAGTTGATTTCATACCCTTTGCTGTTCCCTGCTGTTGATATTAGTGAGCTGACATTTCAGGTTCTAACTGTCCTTCTTCTTCCCAGGATGCACCACATCCTTGGAATGTTCCTAACAGTCATTTCTACTGATTGGCTATTGCATGGGTCAAAGATGCTCAGATGCTCAGCAACCGAATCAACCCAGGCGCTGGGTCATAGCCGTATATTAACACTGTAATGGGGCGCATTATTTCTTATAATACACAAGTTGTTATATTTTCAATAAGAGACATTAATGATGGTAAAATTAAAGTATTTATTGTAATAACATTTTTCAGTTTATAGTAACATGAACAGTTGTTTTATATTTGTTTAATAGAACATTGTTTAATATTTAACTTTAACATTTAAAATTGATGTAAATATGAAATTAGTCTGAGTCAGAGGATTCTATAATTCTCTTTCTTTTTGTTGGATTGGTTGTTTGATGTGTGTAAACATTTACTGAAATTTGTGTGTTACGAAAGTTACAATTTTCTCCAAATATTGTTTGTAGTGTGTTTTTTGATTGTATGTTAATGTCTCGGTCCTTGTAAGTTGATGTTGATGGTTGTTCATTTGTGATTTGTGTTTTTGTGTTGTGTTTTGGGATATTTTGTGTGTTACTACTCAAAATATGTGAGATTTCTTGTTGTTGATTTTAAGTTATGGTTGCATAGTTATTTATGCTAGAAATATTTTTATGTCCAGATATTTGCATAATTTCATTGGGAGGGATGTTGTGGGTCACAAGTTTTTGAATTGTTGTTTTCCGTGTTGAATGGTTTGTGATTCTTTTGTCTTCTGGTAGTGCTGCTGAGATTTTCATTGTTGTCATCATTGTTCTTATTTTGTTTATTCCAATTTTCATTTTTCTGTACCACCTTGGTAAATCAGTTTTATAGTGTATGTTTGGGGCTAGGTAAAATGGTGAGTCTGGGTCTAGCATGGAGTCTGGTCGTTTTTCTTTGTATTTCAGGTATGTTGTGATTGGGTTGTCGGGTATTTCGTACATTCTGGGCTTTATAGGTCTTGTGTCTTTAGGGTTTTCTCCTGTCCTTGTTTTTGTCTGTCTCTCTGTATACTCTAGGTATTTGTTCCCTGCAGTGTCTGTGTGTAATGTGATGTCCCCCCATTCTAAGTCGTATTGTTCTTTTGTTCTTAGTGCAAAGTGTATGGCTATGTGAAAGAATATTGAATTTAGGAGTGTTGTTGGGTCATTTAGTGATAATGTTCCTGATGTGTACAGTGTGTTAATGTCGTCGTCTGTCAGTGGTTGTGCTCTATTGGGTTTGTTGCCTTTTCCTTGTTTTTTTAAGTATTTCATTTTGGCTGATATTGTTTGTCCAGTCAGTGGGAAGTCGTCTGTTTTTCCGTAAGTAATGTGATGTGGGTAGTTGTGGGATTTAAGGTGTCTGTCAATGCTTCCTAGGATACATCTTAGTGTGTGTGGTTCATATTCTGTGAGATTTTTGCGTCTTACTGACATTATAAACGTTGCTATTATGTTGTCTAATTCTGTATGGGGTATGTCATGTATTTTCCTTTTTTCGTTTATTTTGTCCAAGTAAGTCTGCAGTAATGATATGTCGGAGTTTGTTTTTCGGATTGTGTTTAGATTTTTTTGTTCTTCTATGAATTTCGTATGTTCTTCTTCTGTTGGGATTTGGAATCGGTTTTCAATTTTTTCATTTATTTTCTTCTGTTGCTTGTTTTCAGTTGTTGGTACCTTAGGGGAAAACGTTGCGTTCAGTCATGTTGTTGGTTACATTTGATTTTTGTTATTTTACTTTTGTCTGTTTTTTTACCTGTTTATATGGTTTCATTTTCTTCTGGGTGGTGATTTATTGTTGTTATTGCTGTAATTGGTCTGTGAAATGATTAATAATATTAATTATGTGGTAGATATTTTTTTGTTTCATTTTTTTATGCTATTTTAAATTATTTGCCTTACCTGTTTTGTTTTCTTCTGTTATCAGTATTGTAAATTTGTTTTGTGTTGTTTCTTTTATGTCATTTACCTTTGTATATTGAATTGTAATTGTTTGCCTTTTGTATTATAGTGCTTTGTTTGTTTGTGGTGATTTTGCTTTGCTGTGAGAGGTTTGGTTTGGTTTATTAATATAGGTGTGCTTTTTATTTTAGTTTATTGGTTAATTTTTGTTTATAAGTTGTTTTGGGTTTTTTGTTATTATTTGCCTTTTATTTATACATTATTTAGTTGAGTTGTGTTTGTTTGTATGTATCTTTTAAATTTCCGGTAGTTTATTACTTTGTTTAGTTAGTTTGTTTCCCCCCTTCCGCTTTGCTGTGGTTTATGCCATTACGTGGCAATGTTAAGTTTTGTTTACGCATGCGCGCCAGTCCTGCTCTCGGCTTTAGTGCGCATGTCTGCCATTCTGTTTCGGCGCGCGGACGTGCTTGTTTATTTGTTCCCGGCTTTTGGATTTGTTGAGTAGCGGTTAGCGGCTTGTGTTTGGAGGTCCGGCGGAGCGAGGTTTGCAGGTAAGTTTCGTGTTTTTTTGGCAAATATGGGATGTTTATGGTTGGAGGAGCTGTAGTGGAATATATCCTTATAAAAATCACTCATCTACGTAGTTGAGTGATTTTTATAAGGATATAATCCACTGCAGGTCCAATGTTAATTGAGATGACTTGTGTATTATATAGTGGATAATGCACCCCCAACTGTAAATTATAAGGATCATAGAAATATCCGAGTTGTGTACATATAAAGGTACAAGGACAAAGGCCAACAGATCGGAAAACCCAGAGTTGGCATTCCTGTATTAATATATGAGAAACGTATCCCCTACCATAAATTATAAGCAAATTAAAGTCACAGTAGGAGTTCCATATAAAGGTACAAGGACACAGGCTGATTAATAAAGGTCAGGAAACCTTTTTAGTACCACTCATGTATAATAAGGGATAAACAGCCTCATTCACCCAATGTCGGTGGGCTAAAATCCTGTCTTTAAGACGCATTCACCCTAGGTCGACTTCTTGCAGTTTCATATACACAGATAAAGACCCCTGGTATATAATGTATTTCACTCCAGCCTGTACATAGAGATTTAAAATCACCAATTCCTTTTCCGTATTAGAATCCAAATTCAGTCTGGTCCCATGTATTCAGTATTGGTGTAACTTGTCCTTGTGCTATGATTTCTATAGATATATCTAGAAGGTTTATATTAATATCTACAATGCGGACATTATGGAAGGAAAGTCCATTGATATCTGTCCATCTGTCTCTCACATTACGGGGCACCAATCAGACCCCATTAAGCAGTCCAGGATTTAACGCCATCTTGTAAAATAAAGATTAAAATCCTCACCCTATAAGGGAGTAAATACAACTACAACTTTCAGCATCCCCAGTCTGCACCCTGATGTTGTGGAATGTTTGGGACTTTCAGATTTCAACCATTTGGAGGTTCACAAACCTGCTGTAGTTACCTACAAACCTTGTAATGTGGTAGATTGGTATTACCTTCCGTAGAACCTTCCACGTCCCATAGAATGATCATTAGACAGAGGGATTTGTGTTTCATGCAAACACTTGCTCTGGTAGGAATATGCTCAGTGCAATAGAATGTAATTGCAGGTGCAGGCAGAAATTATTTTGTTTAATGGGAGGCTCTCACTTTGCTGGTTCCGACCTCTACTAGTAAAATAAAGGTCACAGAACTTTAACCCCTTCCATTCAACTCCCTCCAGCTGTTTTTTTACCCAGTGATCTCTGCAAAACCTACCCAGGCACTATGAGAGTTATAGTTGAACATAGCTGCCTGTATTCCTATCTACAGTGACATCCTTTATAAGATCCCAATGACATTAGATCTGTTGATGATCTATAACTCTATATGTACCCAGCCAAAATCACAGTAACACACTAGGCAGACATTAGATAGATTAGACATTTGTTGGTCTAATCTAATATCTATCTGGTGCTTTTCCAGGAGCGCAGTTCTAACCTTTCGATGTTCCTACAACATCCCATTCATTTTGGTAACATGTTGGGAATGTGATTCCAAAGGAGCTGCAGTTCAAACAACTTTTGCATTTAGGTAACATTGCCCCTTATCTGCCATAGTGTGATTTATTGTGACGGGCCATGGACACTGCACATTGTCTTGGATTGATGACAAAAGTTTTTTCGATTTAACTAATTCTGCTTACCGAAACCAACCGCCAGCCAATTTAAACTCAATGCGGTTTCCCTGAACGTGACCAGCAAAGCAAGTAACCGGCGGGTACCCCACCCGATACAGGACCCAAACTGGTTTACCTTTGCAAAATGCCAGTTTCTTATTCAAATGTGCAGAAATGGCTATTTTGCAGACTTTGATGTCAACTTGCATGCTCAATTTAGGCCAGGCTGGACTCAACTGAATTATGTGCCAGAGATATATACGTGTCTGTTTGCCATGTTTTTTCAGTGGCCAAAAGTGGTTTACCTATTGCAATACATCAGTTTCTTATTCAAATTCGAATAAGAAACCAACTTCAGCCTGCACAACACAATCAATAAGGCGAAAACTATCGCAACACATCGCCTCAGTGATACTTTTCTGCAAAGTTGAAAGCGAAAACAAGCGTTTTATAAATAAGGCAAAAGTAACGCTATTTGTCATTGCGATGTCCTGCGATAGCGAAATGGCGTTAATAGGCGGTTTTATAAATAAGGCGAAAATAGCACTATTTGTCATTGCGATGGAAATGGCGAAAATAGTGAACTTTTATAAATATGACCCTAAGTTTAGTTCTCCTTTAAGCTATGTAAATGTATAAACTAATTATTGCTAGAAATAGTTTGTGATGACTTCCATTGAAGGTTTAGGAGTGATGCATGTACATACAGTTTAGTTGTCTGCTTGGTCCTTTGTGTAAGGAAAGGTAATTGTTTATTGGAAGAGAATAAAGTGTATTTATAAAAGTATTTATTTTTCTCATGTTGCGCCTTTAAATTGGTTGTAATATTGTTGCTACACCACAGTAGTGTCTGTATTTTAAGACCACAGTGTACAATAACGATTGTGACATACTGATATTGAGCTATATTTGGTTCTAAAATACAGACACTACTGTGGTGTATAGCAACAATATTACAACAATTTAAAGGCGCAACATGAGAAAAATAAATACTTTTATAAATACACTTTTCTCTTCCAATAAACAATTACCTTTCCTTACACAAAGGACCAAGCAGACAACTAAACTGTATGTACATGCATCACTCCTAAACCTTCAATGGAAGTCATCACAAACTATTTCTAGCAATAATTAGTTTATACATTACATAGCTTAAAGGAGAACTAAACTTAGGGTCATATTTATAAAAGTTCACTATTTCGCCATTTCCATCGCAATGACAAATAGTGCTATTTCGCCTTATTTATAAAACCGCTCATTTTCGCTTTTGCCATAGTGGAAAAGTATCGCTGAAGCAATGTGTGGCGATAGTTTTCGCCTATTTCATTTCATTAAGTGTGGTTACACTGCGAAAGAGAGATTGCGCTCTAGTGTAATTTCAGTTCTCTTTGTCACTTTTTTATTTACAGCTATCTATAAATTGCCTTTTTGCCCCTTTTCTCCTTTGTTGCATTTTTTGCAGTTTTAACAGAATTTTTGCCAAACATTATTACTTACTGGAATGTTCCATTAACATGACTATTTCTTACACAGCACTATGGTATGTCCCCATATTAAGTAACTGGTTTGGTAATTAGCTGTAGTTTGCTAAAATAAGCTATACTAAAAATGTGTCCTATTAATAAAATAGAGAAAAATCGCCTTTTGAGTTTTACACTATTTATCATCCTATTAATGAAATAGAGAAAATTTGCCTTTGAGTTTTACACTACTATATCTTTGGCTGAAAAAAAACACCAAATTTGTATTTTAAATAACAGATAGGTGTTCATGTGTATTAACCAATGTAATACTACTTTGAAAAACCACCAGGGAGTATATCTTTTACCATCATAGTTGCTGAGCATTTTCAGCATTATTAGTGTACTTTTTGCTAGATAATTTGTTTTGATGAAAATTCGTCTTTTTAAAAACTTTGATGAAAGGAAAAGATGAAAGTTTAAAAAATTATGGTAAAGGTTGGTGGGGACAAAAAAAACAAAATTAATGCTTTATAAATATGTCCCTCAGACCCCCATTTGATTTGAAGAAAATCAGAACATCTAGGACCATTAACTTATACTGCTGTAATTGCAGTATACCCACACTTTTAAGACTTTTCAATGATTATTGTAGTCTATTAGCCTAAAACACCAATTTCAATAGAGATATTAAATTGGTTAAAGGGCATCTATAGTGAAATATTACATTGCTTCAATCACAGACATAATAAAAGGTTAGTGTATTCTGCCTTATTCCTACCTTCCTCTGTGTCTCTGTTTGTGCACAGTCTGATTTACTGCAGAGCTCCCCACCCCCCTCCCCTCTCTGGTCATTCCCAAAAAGTCAGGCTGTAAATTAAGCAAGCCGCTCATGTGCATTAATCCTCCTACACATGACACATCACTCTAACCTTTGTAAACAAACAAAAAAAATCTTGGTATGTAAGTCTGTAGAGAGGAAGTTTCTTTGTTCTGGGTGAGTTAGAGAGTCCTTCCTTATCACTGCTAGAGATGTCCAAACTTCGCAAAATCCGTCCGTCGAGGATCCGCGAATTTTCGAAAAAATGCGAAAATTTGAAAATCCGCGAGCGGACCCATTAAATGGGAAATACCCTTGAAATTATGAGATTTTTTGAATTTTCGAAAATTTTCAAAATTAGGGGTTTAACGTATTTTCGAAACTTTCGAAAATACGAGAAAACTAGTATTTTCGAAAAATTATAAAAATATGTATTTTCGAAAATACGAGTAATCCTCGTAATTTCGAAAATTTTTGAAAAATACATACTTATGTAAATAAGAGAAATCCTTGTATTTTCGAAAATTTTCGAAATTACGTGTCTTCTCGTATTTTCGAAAATTTTTGAAAATACGTGAAACTCGTAATTTCGAAAATTTTCAAAAAATACGAAAAATCCACGAATCGGAAGTTCGGAAGGCGGAAAATCCGGAAAAATCCGCCGTTCGCGAACGGGTTAAATCCGTGGCGGATCCGGGTTCGGATCCGCGAACCGGCCATCCCTAATCACTGCAGCCCGATTCTCCTTGACAGGCAATAAATTGGTGAAAGCTAGGGAGGAGGGGGAATCTCCTTCCTGTCACGAACTTACTGCCGCTCCGGTTCTCCGCGAAATTTGAAAAGCCGGTTTCCTCCTGGACCCGGTGCCCGATTGTAGCATTCTGCTACCTCCCCTGGCTCCTGACTTACCTGCCTTGGATCCTGCTCCTATACTTACCTTGCCTGCATCCAATACTTACCTTGCCTGTATCCAGTACCTACCTTGCCTGTTTCCAGTGTCTCACTTGCCTGCATTCCTATTACCTGCCTGTATCCAGTACTACCTTGCCTGTTTCCAGGACTACCTGCCTGCATCCAGTTACTTACCTTGCAGCACACCTTCAGTTCCCAGCAGCACTTTGGTCCAGCCTACAGTACCCAGCACACCATTGTTCCACAGCGTCAGCCTACAGTCCCACAGCACCATTGTTCCAGTAAACAGCTACAGTACCCAGCCGAACCTTGTTCCAGTATCCAGCCTACATTTCCCAGCAGCCTCTGTATCCTGCACCTTCCGGACTGTCAGCCTCCTCCTAAAAGGTACTGTGAGTACCCGGCCGTTCGGCCATTTATTACAGTACAATCGGGCCATGGGAAACGCCTGAGGGGGCTATGGCAGAATTGAGTAAAATCTCCAGGCTTTGTCCAAACGCATGGACCTGTTGAACACCATCAGGGCACGTTGGCCCAGTTTATGGATACCCTTGCTGTCCGGCTACCCCCAGCTGTGCTGCTCTGCTCCGGGTTCTACAACTACCCCTTCAACGTCCGGATCCGTGATCCATCTTTCGGAGAGAGCCCGCCATAACTCCACCCTCACGGTTTGATGGTGGTGCCCAAGCCTGCCTGGATTCATTAATCAGGCCGAATCCAATTCAACTTCAACCATCGCATTTTGCATGGAGCGCCTAAGGTTGGGTACATCATCGCCTTGTTGGAGGGCAATGCGCTGGCTGGGCTTCCCCTAGGGAAAAAGACGATCCTCTAGTCTATAATGTTACTGACTTCCTTAGTATGTTCGCAAGGTCTTCGATGCTCCAGGAAGAACCTCTGCTGCCCCTCCCGTTTGATGCAGCTCCGCCAAGGGTCTCGTTCTGTGGGTCAATATGCTATTGAATTTCGTACCTTGCTGCAGAGACTTCTTTGAACAATGAGGACTACGCAGCCTTTTGGCAGGGACTCTCTGACCGCCTCAAGGACGAATTAGTATCCAGGGATACATGTCCCATTGGAAGACTTGGTTACATTATGCATCCAGATCGATACCCGCTTCCGTGAACGGCAGCAGAAAGGTCTGCAGCCCTTCCAGCTTCCTAAGACCTTTCCTAGGCTGCTCCGACCTTTCCCAAGCATATCTTCAGGTGATGAAGAGCCGATGCAAATGGCGGCACTCATCTATCCCCCGAGGAGAAGTCAGCAACGTACCAGACTTTGTCTCTATTGTGCTGGCAAGGGACACTTTGTAAAAAATTGTCCCCAGAAGTCGGGAAACTTCAGGACCTAGGGTTAGGAGGAGCTCCTTCTAGGTAACGTGTCTCCTGCCAAATTTGAACCATTAAAACTCTTTCTGCCCATACTATCACTTGTAATGGTAAAACTTTTTCCTCCAGGCCTTGTCGATTCTGGTGCCGCTGGAAATTTCATTGACTCTACCTATGCAGCACAATTGGGGCTCCTCTCCTTCACTTGCGCCACCTCTTCGAGTTCTGTATTGACAATAATCCGGTGGCTCAGAATTCGTCTCCAAATCTACCTACGAAGTCCTATTCCGCATTGGCATATTTCACCAGGAACGTTTATCTTTTCTTGTCACCAAAGCCTCTCTGCTCCCCTAATTCCGGACTCCCATGGCTCAGATTACACAACCACGTTATTGATTGGTCTCACAATGAACTCAGTCTTGGAGCCCCTTCTGTTTCAAAAAAAGCCTTTCTACTCATTGCACTACCATTACCTGTGAAAATAAATCTAGAAAAACCTCCCTGAGTTGTATCATGATTGTTTGATGTGTGTTTGTAAAAGCGAGCTGAGAAGCTACCAACGCACAGTTCCTACATTGCCCCATCGATCTTCTTTCTGGTACTATGCCTCCTCGGGGACGCACATACCCACTGTCCCCCTCAGAAACTCTAGCCATGAAAGAGTACATTACGAACATTTGTCTAGGGGGTTCATACGACCTTCACTTCCCCTGCTGGAGCTGGGGTCTTTTTTGTTGAAAAAAAAGACGGCGGGTTACGACCCTGCATCGACTACCGTGGGATTAAATATAAATCACAATAAAGAATCGGTACCCGCTCCCCTCTCATCTCTGAACTGTTTGACCAGATAAAAGGAGCAAAATATTTACCAAACTGGATTTACGGGGGGCATACATCTGATCCGTATACACAAAGGGTGACGAGTGGAAGACCGCCTTTAACACCAGGGACGGTCACTACGAGTATCTCGTAATGCCTTTGGCCTTTGTAATGCTCCAGCGGTGTTCCAAGAATTTGTAAATGACATCTTCGGGATATGTTGGGAATCTCTGTAGTAGTATATCTAGATGACATTTTAATAATTTTCTCATGATCTGCCCTCACACCGCCTCCATGTTAAACAGGTGTTACTACGTCTGAGAGAGAATAGCCTATATGCCAAATTGGAAAAATGTCTGTTTGAGTGTTCACAAGTACCCTTCCTAGGCTACATCTATCTGCGCAAGGGTTCCAGATGGATCCTGTTAAAGTTTCTGCGTCCAGATTGGTCTCTTCCTATGGGAACCAAAGCTATTCAAAGGTTCATTGGGTTTGCCAATTACTACAGACAATTCATTCAAGGGTTTCGTCAATAATTTCTCCAATATTAGCCCTCATCAGTAAAGGTGGTAAGCCTCATTCATGGACCCCTGCAGCCTCGAGGCCTTCAAACGAATCAAGGAAGCCTTTGCTGTTGCACCAGTTCTAGTACATCAGATCTAGTCTTCCTCTACATCGAAGTTGATGCATCAGACTGGGCGCTGGAGCCGTCCTTTCCCAGAGGCAGGGAACTAAAGGAAAACTCCATCCGTGTGCATATTTTTCCAAGAGTTTCTACCCAACGAACGGAATTATGACGTTGGGAATAGGGAACTTCTTGCTATCAAACTGGCCCTCGAGGAGTGGCGTCATTATTAGAAGGCACCTCTGTACACACCATCCTTACCGCCATAAGAACCTGAATACATCCAGAATCTCAAAAGGTAAATCCCCGTCAAGCAGGTGGGTCTTTTTCTTTTCCCGATTCAACTTTGTTATCACTAACAACCTGGTCCAAAACAAAAAAAGCTGATGACCCTTTCCAGATCATTTGTTGCTTCCCGACTGTACTAATCAAGATAAGGGCTCTGTTATCCCAACCACAAAATCTTGGCCTCTATATCTTAACTTTGTTCCAAGATTCAGCCGCCCAAGATTCTGCTCCGTCCGACACACTTCTGGCAAAAGCTTTGTTCCTGGTTTCTTCGGAAACTATCTTCTGCATACTCACTGTTCCAAGCAAGCTGGGCATCCCGGTGTTAACAAAACGTTTAATATATTGCCGTTCCCTTTGGTGGCCCAAAATGAGAAAAGATATTTAAGACTTTATTCAAGTGTGTACTAGCTGTGCTCAATCAAATCTTCTAGAAACTCCCCTGTGGTCTCTTTTCAACCCCTCCCCATTCCGTCCAGACCTTGGACCCATCTATCCATGGACTTTATTGTGGAACTTCCGCTTCCAAGAGAAAACAGGTTATATGGGTGACTGTAGACCGCTTCAGCAAAATGGCCCATTTGTACCCCTCCCAAACTACCATCTTCAACGGAGTTAGCTCAACTATTTATTTCACATATCTTCCGCTTTCATGGACTCCTTCTGAAAAGTATCTGACAGAGGTACTCAATTGTTCCAAATTCTGGAGAGCACTTTGTAAGTCCATGAACATCAAGTTACAATTTCTTCGGCTTACCACCCACAGTCCAACGGGGGGTACTGAACGCACTAACCAGTCTTTGGAACAATATCTTCGTTGTTAACTTTCCTATACCCAGGATGATTGGGTGACCTTCTGCCTTGGGCTGAGTTGCCCATAACAATTCACCTCATGCTTCTACTGGGAAATCTCCTTTTGTGTGTCTTGGGACAAAATCCTAGATGTTTTCCGCCAGATTTTCTTTTCACACAAGTACCCGCTGCCAATGACTCTGCGCCCAGATGACCGCTATCTGGCAGCTACGGAAATCAGCCTTCAGAAATCTGCTTTGGTGCAAAAAACTGCAGCAGTAGGAGACGTAGAGAACCCCAGCGTATTCTGCGGAGATAAGGTATGGCTCCTCTTCTGCATATTAAACCTAAGGGTTCCTTCCTCCAAACTGGGACCCAAATTTATTGGTCCTTTTCTATCCTGGAATTAGTCGGCCCAGTGGCTGTTCGCCTTCAACTTCCTTCCAGCATGCGGATTCTAACGTGTTTCATATTTCTCTCATCAAACCAGTATGTTTCTAATCAGTATTCCAAATCCTACTACCTCCCGTTCCGATTTCCGGTGATGGTCAGCAGGAGTTTGAGGTCGAGAAGATCTTGGACTCTAGATTCTGGAGAGGTCTCTGCAGTATTGGTCCACTGGAAAGGTTTGGTCCGGAAGAAGAGCTTGGAACAACACACATATTTTTTCCAGGGAAACCTGGCCCGTTGGGTCCTGTGGCCCCCCGTAAGGGGGGGGTGGTACTGTCACGAACTTACCTGCCGCTCCGGGCGCGCCGCACTGCACTTCCGGGTGGGCGGCGTCGACGTCATGACGTCCGCCGCCGAACGCCGGGCGGCGCGAAATTTGAAAAGCCGGTGTCCTCCTGGAACCGGTGCCCGATTGTAGCATTCTGCTACCTCCCTGGCTCCTGTACTTACCGCCTTGGATCCTGCTCCTTATATTACCTTGCCCTGCATCCAATACTTACCTTGCCTGTACAGTACTACCTTGCCGTTTCCAGTGTCTCAACCTTGCCTGCATCCTATACTTACCTTGGCTGTACCAGTACCACTACTGCCTGTTTCCAGTGGACTCACCTTGCCTGCATCCAGTTACTTACCTTGCCAGGCATACAGCACTTCAGTTCCCAGCAGCACTTTGGTCCAGCCTACAGTAACAGCAGCACACATTGTTCAGCAGTCAGCCTACAGTTCCCAACGCACCTTGTTCAGTAAACAGCCTACAGTACCCAGCCGAACCTTGTTCCAGTATCCAGCCTACATTTCCCAGCAGCCTCTGTATCCTGCAACCTTCGGACTGTCAGCCTCCTCCTAAAAGCGTACTGTGAGTACCCGGCCGTGTCGGCCATTATTACACTTCCTTACTTCTATTTTTAAACCAGTATTGCCAAGCATTTTAGTGAGCAGTAAGGGTGTCATTGGGAGACTTGCTGTAAAACTTGTTAAGCCTACACACAATTTCGAGCATGCTGTTAGGGGATTTGATTGACAGCTCAAGCAGGGGAGTAGTGTATTGAAATCATTCACTTCCTCATCTTCCTTCACTTCCTTCATCTTACTTATATATTCTCAGGACAGAGAAGGAATGTGAAGAAAATAAGGAAGTCTGGGGGTGGGGGTCATTACAGAAACACATAGAAAGAAAGAAAAAAGAAAAAATGCCCACTATAGATGTAATTGGCAATGGGACATATTAGGAGATCCTAATGTGAAAGCAGTGTACCACTGGGTTGGTTGTTTCATGGCTAATTTCATTCTATATATATATAATGTTTCAATGCCTTAAAACTGAATGTTGAAAGCAAGGTATCTATGTTGCAGATGATACAAAATTATGTAGCATTCTGTGCATAATATCCCGAAATACGCAAATCTGCAAGCGGAAAAGATTTCAGTGGGTGTTGTGGGATTCTGTCAGAGAAGGACCTAGGAGTACAAGGCACCTTGTAGTGCAATTTTGCCAGTATATAAAATGGGCATCAAACTAGAGATGGTCCAGAGAAATAAAACTAAATTAAAGGAGAAGCGGAATGGAGCAGTTAACAGTAGAGATGTCCACAATCTCCATGCTTCATTCCGTTTTCGGATCCTGGATCTGGACCCGGGGTATGCTGGGCTGACGTGCTGGTGATGTCCTTTGCTCTCCCTCGTGCTCGCGTGAGGCCTCTACTCTCCTGTCTAGCCGAGCCTGAATGCGAAGTTGGCGTGGCTGCTGCGTGGTCTGTCCGAAGCCGATCTGGATCGGCTTCTCCTATGACTCCTAGTGTGGGATCTTTCCCTATACCTATACCCTCGCTCCCTCCGGTGAGACCTGCTGCGGGATCTGCTTCTGCGCTCCCCTACGTCTCCCATGTCTGCGGGACCCGCTGCTACTGGTGTCCGAGAAAGAACTCCACTGTCTCCTATACCTGCGCGGGATCTGTCTCTACTTCTCGCTCGGCCCCTATGATGAGAACTCGCCTCGTCGGCCCCGACGCTCCCTGCCCCCCGTGCCTGTTGCTGCCAACACTGGCGCAGGGTCTCCGCTCTCAAGGTGGATCTTGCGTCCATGAAAACGCGTCTCTCTCCTCAGATTCCTCCCTGAGGGCCACCCCTGTTGTTTCCCTAGCTGGTATATTCGGCGGAGCCACTGATGCTAGCTTTGCCTAGGGCCTGCGCCTCTATTGATACCCTCCCTCTGCTCATTGGCCCCTTGACCCTAACTCTGAAGGGTCTGCCCTTCCCTTCTTGCTGTCTCCTGACCCTGGGGGTGCGCGGTTCCCGAAGGTCCAGGCTGCATATGGGCGTGAAGGGCAGCGAGGGTCCCTGCGATGCCTCGCCCTGTGACCCGCTGGAACCCAGGTCACCGGCAACACAGGAACACGGTGAGTATCTGTGCGGGGGCACATGGGGTGGCGTTGAGGCCAGTGAGAAAGGCGAACTGGTAACTGTCCTGAGAGCCCTATTGGGCAAGATGGAGAAAGGGACGGAAAAAGGCTCTGCAGGGAGTCCTTCCCCAGGGGGGGCCCTCACCACCCAGCCTGTGTCGGCCGATCCCATGGTAGAGGCAATGAAAGATCACTACTTTTTGTAGTCGGCTCCCTAGGGGTACACTTGTCAGAAGAGGTTAAAGGGAAAATTTGGAGGAACGAATACGTCGACATCTGGACCTTGCTTTCGACCGATATGGTCACAGTCGACAAAGAACTGGTGAGATCAGTTAAAGGTGAGGAGAGAAAAACGAAGGTGGCTAAGACCTTCGGTAATTGGATACAGGCATTTAGCGTTTAGCGTCAGTGGTAGGGCAGAAAGCCCCTCAAAAGTGTTCAGAGCTGTTTGGGTACCTAGATATGATTTACGGGGCCTACAAAACACACGGGGGAGCAGCATGGGCACAATATGACGAGGATTTTAGGCGCAGGCGTGCCCTCCACCCTGAGATTGGCTGGAAACCCAAGGCCACTGACTCGTGGCTTCGCATCATGCTAGCCCAAAGAGCCACCCATTCGTCATTCGCAGCGTCGAGTAGCCAGGGTTGGGTTAGTAGTGGGGGCCCAGGCGTGGCGAGGAAGACAGGCCCGTGCTGGCTCTTCAATGACAGCCACTGTAAATTCGGTGCGGCATGTCGTTTTCGCCACGAATGCTCCTTCTGCGGCGAGGCGGGCACTCAGCAGCCAAATGTTTAGGAAAGGGCAAAACAGCAGGCAGACGCCCAACAGCAACCAGGCCAGAGGACCCCAGTGATCGCGGACGCGATGGGGCCATGGCTAGACAGGTACCCCCATAGGGAAGACGCTAGACTCATTTACTCAGGTTTTGTCAATGGGTTTACATCCCTTCAATTCTCTGCAATCCCGGTATTCGCACCCAACTTAAAATCAATCAGGGAAGCGCTGAGGTAGCGCGAGCTAAAATACAAGAGGAGGTTAGATTGGGGCGGATGGCTGGCCCCTTTAACGAGCTCCCATTTGATAACTTAAGAATCTCACCACTGGGACTGTTCCAAAGAAGGAAGGTGGCAAATTTAGGTCATACACCATTTATCGCCCCCCAAAGGTACTCGGTGAACGATGGGATTAGCAGAGAAACGTCTTCAGTATCTATGTTTCGTTGATAGAGCTGTGGACTTGGTTCGAAAGGTGGGTAGGGGTGCGTGTGTTGGCAAAATTGATTAGAGTCGGCCTTTCGGTTGCTGCAGTTCACAAAGATTGTTTTCACCTTCTCGGGTGCGAGTTAGATGGCAGATATTACATGATAGTGGTTTGCCTATGGGCTGTTCTATTTCCTGTTCGTTATTGAGAAGTTCAGTTCCTTTTTGGAGGGGGTAGTTCGAGTGGAAAAAAGGGGTAAGTTCGATCATACATTACCTCGATGATTTTCTGTTTATAGCCCCCGCAGGTTCAAATCAATGTAATTTTCTGCTACAAACATTCCGTTTCCTTATGGCCAAGTTAGGAGTACCATTATCAGAGGAAAAGACAGTGGGGCCAGTGACAGTGTTATCTTTCCTAGGGATTGAGCTTGACACAGTGGACATGGTTTTTAGGCTCCCCTGGCCAAATTAGAAAAATTGCAACGCGGTAAGTACATTCTTACAAGCCAAGAAAGTGACACTAAAGCAACTTCAATCTCTCCTAGGCTCCCTTAATTTTGCCTGCCGCATAATGCCCATGGGTAGTGGTGTTCTGAGGCGCCTGTCCCTAGCCACAAAAGGAGTCACATCCCCCATATCACATCAGACTGAGCAAGGAAATGAAACAGGACCTAGCAATTTGGCATGGCTTTTTACAAACATACAAGGCAGGACATGCCTGCAAGAAGCGGAGATTCTAATAATGAGGGTACATCTTTACACAGATGCGGCAGGTTCGCTAGGTTTCGGGCCATTCTAGGTAGATCATGGTGCGTGGGGTCCTGGCCAGAATCCTGGGTGGTAAGGGGATTATGTAAAAACTATCCCTACTGGAAGTGTTCCCTATAGTTGTGGCGGGTAGAACTATGGGGTGCAAATCTGGCCAATAAGCGAATCTGTTTCTGTGGCGGTGGGGGGCATCCTTGCAGGAAATGGACAATTGAGAGCCGTTACATGCCCTCTGGTAACTCAGAGGTTGGCATCCAAGATCAGATCTACGGCTAGACGGTTAACATCAATGGAGTGAGAAAGATGGCAAGGGTGCCCTATATATATATATTTAAGTTGGCCTTAATAAGGCCTTGTTAATATGATTTTATTTAAAGAAATAAACTGTGGCCGATCGTTTTTCACCATACAACATCTTGTCTGTGTCTTATTGGAAGTAAGTTTAATTTAATGGGTTAGCTTGGATCTTAGGTCGCGGCTGGGTCTCTTTCTCCGAGGTCTGTTTAGCACCGGCCCGTATAGGTACCGGTGCTTCTGACCTGGGAGACGGCATTCTTCCTAGGCGCACGGGCTGGGGGAGGTTCCGGGCTTTCGGCGTCGCGCATTGTGACGTTAATGCGCGACGCCGTGGGAACGAGCTCCGAGGTCGCGGCTCTCGCGGGATCGGAGAGTCGCCGCGTGACGTCATCGCATGCGGCTATTTAAGCCCCTCCCTCCCAGTCTCCGGCGCCATTTTGTGCTTTGCCGGTAGCTGGGCGGACAAAAATTTCCCCTCCCTCCCTCCCTAGTTTTAGCAGTTTGGTTTAAGTTGGAGTCACAGTTGGTTGGCGGTGGGGGGCATCCTTGCAGGAAATGGACAATTGAGAGCCGTTACATGCCCTCTGGTAACTCAGAGGCTGGCATCCAAGATCAGATCTACGGCTAGACGGTTAACATCAATGGAGTGAGAAAGATGGCAAGGGTGCCCTATATATATATATTTAAGTTGGCCTTAATAAGGCCTTGTTAAATGGTTTTATTTAAAAGAAATAAAATGTGGCCGATCGTTTTTCACCATACAACATCTTGTCTGTGTATTGGAAGTAAGTTTAATTTAATGGGTTAGCTTGGATCTTAGGTCGCGGCTGGGTCTCTTTCTCCGAGGTCTGATATGACCTATTAGTGAGCAATGCACCAGAGAGTTCATTGTATGGCCCATTAATATATTGTATAAGGTTATCATATCCCCACGCAATGTCGCTTCTCCAATGTAAACAGCCCTAAATCTGCCTGCATATTCAAGCCCCTCCATTCCCATTATTAATTTAGTTGCCCTGAACTGCTTCCATTTCCAAGATGTCCCTTTTGTATATGGGATTCCAAAACTGCACTGCATATTCCAAATGAGGCCTTACTAGTGCCTTGTAAAAAAGGAGAATAATATATTTCTCTCTTGAATCCATTCCCTTCTTTATACAAGCCAATATCTTGCAAGCTCTAGCTGTTGCTACCTGGCATTGTTTGCTACAGCTAAGTGTGTTATCTACCAGAACCCCCAAACCTTTTTTTATTACAGATGCACTTAACAACAGAGATATTTATGGTGTAGGTGACACAGGGATTATTAAATCCCAAATGCATCACCTTACATTTATCAACATTGAATCTCATCTGCCATTCTGCTGCCCATTTTGATAAGATATCTAGGTCTGCTTGCAACATTTGCAAGTTTGAAGTTTCCAAAGCTCTGCATAGTTTTGTGTCATCAGCAAAGACAGAGATCTTGCTCTCAATGCTCCCTTCTTAAGGTGCCCATACATCTATAAGATTTTACTTACCCGACCGAGCGCTCACGCGATGTTCATCGATGCTGCCAGAACCGCTTCTCCCGATCTTACATTCGACCGACATGCGATCGTAAAATCCCATTCATTTTGCGATCGCATGTCGGTCGAATGTAAGATCGGGAGAAGCGGTTCCGGAAGGATCGCAGAAACATCATTTGAGCGCCCGGTCGGGTAAGTAAAATCTTATAGATGTATGGGCACCTTTAGTCATTTATAAACAGATTAAACAGAAGCGGCCCTAGAACAAAACCCTGAGGCACACACAAACAAAACTGTTTGTTCCCAGGATTTATATCATTTATTTTACAGCCATCGCTACTGCCTATGTTATACAGTCTGTTTAAAGGGGAGCACTGGGAAATTTGCCTTCTGGTTAACCTAATTTCACTTTTATCTATATCCACAGCTATAGGAATATTTAGTGCTACTTTATCTTTTTCTTTAAACTCTCACTCTAGGCTGTGTTAGGAACATGAAAGTAATTTAACATGTTAGCATTATTACTGTCAATGACAAGAGAAAATATATGATTTCCCTTGAAGATGTGATGTATTTTTTATCTATTAGATATGATCTTTAAAAAATCAGTAAATTCCAATGCCAGAAATGTGTTCTCATTTTAAAATAAAGTAAAAGTTGTCGTTAATCCTCTATGCTCTAAAAAATATTATATAGCAAATAATATGCTTAAAGGGAATGTCCAACACTCTAATCAAAAAAGCATATCT
The DNA here is from genome assembly GCA_019447015.1 of Hymenochirus boettgeri. Classification (NCBI taxonomy): domain Eukaryota; kingdom Metazoa; phylum Chordata; class Amphibia; order Anura; family Pipidae; genus Hymenochirus; species Hymenochirus boettgeri. Next base: position 61,559,899 of record CM033477.1, read on the forward strand.
TGTAGATTACCCCCCAAAACCTAGAGTTCGTTTTATAAAAAACTTTTAATTCGGCTCCCACACAGAGTTATTATACTTACATGTTCCTCCTCACTCCACCGCCGCGGCTCTGCACTTCCGGGTAAGGCAGTCAGTGTCAGCCGTGACAGTGACATCACGGCCAATCACTGCCTGCCATTCCCGGAGCAGTCTCCACTGCAGCTGCTCAAGAACATAGAAAGAACACAGCAGCTGCAGTGGAGACTGAGTGAGGAACCCGGAAGCGGCAATGTAGCGAGGAGCATGTAAGTATAATAACTCTGTGTGGGCAGAATTAAAAGATTTTTAACAAACGAACTCTAGGTTTTGGGGGTAATCTACAAGATATGCTTTTTTGATTAGAGGGGTAGACAGTCCCTTTAACCATTTAACATTTTTATTTCTATTGTAATATATCGTTGCTGGGATGTTATCTTTCTGCACACATTGATTGTTTACATTCTGTTTACATATTGTTTATAGTATCTACAGTATATGAACAAACCCTTCTCTACAATGTAATGGAGTATTTAATTGTATTTTATCCAAATAAAGGTCAGTCATGTACCATAATGCAACTTAAGCCTTTTCCAGCTTGGTTTATTACACTGGCATTTTGTGTCTGTAGATATATTGAAATTGCTATACCAGGAATATAAAGGAAAGCATGCCTTGATGGAACAAAGCAGCATATAAATGTGAGTCTTGATTTAAATGATTGGGCTAAACCATGTATCCATGAGAGAATGTTATAATGTTAGGAAATGCAGAATGTAGGGACCATGATGTTCAATATTAACTTCTATGTAATGTTCTTGTGAGCAGGCAATATCATAGATTTGCTTGTTACAAATTAAAAATTACTGCATACATTTTTATTTTCTTGTATTCAGCTAATTCTACAATAAAATTATTTTTAAGAATTATTATTTTATGTTTTCATCATATACATTTTTAGATAATTAATAGAATTTGTAACATACTGTTTCAGATCCTCATCACTGGAACATTTTATTGAGTGACAAATCAATTTACATTAGTAAATATACATTGTTACACAAAAAAAAAAAGCTTTGTATCTCTAGCGGGGCCGGGCCATCCATTTTGATATAATTTCCTAATGTATGAAGGAAGATAATCTGGTATTTATTCCAGATTATCTTGGAATAATCTGATATTATTCCAATATCATACCCAATATACAGGTCTCACCCTTTAAACTCTCTTGATGTTTCGGACAAAAGAAGACAATAGCTGAACTGCTACTACCAAAAATCTATGCACCACCGGGAATTCCCATAATAAATGTCAAAAGCTAGCATTTGAATTTCAATATTTCCGGCATAATACCTGCATCTTACCAGCCTTAACCTGTTAGGGCATAGATATATTTGATTTACAATATGGAGCTGTATGAGTTAGTTATTGGCAGCTTGGGAGGCTAATATGGGAGGTGGCAATATCTTCCTCTATTTACATAAGTGTTGTTTTTTGGTGTATCAACTTTGGAAAATAAGTTAGTCTAGAATATAAACGGGATGCTAGACCTTGGGCACCCTGCATATGCAGTATATGAATTATTATGTGTGCTGACATAATCATATCCTCACCACTATATTCAGATCTCAGGCATTGCCTTAGTCGCAAGTACTTATAGATGTAGACAGATAAAATGTGTTCTGAAATTCACTAAAAGAGAGTACGCTGTCATTCAGGATAACATCCTCAACTCCCATTCCTTGACTCCACAGCTGAGGCTAATTATTTTCAGTGAGGTAGCATATTGTTATTCCATACTGAGATTGCATCTGGGGAATCCCTATATTCCAGTTGTGTGTTAACCTCTGCCCACACTTTTATCACCTTTAGTGATATGGGTATGTAACATTTCCTATTGCATCTACCTTTAAATATTATGTCAAAATTAATTCTATAAATAACTTAGTAGGGAGGTACAGGACTTGTTAAGGAAATTACCACAAAAGAGAGAGAGAGAGTGTACAAGTCCACAACACATTAAAATACAGAGAACATGAGATACAGTGATAGTGAAAAAATATAAAAATCCTTTATTACTAACAGGGACATAACTATAAAAAAACACTCTAAAAAAAAATGCTTTACAGTCATAGTCAGTGGCACCATGGGGGTTCCCCTACTCACGACCATTAGTATAGAGACATAGTGCAATGGAGAAAATTGGATTAAAATCACATCCAGGTCCAAGGTAGGACGCGTTCGCTCCTTTTGTCGGTTGCACTGGAGCTTTTTCAAATACCAACTAAAGTGCACGGTGCCCGTCTTTAAAAAGGAAGTATTTTGCGTCAGTGCGTGTGACGTCACACTCTCGCGAGATTACACTACCTGTTGTCAGGACTACCGGCAAGTTTTCTATATACCCAAACCCGGAAGTTCAGTCCGTCTGTCACTGTCAGTCAGTGCAACATCTGAAATATAAACAATCATGATACAGATTTGTGCAACCCTATTATACATTAGAGGTATTAAATATGGAAAACCCAAATTACTCATAAGCTGTCTCTTGTCTGTGGTGTTAAATAGACAGCTGGTAGGTAATTTGGGTTTTCCATATTGTAAGCTGTGTCATAAACCCCACCTCCCAAAACTAATATTTTCTGAAGCTAGTTTCAGGCTTGCAATTAATATTTGTGCTTCCCTCTGCCAATGGACCTCAAAATCATATTCAGGTTTGTGGCTAGCTTTTAAAATGCTTATACAGCTGATGATGCTCTGTCCCATTAGTAGGATACAAGTGGGCATGCTCAAGCCAGGGGCTTGCTGGTGCTGCTGATGTCACAGCTCACTGTGTAAGCAGGAAGTACCACCTTTTGTAATGCTGTAAGTTTGAATAGACGGCAGCTAGAAGAATGATCACGTGGTCATTTTAAAAGAATAAGTGGGCAATTTTTAATAGAGGGCATTTGCAGGGAGACAGCCGTTCTCCTTTAAGAACAGTATTACTCAAGCAGCTATCTTGTGCCTTGCAGTTGGGTTATTTCAAATACAGTAATTATAATTTCCATAATTTATATTTTTTGCTTGTTAAGTCCTTTATTTGTAAAGGATATTGTAAAAATTAAATATAAATGTAAACCAACTGTTCGTCACAAAGGTTGCCAGTAAGTATAGAATTTTGCAGATTTTATAATATAACAGCTGCTTAGAAGGTTGACCTTCAGGTGCAATGACAATGACCTTCAGGTCTTTTAAGCCATATACTAAGGCACAGAAAGATAAGCATCAAGCTGTGAAATTATCTCCTTGTAATAATTCCACTATCTTGGCCACAAGCACTTTATTATAATATTATTCTTTTCCTGTAATTGCTAAAAAAAAGCCGTTTATGTAAATTTTGCCTCAGGAAGCCCCTGTACATTGTTAGTGCATGATAACAGTAGTATTTAAGCTTACTTCTTGTTAATAGATATTCATCATTTTTGAAAGTTAAATGTAATTATTATTTAGGGAGGCAATATGAAAATCACTGATATTTTGTTAGTGACCCAATCTTGTTGAAATGTACTGCTTGCACAGTGAATCCTGTACTAATGCCCCTATTACTGCATCAGTAGAAATCGAAACCACCTTTACGCACTTTAAACAATCTACTTTCAAATTAAAATTGCATTAATATTAATAGGAAATCCTTTTGAACAAATAAAAGCACTGTACCATTTAATTTACTGTTTCACACAGTTAAATGCATTATTACTTGTATAATCCTTTAAGGTGATACAAAGACATTTTTATTTAAAACTGTAATTAATCTTGATTACCATACAATAACACTCTCAATTTGTGCAATAAATTATCTCTGTTAACTACAAATCTGGGCTAAAAAGGTTAACATATTGCAAGTGGGCAAATGCAATAATATCTGTAAATTCCTTAAAGCCACTCTAACCCATTTTGCGGCATTGCAGTAATTCTTAGCGTTACTTGGATCAGCTGTGTAAATGTTTATTTGCCAAGGTGCAAATAATGCAATATAATTTTACTAACAATTAGCTAAATCTCCCTGCACCCATTTAATGCCTAGACCCCACAGCCACGATTTTGCTGCATTTCGCAAAGCGATCCGCAACAACATTTTATTTTTAATGTAAATCATGGGAAGTAGACTCCACTGTTTGCTGTGATCCATTGCAATTTTCTAACACATGCTATCACCATTTTTGGTCCGTTTCTGTTAAAATCCCAATACAAGTGCATGAAAAGGTGGACACATGCGGACACAAATCAATAGGAAACGCGGTTTTCTATTTACCCACAATTCCATGGGAAATGCAAGCACAAATGCAAGTAAAGGTGAATAGAAGCGAACAAGCCAATGGCCAAAACACACAGAAACACAGACAGGGAGATTCAATACAAGTTCTTCAGGGAGATTCAATAAAAGTTCTTATTGTTTAAAATGGTGCTAATTTTGCCACAACCAATCATATGTTAGCTTTCAAATGTTAAATAAGATCTGATTGGTTGGGGCAAAATAAGCACCATTTTAAATGATAAGAACTTTTATTGAATAACCCTGCTTATCGTTAAAAATGGTGCTAATTGTGCCCCAACCAATTAGATATTATTTAACATTTGAAAGCTAACATCTGATTGGTTGGGGCAAAATTAGCACCATTTTTAATGATAAGAACTATTGAATCTCCCTGATAGCGTTTTTTGTTCATTGCAGTGGGGACTCAGCCTATATGTTGAGAGGTAGGTGGTGTTCAACACACTGAAATGGATAGACAGAACTTGGAAAGTTATAGTCAGCGCTATGGACTTTTCTATCACAGGAGCAGGGAAAAGTACTTAGCAAACTGCTTGGATTATTGCATCATGGTGCAATGAAGACATTGGTGTTCTGTCCTAAAAAAATCATGGGATTTAACACCATTGAGCCACCAGAAATATTTCTATTTCTACTGCCAGTACTTATTATTTTTTATCCCCTTTATTCTCTGACAAGAATTCTTCTCTCCTTTATTTTGAAGTAGACCCATCTATATATAATAGATACAACTGGTTCTCTCAAAATGGGTACTGTAGGGAAACACATGGTAGTGGGGAAATGTAACAATAACAAGGGATAGTGAAAAATGTTGGAGCTCCTCTTAATAGAAGATAGTCAGAGATGTAGTCAGTACTGATCTCTAGCCCTATGTATCTAGCAATCTGGTAGTTCTGCATAGGCAATTAATAAAAGGGATTAGGGTATCTTGCCAGGCAGCAATGCGGTTGAGATCGTTCACAGCCATTGTATATGCCCTCCTGGGCTGATTGCACATACATGCATGCATGTTTTAAACAGCTGACATGCCATGCTCATAACTAAGTGGGGTGTATTGTGGTTCTGCTATGGGAGAAATTTGCCATAGGAAATGCTATCCTATCATAATCGATGGCCATTTTTGCACATTATCTGAGCTATAGCTTCATTAATCTTGTGCATGTTAACGGGGAATTGTGATCTCCAATCAAAATAGGGTTAAATGAAAGCCTTTCGTTTTACCTTCACAATGAGCCCTGGATCACATTGCAGTTCCCCATTAGAGATGTCCGAACTTCATAGAGTTTGGTCCATTATCGAACTTCAGTAAAAGTTCGAAAGTTCTAATTTGGACCCATTAAAGTCAATGGGGGAGTGATAGTTCGAAAAGTCTGGATGATTTACAGCTAAACTAACAATAGTAACTTACTGTAAATGGTTGTGGCACCTGGGAAATGGTCTGGGCAACATGTCACTATCACCAAAACTTTTTAAAACACTTCTTAAACACGAGCAGGCAATTGTCGGGCTTTGCACAAGCTACATTCGAGGGTTACTGGAAATTTGAGGGTTATTGAACGATACTTTAGAGGGTTACCGAAAGTAGAACCATAAATTTGAGGGTTACCGAAATCGAACGATACCTTTGAGGATTACCGAAAACTAACGATACTTTCGAGGGTTAGCAAACGATACATTCTAGGGTTAGCAAAAAATTATCCATACATTCGAGGGTTACCGAAAATGAACAATACTTTCAAGGGTTACCGAAAATCGAAGGCCACATTCAAGGGTTATTGGAAGATACATTCTAGGGTTAGCGAAAACGATCCGTACATTCAAAAGTTACCGACAATGAACGATACATTCAAGGGTTAGCGAACGGCCCATAAATTTGTTTAATTATCGTATTTTCGATAATTAGCGAAAATACAGCCACGAGTCCGGAAAGTCCGAAAAATCTGGGTCCTGGATAGTTTGAGAAGTCCGAGTCTGTTCGAACTTGTTAAGTTCGACTCAAACTCTATTTTCTCTAATTTTTCTTTAAAGGATAACTATCCTGTATAAAGTTTATTTAAAAAAACTGTTAAACTGAAAAGTACACGAGACAGGGATATAGGATTGGTAATTCCTATCTCCCAATATTATTTCTGTGAGGAGCACCAGCCCAAAGAAAACTGATTCTGACAGTCATCCTCCTGGCTTTAGCACTATCTTTAATACAGGAATAGTCAGTCAGTCCAGGACTGACCTGGCAAATGAAAACTGTAAGTGCTGTAGCTCCTCAACGAAATGATATTGTGAGGTAGGAATAATCAATCCAACCTTCCTGCCCCAGGTACTTTCCATTTTTATAAAGTTAATACAGTATAAATATCCTTTAAATTTACCACATTTCCCTTTATGGTTTGTCATTTGTGCATAGTATACAGTATTTATTGCTATTAGTTAAAAAAACAAAGAACAAAAAGAATAAAAGTAACATGCATGAGATGTTTGTGAATTTGCAGATCATTTTTGAATTTTACCAAATACATTTTGAATGTCAATATTACTGCTATTACTTAAATTATGTCGCTGAAGGGCCACCTGGACCTTACAATGTTCATTGTTGTTCATTGTCCTGTTAATCTACTAGTATTTCGTACAATAGTATTTCCATTTTGGGGGCTCTTTGTTCCTATGTATTTATGCATTATGCTTCATTGTTCTACAAAACTATTGGGTAAGCTCCTAGTCAGAAGCTTTTCTTCAAAAGCTTTGTTTTGTTGGCTTGAATCCTAATTGTAGCACAATTTCCAAAATTATATTCAGTGTCAATCGCTAAGTTCACAAAAGTTTTACAAGCTTTATGAATAAAATCCTTAAACACAGAAAGCAGATTGCATTTGAACTTATTTGAAACTGTAAGTTTCACATAACAACAATATGTTATGCAGACAAAAATAGCAGATAGCGCCTCTTGGTACATAGCCTTGTTGGTTTGTGGGAAATTCCCTTTCCCGGTGCTGCCTCATAATAATTACTAAGCATGCTTGCCCTCATAAAAAAGTCTGGTCATATGGAAGAGAGAGTGGTAAAAATAGGGAGTGGGGATACTGAGCCTGAACAAAACAAGTACAGGCATGCACCAACACGCACAACTCATATTAAGTGCTATTTACACATATTTATTTATAGATTATTTATGAGAAAAAGTAACTTTTACAATATAACTGCCCTTTAACAAGGATCATATCAAATTGAAAGTCAAACTAATGTAATATTGGGCCAGCGTATTGGTAGTATTAGTTTATGAAAAGGAAATAACCATTTGGTTGAAAGAACACATGCAGAGGATCCCTATATTGTAAAATAGGGTTAAACATTTAATGACGTCTCACTTAACAGCTGGTAATTTATCTTGCAAATTCTTTATGCAAATGGACTGTTGGATCCTTATTGTGGATCAAAATGCACTGATTTTTTTTTTGAATAGAGGACATTAAAATTATAATTTCTCTGTAGACATGCTGTTCATTGCCCTGAGCATTGTCTCAGCAGGCCATCTATTCCAACTTCCATTAAATACATGAATTCTGCTCAATCCCATCTAAATCCAAGCCTCATTAGTAAATGTTTTTCCTATTTTAAATATTTTCTAAAGGAGAAAGAGGAAAAGTAATTGAATAAGGATAGCACTTTTTTGGTGAGAAGGGGATACAATACCCTTTTGACCCAGTTCCAGGCATGACAACTTACTTAATATTTTAAAGAAATAGCAAATAACATATTTTCTAAAGTGGTAAAGTGCACATTTATTAGCCCTTTAAAAAAGCAATAGCTTAGTGATATGTGATTAAACGAGTTGTTGATTTCTAAGCCTATGAACTGGTTGGTATTATGTATTGCACTCTATGCCAGGGCCGTTTTTAGGCATAGGCCACGTAGGCAAAGAACTAGGGAGCCTATGTTGATCTAGGGGCTCACATAGGTGGGAGGGCGCCTAGGGCACTAAAATGGCTAGAAACGGCCCTTCTCTATGCTTATAGTTACATTGTTAATTTTGGGTTGAAAAAAAAGATAATAGTCCACCAAGTTCAACCCCTCCACTCAAATGATACATTACTCTCAATATACCAACTAGACAAAGAAATAACCAAACACACATGCTCTACACAACTTGCAGCCTTCAACTATTATGCTGGAAATTCAGCCTATCCAAAAAAACATCTAAGCTTCTTTTGACCAGAGATTCAGCGGACACAATATTTTTAGAGCATTTCTGCCCTTACAGTGAAGAAGCATTTATGTTGCTTAAAGGGCATTTATACTGAAAAGAAATTATTTTAAATTAACCATTACTAAAAACAACCACCTCTGTCCCATTTTTTGTTGGTTTGCACCCTGTTTCTTTAGATATCCATTCTAAAACATCTTACTTTTCAGCTTTCAATCAAGTGCCTTGCTGTCATAAATTGTTCTTCTGTGAGCAGTTGCTGGTAACAGAGTTTTGAACGAGTTTTTGGAACGATATGTGCTGTGTGCAGTATTGACAGTTGGTTTGTGGGAAAAGTCAGGTCAGATAAAAGTGTAAGTGGTTAAAAGAGGGAGGGGGGATACTGCTCCTGAGCAAAACATATGCTGGATTAAAGGCATGCAGCAACACACCTAAGAGTAAGTGCTGCTTACACATATATATTTATAGAATAAGATAAAAACAAGTAATTTTTTAAGTATAGTGTCCCTTTAAAGGAATATTCACTGATAAAGTGAACTAATCTGTTAATGCATTGATTGAAGAATGGGAGGTAAAGGAGCAATGCCTTACCTCTCGTTCTATAAACAAATTGTACATGAGCTAGGAACGAAGATGAGAAGTTTACCTTGAGCACGACCCACCGCCGGCTCCTCTGACAGGTCTGACCACTTCCGGCCTTACTTTAAAGGGCAAGTCCAGCCCCAAAATGAAAACTTACATACAGATAAATCACCCCCCAAAACCCTAAAGGGTAATGGTTTGAAATGTGAAATATATAAGTCTAACCTGAAATCCTGCACAATGTCCTGTTTCCCTTTTTCTGCTTCCTGGTTCTTCCAGTTAGTAACTGTCAGTTATGGATTTGACAGTTGACATCACAGCCAATGACTGAATGTTAATCCCCTGTTTGCCTCTTCTGAGCACGCCCAGGCTCAGTAAAGGCTCAGTACAGGTTTCTAAATGGCTCAGTTTCCATGAGGCATCCAGAAGCATAGCAGGCATACAGTAATCAATTAATAGGACAAAGTAGGATATATCAACATATTTTAAAGAGGCCATTCTTTCTAAAAGATTTTCTTATGAGGGTGGAGTTGCCCTTTAACTATATAGCACACATACACGCTAATGCGTGTGAATAGTTTCATTGAACTATTCCTTTAAGCTAAAATGGCCTTTTTTCAAGTCTAAAAGGGGGGACCTCTAGTCTTTTGCTCTAGAGATGGCCGGTTCGCGGACCCGAACCTGGGTCCGTCGCGGATTTATCACGTCCGCGAACGGCGGATTATTCCGGATTTTCCGGATTTTCCGCCTTCCGAACTTCCGAACCGCAGATTTTTTTTTTTTCCAAAAATTTTCGAAAATACGAGTATCCCCGTAATTACGAGAATCTACGATCTTTCGGGACCCGGAAAAACCGAAGATCCTCGTAATTACGCGGATTCTCGTAATTACGAGAATTTTCGTAAAAACGAGAATCATTATTTCTAAAATTCTTAGTTTATATTATGCATACCTAGTTATGGTAACAGTGATTTCTACTGATTGGCTGTTGGATGGGTTACACATGCTCAGATCTCTACTGACCAACTGAATCAACCCAGGGACTGGGTCAAGGGCAAGACCATAACGGTCTCTATTAGGGGTCCTGCAAACAGGAAGTCATTATTTCCGTTGCATTTATTTATACACAGACACAATGCTGATTGATGAATGGGCAGATTAAGGTCATTGGGATGGATAAATACTGCTCTTTTTTTCTTAAAAGTATATATATTATCACTGAACTTCCACTTAAAGCGATATTATTGCATCATGGGGGATCACTGATAAACAGCAGTAGGTAATGCTGGCATAAAACATTACGTTTATTGCTAAATTCACTATGAGAGAAAAGATCCCCTGCTAATTGTTTGAAGTTCCCTCTTACGTATTTGTATAGGGTTGCCATATCTCCTTACAAATGCCTCTTTTCTAGAGAAAACAAACCCAACTTTGATAATTTATCTTCATAACAAATTCTACATTCCATTTATCAGTTTAGTTGCACCTCTCTGTACTCTTTCTAATTTTATTTTATATTTATATGGACTGCTGTGGATATCTTTCTACACTGCTTACTCAAGATGAGGCCTTATAAGGCCATTACAAGAGATGGACCCAAACCTGGTTCTGAAACAGATTTCACAGATCCGCTGGAACTCCGAACTTTGCAGGTTTCTGACCTTTTCTGATACGGAACTGTTTTCAATAATTATGTAACGATGGAGAATATTTCTAGGAATTTCAAATTTAAAAATGAACTAGCAACCTTGAAAATACTATGTGGAATGCTAAAACAGGATGTGCATGTTTCCAGTGTTAGACAGTGTTTTTTTAAAAAAGATTTTTAGCATTGATACGTGTCCCTCAGACCATTTACCAGGACTCTGAGCCATTCACAATAAGTTACTATCTTCGATGTCCAGGGAAAGTAACAATATTCAAAAGAAAACTCTGTGCTGTTTGCTGTCTGACAAGAACATAAGTCACTGCAATAAAGTTTAATTGATTAAGAAAAGTCTTCCATACCCCGTGTCTCAGGTTACATTTGGCGTAGTCGGCAGGATGAAGACTCTGGAGTGGACGCCAGCGGCAGCGATGTTCTTTCCTACCGGTTAGTGCACATTGGCCAGTGTACCCAAGTTTGATGGAGGAATGTGACTGTGACAGACTGGGCTGAGCGGCTGCAAGGGGCTGCGCTCTTATACAAGGTGCCCGCTGAGCATACACTGACCTGGCGCTCGGCTCACTGGAGGAGAATGCTCGCAAGGCAGTGCTTCAGTTATCAGTGGCAGAGAGAAGTTCCCTAGATGAAATAGTGGCCCACTTGAGGGGCTCTACGGAGAAGTTTGCAAAAGCCACAGATCTAGCACGCAGGTTTTTCACGCGAATACAGAGAGAAGGAGAGACACTCCCCCAGTTTGCAGTGGCATTACGGGAACTCTGGAATAAGCTAATTAAGGTGTATAGCCATGGACTTGCTGTGGTGACTGAACCAGATAGCCGTCCTTCGTGACCAGTTTGTGGCAGGCCTACGCGAAGCCAGAGTGAAACCGCATTAAAAGAAAGGGTGAGACCAATACTGACACTCTTTTTCCTACGCAAAACGAACATGATGAACACATATTGCATCAGAGTATGTTATACACATGTGTAAATATGTCATTGAATTTGCGTCTTATTTATGAAGGATTTTTTTTTCTGACAACATGGTGTAAAAGGTAATAGAGCCATAAAATCTTTTAAATTGTGACATAGATTGCTTTACTGTGCCCAAGCCACTCGTTTTGAATGTTTTCAGTACTGATCCAGTCAGAAGTAAGGGACACTTATTTTGTATTAGCTAGACCAGTGTAGCATAGGATTTCTTATTTTTTTGTGTGAGCGAATACACTGTTAATAAACCCGACGTGGTCAGTTTTGAAAACCAAACAAAAGACTCTGTTGCCTGTTTCTGTGTGTTAAACTGTGCCCAAAGGCTATCTTTCCTGGGAGACTACGGTTCAGAATAAGCGAAGTTAAATGGCACTCAGACATCGCTTATTCTTGACATTTTGCTTCCCTGGGAAGTGGGTAGAAATTTTGGAAGTCATCACCCACGTCAGTTTGTGTGCATAGGGACCCTGTGTATACTGAGAAAATGGCACCTGCTGCCTTAAAACATTACAATGAGCAATGCAAGGAATTGCCAGTCTATGTTAGCAGTCCTTCACCACCGGGCTTCAGGCCAGTACTGAATGAAGATCATTTGATACTTAGCCACATAGATTATGACTGGTCTGAGGAACAATGTCTAAGGATGGAATGACATGGCAGTACAAACTATGTGGCTGCTGGTCCTCTCCGCTACTTCCTCTGTCCTAAAATACTCCAAAATGCCAGATCAGTTAGCAAGTAAGAAGGAATCAAAGTTATTGAATCTGCCAAAAAAAATCTAACTGTATATGGCTAGCCAACACAACTTTGACTATATCAAATTATGCTAAAAAATGGCATCTTTATAAAAGAAGTGTGTGATCCTTTAGGAACCTGGGTGCTATTGGCGTACATTCACTTATATAAATTTTGTTTTAAAGAGACATTGCACATCAGGAGTGTTTATTTTTATTTTTTATTACACCACATGTCAAGATCTGGGACCTTTATCAAGCCATAACAAACACTGCATATACTTGTGCTACTGTATATATACAACAAAATGGTGTTTTATATATAGAGAGAGTGCTGAACGTATTCTTTAAAGGGTCACTATACTCACTCAAACAACTTTCATTATCTGAAACTACAATTTGAGAGAAGAGTAAAACGGTTGTACTTATATATTTTAATGTGTGCTTTCTCGTTACATTTTAATGTTTAGTGAGTACTCTTTATTGCCCCCACCCTCCCTTACTCACTGACTGAGTCATTGAGGGAGTCGCCGCCCCCTTTAAAACTCGTATACAACCTTAGAAAACGCCACAGGCAGGTCTAAAATCCCACCCAATAATGAGACAGAGACCAAGTGTTGGGTGTAATAACGGCCACAGCATTTATGATTATGACATCAATGTTACGTTAGAGTTACGTCACCGATCCTTGCAAAATTCCATAACCGTGGTTGCCCTAACCCCATCACCATATATATTGGCATTCCAAAGCCACCTGTTAGTATGCCGGCCTCCCGTTTGGAGGCATGTAAACCTACCATATTTATTTGAAGGATCTGACCGCCTACCACTGTGACGACCCAATTTTTTTTTTTTTAATCTAAAGCTCGAAAATATAAACATATAAATATATCTCTATAACTTTTTTTTTTTTTTTTGAAACAACATACAGAACAGAATGAATATTTAATTTACATATTGCGAGATAGCATTAGGAAAACCTGCCAGAAGTGCCAATAATAAGAAGGGACGGGAGATGTTTCCTCTCTGAAGTTCTAACTAAAATGGCGCCTGTTCCCTCGTGGCGTCAGAATTATATAGACGCAGCCGTGCCGTGACACCATCGCGCATCGACGTCACTTGCGGCGACGGCCCGCCCACCCGCAATGCATCATTGGGAACGGATGCACTCGGCCGCGAGTTCGGCCGGGGTGAGTGGGCCAGGCCGCGAACGACGCCGGCGCGCGGAGAGGGGGACAGGAGTGACACTGGAGAGCTCCCCTCTCCTCAGTCAGCGGCACCATCGCTTAGGCAGCGCGGTGCCACCCAGACTTCTTGTAGTGTCTGTGACACTTACAAGTTCTGCACAACTTACCATAGTATACTGCTCTGCTTACACATCTCCCCCCTCCCTCCCCCTGCCTTCTTTTCTCTGCGATACTCTTAATTGTTGCAAAAAGTGTGCTGGCAGGCAGCGAAATCCTACTAAGAGGTCAGGAACAGGACACATTACAAAATGTTATATTCACTGCTGCTCCCATTGCTCCTATCTACCTATTCTAACCAAAAAGGGTACAAAACACTGAGCGGGAGTTATTGGGTTAAAAGCTGAGGTTCTGGTTCATTCCTGTAAGCAAAAGTAAAGTCCATCTCAGTAAGACAACAAACCAGTTGTGAGTGAAGGACACTGGACACAGCATGTGCTGCTAGATTCATAAAACAGGCATGCATACTGTGTCTTTCATGCAAAATAAACACAATAAGTCAAACCTCGTGGTGTTATAAAATGTTAGTGCTGAGATAGGTGAGAAACGCCCGAATGCACCTGAAGGACAACTATACTGTAAAATTAACTTTTTAAAAATTAAAAGGACCTGGGGCAAGGAGATAGGATTGATTATTCCCACCTCACAATGTTGTTCGTTGAGGAGCTACAGCACATACAATTTTCATCTGCCAGGTTATGGCCCTGGGCCATTCTATATTAAAGATAGTGGAAGCATACAGGAAGACTGCAGAAGCAGTTTTCATGGTCCTGCCGCTCCTCATAGAAATGATATGGGAGGTAAAATGCACCAATCCACATCCCTGCCTCAGGTAATTTTTATTTTACCTGTTTTTATAAAAACTTATATACGCACTACAGTTTCCCTTAACTAGGTCACTGTAAGACTTTGGAACGTATAAGGAGGCAAACCGATTGTGTAAAAAAAAAAAAAGCAATCAAGCAAGAAAAAAACAAAATTACTTTTCCTAAATATGTATATATATGCAAGCTGGTGGAGAGTAACAAAGAGAAGAGAGAAATTTAAACTCCTACTTTGCTCTGCCTTACACTAATGAAGCACCAACAATCAAGTGAATCAATAAACAGTGAATAATGGATCCACCACTAGCTTATGTAAACAGAGAACGACTGACTCAGAACGTAATGCAAAAGAGATAAGACCACTCAAAAGGGCCAGATGGTATTTCCCTTCTGCGAGAGCAAGCATGCTCAGTAATCCCTATGAGGCAGCAGTGGGAGAGGGAATTTCCCACTATACAGTTCATGTACCAACTGTCAACATTCAGCTACAGAAGAGTTTATGATACTAAAGCACTTTATTGACCGTGAAATGTAAGAAGATGTTTCAGATTATATACGGTATCTAAAGAAATAGGGGCGACAACAAAAAATGGTACAACGATCATGGAAAGAATTATAGTTTGCAGTAATGGACAATTACATCATAGCTCCCAACCGTCCCGTTTTTGTCGGGAGTCCGTTTTTTTGGGTGTTTTCCCGCTGTCCCGGCACCCCCTCTGAGTTCCCGCCATGTCCCAGTTGTCCCAGTCTCTAATAACGTTTACAGCAAAAAAAAAACGGAAAACCGTACGTGAATCTGCAGGCTTTAGGACCCTGCAGTAGAGGACTCAGTTCCTGCCTGTGGGGGCGAGGCTATTCCAGAACAGAGCTGCTGGGGATAGTGCAGAGGAGACTAAAAACACTTTTCCCAGTTCATACCCAAGATATTTAAATACATTTTGAATAATAACATCGTAAGTAGGTCCCAGCATGGTTTTATGCATAATAAATCCTGCCAAACCAATCTGATTGCCTCCTATGAAGAAGTGAATCATAACCTAAATCTTGGGTGGGTCAGCATTTACTTGGATTTTGAAAAGCCTTTTCTACGGTACCTTAGGGCAAGGCCAACTGCAACGCAAACGCAATAGCATGCGATTTCATGTGCGATTTTCGTTGCGTTTGCGCTTGCGATTTCTTCAATAGTATAGGAAAAAGCATGCGATTGCGATTAAAAATGCAAAACGCAATGCAATCGCACCGAAAACGTGCGTTTTTTTGCGTTGCCGCCTGTTTCAATGATTTTGTAAATGCGCAAGCGCAATCGCAAGCGCAAACGCCAAAAAAACGCAGCAGTGTGGCCTAGCCCTTATAGAGGGTTATTATGTAAGATTAAATAAAATGGTCTCGACCTTTCTATTTGTTTTGTATTGAGAACTGTATAAAGGATAGATTACATTAAGTTGCTTAAATGGATCATTTTCTAATTGGACCAGTTGTAAGTGGTGTTTTTTATGGGTCGTCCTGGCTCCAGTACTCTTTTAAAGGGAATGTCCACCCCTCCACACAGAAAGCCTTACCTGCTTTAAAACACGCGATAAGCAGGACTTTGTTAACTTGAAATCTTCCAATTCGGCTCCACACTGAGCTATTAACTCACAAGCTCCTCCTCGCTCCACCGCCGCGTCTCTCCATTTTCGGGTATGGCAGTCAGTGTCAGCCATGACAGTGACATCACGGCCAATCACATGAATGTCTTTCCTGGAGCAGTCTCCACTGCGGCTGTGCAAGAACATAAAAAGAACACAGCGGCCTCGTGTTAGACTGAGTGAGGAACACGGAGCTGCGGTGGAGCGCAGAGGAGCTTGTGAGTATATAGCTCAGTGTGGGCCGAATTGGAAGATTTCAAGTTAACTAAGTCCTGCTGGGTGTTTTAAAGCAGGTAAGGCTTTGTTTGTGGAGGGGTGGACATTCCCTTTAACCTATTTATAAAGACCTCTGTGTAAGGAGGTACAATATTAATATATGATGTATACTAAGTTTGGCCACTAGGTGTCAGTGAGCACTAAATTAGACTATGTAATTATATGTAAAGTATGAGATTGTTTGTAGGGAAAGAGAGGAGGAGGACAGGAACAGGAGAGGAGTGGGTTTGGTGTTCAGGCAGTGATAGAGCAAGGGACAGTAGTCTATGTCAGGGAAAGGTAACAAATTCAAAAGAAAACTCTGTGCTGTTTGCTGTCTGACAAGAACTATAAGTCACTGAATAAAGTTTAATTGATTAAGAAAAGTCTTCCATACCCGTGCTCTAAGGTTACTCTGTGTGTTTGCTGATAATACTAAATTGTGTAAAAAAGAGTCCACCTTTCAATTAACTTGGTAATTGGGTTCAAAGTGGCAAATACAGTTAATGTTGGGAAATGCAAAGTTATGCATTTGGGCAAAACAACATAAATGCTGATTACTCATAAAAGAAGGAAAAGGAGCAAGGCATAATTCTGCTTATGTAGAGACTAGAGGTGGACGAACTCACTGAAATATGTTCTGCTTGAAACAAAAATAGCAAGCTGACATAGACTACTGTCCCTTGCTCTATCACTGCCTGAACACCAAACCCACTCCTCTTCCTGTTCCTGTCCTCCTCCTCTTCTTTCCCCTACAAAACAATCTCATACTTTAACATTATAATTACATAGTCTAATTTAGTGCTCACTGACACCTAGTGGCCAAACTTAGTATACATCATATATTAATATATTGTACCTCCTTACACAGAGGTCATTTATAAATAGGTTAAAGGGAATGTCCACCCCTCCACAAACAAAGCCTTACCTGCTTTAAAACACCCAAGCAGGACTTAGTTAACTTGAAATCTTCCAATTCGGCTCCCACACTGAGCTATTATACTCACAAGCTCCTCTGCGCTCCACCGCAGCTCCGTGTTCCTCACTCAGTCTAACACAGAGGCCGCTGTGTTCTTTTTATGTTCTTGCACAGCCGCAGTGGAGACTGCTCCAGGAAAGACATTCAGTGATTGGCCGTGATGTCACTGTCATGGCTGACACTGACTGCCATACCCGAAAATGGAGAGACGCGGCGGTGGAGCGAGGAGGAGCTTGTGAGTATAATAGCTCAGTGTGGGAGCCGAATTGGAAGATTTCAAGTTAACAAAGTCCTGCTTATCGCGTGTTTTAAAGCAGGTAAGGCTTTCTGTGTGGAGGGGTGGACATTCCCTTTAAAGAGTACTGGAGCCAGGACAGACCCATAAAAAACACCACTTACACTGGTCCAATTAGAAAATGATCCATTTTAAGCAACTTAATGTAATCTATCCTTTATACAGTTCTCAATACAAATACAAATAGAAAGGTCGAGACCATTTTATTTAATCTTACATAATAACCCTCTATAAGGGCTAGGCCACACTGCTGCGTTTTTTTGGCGTTTGCGCTTGCGATTGCGCTTGCGCATTTACAAAATCATTGAAAACGCGGCAACGCAAAAAACGCACGTTTTTCGGTGCGATTGCAATTGCGTTTTGCATTTTTAATCGCAATCGCATGCTTTTTCCTATACTTATTGAAGAAATCGCAAGCGCAAACGCAACGAAAATCGCACATGAAATCGCATGCTATTGCGTTTGCGTTGCAGTGTGGCCTTGCCCTAAGGTACCGTAGAAAAGGCTTTTGCAAAATCCAAGTAAATGCTGACCCACCCAAGATTTAGGTTATGATTCACTTCTTCATAGGAGGCAATCAGATTGGTTTGGCAGGATTTATTATGCATAAAACCATGCTGGGACCTACTTACGATGTTATTATTCAAAATGTATTTAAATATCTTGGGTATGTAGACTGGGAAAAGTGTTTTTAGTCTCCTCTGCACTATCCCCAGCAGCTCTGTTCTGGAATAGCCCCGCCCCCAGCAGGCAGGAACTGAGTCTCTACTGCAGGGTCCTAAAGCCTGCAGATTCACGTACGGTTTTCCGTTTTTTTTTGCTGTAAACGTTTATTAGAGACTGGGACAGAACTGGGACATGGCGGGAACTCAGAGGGGGTGCCGGGACAGCGGGAAAACACCCAAAAAACGGGACAGTCCCGACAAAAACGGGACGGTTGGGAGCTATGATGTAATTGTCCATTACTGCAAACTATAATTCTTTCCAATGATCGTTGTACCATTTTTTTGTTGATCTGTCCCCTATTTCTTTAGATACCGTATATAATCTGAAACATCTTCTTACATTTCAGCGGTCAATAAAGTGCTTTAGTATCATAAACTCTTCTGTAGCTGGAATGTTGACAGTTGGTACATGAACTATATAGTGGGAAATTCCCTCTCCCACTGCTGCCTCATAGGGATTACTGAGCATGCTTGCTCTCGCAGAAGGGATAAATACCATCTGGCCCTTTTGAGTGGTCTTATCTCTTTTGCATTACGTTCTGAGTCAGTCAGTTCTCTGTTTACATAAGCTAGTGGTGGATCCATTATTCACTGTTTATTGGATTCACTTGATTGTTGGTGCTTCATTAGTGTAAGCAGGAGCAAAGTAGGAGTTTAAGATTTCTCTCTTCTCTTTGTTACTCTCCACCAGCTTGCATATATATTAACATATTTAGGAAAAGTAATTTGGGTTTTTTTTCTTGCTTGATTGCTTTTTTTTTTTTTTACACAATCGGTTTGCCTCCTTATACGTTCCAAAGTCTTACAGTGACCTAGTTAAAGGGAAACTGTAGTGCGTATAAAGTTTTTATAAAAACAGGTAAAATAAAAAGTACCTGAGGCAGGGATGTAGGATTGGTGCATTTTACCTCCCAATATCATTTCTATGAGGAGCGGCAGGACCATGAAAACTGCTTCTGCCAGTCTTCCTGTATGCTTCAACACTATCTTTAATATAGAATGGCCCAGGGCCATAACCTGGCAGATGAAAATTGTATGTGCTGTAGCTCCTCAACAAAACAACATTGTGAGGTGGGAATAATCAATCCTATCTCCTTGCCCCAGGTCCTTTTAATTTTTAAAAAGTTAATTTTTACAGTATAGTTGTCCTTCAGGTGCATTTCGGGCGTTTCTCACCTATCTCAGCACTAACTATTTTATAACACCACAGAGGTTTTGACTTATTGTGTTTATTTTTGCATGAAAGACACAGTATGCATGCCTGTTTTATGAATCATAGCAGCACATGCTGTGTCCAGTTCCTTCACTCACAACTGGTGTTGTCTTACTGAGATGGACTTTACTTTTGCTTACAAAAGGAATGAACCAGAACCTCAGCTGTTTAACCCAATAACTCCCGCTCAGTGTTTTGTACCCTTTTTGGTTAGAATAGGTAGATAGGAGCAATGGGAGCAGCAGTGAGATATAACATTTTGTAATGTGTCCTGTTCCTGACCTCTTAGTAGGATTTCGGCTGCCTGCCAGCACACTTTTTGCAACAATTAAGAGTATCAGCAGAGAAAAGAAGGCAGGGGGGAGGGAGGGGGAGATGTGTAAGCAGAGCAGTATCTATGGTGAAGTTGTGCAGAACTTGTAAGTGTCACAGACACTACAAGAAGTCTGGGTGGCACCGCGCTGCCTAAGCGATGGTGCCGCTGACTGAGGAGAGGGGAGCTCTCCAGTGTCACTCCTGTCCCCCTCTCCGCGCGCCGGCGTCGTTCGCGGCCTGGCCCACTCACCCGCGGCCGAACTCGCGGCCGAGTGCATCCGTTCCCAATGATGCATTGCGGGTGGGCGGGCCGTCGCCGCAAAGTGACGTCGATGCGCGATGGTGTCACGGCACGGCTGCGTCTATATAATTCGGACGCCTCGAGGGAACAGGCACCATTTTAGTTAGATCTTCAGAGAGGAAACATCTCCCCTCCCTCCCGGTCCCTTCTTATTACTGGCACTTCTGGCAAGTTTTTCCTAATGCTATCTCGCAGTATGTAAATTAAATTATTCATTCTGTTCTGTATGTTGTTTCAAAAAAAAAAAAAAAAAGTTAGAGATATATTTATATGTTTATATTTTCGAGCTTTATGATTAAAAAAAAAAAAATTGGGTCGTCACAGTGGTAGGCGGTCAGATCCTTCCAAATAAATATGGTATGGTTTACATGCCCTCCAAACGGGAGGCCGGCATACTAACAGGTGGCTTTGGAATGCCAATATATATGGTGATGGGGTTGCTAGGGCAACCACGGTTATGGAATTTTGCAAGGATCGGTGACGTAACATCTAACGTAACATCTGATGTCATTATCAATAAATGCTGTGGCCGTTATTACACCCAACACTTGGTCTCTGTCTCATTATTGGGTGGGATTTTAGACCTGCCTGTGGCGTTTTCTAAAGGTTGTATACGAGTTTAAAGGGGGCGGGCGACTCCCTCAATGACTCAGTCAGTGAGTAAGGGAGGGTGGGGGCAATAAAGAGTACTCACTAAACATTAAAAATGTAACGAGAAAGCATGCACATTTAAATATATAAGTACAACCGTTTTACTTCTCTCAAATTGTAGTTTCAGATAATGTAAAGTTGTTTGAGTGAGTATAGTGACCCTTTAAAGAATACGTTCAGCACTCTCTCTATATATAAAACACCATTTTGTTGTATATATACAGTAGCACAAGTATATGCAGTGTTTGTTATGGCTTGATAAAGGTCCCAGATCTTGACATGTGGTGTAATAAAAAATAATAAATAAACATATCCTGATGTGCAATGTCTCTTTAAAACAAAATTTATATAAGTGAATGTACGCCAATAGCACCCAGGTTCCCTAAAGGATCACACACTTCATTATTATAAAGATGCCATTTTTTAGCATAATTTGAATATAGTCAAAGTTGTGTTGGCTAGCCATATACAGTTAGATTTTTTTTGGCAGATTCAATAACTTTGATTCCTTCTTACTTGCTAACTGATCTGGCATTTTGGAGTATTTTAGGGACAGAGGAAGTAGCGGAGAGGACCAGCAGCCACATAGTTTGTACTGCCATGTCATTCCATCCTTAGACAATTGTTCCTCAGACCAGTCATAATCTATGTGGCTAAGTATCAAATGATCTTCATTCAGTACTGGCCTGAAGCCCGGTGGTGAAGGACTGCTAACATAGACTGGCAATTCCTTGCATTGCTCATTGTAATGTTTTAAGGCAGCATGGACCATTTTCTCAGTATACACAGGGTCCCTATGCACACAAACTGACGTGGGTGATGACTTCCAAAATTTCTACCCACTTCCCAGGGAAGCAAAATGTCAAGAATAAGCGATGTCTGAGTGCCATTTCAGACTTCGCTTATTCTGAACCGTAGTCTCCCAGGAAAGATAGCCTTTGGGCACAGTTTAACACACAGAAACAGGCAACAGAGTCTTTTGTTTGGTTTTCAAACTGACCACAGTCGGGTTTATTAACAGTGTATTCGCTCACACAAAAAAATAAGAAATCCTATGCTACACTGGTCTAGCTAATACAAAATAAGTGTCCCTTACTTCTGACTGGATCAGTACTGAAAACATTCAAAACGAGTGGCTTGGGCCACAGTAAAGCAATCTATGTCACAATTTAAAAGATTTTATGGCTCTATTACCTTTTACACCATGTTGTCAGAAAAAAAATCCTTCATAAATAAGACGCAAATTCAATGACATATTTACACATGTGTATAACATACTCTGATGCAATATGTGTTCATCATGTTCTTTTCATTATTTATAACCTATAGGTAATTCTGTAGTGAAACCTGCTCCATCTTTGTATAGTTTCTCTATTAAATACAAAACGCCCTTTTCTATTTCAAGTGGCTGCCCCTTTATATTTTTGTTTTATTCCACACAACTAGAATATAATAAAGCGTATAAAAAACAAATATCATTGTAGCTGCTTGTCAAAAACAAATGGCAATAATAAAAGGAATTAAGTAAAAACTCAGCACGACTTAATACGATCTTCAGTAGTATCTAGCTAGGGATCTTTTTTCCCCATTTTTTCAGATGCTCCTTGCTGCCCAGGAGATAATATAATCACTACAATAAAAAGAAACTGTTCATATTATCACAGGCTCAGCAGATGTGCAATACAGCATGGCCCTTTTTGTTAATGAATAACTGTAAGTGGAAATTGCTTGCTACATGTTCGTTCAAGCAGTTTCCAATCCCTGCACTTTTCCCAACTAATCTACATTTCTTTCAAGACTCATTGTTCAATAAATCATCTTGTTTTATCTTTTCTGCAATGTTCTCATAAAATGTAGGGGGAAAAGGCAAATATTCAAATATTAGCACCTTGTAAAAATATTGTAGAGCACATGAAAATGATAATAGAGAAAGCTGCTGTAAAGTCTTTAGAATAACTTTAATTAAATGGACTTAACTTAAGAATAAGGTTAAGAATTAGGTTAAGAATTGTAGAAAATTATGCTGTTTGGATTTTTCTTTAAAGGAGTAAATGTATTTATGGACTTGGAGAGGCTCATAAATAGGTTATTTTGGAAGCTTATTTGGTAACTTCTTGGCTTCTTAAATGTTTACAAATATATATGTCACTGGTTATAGATGGCCGAACTTCCTGAAGTTCGGTTGGTTTCTGAACTTCCGTAAAAGTTCGGAAGCGAAACCATAAAAGTCAACGGAAGAAAATAGTTTGAAAAGTTCAGATTAAATACAAATAAAATATCAATGGTAACTTACTGTAAATGGCTGTGGCACCTGGAAAAAGGTCTGGTGGACACGAACATATTACCGAAACGCGTTTAAACACTTCTTTCCCCCACGATCGGACAATTTTCGGGTTTCTGCATGCTACATTCGAGGGTAGTGGCCAATTTGAGGGTTACCAATTGATACATTTGTGGGTTATTGAAAATCTAGTATTTCATTCAAGGGTTACTGAATTAGAATGCTAAATTAGAGGGTTATCAAAAATCGAACATTGCATTCAAGGTATATCTGTTGTATTCAATTAGATCAACTGGACTTGAAGTTTAGTTCTTGAAGACGTTTCGCTAGTCATCCGACTGGCTTTCTCAATTCAGAATGACTTGTACAAGAATCTGTGGCAATTATGTACCCTGGAAAATCAGCATTAATAAATTAGCATATTACAGCCAAGTGTTAAGGGCGTAATTGGATAGTGGCTAACAGGTGTTATAGGAACGCCCAGAGTAAGGTGTCAAAACAGTACAATGCTGTTTTGCATTAGAGGGTTACCGAACTATACTTTGTGGGTTGCAGAACAATACATTTGAGAATTAATAAAATCGAATGTCTGATACATTCAAGGGTTACCGAACAATATATTCGAGGGTTAACGAAATTGAACGATACATTCAAGGGTTACCGAATGATACATTCTAGGGTTACCGAATGATACATTCTAGGGTTACCGAATGATACATTCTAGGGTTACCGAATGATACATTCAAGCGTTACCGAAATCGAATGATAATTCGAGAATTATCAAATTTTTCCATAACTATCAAAAATAAGTTCTGATAGAGTTTGGATAGTTCGAGTTCATCCAAACTCATAAAGTTCATCCCGATCTCAGGTTCGGGTATGGGTCCATCACTATTAGTGATGCAAAATTCTGTCTAACCAGCAAACCCTGCATCTCTCCCTCCCTCCCCCCCCGCGTCTGTTGTCTCGGGTGAGCATCTCGGCATCATCCCTCCTCCCACTGTGGAGGGGTTGGCTTCTCCAACGGCGTGTTTCACTCCCCAACTGTGATTGCATGGCAATCTCAAAATGACTGTGTCAAGTGGTTGTCTAAATGGCTCAGGAACATTCAAAGGTAAGTGTATTGTATTGTATGGCCAGACTTATCCGTATTATGGAATGTATAGTGGTGGGTATAAGATAATATATTTGTATTTTTTATTTAATTCTGTAAATGTAGGTTTCTAATACTAGTACATTATGATTCTGTTCATCTCAGTTTTGTAGGTACAGTATATAGTATATTGCCACTTTTCTGTGACAATGGTATTTGAGTTGCACATTTAAATGAAGAATTGTTTAGTCTCAACAAACAAGGATTATAAGAAAGATTTACCCTACTATGATTGCTAGAAACCATGATATAAAATTGTCAATTCTGGAAACATCCTTTTAATGAAATAAAAGTCGAACTGTATGGCATTCCAGTCACAGACAGTGTTTCCTCCAAGCGGTGTGCTTGTGCCCACATTTCAGTACACAGGTTAAAAGTGCGCTCGTAAATAATTGGGTGGAAATAGGTAACATAGGGCCATATTTATAAAGGTGCAGTATTGCTAATTATTTAACGATCCTTAAACTGATCATTCATTTCCGATCGCTTTAACAATCGTAAATTTATGATTGTTGTCATAAATTAACAATCGAAAATTAATGATACCTATCATAAATCAATGATAAAGCATTCATAGTTTTATGATCCCCATAGAATACCATTGTGGTAGTTTACTACGGCATGGTATTCTTCGACATAACATTCGTTAAGTAACAAACGTTTGGTGTCAATGTCGTACATTACCAATAACGCGCTTTATAAATATGACCCATAGTATATAGTACACGAAAATGGAAACTCCCTAATTAGACAGGGTGATTGTGTTACTGCAGGTTTTCATTTTTTTTGTCCGACCACGGCCATAAATGTACAGCCTTGATCATACCTTTACAGCAAACGTTTGTTAATGTAAGAACACTCGTCCGTAGAATACCATGCGGTAGTAAACTACTGCAATGGAATTTATGGTGGATCATAGATTTATGCTATGGTACATTTACGGACGCTATCATAGATTTAGGCTTTCTGGATCGCTTTCGCTATCCACCTTCTTAGAGAAGATACGGTAGCTGCTTCCCCCTTCTTTGTTACAGATGGAATAAAAAAATTTTTTTTTATTATCATGTTTCTGATGGAAGCAGACTCTTCAATATAAATGCGCAAACATCCGCACACGTCCAAATTTAGCATCTCTTACCCTTTATGTGAAGTGTCGGGTTCAGAGCCTGCAGTCAGTATTAAGGGCTGATTAATATGGAATTTCGTTAGAGCCTTTGGGAGAAACTCCAAAACTGTGTGTAAAATGACAGCATGTGACTGAAAGTTTATGTATGAAGGCTCTACAGAGAGTGCTTGTAACTTTGAAACCCTTCTTCCAGAAGTTAGAGCGACTAGTAAGATAGTCTTCAGTGAGAGATCCCAGATAGATATGGAGTCTAGTGGTTCAAATGGAGGATGTATAAGAGACTTTAAAACTTAAAGGGGAGATCACATTGTGGCATCAATGGTGTGGTGGGTTAATTGAAATTCTTTATTAAAGGCTCCTTTTTCTGTGGAAAGAACTGCTAAAGCTGCTGAAATTTGCACTTTAATAGTACTAAGGCTAAGACGTTTTTCTTAGCCCTCCTGCAAAAATCCTAGTAATTGAGGAACTGAGATTTGAAAGGGGTCTATGTTCTTGAGACAGGCCCATAAGGTATCCCAAATACCTGTTAGATGTGGCCGCTTTTCTTGCCTTAAGAAGAGTTGTTATGGCCGCCTCTGAACAGCCTTGCTTTTTTGACCTGGACCTCTCAATATCCAAACAGCTAACTTTAGACTCTCCAGACATGGATGGAAGATTAAGTGCTGTGATAATAGGTTGATCTGTGCTGGTATATGGTAAGGCCCCTCTGTTAACAACCTCCTCAGAAGTGGGTACCATGGCCATCTAGGCCAGTCCGGAATAACTGCTAGTACCATTGGTTGGACCTGTGGTTTGTACCTAACAAAAGGAAGTTTCCTGTGGACATAGAAAAAGAAGGACATTGAAACAAGAAGGGCAATTAAACAAGGTTTGTGCGTCACTGTGCTGGTGATGTGTATTAGAAGGGACAGTTTTGTCGGTACCATGCCATGTGCATCCTGCCACATGTATAGGAACCTGGAGCAGATGTGTCAGGTGTGAGTGGGTTGCCTGTTTGGAAGCTGAGGTGGAGAGTCTAAGGGGGCAGCTTGCAGCATTGCAGGGATTGGCAAATCTGGGGGGTCAGCAGGCACTGGCTGGGGCCAGTATAGAGGTGGGTAGAAGTGGGACAGGGAAGATGGAGGGGGGAGGTAGTTCTGTTAGAGGTACTAGGGGAAGTAGGGGACAGAAGGGTAGGGTGGCTTCTTCCCAGATTGCCCATCCCAACAGTTTTGCCACCTTAGGTAATGAAGTGGAGGAGGACACCTCGGAATTAGCGTGTATGGAGGGGGCTAGTCCCTTAAGCACCCAGGATGGATGGACATATGTCTTTATTCAACCTCAAATACTATACCATACCTCTACTATGGATCAGCATATCTTCCTTAGCACTCTGAAGATTATTGGGATTGGGGAGAATATATACACTTTCAACACGTCCCAACCATCACTGAGTTCATCCGTTGCCATTGAGGTCTTGTTGTACAATCTGGAATAAAATTTCCTCGCTTAAGCATTTTTCTCTGTTGTCATCTAGTCAATTACTGGGCTCTAGAACCTTTTTTTATTGCTGTAAAAATCTGGACATCGAGACTCCACTCCATGTTTCCTCTCAACAGGGTGCCCGCCTAATAAAAAACAGGACATAGAGGGGCTGATATGTTCAACAGGTTTTTTTTGTACAATGTCTATAATTGGGGCTAACTGTTTCATCATACTGGAACTCCCTGGTTCCTGATGAAAACTTCTGCTGCTTAGTTGTCTGTTCAGACACACAGAATTCCCTAGAATAACTGGATGAAATGCTACAAGGGCTTAATATATTCCTTTGAGCTCTAATACTCCGGATGATAAATGGGATAGGTCTTGTTTCCATGTTCCCTGTGCCATGATGTTGAGGGTATGTACTGCCCATCCCCAGCCTGAAATAGCCATTCCGGCTCCCCCAATGCAGTTCTCTTGCGCAGATGTTAAGCCACCAAAGCAGATGATCTTTGAAGTTCATTGTCAGGTGAAATTTCTAAGTTAGATTTTTGGCACACTTGTTCCATCTCATTAGAAAAAATGTTTATAATGGCCGCATTCTCCAAGCAGCCCACTTTGTTATTCCAATAGTGGAGGAAACACTTCCTAAGAGTCTCATTAGCTGTTTAGTTGAAGCATCTGAAAGTTGAAGAAGCTGATTCACGTGGTTCTGGATTTTCAAAACTCTTTCCTGAGGATAGTAGAGCAGTCCCAGATTCATGTCTAATGTTGCACCAAGATAAACCAGTCTTCGTGTTGGGACTAAATGGCTCTTCTCCAAATTTACTACCCAGTATTAAGAGGACCATTTCTCTTTTTAGTATTAATTTCTCTCTCTGTCTTGCCATAGTAATAATCGTTTAGATAGTGGTATATCTCGATCTTACGTTTTCTCAGATCGACCACCATTACAACCAGCATCTCGGTAAATGTCATAGGAGACATAGAAAGTCCAAAAGGGAAACACATGAACTGATAATGCTTAGGCCTAGGGTGAACTTTAGAAAATGATGGTGTTCTTGAGCTATAGGAACATGGAGATAGGTATCTGTGTATTGAACAGAGCCAATAGCTCACAGCTATAGCAGACCTTATGTTCTGTAGTGTCTCCATCTTGAATTGTCAGATTCTTACAAATCTGTTTACTTTTCTTGAATCCAGCACTGGACAAAATTCTCTTGAAGCTTTCTTCAGAAGCATCATGAAATGGAACCTGCTGCCAGCAGATCTGGTGTATATTTATTAATCATACACTGTTTGTAAAAGTAGGATTCCATTATTTATTATATTATACTTGTACATTTGTTACTCTTTTTATTCTGTAGTTTCCTCTAGCAAATGGTTCATAAACCCAGCAGGGGACAGGGATTTCTGCAGCATCTCTGCAGACTCGAGGTCTCCAAACCACACGGGTGGTCTGATAAGGTAGACAATTTGACCTATGTGTTAACTCTGAGAGACCAGAGTATATAACACCAGGTTTTAATAATCATCATAACTTGGCTTGAGGGTCAGCTACCATAATGATACTATCCAAAATGGATTCTGGTGTATGGGAAAATCCTGTAGGATGCAAACACCATACCTCTAGGCCTTAGGGTATCCCAGAACCCCACTTTAAACCATTATAAAAATGTACATATGGTAGATGTGCCATGTTTGGTAAAGTTAGTTTTGTAAATTCATGAGGGCCAGTAATATCGGGATATAAAAATTGTAAGACGTTTATTTTCCAAGATACGGGTATTGACGACATCTAAAGGCCGTGCCAAATAATTTGTTCCCTTCAAAGGGCAGGCGACATAATACATTTTTGGTTAAGGGCGTGACAAGATAAGCGACATCATATGTGCAGTGCAGTGAAGAATGCTCTGATGTGTATGGGGGGAGACCAAACAGCAACTGCATCAACGTATGGCCCAGCACAGAAGATCCAATTCCTTGGGTCGGACTCAGCGTTGTACCTGATCTTAAGGATAAAGGACATACCTTTGAAGATTGTAATGTTAACCTTTGGCAAAGGAACGTGACTGGTTCAAGAGAAGAGTCAAGAAGGCCATTTATGTGAAAATAAAAAAGAAACCAAGCCTAAAATAAATAGAGGTGGGGGGGGGGGTTCGACACAACTGTCTGCCATGTACAATGCTGTTTTGACCACTTACCCTTACACCTAATCAGGTATGCGGAAAATATAGTCTTTTCTTTCTCTGAAACAGCACAGAGGATGTAGGCTTTTCCTCATCTTCAATAAGTAACATTTGTCTGACCATTTTAATTAATGTAGACACTTGCTTTAGGTCAAACTATCTTCACGTTTCTCTTCACTGGATAAGATAGAATTTGATATCTTATGGGTGTAATCTACTTGTTGAAAGAATGCTGCGGAGGTAGATAGTTGCATATGAGGTGTTACCTCCTTAAATCCTTGCCCTGCTTGTGATATCCATCCCAAAATATCTGCCTGTTCCTTTGGGGCATCAGATCTGTAGACCTTAGCTTGAAATTCTCCTTGTGCGGTTTCCTGCCTGTTTTCTTCCAGCTGATTCTCTGCTTCTTGGAGCTACCTCCAGATCGTGAATTCTGACTGAAAAGGAGCAATCATATGCCATAAGAAACCATCCTCTTTTCAAGATAATAAGGTCAACCGAAAAAACACTTACCACCCCCCCCCCCCTTAGGCTTAGGATCCATAATAGCAGCCAGCAATGAAGATAAATAGAGGGCAGACGTGGAGCAAGCAGCCCAAAAGAGCTTCAGCATGTTATAGGAACCAAACAGACAAAAACGCCAGTTTAAATAGATTCACACGCTTCTGTGATGTTACACGCTGATCGCGATGCCTGTTCGCCACCATCTATGACATCATTGCACACGCAAACTAAGAAGTAAGCCGTGACCGGACTATGAAGCCAAGTAACTGGGGAATATAGGTGATTTTAATCCTGAGAGGGCGCTAATAATGCACATTCAACAGACTAGACTTTGGCCAGAGAGAGGCTACTGTGACCAGAATATCCAAGAGCATACACAATCTGAAGATGCTGTAAAGGAAAAAACTTACTCAGCCTTGACCGAAGAAAAAACAGACAGTGGGAGAGAAGGAGGGGTAAGCTATTTATAGATTTAGAGGTGTGTTTTTACCTTCTGACCCAGCTGACAGGGGAACTTAACCCATAGGGTCCTGCCTGAGGATGAATTTGGATTTGCATCCACACAGCCAACAAACATTTAGAGGGAACATTGGTCATAGAGTATTATTGGAGTAGGAGAAGAGTTGAAATAACCAATTACATAATTGTTCTAGTTAAAATAAAATTGTTTTTAAATTCCAGCTGGAATGAGAAAAAAGACTATCAGCTTCAGCCAGAGATCAGTGAAAGAAAGACAATCTTATTAACAATCAACAAAGAAAACAAAAATGTGCCCATGATGACAAATCCCAATCCAGCAAACGAAAACCTACAATCTACTATCAGGGAGATACAATATATCCTAGTGGCAATCACTCACGCTACTTAACCGTGCATGATCCCATGATTTAATAATGTTATTGTGTTGTGGGTTGCGTGCATGGGTAAGTAGCTGGGACTGAATGCCTACAAGAAGAAATAGTTGTATATTGCCCAAAATAGAGGCGCAATATCTAACATTTTTATTGCATCACAAAAGCTGCACTACTTCCAAAAAGATTTGGAAGTGGTGCAGCCCCTGCAAAACAAGAGTTATACCCATGCTACCCTGTATTGCATCGGGTAGCACGAGTTTCCCACTCATTTTACTGGGGAAATTAGCTTATTGTATCACCCTGTATGTATGCTATGCACAGAACAAAATACACATTAATATATAAAGAGAATTAGGCAAATAGAAAAAGAATGATAAGGGTCAAAACGGATGGGTATGGGATAACCGATAAAAGGGTCAGGGAAGGGCAATGTAGCAGGGCAATGAAGAGTAAGGCTTGGAATAAGAAAGAAAATCAAGAGCTAGATCAGGGAATTGAAGAGCAGATCAGGAACCAAAGATGGGTTGAGCCAGGATACTGGATAGCAGGATCAGGAACCAAAGACAGGTTGAGTCAGGATACTTCCAATATTCAATTGTTCAGTGGAATCCCGCCAGGTAGATTGTGAGGTGCACTCCCTGTAGCCTGTGCCACATCAGGTAAATATCAATTCTATTTTAGTTCATAGGGAAGCACACTCAAATAGAATATAATTACAACAGTTCCATTTATTAAGTGCTCAACACACAAACCAGGTACACAACGTTTCAGGGGGTCCAACCCCCTTCCTCAGGATACTGGATAGCAGGATCAGGAACCAAAGACAGGTTGAGCCATGATACTGGATAGCAAGATCAGGAAGCAAAGACGGCTAAGCCAGGATACTGGATAACAGGATCAGGAACCAAAGACGGGTTGAGCCAGGATACTGGATAGCAGGATCAGGAAGCAAAGACGGCTAAGCCAGGATACTGGATAACAGGATCAGGAACCAAAGACAGGTTGAGCCAGGATACTGGATAGCATCATTAAGGACTGACAGAAGTCAGTGGCTGAGACAAGGTGCTGGATATTGTGATGTTGTTTCTTTTGTTGTTAATGTGTTCTGTGTTTGATTTTAGCATATCTTTTTAACTAGGAACTTAGCAGGGATTTATTAAGTGATGGAGCTAGGGGATAAGGAAGTAAAATTGGTAGGGAATCTACAGAGTGTAAAGTGAGCAGCAATAAAGGGGGTTTCATTCCTGCTGTTTGGTGTCCTGGTTTGGATTTCTCCTGTTCTATCAGCCTGGTTACCCAGATATGACAGATAGCAGGATTGAGGGTTTAGGGACTGAGACAACATACTGAAAAGCAGGAACAGGATACCGGAAAGCAATAACAAGATACCGTAAAGCAGAACAGGATTCCGGGAAACAGGGACAGGATGCCAGGAAGCAGGAACAGGAATACAATGAACCAGAATGGTACAACTAATGTTCTAGCAATGAGCCAAGGAGGGCAGAGTCCTTAAGTAGTCATCTAGCAGCACACAGGTGAGGATGATAAGGTGATGATGGGGATGAAAAAAATCCTCTGCTGGTGGGTAGTGAGAATACAGACCAGAAGAGTTCAAGAGTGAACTGCCACCAGCAGGAAGATCGGAAATAACAGGAAATCCTAAAAGTAGTAATGTGAGCTATATTTGATTGTTAAGTTTATTTCGCCTTGAAATGTCTTTAGTATTTTGGCATCATAAAATTGGATCTCAGTACAAATCCTAGACAGCACACTGAAATATCTGTTAATGGATATTTTGCATGCTTGACAATGTTGTTTATCTCTTAAAATGCACTTGTGGTTTTAGCTATGTAGAACAAGTTACAGTATAGATTAAGTGACCACAGGAGTGCTATCAATAAACCTGAAAATACTGTAAGCGTTTCTCTGTATTATAGAAATTTGGAGAGGATAAAACAATTGGTATCAATTAAGGTGGCAGATTTTAGAAGACATATGTTCTGGGACATAGAGGAAATTACTGCTGCAGTGGTTGTACTGTATATGGAAATTGGATACAATAGCCCCAAAAGGCTTTAATTTATTTTTGTGAGGTTGTTATAATATTTCTCATCGTTGTTATCCTAAGCAAGAAAGTTACATCTATGAATTATGGTGCCTGCCTTCTGGGTTTACTTAACTTGCTTAGGCAAACATCCTGTCTGGTCTGGCAAGACATTTAATGCTTTTCCATTCAAATCAGACCTTAGAAGCCTGATCATTTACAGGGAGTGCTACAGCACGTCTGTCCTATGCTTCACATTATAGCTGCATGAGGCTTAGATGTCAATACACTTCAAAGGGACCTTAAGTACAATATCAGTCTTTGATTCCTATTCACCTGTCAGTTACCCCTCCAAGCCATATTTTAGCCTATGG
Source organism: Hymenochirus boettgeri (assembly GCA_019447015.1). Classification (NCBI taxonomy): domain Eukaryota; kingdom Metazoa; phylum Chordata; class Amphibia; order Anura; family Pipidae; genus Hymenochirus; species Hymenochirus boettgeri. The sequence continues at coordinate 61,592,790 of CM033477.1, forward strand.
TTATTTGTTATACTGCAGACATGTTTGAGGAAATCGGTTTATCAGTAAAGGTAAATTAAGAGCAACACGTGGTTCTGCGATTAAAGGGACCCATATTTATTTGTGCTATTGTACAAAGAGGCTGCAGGCAATTTAGCTCATCTAGCCTACTCTATAGATGAAGTCCAGTTGATCTAATTGAATACAACAGATATACCATGACCTGGATGAATGAGAACCTTCACAAGCATATCTATAGATGAAATTAGATGGTATATTAAAAGCATATTCTTACTAGTATTTCTAGGTCACTGATAAACACAAGGAGTTAGGCTGAGTCAGAATTAATGCAGTTTTATTGGGATCAGTGTAGCTCTGCTATTAGCATTTCTTAAGAGATTCTGCCAGTCACCAGTCTGGTAACCTAATAGCTACTGACAATCTCCTGTGCCGATAAACATACAACTATGCAATAATGTACAAGTCTCCCTCGTTGCAAGGTGTTTTTGGGGATATTCTGATAACAATCAGATTAAACGGGTGAAACTATGCTACAACTTCGCTAAGACAACACAGTGTGTGGCCACAACTAGGGGGCATATTTATAAAGGAACGAAAATAGCGCCAAAAAATTACCGGCGCACATAGCGGCTGCGAAAATAGCGCTATCGCCGTATTTATAACGGCGAGCGCCATTCCCGCGATATGTATCGCGGCCGCGATGTGTTGCGGTAATTTTAAGCCCCTTTGCGGCGATACTGTATAGTATCGCCGCCAAGGCTTAAATCCTTCCCGACGCATCTCCTAAGGGGGCGGGGCATACGCCCCACCCCCCCACAACCCCCCGCGGCGGAGACCACCCGCTGCCGCTTCCCGCAGCCCCTCCCAGCCCGTTCCCCGCTCGCGGCAATCTCGGAACGGGAGGCTAGGAGGGGCTGCCGGGAGGGGCCGCAGCAGGTGGTCGCGACCACCCGCCGCGCACCCCTCCCCAGCACACCCCTCCAAGCCCCCCGCCCCGGCCGCTCCCGGGGAGTGGAAGGGGGGAGCCGCTGGGAGGGGAGGTGCAGGCTCCCTCCAGTGGGCCCTGAGAGGGCCTTTTGGGGCTTAAGGGGTCCCGCAGCTCAACTGGGACCCCCCCTCCCCCCCTTGTAAGGCTTTGCGGCACTTACAAGTGCCCTTGCGGCTCTGCAAGACCCTTTTGGGCTTAGGGGTCCTGCAGCTCGACCGGGACCCCCCTTCGGCCCTTGTAAGGGCCCTTGCGGCACTGACAAGTGCCTTTGGCAGGGAGTCCCGCACTCGAACCGGGACCCCCAGTGTGCGGCTCTTAAAGAGCCCTTGGGTGGCGTTCTTCTTTCTTCCAGTCCCGGCAACACCGACTCCGCCGAGGCCGCAGACCCCCGAGAGGTACCCCTGCGGCCGCCAGGGTACCCCCGGCGGGCGCCGGCGACCTCAACGAGCCGATGTTGCCGCCGTCTTGATCAAACGCGACGTCTTCGACTGGCGACACAACCCCCACTCAGGTCGCCGATGCCAGACAACTCACTCGCCGCCAGTGAGCCCGCTGGCACCGCCGGCCTCAGCGGAGCCGATGTTGCCAGTCGCTTCTTTCTTCAGCCATCTACTGTCGATGGCATCTGAGTTCTGCGGCGGATCTCCTCTTTATATAGGTTTGCAGAAATCCATAATCCGTTTCTGATCAATTTTTTAATGCTTGGTTTACATGCTTTCACTTAACCAATCATATTTCTGGAAAGTTCTGAAATCTGATTGGTTATGTAAAGCATGTAAACCAAGCATTAAAAAAGTTACCATCAGAAACATTATGGATTTCTCAAACCTATATAAAGAGGAGCTTCCGCGGCGGAACTCAGATGCCATTGCAGTAGAGCTGAAGAAAAGAAGAAAGAAGCGGCTCCGCTGAGGCCGGCGGTGCCAGCGGGCTCACTGGCGGCCGCAGTGAGTCTGCCTGGCATCGGCGACCTGAGTGGGGTTGGTGTTGCCAGTCCGAAGACGTCGCCCAAGGCTCTTTTAAGAGCCGCACACTGGGTCCCGGTTCGAGCTGCGGGACCCCCGCCAAAGGCACTTGTCAGTGCCGCAAGGGCCCTTACAAGGGCCGGGGAAGGGGGTCCCGGTTCGAGCTGCGGACCCCTAAGCCCCAAAGGGCTCTTGTCAGAGCCGCAAGGGCACTTGTAAGTGCCGCAAAGGCCCTGATAGGGCCGGAGGGGGTCCCGGTTCGAGCTGCGGGACCCTTAAGCCCCAAAAGGCACTTATCATGCCGCAAAGGCCCTTACAAGGGCCGGGGAGGGGGGGTCCCGGTTCGAGCTGCGGGACCCCTTAAGCCCCAAAAGGCCCTTCTCAGGGCCCGCTGGAGGGAGCCTCCACCCCTCCCGCGGCTCCCTCCCTTCCCCTCCCCGGACGGCCGGGGGCTTGGAGGGGTTGCTGGGGAGGGGGTGTCGCGACCACCTGCGGCGGCCTTTTCCCCGGCAGCCCCTCCTAGCCTCCCGTTCCGAGATTGCCGCAGCGGGGTACGGGTTGGGAGGGGCTGCTGGGAAGCGGCGCGGGTGGTCTCCGCCGCCGCGGGGGTTGTGGGCGGGGTGGCGTGTCTCCCGGTGGGCGTGTTCCTGCCCATCCCCCCGGAGGCTAGTATCGGCTGACTTCACCACCTTCAAGGTGCGAAGTAAAACAGCCGATACTAGCAGAGCGAAACCAGTACCGCCGCTTTATAAATAGAAGCGGCGGTAACAGGTAAGTATCGCCGTGAAGGGTTAACGCTTCGTTAACTTTTCGCGCCCGTTTTCGGACATTTATAATTGCGTTAAACGCGATTTATCGTTAATGTCACGAAAACGCCGCGAAAAGTTTACGAACCTTTATAAATATGCCCCTTGAATATACATGTCATTGTGTATTTGAAAATAACCACAAATTTAGTATTGGATTCCAATGAAATCTGTTGAGATTGTACTGGCTATTTATGGCTCCTGGTGCATCACCCTGTAAGAGTCATTTTTAAACATACTTCTTTTTCCTCCACAACTTGTATTTCTACTTGGATAGTGAACTAAAGTGCTGGGTTCAATAGGTTTGATTTTAGTTAGGACACTGTTCTCAAACCATGTGTAGATAATATAGATTTAGGTGTTAAAATGGAGATTCCCACACAGCATGTTTATCCTTTTATTCAATGCTGACATTTTCAAAATCCTTTCTTTGTGTCAAAAAAAGCCAGCCAAACTTTATTCACACGAAGCTGTAATGGAACTTCAAAATAAAACTTCAAAACTGTTTAAAAATGTTTATTTTGTGCTGGAGGTAATTTAGAATTTATTGTGATAATTTCAAAACACATTTACTGTATATATATTAATGCGGGGCATAGGGGGATATTAGCATTTTATCATTTGAGTAAAATTTGATCTTGGGGTTAGACATGCCCTTAAAATAACATAGTAACATAGTAATAAAGGCTCATGAATATAGACATATGTCCATGTAGTCCAACCTTTATACTACTAATTATGATCCCAAGTGACAGATGATCCAGAGGAAGGCAAAAAAAAATCCCAGTTGAAAGGAATTACCCACTTCACTACTTTAACGTCAGCTATCAGCTGGTGTTAAATAGTCACGTTCAACCTAATGCAAACTGTGTATTGAATAGGTTGCTCCAGATGCATGGGTGTCTTTTGTGATACCCGCGCAGCTGGCGTAATGAAGGAGTTAATGTTGTGCTAACCAATATTGAATCAGTTATCCTGACTAACTGGATAAAAGAGCCCAGTGTCTCTCGGTCAACTCCTGTTAATGTATAGATACCAGTAATTTTCAATATTTTAGAATTTTAGAAACTTATCCAGCCCACTCTTCAAGCTATTTGATAAACTTTCCATTTCTACATCTGCTGGAAGACAGTTCCACAGTTTCACCATTCTCACTGTAAAGAAACCTTTCCTAACCTGAAGATGAAACTTCTTTACTTCTAATCTTAAAGGATTTCCATGAGTCCTCTGATATGACCTATTGGTGAACAATGCACCAGAGAGTTTATTATTCAGCCCATATACCTGCACATTTTCTCCAGTGTAAAAAAGCCCTGAAATGTTTAATCTGCCTGCAAAATCAAGCCCCTCAATTCCCCATATTAATTTAATTGCCCTTCACGAGATGTCCCTTTTAGATATGGGATTTTAAACATCTATCAACGTTGTATCTCATCTGCCACTTTGTTGCCAATTTTGACAATATATCTAGGCCCACTTGCAGCAATTGGACACCAATTGAAGTTTTCAAAGCTCTGTATAATTTTGTATCATCATCAAACACAGAGACCTTGCTCTCAATACCCAATTCTAAGTAATTTATAAACAGATTAAAAAGAAGTGTCCCCAGTGCAAAACCCTTAGGCATCCCACTTACAACTTAAGTCCACATAGATTATTAATCCATTTTATTGGTTATATTTCATTATATCTAAATCTGTGCACATAATGAATGTACCAAAGCGGGGACCATTGCAAGAATTGCTGCTGTTTTGGGATATTAGATTATATCTAATAAACGTATGGCCAGTATTACACTATTACTTCATTCATAATTTATGGGAAATATTATAGTTATCACAGCAAGCAGACTGATTTCCATGAATCCATTTTGGAGAGATTATTTCTCCTTTTTGTGCCTTCATTTTCAAGCTTATGCAAATCATTTTACAAGGGACATTGGGATTTCATTCCAAAGCATTAACACAAAATAATCAACTTAAAGGGACTGTTCGCCCCTGTGGGTAAAAATTAGTATTTTGTGAAAAAACCTTCAAAACCTGGACTTTGTTATCATTAAAGAACAACAATATAAAAAACAACATCACCCCCATAACATGTCCACACTTCCAGCAGCTGAAATCACTTACTCACATTTACAACTGTGCTGCCCTCCCTTAGATATCACACAGCAAAGATAAGCCTGCCTCCTAGATGGCCCAGGGCCATGGTTAACATAACACTTGTCATTGGCTAATGGGAATGTCTGTTACAACCTCTCTTCTCCTCCTCTGCCAGTCAAACAAACTTGAAATGTCCTGTTGCTAGGATACAGCCTACATAATCAAGCTGATCAAGGATGGGTTGAAGAGTGTTTTCTCGCTTGCTAGCTTTGAATGACAGTTAGAGGCAGACAGAATCGTTACGCCCCCTTCACAGCATGGCTAATTGAATGCAGAGAGGCTCGAAATTAGGAAAACAATGTATGGGGAGGGCTGCAAAACGTTACTCTTTTAAAAGCAATTTTTTAAAAAATGCATCAAGGCAATACAGTTATCCTTTAATTCTGCTCCCAGTAAGAGATTTTAAGTATGTATGTATGTATTTTATTTCCTATACAGCGCTACATATTCCGCAGCGCTTTACAAATATTTACTCAATTCACATCAGGCCCTGCCCCGAAGAGCTTACAATCTAATCAATTTATGTACACATACAACCTATCAGTATGTCTTTATGATTGTGGGGGAAACCGGAGTGCCCGGAGGAAACTCACGCAAGCTCGGGGAGAACATATAAACTCCTTGCAGATGTGTCCAAGGGTGGAATCGAACTCAGGACCTCAGCTCTGCAAGGCATCAGTGCTAATAACTGAGCCACTGTGCTTCCCAGTAAGTAAGCTCCTCGAGCTACCGCCGTGGTTCTGCCCTACACTCTGCACTTCTGGATAAGGCAGTCATTGTTGGCTGTGACAGTGACATCACGGCCAATAACTGACTGCCATTCCCGGAGCAGTCTCCAATGCGGCTGCTCAGAAACACAAAAAGAACACAGCAGCAGCAGTTTAGAGGAAGAACAGAGACCAGAATGTAAGTATAAAATCTCTTGCCGGGAGCAGAATTAATGATTGCAAACCAAACGAAGTCCAAGTTTTGTAGGTTTTTGCACAATATACTTGTTTTTTTCCACAGGGGTGGACGGTCCCTTTAACATACCATTTTGCATGTATTTGAAAATAAGGAACTCCCAGGGTCATATACAGATGTGCGCAGCTGAGCCTCAGCACATATTTAAGGGGTCAAACCTATTTACCAGAGGCTATGCAGCTGTGCGCACCTATGGATTTCACACCAGCTTGTAGCTGGCATGAAATACTAAGTGCAGGTAAAATTCACCCAGAGCCACGCAGCCACTGGTAAATCTTGTAAGGGATTTTCCCAGAGCAACTGTGGGCTCTGGGTGAATCTCCCTGTTCTTATTAAACCCAATTTAAAATACAGGGGTTTTTTTTTGTCTCTTAAAACACAGAATAAGAAAATGCACAATTCAAATGACTGGTGTAATAGTGTTAATTTAAAGGGCATGTCCACCCCCAAAACTAACTTTCTATATTTATTTTGGGCCCAAATAAGTGCTCCAAAACAACTTTACAGCATGTAAATCGTCCAGTGGTTCAAAAGTTACAGACCTTTGTAGCCTGCTTAATCCTGCAGCATGGACCAATACAGCGATGAACAGAGACAGGTTACATTACCTTGCCTCTGTTCTTTTCATGTTCTCGCGCATGTCTGTTAACATCCAGCAGTGAGCAGAGAGGAAGTTGCATCAGTAATCATCTGACCCCTGGATCCCACCCTATTTTCCCAATCAACCAATTGCAGCTGTAAAGTTATGTATACGCAAGAAATCCAGGTTTAACAGGTTGCAGCCAGGCGGCTTCGAGAGACACACACACACCTCTCTCCGTGAATGCTGGGTTCTGATTGGCGTCCGGCAAGGAAGAATCTTTTTTTTTTTCAAAGCTGTCAGCTAAAGAGGAAGTGGAGCAGAAGTGCAGCCTGATATATATCTCATTAAATATCGGGCAAAGCAAATGATTTTTAGAAAAATGAACATGACATTTGAGGTTGGTGCTATTATATAAAGAACATATAAAAAGTTTATTTTTTGGGTGGACATACCCTTTAAGAAGAAAACTAAATCAAACATTAAATCTTTTGGATGCACCCTAAATTGCTGCCTTGAATCTTCAAAAGTGAAAATTTCCTTTAAAAAGTTACATTGCTGCTTCCCCACAGAGCTCAGGAAGTGAGATAAGCAAGTGTCTATACAGTCCAGCTACTCCAAACTGTGGCTATATGGACGGAGAAGACAGGACTTCAAGGTATGTTATTTTAGCTCTTTGGAAAAAAGATTGGAACTCGGGAATATTCATTTTTAGTAAGTTTTGTGGTGCTTGATTGCTGCCTTTTCCTTTCCAAAAGGTAACATTTTCAGTTTTGTTCTCCTTTAACACTCTGTTTGCCTTTCTAGATCATAAACTATTTTACTACATAGTAAAACACATAAATAATAATAAAAATCAAAGTATGTCTAAACTAGACACAATACATAAACACATTTCAGATAAATCAACCTAAACAAGAATGTATTTCCAAGGCAATGGTGCCTTTTAGTCTGCTCTTTCCTACATTATTTCAGTGCTAGTTCAAAAGAATGGCATACTCATTATCCATATAAAGTAATTACTATTACTTAAGAGATAAAAGTTTCTAGAGAAAAATACAGATTTTTCATTAATCTACAGTTTAACTTCTGGTCAAATAACCATCCATTATTTTAAGAAAATGGTAATGTGTGTTGGGCTGAATATTCAGGAAGGGAACAAAGAAACAAAGGCAATTTTAAGAGGTACAGATGATAGGAGGTAGAAGATCTAAAGGTAGATAACCTTTGACAGATTATTTGAAAGCATCTCTTTGCAAATGTAATACTAACTCCAGTTGTATGGAAAATTAATTCCATGAAAGTCTGTTCATTAAATGATATAGTTGACTTTGGATACCAACATCTTACAAAAAACGTTTTTTCTCTGTGCTTTATTAATCCAGATTATACAACAGAATAGAGAGGTTACACACGATGATTGGAGCTGTCATACACACTGTTAAGGTGGGGATATATGACAAAAGGTACTTGCAATTGTTATTGCAACCAATACTTTGATAGACTGATGTACAATGTTTATTGTACTTAGATGTAACATACATATTATTTTATATTCAATTTATTAGGTGATTAATGTCTAATATTGTCTATTGTGAGTTTACATTACATTTACATTTAATCAGAACCTCAGAAAATACTACAACCATTTAACCAATCGATGACGACTTTCCCGATCGTAATTACGATCGATATTACTAATGTGTCATAATAAGAAAAATATACATTTCTTGGGCCAATCAATGGAAATGTCTGATTGTACATAAAATTAGCTTACTGTATGTCACCCCTTAAAATTATGCCCCCCCCCCCCAAAGTTCTGTATATGATTTCAGGAGCAAGGGCAGGTTTTCCAACTAAGGGGTTTCTGAAATGGTTATGATGGGCAGTGGTGAGCTCAGGGCACCACCAACATTTTATCTTCACTCTCTTTTAATGACCACTCCCATGTTAAAGTTTACCTTCAATATATTTTCCTTGCCCTACATGTTTTGGTAGTGTGAAACTGATCACATAGGCAGTGACAGAGGCCATGCATTAGCCCACACAGTAACTTATCTCTATGCTTATTGAATTACCATGGTGAGGACTGGGTGTACATTAGATGTTGTTTTATTTTAACCCATACCAGTCTGGTCCAAATTGGAACCTCCTTCAGTACGGGATATGGTCAATGGGAGTGGTGGTGTAACTAGGAATTACTGGGCCCCCTAGCAAAACTACAATGGGGCCCCAATCCATGCTTCATCCACAGTGGTTTTCTGGGAGGAGGCCATATCTGTCATAGGAAAAATAAGAAGATGGGGCCCCTTGGCACCTGGCCCCCTGCTGGGTAGACCCCCCTGCTGGGTAGACATGCTTCTTGCAGCAAAGGAAAATTCAAGCTTAGTTTCTTTATTGTAACAAAAACGACCTAACTGACATTTCTATCAAACAAATCCTGTTCTTTCCAAGATCTTGACATTACAGTCTTCAAACATGTCTTTTTTTCCTTAAGATGTAAGAACATAACTGGGTCTTGACCTGTGCTGAGTAGAGATGGGCAAAACTGCTAAAATCCGTTCCACCTGCTGATTTGGTTCGAAAATCCGTAGGCGAACAAATTAAAGTCAATCCGCACAGATCCACCTAAAATAGCAATGGTAACTTACTGTAAATGGCTCTGGGACCTGGGAAATTATCCGGTAAACATGTTCCTGTGGGAAGAACTGCAAAAAATGGAAATACTTCCGGTGCTTCCGGTTTTCTGCGGGCCATTTTTCGATAATCCTCAAATGTTCGAACCGTTCGAGGATTATCGAATGCCCAAAAGTCCTGCTGCCCTCCCGGGTCCTTAGAAAGACCATAGTGGCCCTGGGAAGGGCCTTTTGGGGCTTAAGAGGTCCCGAAGCTCAAAACTGGGATCCCCCCTTTCCCAGCCCTTGAAAGGGCCCTAGTGCCTTTTTGGGCTTAAGGGGTACCTCAGTTCGAACCGGAATCCCTCCCTTGCACTTATAAGTGCCCTTGCGGCACTTATAAGTGAGCAGGGACGTGTTCCCCAGAACAGGTCCCAGAGACATTTTACAGTAAATTATGGAATTACAACATTTTCAAAAATTCCGGGTTTGGATCCGCAATCTGGCCATCTCTTGTGCTGAGCTACAGTATAAGTTGGTGCAGCTGCTGTTTTATCTCCCCTAATACAAATCAGAGCACCCTTCATTGCACTGTCTATGTGATGTTGCTCTTCTTGTGTTTTGGTATTGGGTCTTTTGGATGCACCAGTTGCTGCCTCAGTTTGTTGATGGGATTAAAGCAGACAATGATGCAGTTTCTCTTGAAAATTCTTCTTATGTCAGAAATTCTAATTTCTCTGACATATGGGGTGACCATTTTTTTTTCTTCTGTCATGCTTCTCACCTTTACTGGTGGTATAACTGTTCTTTGTTTCCTTTTTCCAGTTTTGGCAAAGGCCCAGTCCAGATATCCACAAGTTTTAAGTGCTTCTCTGAGATGTTAAATTCCCTTAGCCTTAGCCTTTGTATTAGTGGGGTTGTTCTATGCTTGATATTTTAGGGTTGTGAACTAAACTAAATCAAGCTCTGTACAAAGTAAAAATTTTATTAAAACCCACCACAATATTTATGCAATAAGAAAATATTTGAAAAACTTGTCTTGTTGTGTCTTTTTGACAATAGTGGCCCAACATTTGTTTGTAAGTAGAGTCCAATCAAATACCATAATGCTACAAAGCTACACAGAGCAATTGAAAAAGAATGAATTAATATTTATACTGGGTACATCAAATTATTGTATGAAAGTGTTGCAGTTCCCACCAAACAAACCACCATCGTAAAGGGGAACTGTGGTCTCCAAACAAGTTCTCTCCATCTCTCTACGTGCTGCACAGCCCAAGATATAAAGAAATCACCAGTCAGAAAGTTAAGGAGAGGAAGTTTCTGAATCTGCAGTTACAAATACTAGTTCATCCTTCTAATCTGCAGTTGGCACATGCTCAGTGCAGGAGAAAACAGAAGAAACCAGGAAGAGCTTGAGTGACTGAAGGGGGACTGATGGGGGAATAACAGCACAACCCACAGCAGGGTGTGTAAGGTCTGTACATTTTTGTGTTATTTTAATGGAGGAGGAGACACAGGGAAGAGGGAATGTCACATAGTTTTGAAGCAGGAAGTACAGGGGATCTGGTGATGCTGCTACCATATAACACACAAAAATCAAAACTATGTAAAAAAAATAATGAAAGTAAATTCTCAATAAAGCCATTCCTGTCAATTTACCTAAAGTAAATTTTGGATGACAGTTACCATTTAACCCTTTCACTGCCACAGATCGTGTATATATGATCTGTGCAGAAAAGGACCAAACTGCCACAGATCATATATACACGATCTGCAGCACTTCCAGTTCGGGTACGGACTGGCCGAAGTGAAAGCAGGGAAACCAATTCCCCGCTGTAGCAGATCCCCTAGGCAACGAGCAGAGTTGGGTTACTTACTGGTCCCGGTCCACGATTGTCCAGGAGCCAATGGGAAGACACTGACATCAGCACTCATATGGGCAGTGACACTGCTGATGATCAGTGTATAGGTAGCGCCCCCTGCTGGATTTTTTTTACTTGTGACCTGGTGGATTGTGTTGCTGGAGCTCCTCTGCTGTGGTCTGCTCTGTTTCCTGCTGGGATTTACCTTGCTACCTGCTTTTGATCGCCTGTCTACAGGACTGGTACAGTATTTACACACACTACACACATATATTTAGTTTTTAACTTTTTTTGTATTACACACATCTACACACTTTAGTACACACTAACACACACTTACAAACACATATTTACACATCAATCAAAATGAATGAAAAATACAAATTTTAAAAAAAATTGTATTTGTTTGTGTGTGTGTGTGTTTGACAGTTTTGCTGTTTTTTTTTGCTGTTTTATTTATTTTGGTGTTTATTTATATTTATATATTATTACTATAATTGTATTTGTTTTTTGTACAAAGGGCTTCCGATCTCGATATAACAGCTCACTCGGCAGTTGATTAAAACATATTACTTTATTTGTAACAACATTAAAAACAGTACACCTGACGTGTTTCGGGAACTAACTGTTCCCTTACTATGTATGATACATAGGCTGTATCATAGTGTAACATGTGTTGATAGGAAGGTGTGCACGCATGGAGACACAGCGTTAAGACCAGCCAGCAGTTTAATATTGGTACAAAACATTTTTCACCTGAACTTCCAGTGCAGGCACTACAGCTATCAGTATGTTCTCGGTAATGCAAATAGGCAACGAAACAGCGGCAAAGATATCCAGCCAGGTAGGAAGATTTGAAAAATATTTTCCAGATGTATTAGGGCAAGAAATATAAATTGTCATGGTTTTCTTTGCAAAAGAACTTCATGTGTTATCAGTAAATAGCTGAAGGTTTACCGTATTTTTTTCTAAAGAAATTATTGTGATTTTGCTTTCTAAACAATTTTGGGCACAGACACTTGGGACTATTTGCTGGACATCTCTCTTCATGCCCAGATGCAAGTGTGAACAAAAAATGGCACTGTTGAATAGCTAAAGTTATGTAGATTCCAAAAATCTATATTTTGTTGGGGGTGTTTCTAAGTTAGAGGGGTGTTTAGTGTGATAAAGCGCAGACTGTTCAAATTAAAAGCAGGCTGAAGATTTTTTTTTCTTGATGAGCCACTGCACATTGCCTCACTTATTTGTTGGTTGTGCCCACACCACTGCACATATGAATGAAAGAATTGCACTGTTGCATAGATGAAGGTGCGTTGATTCCAAAAATATAGCTATATATAATATAGCTTGTGCGGAGTAATTCTTAGTTGAAGGGGAGTTCAGTGTTATCGGGCACATTACTGTAATTGAGTCATTGTGCATTGTCTCACTTCATGGCTAACCATGCATATGGCATAACATTTGATTCAAGACATTTGAGAGTTTGATATTTGGTAACTTTTTTTTTACATTCCATGAGGTTTTGGCATGATTTCTACCTTTTTGAAGTTGTTTTTTGCTCATTTTTTTCAGAAAAGTGCGAATTTCTACAAAGAACTGTGTCCACACCATTGATGGTATGAATAAATGAACTACAGCTTTATGTAGCTGAAGGTGAGTAGATTTCAGGAATATATAGTTTGTGAGGGGTATTTCTGAGTTACGGGGGTGTTTTGTGGGAAATATCTGAAAGGTTGCTGTTATAGGGCCACTGCGCTTTGTCTCACTTTGTGGCTAGTTGCTTCCACGTCCGCGTGTGTAACACACATATGGCATACTGTTTGATTCAGAACATTTGGGAGATTGATATTTAGTAACTTTTTTACATTCCATGAGGTTTTGGTATGATTTCTACCTTTTGAATGTTGTTTTATGTTAATTTTTTTAGAAAATCTGCGAAAAGTGAGAACTTATACGAAGAACTGCGTCCACACCATTGGTAGTATGAATGAACAAACTGTAGTGTTACATAGCTAAAGGTGTGTAGATTTCTGGAATATGTAGTTTGTGGGGATATTTTTGAGTTAGGGGGGTGTTTTTTGGGAAAAACTGCAGACTGTTCAAATACAGAGTTAGCTAAATTATTTTTGCTGTTACTGACATTTTGCATTGGTCACTCTCTGGGTTAGTTGGTAGCCATGTCTCTGGGTTTACCCATGAATGTAGCATATCGTTTTATTCAGGAGTAGAGATGTTTGAAACTGTTCAGTTTCGTTCCGTTTTCAAATTTTCAATTCGATTTTCGGAAATTGTCTACTTTTGATTTTTCGAAAATCATCTACTTTTGATTTTCGAAAATCATCTACTTTTGATTTTTCGAAAATAGTCTATTTAAAATAGTCCTATCTAAAATAAGGATCAAAACAGAAGTTATGTACTAGAGGTCCCGATAATACAGACATTGTAGGTCCTTGACATTTACATGCAATATAGTGTGAGACCCCCGTACCTACCATAAATAACGTCCGAATAGACACTATCATTATTTGAATTGATTTAATCTATAGTCTGGATCATTTTCGAAGGTAGATGTGATATAAGTCCTTTCAATACATGCAATATAAAGCATATCGACATGACATGCTGAATAATATAGGATATGTGCGTGATATGACTGCATCATTGAACATCCTTATCACTTATGTTTGTTGGTGTGTTTTAGGGTTTTTAGGGGGGTATTTATGTATAGTTATAAGAGTTGAGACATCTTATTAAAGTCAATTCACTAACTAGGAGAGAATTTGTGGATATATTGTAATTAAATAATGCCTAATTGACATGGTAGGCCTATATTATGTTTGATAAAACCGTCAGAATGATGATACTGTGCCTATAAGTCGTTGAGAGCGCAGACGAGGGCACTACCCTGTTTTGTATGATATATACTGTTGGGTATGATATCTGAACTGACGTAGAAGTGTACAACTGGTTTGAGCAAGTCTATAATATCAAAGCAACAGGACATAGTGCAGGATTTCAGGTTAAACGTATATATATATATATATATTTCATATTTCAAACTATTACCGTTTAGGGTTTTGGGGGGTGATTTACCTGTATGTAAGTTTTCATTTTGGGGCTGGACTTGCCCTTTAAGATAACTATAAATAAATATGGGGAAAATCCATGAAAATTTGCAAATTTAGAATTTTTTTGATATATTTTACCCATAATTCCACTAAAATTTCCAGAAAAGTTACAAAATTTTGTTACCATGTCAAAGTACACTTTGTGTTGAAAAAAACAATGTATAATATTCCTGATTTACTGGGGGGTTTCATACTGTAAACTTTGACTGAACCAAATGTGTCTAAAATCCTGAAAGTTCTTCTGGCATTTAATGCACGCAAAGTGGGGAATTCTGCGGGCAGTGAAAGGGTTAAAGTAATATACCTGCACATCAGTCACTAAGTAAAAGTTTTACTTGAATAGTGGGGTAGCCAAAGTACCCACACAAACGCAGAAAGAACATATAAACTCCAGTGCGTAGAGTGGAACAAAACCGGTTGCCCTATTGTTGTAAGGTGTTTGTGCGAACGATTGAGCTACTGTGCTGCCCAAACCATAACTAATGCAAATTGCATGCTTACAATGCAGGCTTAGTAGCTGACTTTTTTTTATTGTAGTAAACTTTTTCCATCCATTTCCCTTTTTGAAGGTTATTTTTTAAAAAACATGTAATTATTTACTGCAATGATATTACGGTATTCTGTTCTAGCAGAGAAGTAAGATAATTACACTTTTTACTTACAGATTATAGAGAAATTAACATGACTTTAATTTTTGAGAGGAATTATAATAAAACCCAAATAATGTCCTTAGTGCATGCAATGATCAAAGTAGTTTTACCAGTAGCATTTCTAACCACAGGGAATGTTAACATTATCTGCATGACACACATTTACAAGCACAGTTGAAACTTGTTAATCCAATCTATATTCATGTGTGTTTGCATTTCTATACTGTAGATGCACATATTCACTATACACATATATAGCCTTTGATGTGTTTTAAAGATCAAACATACAGATATATTTAAACCATATCTATAACAATGAATAAATGATGAACTATCCAACTATTTCCAATTCTTGCTTCTTGCTGTCTTCTGAAATTAGACTTAATAAAATTTAGACCAGTTATTTTGCTTCTTACCAAAGCTCTGTTACCATTTCCTCCATCACATTATTACCTACATAAAAAGTTATAAAGAAATCATTAATCAAACAGTAGAAATGTAACTCTGAGGACTTACTTTTCTATTGTTCTTTATCAAGCTAATAGCAAACCCCACGGAGTGAGCATCCCCCCACGCAAAACCTCCTCCATCTCTCCCACATTGTGACACGGTGCTCGAGAAAAAGCATCCAGCATCCGTTATATTTACAGCCCTAGGTTAGTATATAAGATAGGTCTCAGAAAGGACTGAAACATCACTGATCACTAATGCTCTATTAAAGCACACCTTATATTTCTACAGCTATATATCTTGACAGTTAAAGTGTGTCTGGTTATGTGTTTGAATGTTACAATATTCCCTTTTATTTTTTTTTATTGCTAGCAGTCTGGGCTACAAAACTTATCTAGTGGTGTGAACTCAATATAACAGGTGCAATGCAGAGAGGACAGAAAAGGATCTCTGAATTAAATGAAGGAGAAGAAGGAAAAGCAGAATTGATGGAATAGATAGAATAGAGATGAATTCTCAATTCATAAATGAACCAAGTGGCACAATAGAGAGGTCGGTATAATTAACTCTATGTACAATTTTCTGTACTAAAGATCAAGCCTCTGTATTTGGCTGCATGAATAATTTGGCTCAAGGCTTTGCCCCATCTCTCTATATTGTATATCCGAATGAACTAGCATTTCAACCTGAACTTGGTGTTGGGTTGAATCTACCTGATCTGATGATATTATTTTAAGACTACCACTGAAATTTCTACATAGAATTTAAAACATTTCCAACTGTCAAAATCAGAAATTTGCTGCTTCGCCGCTGACATTTTGTGGTTCAATGTAGAATTTCCATTTTCCAAGTTGAAATTCTGCATCGGAACCTGGAACATTTCCTTGGTAGTTTTGTGCATCCTTGTCAGTATGAAATCATTGTTCCATCTAATTTCTTATCAGTTTCCTGCACAGAATTACACAATCTGTGGGGACACAAAACCAAATTCACTGTTTGTGTGCTACATACCATATTATATATATTCACTCTTTGTGTGTGCTGGGCTGCAGGGCTGCTAAACACATGTTATAGAAAATTGGGCTGTTGAACATCCATACTGCCAAACACATGTAATGTGATTATACTGAACTATGATTGGCACTATAATGTAATTGTAAAATGATCTGTTTTTAGACTTTTTTTATTATACTTTCACAATTTTAGTGATCAATTTACTAGCTGCTCAGTGCAGATTTTTTGTTTCTATTCTCCTTGTGTGTGTTTCTCTGTGGGTTACACTGCCTGTTTGGCCTTGAGAAGCAGTAATCGTAATAAGTGTCCTTTATATAGTATTTAAAGAGGTCCTCCAGTGTGATTCATTTTAGAGGACAACTATTAAATGTTTTTTATGAGAATTCTATTAACTGACCATCTTTTTATAGACTGTTTGATCTTTATATGATGTTTTCTCCTAGCACTATTCACTGTTTGGATCTACGTAATCTGTCATACAAATGATGTGTTTAGTAATGAGGTTAATTTAGCAGTCACTGATTCTCTGTGTGAAAATAAAAAAAGAAAAGTCACAGCATGTTAGTATTTATTATCAGATATATTAAAAAAAGCATTAACAATATGTCAGGTTGGGGATATACAGTGGCACATGCTTATGATATGTATAATGGTAGGGGGTGGGAAATATTTAGAATAGAGGCCAAGGGAGGCTAACTGTGGGAGGGTGGGGTGGATTTGGATCAGGTGAGGTGGCACTGGATTTTATTTCCTGTTTAATTCACCCCAGCTATAAAGATGTGTATACAGAAGAAGCACAGTCCTGGACAATTCAAACCTATATACAGCCCTATATGTTTTAGTAGTTGACTCATAGAAAATGAATATAGATGTCCAAGTTGATGTGTAATTTAAATTGTATTTGTTTTTGGCTCATTAGTAAACCACACACACACAACATTTATGGGGGAATTCACTGACGGACTTAGTGGTAGAAACTGGGGTTAAAGTTGCTGCTTAGTGCAACTAATTGCTTGCATGGGTTCAGGATTTACCCAGAGCTGCAAATGGGAGGATGAATCTCTAAAAGGAGATGTACCTAAAGCAGATGCACTCTGGGTAAATATCCCTGTTTGTGTTACTGTAACTGTTCATTGAATAGCTTTAAAAGTGGGCTGGATAAGTTTCTAAAACTAAAAAATATTGAGAATTACTGGTATTAATACATATACTGCAGCTCTGGTTGATCCAGGGATACTTTCCGATTTCCATATAGAGTCAAGAAGGAATCCCCCCCATATTTAGCTATTTTTTTGCCTTCCTCTGGATCAGGTAGGGTTTAAGAGGAGGGTTTAAAATTTGGACTAGATGAACGTTTGTCTTTATTCAACCTCAATTACTATGTAAGTGACACATTGCTCTCCTATGGCATAGCATTTTACTTTTAGAAACATTTGTGCATAAACACATGGCCTTGTTGGAAAAGCACAGCTGAATGGCCAACTAAACTGTACACTTGTGGTTTGTTAATCTTTATAATACAGGAAGTCTGGTGTTGTGTCTGTTATGCAAGCAATTCTTCCATGATTTTATGATTTTTGAGAAATCTTTATACATTACATTAAAATGATAACATGTATTTTAATGAAGGGTCCTATGGAATATTCTACACAGAGTAGCAGATATCTAACACTGTGTGTGGGCTCTGCCCAGCTCCCCCCACCTCCCCATTACATCTGGACCACCTGGCCATGCCACCTTGCAAATGAAGATAGGCCCATGGGACTGAAACCAGAATGGCCGAGGGCTATGTAAATTAAGTAATTAAAAAAGATTGTAATGTTAACATATTGGCAAATGAACGTGAATGGTTCAAGAGAGGTGTTAAGGAGGCCATTTATGTGAAAATAAAGAAACCAAGCCTAAATAGAGGTGGGGGGGTTCGACAACAACTGTCTGCCATGTACAATGCTGTTTTGACACCTTACTCTGGACATTTCTATAACCACTATCCAATCACGCCCTTAACACTCGGCTGTGATATGCTAATTGGGATTTTCCAGGGTACATAATTGCCACAGATTCTTGTACAAGTCATTCTGAATTGAGAAAGCCAGCTGGATGACTAGCAAAACGTCTTCAAGAACTAAACTTCAAATCCAGTTAATCTAATTGAATACAACAGATATACCATGACCTGGATTAATGAGAATCTTCACAAGCTATGTAAATTAGCAGCTATAAAATTTGCAGTTGATCCCACATAAAACTGCACAACACTGATCAATTAAAAGGCATACAATTGCAACAAATTCTAGCTGCAACCGGATTATGAATGTAGGGGGCTCAAGGCAAAGTTGCATTATAGGCCTTTTTTTTGCTGTATGCATGGTCTGCTAATTTCTAAAGAGGAATTATCTTTGCTAATAAGAAACAGACTCAGTATTTCACTCCCCTTATTGTCAGGAGCAAGTTATGGTTACCCATATTTAGTTTATAGGAGAGAGTCTAAATAAACCTCTACTGATATAAGAAGGAAGCTAAATGATCAATCAATGCATCAACAGATTTTCTTTACTTCAACAGATAAGTTACTTCTATTCTTTTTCCACATCATTAAACTCAGGTATAAGAAATATGCTTCACCCAGAGAGAAGTTTTCCTATAAGCTATACTGTATCTCACCTGTTTAACGGAATTGCAGATGTAGGAAATATTGCTTAGTCCCATTGAAACATTGGAATAGATGAAATGGATGGTATTATCTATGGTTACCCATGTCCCCCTAACAAGGAACATTTTCCAGGCATTCTATTTCTGCTTCCTAGTAACTATACAATGGGCGATTTATTAATTCCATCCCCAAGACAAATTTTGTATATGGCCTGTTTGCCCCCAACACCTTGACCTTGCATTGTCTAAACTTTTCAGACCTTCTCCTAAATATACTTAACAGCCCTCTATCCCTTGGCTGCCTTGTGCCAGTCTTCCGTTACCTTTCTGTGCACAAAATCAGCAGAAGGGGCTGGACCGGCAGCTGTGTCAGTGATTGACTGAGACATTACACCTCAGCCAATGACAGGAGATGCTGCTGGTCTGGCCCCTTCTGTGCATGGAAAATGCACAGAACAGGAGCAGAAGGAAGTCAAGGGATCGAGGGTTGGCATTTAGGAGCAGATTTGAAACATTTAGACCATGCAAGGTCGAGGTTTTGGGGTGCAATTAGGCCATATACAAAATTTTGTTTTGGGAGTGGACTTACTCTTTAATTGGGGTAGATCTACTTCTAAAATGATCTTTTTCTGATTTTATTGCAATGCTAGGTTATTTTCCTACAAAAAAAAAATTATTAAAAAACAGCTGTCATCTTTTTTTTTTGTTCTGGAGCACTAAATATGAAGTATTTCTATTGTGCCTGTCTTTTGCCTTTATTGTTAGATATCCAGAATAATATGAGCATGCATGAATCAACCTTTCTCCTAGTCCAGAGTGTCTCCAAAGGTGTTAGTGGGGACTGATTTATATTGATAAAACAACTGATATTTTTATACTGGAAAAACAAATTGCCAGCTTAATGAATATCTCACTAAAATATACATTTTTACCTAATGCAAATGTAGGCAATTCTGTATTATAGACAAACAATATGCCTCAAGCTAGTTACCCACGGGCCACCTGCTGCCAGATAAATATGCAAATTTGTGTTCTGTAGTTTCCCGATTCCTCTCCAGCAGTTGCCATTTATTAATTTTTACTGGACACTTCTTATAATGCATCACTGGTAGTAAATTGCTAATATGCTTGTGCCGTATTAGATCTGTAGCTTTGCCCTTTTGGGTTATATGAGGCCAGTTCTGATTGACTGAACACTTTATCATTCCCCCTCCCCTCGTTTTTTTACATAATAATGATGTAATTGTATTTGAATAGAAATCTTACAAGAAGTAATGTCATTTCACTGAAGACGATTGTAATTACTAAAATAACTGGAGATGAGAAGTGATGGTTTGTTTTATAATATAATGCATTATAATGATATTTCTGTCCATGGCACAGCTGTAAAATAAAGAATGTCTCCAGTGGGCTGATAATGTCTTTTCCCCTTTGCCCAGATGCAAAAATTCTTTTAGACAGCGTTCAATGCCAAATTATAAATCAATTTTAAAGAATAGAGGTACTTTTCATGACTCTAAGCATGTCAGTTTAACAGACAGTGAGGGTGATTTATTATTGGACAGATCCTCTCCTCTTTCCTCTTCTTTTCCCCGCAGTACACAAAAGACACGGGAAAAAAAATCCCTGCAAGTCTTCTCAACATGTATGCCTTCCAAACGCTCCTCTACCCCCAATACCACTTGGCGAGGCTCCCGAATGGACGACACTTTTGACTCCTCAGAAGCAGTGAGGATGAAGATTTTAACTATGCTACTGATGACTCTGTTAATCATACTGTACGGAACACACAACAGTCAAAAAAGTACGGAGGATCGTCAGGAGAACAGTGCTTATGAAGGTTCTCATTCATCCAGGTCATGGTATATCTGTTGTATTCAATTAGATCAACTGGACTTGAAGTTTAGTTCTTGAAGACGTTTTGCTAGTCATCCGACTGGCTTTCTCAATTCAGAATGACTTGTACAAGAATCTGTGGCAATTATGTACCCTGGAAAATCCCAATTAGCATATCACAGCCAGGTGTTAAGGGCGTGATTGGATAGTGGCTAAGAGGTGTTATAGGAACGCCCAGAGTAAGGTGTCAAAACAGCATTGTACATGGCAGACAGATGGTGTGGTATGTCCTTTATCCTTAAGATGCAGGTACACGGCTGAGTCCTGACCCGAGGAATTGGCTCTTCTGTGCTGGGCCATACGTTGATGCAGTTGTTGTTTGGTCTCCCCCACATACAAATCAGAGCATTCTTCACTGCACTGCACTGCGTATATGATGTCGCTTTTCTTGTGTTTCGGTATTGGGTCTTTCGGATGTACCAATTGCTGCCTCAGCGTGTTGCTCGGTTTAAAGCAGACAGGGATACGGTGTTTTTTGAAAACTCTTCTTAATTTCTCGGAGACCCCTGCTACATATGGGATGACCATGTTCTTTCTCCTGTCTTGCTTTTCCCCTTCACTGTTGGTATTCCAACACTGTTGGACCGTTGAAGATTGTAATGTTAACATATTGGCAAAGGAAAGTGACGGGTTCAAGAGAGGTGTTAAGGAGGCCATTTATGTGAAAATAAAGAAACCAAGCCTAAATAGAGGTGGGGGGGTTCGACACCATCTGTCTGCCATGTACAATGCTGTTTTGACACCTTACTCTGGGCGTTCCTATAACACCTCTTAGCCACTATCTAATCACGCCCTTAACACCTGGCTGTGATATGCTAATTGGGATTTTCCAGGGTACATAATTGCCACAGATTCTTGTACAAGTCATTCTGAATTGAGAAAGCCAGTCGGATGACTAGCGAAACGTCTTCAAGAACTAAACTTCAAGTCCAGTTGATCTAATTGAATACAACAGATATGTCAGGAGAACAGGGACAATTTATCTAGAGATGAACGTAGGGCTTTACAATCTCTTAAGAACAACAAAGAAATCATTGTTAAAAACGCCAACAAGGGCAGTTCCGTTGTTGTTCTGAACAAAACTGACTATAGGAGGGAAGCCTTATGACAGCTATATAATAGTAACACTTATAAGGTTTTGGACAGCAACCCTACCAAAACCTTTTTTACTGAGTTAACTGACATTGTTGCAAAGGGCATTTCAGTGCGTTTAATTTCATACTCTACGAAAGACTATTTTTTACCTGTTCATCCTGTAATCCTCATTTTTCATTTTTTTGCCAAAAAGAGAGCCCCCCCAGGAAGGGAATACAAACAATAATTGTCTAGAACCACTTGAAGAGGTAAAATGTATCTAGCAGAGGGCAAAGTAACTTACTTTCCCTCTGTAGAG
Source organism: Hymenochirus boettgeri (assembly GCA_019447015.1). Classification (NCBI taxonomy): domain Eukaryota; kingdom Metazoa; phylum Chordata; class Amphibia; order Anura; family Pipidae; genus Hymenochirus; species Hymenochirus boettgeri. The sequence continues at coordinate 61,614,917 of CM033477.1, forward strand.
GGCCGGGTGGACATACCCCCAGCCCTGTTCGTTCGGATGTAAACAGTGTCCATAGGAAACAGCATGTGTGGAAGCCATATTATACATGATCTTGTGGGAGTAAAAACAAAATATATGCTTACCATGCACACTGGGTTGTCTGGGTGCAACCAAGCCCCAGACCCTTCGCTAGGTCTATTGAAGCACCAATACAACAGAATGCAAGGGGCTGGGCAACCCAGATGTAGATACCAGAGACTCTCTATAAAACCAAATAGTTTATTGGAACTCCATAGAGATACACAAGCGTGACCACACCTGACGCGTTTCGTGCTTTACAAACTTCACCAGAGGCATGTTTGCTTTCTGTTGTATTGATGCCCCCCCAGGTAGGCCCATAATATCTGGGATTGGGTCCCAGATATTATGGAGAGGGCCTCTCGAAATTTGTTGATCTTCTGCAACCTCTTGTTTTACGTCTCAAAACTTACCTTAGAGACACTAAACATCTGTTGCAAATTCTTCATTCATTGAGGACGCATACCACCAGTAACCTTGCCATGTAAGTGCCTTACACTCATGTATACCCCAAGATAAGGGCATTCTTGCCATTCAATATCATTTAAACAAGTATAGCGCTTACACTGAATCCCAGAAATTATTTATATTAGAAGCAGTGTGGTTTGTTCTTACTCATAATTTTTTTTATATTTAATTCGGTATTCTTTATTCAAACTAGAGGGGCAGCTATGGGGGAAAAATTCGCCCCCACTTATGCTAATTTATACATGGGGTGGTGGGAGAAGACTGTAGTCCTCCCTAAGATACCTCATGTACCTATTTTTAAAAATATAGGACGTCACATTGACGGCCTGTTTATATTATGGACAGGTTCTGAATCTGATTTCAAAGAGTTTATGGGGGTCATTAACACTAATGAACTGAACTTAAGGTTCACTTTTGATTATGGTAATGGCATTCTTAACTTCCTAGATACCACCATTAATCATTGCGGTGATCATTTAGAAACCACCATTTTCCGTAAAAAGAGTGCTGGTAACACCATTCTGCATGCTTAATCCAGTCACCTCCCACACAGCTTCAAGGGTATTCTGTATGGACAGTTCCTACGGGTGAGATGGAATTGTTCCCAGTTAAAAAAAATTGTTACTCAGTCTTGTGCCCTTCGAGACACGCTTCTGGATAGAGGATATTCTATGAATATCTTAATAACTGCTTTTAAAAAAGCCCTTTTTAGAAATAGAGAGGAATTAATTTTGGATTGTACATCTGGGGGTAGCCCACATAGTGTTTTAGGTATCTGTAGACCCAATATTGGTTTATCTTCTAATATCTCCACTGCAATCCCCCCTCCTTTTGATCATATAGTGGTTTCTACCAGCTTCAGCAATCAATTCCTATTCTAAATGAAGACCTACCTTTGAAAGATATTTTGCAGAATGGCGTTAAAGGGTAACTGTGGTCCAAAAAGGACTTTAGGTAAATTGGAATTGCTTTCCTGAGGATTTTTGCAATTTACTTTCATTATTTATTTTACATAATTTTGAAGATATTTACATTTATATGTGTGATATGGTTGCAGCATCACCAGATCCCCTGCACTTCCTGCTTACTGCACTGAAACCGTGTGACAGTCCCTCTTCCGTGTTTCCTCCTCCTCGTGGGCCCCCATGGCCCCTCCCCTTGCAGCCTCTTGGGCATTTCCCTTGCAGCCTCCCACTCATGTGCTCTGGGGCAAGTGGGGAAGGGGCCACAGGACCCGCGAGTGTGCGGAGCCACAGAGTCTGTGAGTGGGAGGGGCCCAGGGGGCTGCAAGGGGAGGGGATACAGGGCCCACAATTGGAAAGGGCCGGCAAGTTGGAGGCATTAAAAAAAGCAGTGCGGTGGGCTGTGCTGTTCTCCCCACCCCCCTCCTACCCTTCAGTCATGCACCGAGCATGTGCCAACCGCAGATTAGAGGAGGAAATAGTATTTCTGACCGCAGATTCATAACCTCCCTCCCCCTAACTTTAGGGGGAGAGGTGGTTGATGGCTCGTTTTAAAGGTATGAACCTGGCCTTTCATTTAAAATAAACTTGTTAGGAGTCCACAGTTAAATTTGTGGCACAGAGGAGGGTCACCTTAGGTAACATATTATCCCCCGGTGTGTTTTCTAGTAAAAACAATTCCACTGTTAATTGGCTTAAATATAAAGGGACATATAGATGCCAGAAGAATCGTTGCATTACATTTAACTATATACAAGTGTCTACTTCTTTTCGTAGTATGATCACTGGACATTCTTTCCCAATTAAACATGGGTTGTTTATCTGTTGACGTGTTCAATATGTTAGTTGCACCTCTCGTGCTTTAAAATCACGCATTAGAGAACATATAAGAGACATATGGGTCAATAATTGCTGAAGCCCGGTGGCAAGATACTTTTTTGGGTGTAACCAGAGTAATTTATCTTGTCTTCAAGTCCAAGGTATTCAGCGCATTAGCCCTATAGTTGAAGAAAAACTTGGAGGGCCTTTGGAGTTTAATGGTGCTTTAGAATCTCCCTATCCATCGCACACTTGCCATCCAGTTTATTCAAAAAAAATTGATGTGAGATGTTGTACCCCATTTCCCCGATCCATTCCTGAAAAGTACCCAGGGTAAGTCCTCACCTCTGGGTACTTTACAAAAGTCCTGCACTACTTACTTGTAATTTCCCCCTTAGCGCTACAGTCGGATCCTCCCCACTGGCACTTTGAGTGACAGGTCCTGAGGCAGCCAATGGGAAGATGCACTCTGCAAGGAGCTAGGTCTTCCCATTGGCTGCCTCCCGGACTGTCACTGCCAGTGCCATTGGGGAGGATCCGACCGGAGCGACGAAGGAGGTTACAAGTAAGCAGTGCAGGACTTTTGTAAAGTACACAGAAGTGAGGACTTAGCGTTTTAGGTCCTCACCCAGGTTACTTTTCAGGAATGGATCGGGAAATGAGGTACAACATCTAATATCAATTTTTTTTTTAGGGTAAACAAAAATTTGGACATTTTGCAAAATCCCTTTAATAGTGACTATGTTACACAGCAATAACATCTACATATAAAAGTACTGCAATCTATTAAATTGAATTATTGACAATCAATGTCCCCCAGAAAACACAATTCAGATGCCACACATAAAATTTGCAAAAACAATGACACATGGAAAAGAAAGGTGAGTGAAAAGAGTGTATATGCGGTCTTTAATACTAGGGTTTCCGTACTTTGTGGAGAAAAGAGACACACATTGTAAAGTAAAATTAACCCCTTACAGTGCAATTCTATTGCAGTGTGGCAGTTCCATGCCATCCACCAGTTTTCTTCAGTAAAATGTGATTTATTACCTTGTGCTGCACATGGCTGATACCACCCTGCATTTCCTTAGCAGCTGCTTTCTTTGAACTCTGCACCAGACTGCTGCAAACTATGATCTCCATGAGTAGCTGGCCAACCCCCAGTACAAGACACTTATCTTGGATTGGCCAGGTTATCTCTTAATATTGAATCAGGGTGTACCCAGAGTGTCGGGTCACATGACATTGTGACCCGACATATTTTTTGCTCGTCCTCATGAGTGACAGCTCTATCCTCCTATCACAGCAACAACAGAACAAAATGAAAAGTAAAGCATTGTGCTGCCATGAGCAATCTGACGTTTGGAAGTTTTGCAATTAACTTAGGTGATTACTCGATTCACCACCAGATGGCAGCACACAGGTTAATTAACTTAAAGGATAAGTACACTCTAAAATCAAATGCATTATATTTGGAAGCTGCAGCTTTAAGTAATCTTGCTGTTGCTGTTTTTTTCCCTAGGGCCCTCCTGAGCCTACCTGTGAAGCTCTGAAGTTCCTGACATGTTGGATTGTGCTTGTCCTGCCTTTAGCTCCGCCCCCTGAGATTTTCTGACGCTCCTTCTTCTGATGGTCTTAAAGCAGCAGCTTTCAAATATAATGCATTTTAGAGTGTACTTATCCTTTAAAAAATTTTGAAAAGGGGGGAATGGAGGCAAGATAAGTAGCCTATGTTTTTTTCCAGTTCCTAACACATAAGTATTACAAGTCTCATGAATATTGTCCCAGCAGTTTGCAAGTTTTTATGGAAAATACAGTACATACATACATACATTGAATTTTATAGATTATTTATTATTAATGTTTAGCCAGGCATATAAAAGGAAGACATAATAGCATGATACAGTTAGGCATTTTGTTAGACCTCCAATTGAGTTATATGATTGGCCCCACTATAGACAGAGTAACTTGAATAGAAAAGCAAATAATTAAAAAAAAAATTTTACATAACAAAAAAACTAATTTTAAACAATAAGAACTTTTATTGAATAACCACCTAAGCTTTTAGTGAACAATTAACTGACACCAGAGAATACCTTTACACAATAATTTTTATCAGTGGTGTAACTACCGCCACAAGTTTGTGAGCTTGTTGAATTTATTTTTATGTAATCTGCAACAGGGTCAGGGAATAATAATGTGAATAATTAAGCTGAAAAAAAATAAGAGAATATTAGTAGTATACTTTATATAAAAAGTTCTAATAGCTTATCTAGATCAGCACAGAGGCACTTTATGAGATTATTGTATTTCTATTTGTTTAGCTCTGCTTATTGAAGTATGCTCATTAAATGTTATAGAGGAAGGTACAGTGACATTGCATTTAAAGTTTGGGTTACTAGTCAACAGGGCATTGATCATTGCAATCAGCTCAGTGGGAACTTGCTAGTTATGGCCCACACAGGGGAATTTTCCACAAAAAAAGCAGGAATGACATCCTCATGGGATCAGCTTTGTGTAACAAAGCAGATTGCTTTTTGTTTATCTGTATCCAGCATGTTTTTGAATTTTTTATGACTTTTGATATCCAGAATACTTTAGGACATTCTGTTGCCAATGAAAATACTTCATCTGGCACAAGTCTTTAAGGAAAAAAACAATAATCAATAAAAGAACTGCCTCTAAAAACAAAGAGGAGTATTTATAGAAAATATTGTAGCACAAAATGTAATATAAGGGATAATGCGCTACTTACAGTGTAATATAAGGGTATTGCATCACAAGAAGCATCATGACCACATACAGGTCATGGAATTCCAATAATATCCAATAATATCTATAATTTTCAATACATATATATCTTCTATATTGGAAATGATTGATTTTTGATTTCTGTGTGTGTGGGGTTGGGGAAGAAATTAAATTTAAATTTAAAAAGTGTCACTTATCCTATATAATAAAAGCCTAACTGCTGCGTCTGTGCTATGGTCCGTGTGTGTGTGTCACTGCAGTTCCTATGGATGCACCACTAGAGGGAGAGTCTCTGTAGTTCCTATTGACTCACCACTAAAGGGAGAAACACAGGAAACACACGGAGGCAAAACAGCAATTAAACAGACCACAGGGAAGGTTGCTTGTGACAGAGGGGAGGCTGGATTTGGGACAGAGGGGGGGGGCTGGATTTGGGACAGAGGGGGGCCCTAAATTTACCACAGAGGGTCTGGATTTGGGACAGAGGGGGCCCTGGATTTGGGACAGAGGGTCCCCCTGGATTTGGGACAGAGGGGGCCCTGGATTTGGGACAGAGGGGGGCCCTGGATTTAGGACAGAGGGGGAACTCTGGCCTTGGGACAGAGGTGGAACTCTGGCTTTGGGACAGAGGGGGAACTCTGGCTTTGGGACATGGTGGAGGGCTATGGCCATGGGACACTAAGGGGGCACTCTGGGCTTCTACAATAACTTTGGGCATTATTGTAATGGGCTTAATGTCTAGTATGTATTATAAAAATCTTCTAGACACACTTTATTTTAGGAATCATATTTCTTGGAACACATTGACCATTCGTTTTTCTTCTGGTGATAAATGAGTCTTCACAGAAAATAAATCAGTGGTCTGATTTATTTTCTAAACCAATATTAAATTAGCTTCTGGGATTAACAACAAACTGTGCTTCTTTGCTCCTATATCTGTATAGGAAAGAAATCAGGCCAAACTATATTCTAAATCCCAGTGAGTTTGGGCAGGAATCCCTGAAGCTTTTACTTGTAAATTTCAGGAATGAAATATTGTCACTAAAGATGTTCAGTTTGGAACTTTGGCTGTGAAAACTGAAGTTTTTAGCCAAAATTACAAAATGTTGACACTGAAACTTCAACACCAAAACCATGTTTGAAAATTCTACTTTGAAATACTATCAGTAGTTTCGACCAGCAGAATTTTGAACATGGAACCCAGAGTTCCAACCTGAGACCATGTTTAGGTTGCGACTGCTAGGCACACATGGGATGTATTGTATATGTATACTAATACTAGATAAATGTGTTCACTCTCAGCGCTCGTGGGGTTCTTTTGCAGCAAACCAGGGGACGGGCCACTCTTAAGAAAAAGGTTTTGTACTGTAGTCTGTTTGCGATTAGTCTCCTTGTAAATTTTCTCAATGAGAAGTCTGTCGGTAATTCACCCTTCTGTGCTCAGAGTAATCCACAGTCACAGGTTTGGGTTCGTTCACACATCAAAAAGGGTTTTTATTTAAGCAAATATTAAAACATAAATATACTTTTGTTTTAATAATATGTACAAATACATCCCGTGGGAGCCTAGCCTTAGTGTTAGTATTAGTATATGTATACCGTATATACTGAAGTATACAATGTATACTATGTATTAGTATATGTATACAATACATGCCATCTGTGCCTAGCTTAGTGTTTGTATTAGTATATGTGTACAATACATCCCCAACCCCCTTATTAAACCCTCCCTCACCCATCTTGCTGTCCCCTTGGCAGGGCCGCATCTGTAATGAGGCTGACTGAGTCATGTAACTCAGGCGGCATTTTGCCAAAGGCGGAATTAACACACACACAAAAAAAATTAATTGTACTGTCTACTAACAGCTCGCTGGCGCGACCGGCGCAAGATCAGAAGGCATGCTTAGCTTGCCTTTGTGGGAAGGAAGCACCTTCTCCTTCCGATTTACTGGGAGTGGGACTAGGACACTGTCTGTCACTGTCATGACTGACTGACTCACTGGCCTTAACTCTCGCGCTGCCGCCGTCGCCGACGCGAGGCTATGGAGGATGGTGGCTGTGGGATGTGGCTGATTATGATAGGCGGCCTGGCGTCAGGTGGAGACTAGAGTCACAGCCTGCCTGGTGGACCATGGGTAACAGCACTGTGTCAGCACATGCGGCGCGCAACTTCCGGAACTTGCGCGCCGGCGCTGGACTCTCCGCGCGGCAAATCTGTGGAGGGAGTGGCCAGCCCAGCACTACACTGAGAAGAAGATTGTGTCTGTGTGGGGGAAACTTGTGGAGCCCGCCCGATAACATATACTAATACTACCACAAGGCTAGACCACACGGGATGTATTGTATAAAATACTAATACTACCACTAAGGCTAGCACACACGGGATGTATTGTATACATATACTATACTACCACTAAGGCTAGACACACACGGGATGTATGTATACATACTAATACTACCACCACGGCTAGGCACACACGGGATGTATTGTATACATATACTAATACTACCACTAAGGCTAGACACACACGGGATGTATTGTATACATATACTAATACTACCACTAAGGCTAGGCACACACGGGATGTATTGTATACATATACTAATACTACCACTAAGGCTAGGCACACACGGATGTATGTACACATACTAATACTACCCCTAAGGCTAGGCACACACGGGATGTATTGTATACATTACTAATACACAACACTAGCTAGGCACACACGGGATGTATTGTACACATATAATAATACTACACTAAGGCTAGGCACACACGGGATGTATTGTATACATATACTAATACAACACTAGGCTAGGCCCACACGGGTGTATTGTACACTATACTAATACAAACACTGCTAGGCACACACGGGAGTATTGTACATATACTAATACTACACTAAGGCTAGGCACCACGGGTGTTTGTAACATTATACTATCAAACACTAGGCTAGGCACACACGGGATGTATTGTACATAACTATCAACACTGCTAGGCACGATGGCATGTTGTATTACATATACTAATACATAGTATACATTGTAACTTCAGTATATACGTTACATATACTAATACTAACACTAAGGCTAGGCTCCAGGGATGTATTTGTACATATTATTAAAACAAAAAGTATTTATGTTTAATATTTGCTTAAATAAAAAACCTTTTTGATGTGTGAACGAACCCAAACCTGTGACTGTGGATTACTCTGAGCACAGAAGGGTGAATCACCACAGACTTCTCATGAGAAAATTTACAAGGAGACTAATCGCAAACAGACTACAGTACAAAACCTTTTTCTTAAGAGTGGCGTCCCCTGGTTTGCTGCAAAAGAACCCCACAAGCGCTGAGAGTGAACACATTTATCTAGTATTAGTATACATATACCATACATCCCATGTTTGCCTAGCAGTCGCAACCTAAACATGGTCTCAGGTTGGAACTCTGGGTTCCATGTTCAAAATTCTGTGGTCGAAACTACTGATGTATTTCAAAGTAGAATTTTCAAACATGGTTTTGGTGTTGAAGTTTCAGTGTCAACATTTTGTAATTTTGGCTAAAAACTTCAGTTTTCACAGCCAAAGTTCCAAACTGAACATCTTTAGTGACAATATTTCATTCCTGAAATTTACAAGTAAAAGCTTCAGGATTCCTGCCCAAACTCACTGGGATTAGAACATAGTTTGGGCTGATTTCTTTCCTATACAGATATAGGAGCAAAGAAGCACAGTTTGTTGTTAATCCCAGAAGCTAATTTAATATTGGTTAGAAAATAAATCAGACCACTGATTTATTTTTTGTGAAGACTCATTATCACCAAGAAAAACGAATGGTCAGTGTTTCAAGAAATGATTCCTAAAATAAAGTGTGTCTAGAAGATTTTTATAATACATACTAGACATTAAGCCCATTACATAATGCCCAAAGTTATTGTAGAAGCCCAGAGTGCCCCTTAGTGTCCCATGGCCATAGCCCTCCACCATGTCCCAAAGCCAGAGTTCCCCTCTGTCCCAAAGCCAGAGTTCCACCTCTGTCCCAAGGCCAGAGTTCCCCCTCTGTCCTAAATCAGGGCCACCCTCGGTCCCATCAGGGCCCCTCTGTCCAAATCCAGGGGGACCCTCGTCCCAAATCCAGGGCCCCCTCTGTCCCAAATCCAGACCCTCTGTGGCAATTAGGGCCCCCTCTGTCCCAAATCCAGCCATCTTCCATCCAGGGCCCTCTGTCCCCAATCCAGGGGACCCATGTCCCAAATCCAGGCCCCCCTCTGTCCAAATCCAGGGGCCCCTCTGTCCCAAGTCAGGTGCCCCACCTCTGTCCTAAATCCAGGGGCCCCCCTCTGTCCCAAATCAGCCTCTCTGTCACAGCAACCTTCCCTGTGGTCTGTTTAATTGTGTTTTGCCTCCGGTGTGTTTCCTGTGTTCTCCCTTTAGTGGTGAGTCAATAGGAACACAGGACTCTCCCTCTAGTGGTGCATCCATAGGAACTGCAGTGACACACACACACGGACCATAGCACAGACGCAGCAGTTAGGTTTTATATATAGGATAAGTGACACTTTTAAATTTAAATTTAATTTCTTCCCCAAACCACACACACAGAAATCAAAAATCAATCATTTCCAATATAGAAGATATATATGTATTGAAAATTATAGATATTATTGGATATTATTGGAATTCCCTGACCTGTATGTGGTCATGATGCTTTGTGATGCAATACCCTTATATTACACTGTAAGTAGCGCATTATCCCTATATTACATTTGTGCTACATATTTTCTATAAATACTCCTCTTGTTTTTTAGAGGCAGTTCTTTTTATTGATATTGTTTTTTCCTTAAGACTTGTGCCAGATGAAGTATTTTCATTGGCAACAGAATGTCCTAAAGTATTCTGGATATCAAAAGTCATAAAAAATTCAAAAACATGCTGGATACAGATAAACAAAAAGCAATCTGCTTTGTTACACAAAGCTGATCCCATGAGGATGTCATTCCTGCTTTTTTTGTGGAATATTCCCCTGTGGTGGGCCATAACTAGCAAGTTCCCACTGAGCCGATTGCAATGATCAATGCCCTGTTGACTAGTAACCAAACTTTAAATGCAATGTCACTGTACCTTCCTCTAAACATTTAATGAGCATACTTCAATAAGCAGAGCTAAACAATAGAAATACATAATATCATAAAGTGCCTCTGTGCTGATCTAGATAAGCTATTAGAACTTTTTATATAAAGTATACTACTATATTCTCTTATTTTTTTCAGCTAATATTCACATTATTATCCCGCACTGTTGCAGATTACATAAAATAACAACAAGCTCACAAACTTGTGGCGGTAGTTACACCACTGATAAAAATTATGTGTTAAAGGTATTCTCTGGTGTCAGTTAATTGTTCACTAAAAGCTTAGGTGGTTATTCAATAAAAGTTCTATTGTTTAAAAATTGTTTTTTGTTATGTAAAATTTTTTTTTTAATTATTTGCTTTTCTATTCAAGTACTCTGTCTATAGTGGGGCCAATCATATAACTCAATTGGAGGTCTAACAAAATGCCTAACTGTATCATGCTCTTATGTCTTCCTTTTATATGCCGGCTAAACATTAATAATAAATAATCTATAAAATTCAATGTATGTATGTATGTACTGTATTTTCCATAAAAACTTGCAAACTGCTGGGACAATATTTATGAGACTTGTATATACTTATTGTTAGGAACTGGAAAAAAACATAGGACTATCTTGCCTCCATTCCCCCCTTTTCAAAATTTTAAAGGATAAGTACACTCTAAAATGCATTATATTTGAAAGCTGCTGCTTTAAGACCATCAGAAGAAGGAGCGTCAGAAAATTCAGGGGGCGAGCTAAAGGCAGGACAAGCACAATCCAACATGTCAGGAACTTCAGAGCTTCACAGGTAGGCTCAGGAGGGCCCTAGGGAAAAAAACAGCAACAGCAAGATTACTTAAAGCTGCAGCTTCCAAATATAATGCATTGATTTTAGAGTGTACTTATCCTTTAAGTTAATTAACCGTGTGCTGCCATCTGGTGGTGAATCGAGTAATCACCTAAGTTAATTGCAAAACTTCCAAACGTCCGATTGCTCATGGCAGCACAATGCTTTACTTTCATTTTGTTCTGTTGTTGCTGTGATAGGAGGATAGAGCTGTCACTCATGAGGACGAGAGCAAAAAATATGTCCACATGTCATGTGACCCGACACTCTGGGTACACCCTGATTCAATATTAAGAGATAACCTGGCCAATCCAAGATAACTGTCTTGTACTGGGGGTTGGCAGCTACTCATGGAGATCATAGTTTGCAGCAGTCTGGTGCAGAGTTCAAAGAAAGCAGCTGCTAAGGAAATGGAGGGTGGTATCAGCCATGTGCAGCACAAGGTAATAAATACACATTTTATGAGAAGAAACTGGTGGATGGCATGGACTGCCTACTGCAATAGAATTGCACTGTAAGGGGTTAATTTACTTTACAATGTGTGTCTCTTTTCTCCACAAAGTACGGAAACCCTAGTATTAAAGACCGCATATACACTCTTTTACTCACCTTTCTTTTCCATGTGTCATTGTTTTGCAAATTTATGTGTGGCATCTGAATTGTGTTTTCTGGGGGACATTGATTGTCAATAATTCAATTTAATAGATGCAGTACTTTATATGTAGATGTTATTGCTGTGTAACATAGTCACTATTAAAGGGATTTTGCAAAATGTCCAAATTTTTGTTTACCCTAAAAAAAAAAATGATATTGTGTTGGACCTCATTCCCCGATCCATCCTGAAAAGTAACCTGGGTGAGGACCTAAAAACAAGCTAAGTCCTCACTTCTGTGTACTTTACAAAAGTCCTGCACTGCTTACTTGTAACCTCCTTCGTCGCTCGGTCGGATCCTCCCAATGGCACTGGCAGTGACAGTCCGGGAGGCAGCCAATGGGAAGACCTAGCTCCTTGCAGAGTGCATCTTCCCATTGGCTGCCTCAGGACTGTCACTCAAAGTGCCAGTGGGGAGGATCCGACTGTAGCGTAAGGGGGAAATTACAAGTAAGTAGTGCAGGACTTTTGTAAGTACCCAGAGGTGGACTTACCTGGGTACTTTTCAGGAATGGATCGGGAAATGGGGTACAACATCTCACATCAATTTTTTTGAATAAACTGGATGGCAAGTGTGCGATGGATAGGGAGATTCTAAAGCACCATTAACTCCAAAGGCCCTCCAAGTTTTCTTCACTATAGGGCTAATGCGCGAATACCTTGGACTTGAGACAAGATAAATTACTCAAAAAAAGTATCTTGCCACCGGGCTTCAGCAATTATTGACCCATATGTCTCTATTATGTTCTATAATGCGTGATTTTAAGACAGCGAGTGCAACTAACATATTGAACACGTCAACAGATAAACAACCCATGTTTAATTGGGAAAGAATGCCCAGTGATCATATCACGAAAAGAAAGTAGACACTTGTATATAGTTAAATGTAATGCAACGATTCTTCTGGCATCTATATGTCCCTTTATATTTAAGCCAATTAACAGTGGAATGTTTTTACTAGAAAAACACCGGGGGATAATATGTTACAAGGTGTCCCTCCTCTGTGCCACAAATTTAACTGTGGACTCCTAACAAGTTTATTTTAAATGAAAGGCCAGGTTCATACCTTTAAAACGAGCCATCAACCACCTCTCCCCTAAGTTAGGGGGAGGGAGGTTATGAATCTGCGGTCAGAATACTATTTCCTCCTCTAATCTGCAGTTGGCACATGCTCGGTGCATGAATGAAGGGTAGGAGGGGGGTGGGGAGAACAGCACAGCCCACCGCAATGCTTTTTTTAATGCCTCCAACTTGCCGGCCCTTTCCAATTGGGGCCCTGTATCCCTCCCTTGCAGCCCCCTGGGCCCCTCCACTCACAGACTCTGTGGCTCCGCACACTCGGGTCCTGTGGCCCTTCCCCACTTGCCCCAGAGCACATGAGTGGGAGGCTGCAGGGAATGCCAAGAGGCTGCAAGGGGAGGGGCCATGGGGGCCCACGAGGGGAGGAAACACGGAAGAGAGGGACTGTCACACGGTTTCAGTGCAGAGAAGCAGGAAGTGCAGGGGATCTGGTGATGCTGCAACCATATCACACATATAAATGGAAATATCTTCAAAAATATGTAAATAAATAATGAAAGTAAATTGCAAAAATCTCAGCAAAGCAATTCCAATTACCTAAAGTCCTTTTTGGACCAAGTTACCTTAACGCCATTCTGCAAAATATCTTTCAAAGGTAGGTCTTCATTTAGAATAGGAATTGATTGCTGAAGCTGGTGAGAAACCACTATATGATCAAAAGGAGGGGGGATTGCAGTGGAGATATTAGAAGATAAACCAATATTGGGTCTACAGATACCTAAAACACTATGTGGGCTACCCCCAGATGTACAATCCAAAATAATTCCTCTCTATTTCTAAAAAGGGCTTTTTTAAAAGCAGTTCTTAAGATATTCATAGAATATCCTCTATCCAGAAGCGTGTCTCGAAGGGCACAAGACTGAGTAACAATTTTTTTTAACGGGAACAATCCATCTCACCGTAGGAACTGTCTCATACAGAATACCCTTGAAGCTGTGTGGGATGGTGACTGGATTAAGCATGCAGAATGGTGGTACAGCACTTTTTTACGGAAAATGGTGGTTCTTAAATGATCACCGCAATGATTAATGGTGGTATCTAGGAAGTAAGAATGCCATTACCATAATCAAAAGTGAACCTTAATTCAGTTCATAGTGTTAATGACCCCCATAAACTCTTTGAAATCAGATTCAGAACCGTCCATATATAAAAAGGCCGGCAATGGACGTCCTTATTTAAAAATAGGTACAGGTATCTTAGGGAGGACTACAGTCTTCTCCCACCACCCAGTGCAGAAAATTAGCATAAGTGGGGGCGAATTTTCCCCCATAGCTGCCCCTCTAGTTTGAATAAAGAATACCGAATTAAATATAAAAAATATGAGTAAGAACAAACCAAACTGTTTAATATAAATAATTTCTGGGATCAGTGTAAGCGCTATACTTGTTTAAATGATATTGAATGGCAAGATGCCCTTATATGGGTGGTATACATGGTGTAAGGCACTTACATGGCAAGGTTACTGGTGGTATGCGTCCTCAATGAATAAAGATTTGCAACAGATGTTTAGTGCTCTAAGGTAAGTTTTGAGACGTAAAAACAAGAGTTGCAGAAGATCAACAAATTTCGAGAGGCCCTCTCCATAATATCTGGGACCCAATCCCAGATATATTGGCCTACCTAGGGGGGCATCAATACAACAGAAAGCAAACATGCTCTGTGTGAGAGTTTGTAATGTAAGCACGAAACGCGTCAGGTGTGGTCACGCTTGTGTATCTCTATGGAGTTCCAATAAACTATTTGGTTTTATAGAGAGTCTCTGGTATCACATCTGGGTTGCCAGCCCCTTGCATTTGTTGTATTGGTGCTTCAATAGACCTAGTGAAGGGTCTGGGGCTTGGTTGCACCAGACAACCCAGTGTGCTGGTAAGCATATATTTTGTTTTTACTCCCCAAGATCATGTATAATAGGCTTACACATGTTGTTTCCTATGGACACTGTTTACATCGAACGCAACAGGGCTGGGGGTATGTCCACCGGCCCTCTACAGAGGGAAAGTAAGTTACTTTGCCTCTGCTAGATACATTTTACCTCTTCAAGTGGTTCTAGACAATTATTGTTTGTATTCCCTTCCTGGGGGGGCTCTCTTTTTGGCAAAAAAATGAAAAATGAGGATTACAGGATGAACAGGTAAAAATAGTCTTCGTAGAGTATGAAATTAAACTCACTGAAATGCCCTTGCCACAATGTCAGTTAACTCAGTAAAAAGGTTTGGTAGGGTTGCTGTCCAAAACCTTATAAGTGTACTATTATATAGCTGTCATAAGGTCCCTCTATAGTCAGTTTGTTCAGAACACACATGGAACTGCCCTTGTTGGCATTTTACATGATTTCTTTGTTGTTCTTAAGAGATTGTTAAGCCCTACGGTTCATCTCTAGATAAATGCCCTGTTCTCTACATATCTGTTGTATTCAATTAGATCAACTGGACTTGAAGTTTAGTTCTTGAGACGTTTCGCTAGTCATCCGACTGGCTTTCTAATCAGAATGACTTGTACAAGAATCTGTGGCAATTATGTACCCTGGAAAATCCCAATTAGCATATCACAGCCAGGTGTTAAGGGCGTGATTAGATAGTGGCTAAGAGGTGTTATAGGAAAGCCCAGAGTAAGGTGTCAAAACAGCATTGTACATGGACGACAGATGGTGTCGAACCCCCCACTCTATTTAGTTGGTTTTTATTTCACTAAATGGCCTCCTTAACACTCTCTTGAACCCGTCACTTTCCTTTGCCAATATGTTAACATTACAATCTTCAACGGTCCAACAGTGTTGGAATACCAACAGTGAAGGGGAAAAGCAAGACAGGAGAAAGAACATGGTATCATATGTAGCAGGGGTCTCCGAGAAATTAGAAGAGTTTTCAAAAAACACCGTACCTGTCTGCTTTAAACCGAGCAACACGCTGAGGCAGCAATTGGTAAATGAAAGACCCATACCGAAACACAAGAAAAGCGCATCATATCGCAGTGCAGGGCAGTGAAGAATGCTTGATTTGTATGTGGGGGAGACCAAACAACAACTGCATCAACGTATGGCCCAGCACAGAAGAGCCAATTCCTCGGGTCAGGACTCAGCCGTGTACCTGCATCTTAAGATATAAAGGACATACCACACCATCTGTCTGCCAGTACAATGCTGTTTTGACACCTTACTCTGGGCGTTCCTATAACACCTCTTAGCCACATATCCAATCACGCCCTTAACACCTGGTGGGATATGTGCTAATTGGGATTTTCCAGGGTACATAATTGCCACAGATTCTTGTACAAGTCATTCTGAATTGGAAAGCCAGTCGGATGACTAGCAAAACGTCTTCAAGAACTAAACTTCAAGTCCAGTTGATCTTATTGAATACAACAGATATACCATGACCTGGATGAATGAGAACCTTCATAAGCACTGTTCTCCTGACGATCCTCGCTACTTTTTTGACTGTTGTGTGTTCCGTACAGTATGATTAACAGAGTCATCAGTAGCATAGTAAAATCCTCATCCTCACTGCCTTCTGAGAGTCAAAAGTGTCGTCCATTCGGGAGCCTCGCCAAGTGGTATTGGGGGTAGAGGAGCGTTTGGAAGGCATACATGTTGGAAGACTTGCAGGGATTTTTTTCCCGTGTCTTTTGTGTACTGCGGGGAAAAGAAGAGGAAAGAGGAGGGATCTGTCCAATATAAACACCTCAGTCTGTTAAACTGACATGCTGAGTCATGAAAAGTACCTCTATTCTTTAAAATTGATTTATAATTTGGCATTGAACGCGTCTAAAAGAATTTTTGCATCTGGGCAAGGGGAAAAGACATTATCAGCCCACTGGAGACATTCTTTATTTTACAGCTGTGCCATGGACAGAAATATCATTATAATGACTTATATTATAAAACAAACCATCACTTCTATCTCCAGTTATTTTAGTAATACAATCGTCTTCAGTGAAATGACATTACTTCTTGTAAGATTTCTATTCAATACAATTACATCTTATTATGTAAAAAAACGAGGGGAGGGGGAATGATAAAGTGTTCAGTCAATCAGAACTGGCCTCATAACCCAAAAGGGCAAAGCTACAGATCTAATACGGCACAAGCATATTAGCAATTCTACCAGTGATGCATTATAAGAAGTGTCCAGTAAAAATAATAAATGGCAACCGCTGGAGAGGAATCGGGAAACTAACAGAACCAAATTTGCATATTTATCTGGCAGCCGGTGGCCCGTGGGTAAATAGCTTGAGGCATATTGTTGTTGTTATAATACCGATGCCTACATTTGCATTAGGTAAAAATTTATATTTTAGTGAGATATTCATTAAGCTGGCAATTTGTTTTTCCAGTAAAAAAACATCAGTTGTTTTATCAAATAAATCAGTCCCCTAACACCTTTGGGACAATCTGGACTAGGAGAAAGGGTTGATCATGTGCTCATAATTCTGGATATCTAACAAATAAGGCAAAGACAGGCACAATAGAAATACTTCAATTAGGCTCCAGAACAAAAAAAAAAGATGACAGCTGTTTTTAATAATTTTTTTTGTGAGAAAAATACATAGCATGCAATAAAATCAGAAAAAGACATTTTAGAAGTAGATCTACCCCAATAAAGAGTAGTCCACTCCCAAAACAAAATATTGTATGGCCTAATTGCACCCCAAAACCTCGACCTGCATGTCTAAATGTTTCAAATCTGCTCCTAAATGCCAACCCTGCTCCCTTGACTCTTCTGCTCCTGTTCTGTGCATTTTCCATGCCACAGAAGGGGCCAGACCAGCAGACTCTCCTGTCATTGGCGTGAGGTGTAATGTCTCAGTCAATCACTGACACAGCTGCCGGTCCAGCCCCTTCGCTGATTTTGTGCACAGAAAGGTAACGGAAAGACTGGCAGTGTATGTTGCCTAGCCTTAGTGTTTGTATTAGTATATGTATAAATACTCCGTGTGTGCCTAGCCTTATGGTAGTATTAGTATATGTGTACAATACATCCCGTGTGTGCCTAGCTTAGTGTTTGTATTAGTATATGTGTACAATACATCCCGTGTGTGCCTAGCCTTAGTGTTTGTATTAGTATATGTATACAATACATCCCGTGTGTGCCTAGCCTTAGTGGTAGTATTAGTATATGTGTACAATACATCCCGTGTGTGCCTAGCCTTAGTGGTAGTATTAGTATATGTATACAATACATCCCGTGTGTGCCTAGCCTTAGTGGTAGTATTAGTATATGTGTACTAACATCCCGTGTGTGCCTAGCCTAGTGGTAGTATTAGTATATGTATACAATACATCCCGTGTGTGCCTAGCCTTAGTGGTAGTATTAGTATATGTATACAATACATCCCGTGTGTGTCTAGCCTTAGTGGTAGTATTATATAGTATACAATACATCCGTGTGTGTCTAGCCTTAGTGGTAGTATTAGTATATGTATACAATACATCCCGTGTGTGTCTAGCCTTAGTGGTAGTATTAGTATATGTATACAATACATCCCGTGTGTGTCTAGCCTTAGTGGTAGTATTAGTATATTTTGTACTGTAGTCTGGTTGCGATTAGTCTCCTTGTAATTTTTCAATGAGAGGCTGTGGTGATTCACCTTCTGTGCTTTTCTCAGAGTAATCCACAGTCACAGGTTTGGGTTCGTTCCACATCAAAAAGGTTTATTTAAGCAAATATAAAAACATAAAAATACTTTGTTTAAAAACAAGTATACCTTGCTTTAAAAATAAATAAAGTGCTATTTACAGGATAGACAGAAAATCGAAAGTAGACAATAATCGAAAATCGAAAGTAGACAATTCTCTAAAATTTTGGAAAATCGTCTACTTTCAATTATTGATTTCCGAAAATCGTTTACTTTCGATTTTCGAAAATGTATTGTATATATATACAAATACTACACTAAGGCTAGGTAACACACGGATGTATGGTATTTGTAAACATATACTAATACTAACACTAACAGGGAGATTCAATTTTGCCCCAACCAATCAGATATTACATAACATTTGAAAGCTAACACTCAATTGGTTGGGTAAATTAGCACCATTTTTAATGATAAGACTTTTATTGAATAACCCTGTGAGGCTAGGTATATACAGGATGTTGTATACATATGCTAACACTAAGGATAGGCACACACAGGATGTATTGTGTACATATACTAATACTACACTAAGGCTAGGCACACACAGTATGTATTGTATACATATACTAATACTAACACTTAGGCTAGTAGGCACACACGTATATATTGTATACATATACTAACTTACCTAAGGCTAAGCAACACAGGATCTATTTCAGTTGAATGGGTCGAAATAACTGTGGGACTCCTATATGAATCTAACATATTTTCACCTGATTATGTGGTTTTCAATAAACCATGGATCCGCGCATCAGAACACTTTTATTCCCACCCAACAGACTATCGGTTTAATGGTTTACTGATCGATAGTCTGTCTGAAGGGAATATCGGGCCAGAGTTGCCAATTTCCATCATTTTAGGAGAACTCAACTATTATGTAACAGCAGGTCAGGTTCACATATTTTCCTTTAAAACTAACAACAATAAATAAATAAACATCTGTCAGGTTGTCGTTTTAGTATTTTATTATATTTGTCATTTAAAGGCTGTATCTATTTACTACAAAGAAATCATTTCTTACTGACTGAGTATATTAAGTTATTAATGTAATAATCTTTTCACATTCTCTGTTTATGAAATGCCTCATGGTCATGTCGAATCTTATATCTATAATAAATATTTCTTTTCATTAGAAGAAAGAGAGGAAAATGAAATAGGAGAGAGACAGAGATCTGACGGCACAGACAGTACTGCAATGCGTGTTTACAAGGTCATGTGTTAAACTGTTAACAGAATTATCAGAAGGTTGTCACGGCTCTTGCTAATCTGCCCCTCACATTAGTTTCTTTTATTCTACACTGTGCACTTACTAGAAATCCTAAAGACCAGTAAAATGTTTATATTTTCTGACGGCTGCTAAAAAGTTGCTGTAATCCGAGCCGCCCCGCAGCTGTGATCGTAACGTGCTCAGCATGCCAGCCTCCTTCATTACACTTCTATTTACAGTGCTTGAACCGCATTGGATTAAAATGATCAATCTGTAATACTCGTTTTGGGAATATTTTATTCTGCTGTCATCCTCAGCATTCCCATTACATACTTGCATGCGAAACATTTCATTTTACTGCTATCACTCAGATTACGTGATCAGTTTAGTGTTTTTGTAAAATGCTACAATATACAAGTTATATTGTCACGGGTTTTTCTCCAGTTCATATGTTAAAATGAAATCTTTAAAAGGGAAAACTAAATTCTGAAATCACCCTATCAGTTCAATTATTCTGAGGGAAGTACAGGATTGGACTAGACCATCAGGGGCCCCATACAAATCCAAAAAATGGTGCCTATGAGGGTTGTTCTGCGCTGAGCTATATGCTCTATAATCTGTATGACAAAGAAAAAAAGAAAGTTCTGTTCTATGTGATTGGCTTTGAAGTTTAAAACTGTCTGTGTGAGCTGGGAATCAGACAGCTTGCCCATTCAGAAGGGGGGGGGGGGGGGGTATAGCACAGGAGAACAATTGCACCTTACCATTACAACATGCTCTAAAATGCTTGATAACACATATGTTTTATCATGCAATGTTGTGCATTTTATATAGGGTTACAAATAATATGGAAACATTGCACACAAGTGTAATAAGCATTATATGCTTATTTACTCTACAGTCCCGTTGGATTGTACACAAAGCCTAAAAATGCATTAAGCTGTGGATTATTGCAGTGATTCAACACAACGTACTGGTGGGAACATGAATATTGAATAGTAAACTTCATGTATTATTGGACTTTAGTTCCCCTAAACAACCTTTTGCTTTCCCATAACTATTCTACCAGTGAGAAGTATAGTATGATGTTTGTTTTCCACATCTCTAGAGATAAATCTAGAGATAAAAAAACAAACATTCAAAGGTTACCGAATTCAAACAATACATTTGAGGGTTACTGAAATTGAACAATACATTCAAGGGTTACCTAAATCAAACGATACATTGAGGGTCTTATAAGTACATTGAGGGTTACCTAACAAATACATTTGAGGGTTCCAGAATCAAACGATCACTCGAAGGTTACTGAAATCGATGATACATACGAGGGTTACCGAACGATACATTCAAGGGTTAGCACCGAAACGGAACATTCGAGGGATATTTCTGAAACGCTGCATATTTTGATGAATGTAACATGGCTTTGTCACTGAAGTCAATGTCAGCACAAAGGATCGAAATGACCTAGGAATGGCTTTAATTTAGTCTGACAGTACAGCACTATCGCTTTTATTATAATGTTTCGCTATTTATTAGCACAGTGTTTAAATATTGCACTTTAAAACGACTCATGTGTTGCACTGATGACTGTTTTGGATGATATATGATTAATTAGTATAGCACCTGGGCAAAAACCTAAGCAGTTCCGCATTTTATAATATAAATATAGTACATAAGGAGTAAGGGCTGGCCACACTAATGCGTTTTTAGCGCATGAGATTTTGGTTTGAAGACGAAAATTCCCATGATTTCCGATGGCATGCATCGTACATGCACGCGCAATGCATGTGTACACCATTTTTTATGCAAATGCATTTGTTTTTTATAATGTTAAATTACAAAAACGCATGCGCAAAGCAGAACAACACACAGAAATCCACAGGCAATCGCGTGCATAACGCTCATGATTGCGTGCATGATTTGGTGTGTATTGTAGTGTTGCCTCAGCCTTACTGAGGAGTTCTGTCACCATATACAATCACAAAGCCTTTGGCCGAGTATTTAATTATGGCACGGGACTCTGAGGTGACTTAAATGTACAATATCCTAATCATTACAGTACATACATTATGCATTGCAATATACCCCTCTCCCCCTTATTTAAAGATATCCCTCTGGCAGGGTGGCACTTTGTGCCACCCACCCTTTGTTACATTGTTTGGTACCAACCCCCTTATTAAACCCTCCTCACCCATCTTGCGTCCCCTTGGAATTTGCTTTATTCCTTGGCCCCAAGTTCATACCAGTTTTTCTGCACAAGATCTGGGTCATGACTTATCTTGGTTCTTCGATGTATGTGCTGACTGCAAGATGAATGTCGGCACTAAATGCTCTCACTGAAGACGCTTTGTTCTTCTATGCCACTGTCTTTTTCTGGTTAGTTATAATCAGCTGGTATATGTAGTAGTGTGCCGATTATACTATGAGTAGCGTGCCAATTTTTAACAGTTAGGTCCCATAGGGAACTATGAGTGGGGTGCGTTATATAATGAATGTTATGTCTACTGCAAATCATGTAACTTTCTCTGTGATATATATTTATTTCCTTAAATTAACCCCTCACATTTGACTCAATGGGTCCTAACTGTAAAAAATACAAAAGTAGTAGTGTGCCAATTTAACACAATGGTTCCCCCAGTTTCACATAATGCTCACTGTGCCAGGATGGTTCCAATACTAAATACTGGCAGTGAGGTGGCCAGGGGGAGCTGGACACCTGGTGGGTACCCTGATTCAATATACGGGTCTTCAATCACCAGGGGGGGGCGGAGACACGAGATCGCAGTTTTTGGTTACTGTGAATAGATGCAGTAGAAGCATCATCTAGAATTATTTTAAAGGCAATTGAAGACACAACTTCCCTTTAAGTTCCTTGATGACAGGTGAGTTGAACTTTATTTCCTGACCCTTGCGAAAGTAGAGATAAACAGTTCAAATTAGAAATATGAATGTTGCGCATTATTCTACATATAGCTGTAGAATTAAGGACATATCCACCCTTTAAACAAAAAATTGGTGACTTGTCAGTTATCGATCGCAACCCCAATTGATATTTTGGAGAGGTAAATTATTCTATACTATGGTGGAAAACCCATTGAAACATATGCTCTTTAGCTCATGCAACTTTGGTTAAAATGGAAATCGTGGGGGCCAGAAAAATTCCAATGAGCAACGCGTATGGGCATGCCCAAACATGGGGGGGGGGGGGGGAGGATGGGCGACAACGCACAGAAATTGCACATGCAATAACGCTCGCAATCGGAATGTGAATATTCCAGCAAGAAATCAGGTCATTATATAACAAATACATTAAAAAAAAAAAAAAAGCTATAAAACAAATAAATATAACAGCAATACTTCACATGTATTTATAAATACATATTCCTGTAGGAGATTTAAAAATTAATCATTTGATTTAGTGTACATAATTTGCCATAACTGAGCAATTGATTTCCACCCAAACTGCAGTAACTTTGAGATTTGTGCTATTGTGACCTTCTGTGGGTGGATAAAGTAGATGAACATACTGTACTGCAACTGACTGTATCTTACTACCTTGACAAAGGTGGCAGAAACATACGCCTCCTCTCCCTGCGTTCATGTGCCCTTGGAATGATGTACATTAGACAGGACTGGCAAGCATGAAATACACATAACCTATTGTTCTCTATGTTTACTAGTCTGCTAAATCCTTCAGAGGTATATAGCCGTTTTAACGCTCTTTTAAAATAAGGATGTACAGATAATTGGTGGGTTATATGCTGTTACTGTGAGAATCATTTATAGAAACTATAAACTGCCAAAATTGTACCATGGACCAGATACACTTTTATACGTATTTACAACTGAACTTGCTTAATTCCTTTTGGTAGGTCATTATCAGGAGCGATGCAAAGGGAGGGAATTGCCTTTCTGACCTCAAAAGAATCAGAGAGCACCACATAGAGTTTGTTGAACAAGAAATTCCCTGATATCTTCTAAAAAACAAAATATCATCCTATGCGGGAAAAAAATGATGCTGCCAGGCATAGAATGTTTATTCTTTACTCCATGTAACTCTAGATAAAACCAGGGTGAAGTAATCGCTTCATTATGCATGAGACACAGGTGTGAATTGAATAAAAAAGAGGTCATCCATCTTGTTGTATGCCTGTGACACAAGTACATTTATCAAGAGAGAATAATCAGCCTTGATTACACCTGTAACACAGATCAATGTAATCAAGATAGTGGGCTTAAAGGGGCCATACATGCAGCAATGTGGATGTACAGTTGCAGCATTGTATGATCAGTATTAGTTTCTAAAAATGTCTAACATGTCCAATAGAGAAGATATTCCAATAACTTGGAAAACTTTCAGGATAAACCTACAATATGTCCCCACGTGTGATCTCTGAGCCAAGTTGTAAGAATCGTATTGTGAGTCAGTCACAGTTATTAACAAGAGACAAGTGTGTGAGTGGGGGACCTAACATTCAGGGAAATATGTGAGCATGCAAAAGAGAACAGACCAATGCAATGAGAATGTATCAATCAGCTGCTCTCAATAAAAAACAAATGAGAAATAGATCGGCAGGGTGAAT
Organism: Hymenochirus boettgeri; assembly: GCA_019447015.1. Lineage (NCBI taxonomy): Eukaryota > Metazoa > Chordata > Amphibia > Anura > Pipidae > Hymenochirus > Hymenochirus boettgeri. Next base: position 61,639,095 of record CM033477.1, read on the forward strand.
GAATTAGGAAATGCTGACCTATTGTACAGAATAAAATAATTCACATGCAAAGGAATAGACAGGCAGAATTAAAAATCAGTTGGCTAGGCATGCGTAAGCAAGGCACCAAGGAGAAATAACTGCATTGTAATTTGGCAGAAACCCATACTTAGTGGGAAAAAATAGCAATTTCTGCAAAAATCGCTAAAGGAGAATATACTGTACCATTTTAAATAGTGAGCAGATATAGATTGCTTCATGAAAAAACCAGAAAGGAAACCTTTTCCATAACAGGATTTACAATGGTTAGAAAGAGAAGTTTACCTAAATTAAAATAGAATATAGTTATGCTTACTTATGTGGTAGGAGTTCCATTTTTATGACCCTCCAATTTCTTGTAATCTATGCACTACAAATGCTATACATAATAATAAGAGGCTCAATTATAATGGAACAGCGTGGATATTTCTTATAATAATCACTCAGCAATGTCACGGAGTGATTATAATAAGAAAATGTTCCAATGCAGCTCCCATAACCTTCTGGCCATCCACTGTTCTAACCCCATAACTGATTTGAAAGTAAAAATGTATCAAGTATATTAAGTTATCACCTATATCATCGGTGGGGGGTTTGCTTGATCAATTAGATCACTGGACTTGAATGTCAGTTTCTTGAGACGTTTCGCTAGCATCGACTGGCTTTCTCCAAGAACTACATCAATCCAGTTGCTCCTAATTGAAACAACAATATACCATGACCTGGATAATGAGAACTCACAAGCATATCACCTATATAGTTTTTACCTGTGTGATGAAGAGAGCAGAGAGAGAGAGAGAGAGAGAGAGAGAATGCCTTTCTATAAGCCATAGGCGCACATTCCTGCTCTCAGCAAGCAGACTGCATTGTGGGTAAATACTATGGAGGATTAATCCTGTTGACGGAGTGGGAAAAAAAGTAAATCATGGTTCTTTTCTTCTACTTATTACGTTTTAACATAACAGCATTACAGTGGTATGAAGTCATAACTATTATTTTAAGTGTGCCCAGCTTTAAGATAAAGATTAAATATATAGTAAAAATATGCACCCTTCACATTATATATAAGGATATTACACTGTAAGGGTGCATACCCCTTATATAATATAGATACGTGTTCCAATATACAGTATTGTGTAATGAAAACTTAAAGGGGCAAGTTCACCCCAAAACTATAATCCCCCCCATTACTGGCCCACTCTGTAGTGCAATAAAATAATTACCTTACATCCCAGCTCCAAATGGTTCTCCTGGATTCCCCCCCAAGTCCCAAAAACTGGCCACCAGGAGGATAGCAGAGTCCATAGAGGACTCTGCCTCCTGTCTCTCCTCCGGGAGAATTTTGTCCTGCGCACTGCAGGCCTCCCCCCCTCCGCTCCCTCCCGTTTTGCAAGCCCTCCCCCTCATAAATCCCTTTGCCCATTAGTGCTATCCTGCCCCAGCCCCCAACCGCCAAAAAGATTTTACAGAACTCCCCGAACTTTACTTACCTCTCTCCCCTGGCATTCTAAGCAGCCAGCAGCCAAGTATGTGATTGGCTGCCTCTTAGCCATTCACAGACGCGGCCGCCGATCCCGCCGCCTGCTTGCAGTTTCATGCAAGCAGAGGGCCGAGAAACGCCCGCGGGAAAGAGGTAAGGTAAGTAAAGATCGGGGGAGTTCCAGTAAAATTTTTATGGCGGTTGGGCTGGGGGCAGGATAGCTACTAATGGGAAAAAGTATATATATTCATAAAGATCAAAACCCAACTATTTTGTAAGTAAATATAGTTCAGAGTTCAATCCGATATAGGTGCACCATGTCTGAAGTCCTCTTTTTTTGCTAAAAACGAAATATCTTACTTCACTGAGATCAGAGAGTTATCTCTAAATGTATTTCTTATATCCAGGAGCCAACCAAGAAAGAGGGGTAAAAAGTAACAACTGGTAAAGGCTGAACCTGCCAAGGATCGAAAAATAAACAAAAGTAACTAACCTTCCTTCTGATTACACTGTCACCTCCCTATGTAGAAAAATGAACCTGCCTGACCTCACTGATAACGAACTTTATGGTGGGGACTTATTTATTACATTTGGTCATGCTAATGAATGATTGATTTATACAGTATAATAGTGATTGTTTATTTGGTCAGAAAGAGATTCATTAAAATCTGTTTTGTAGAAACTATTACTCATTTTTTTTGTTCTAGGCATGCAGGGCTCACCACTTTTTAATATAATCTTTCTGTGTCCCAGCGAGCAGTAAAAGAGATCTTGATGCCTTCTAAATTGTATAGAAGGACTGTGGAAGCACTACTTAGGTTAAATTACAATTAACATTTTGCGGAAGTGCTACTGATATGGTCAACATTTTACAAACATGACCTATATGAACCTAAAATGGTCATGCATGTTGGGTGAGTATACCCCAACCATCCCAATTTGGACAGCTGCAATTTTTCTACCATAATCGGGCGCTGTCCCAGTTAATCAGTTTAAAATCCCATTTTTACCCTCTGTCTCATGCTATGCACCAGGTACAGACAGCAATTGCTACATTTCCACGCTGGGAAAAGTACGTGTATAGCAATAATGTCAAACCTTGGAAGGGAAACTCCAGATGTTAAGCCTTCTAGTGTCAGTGCAGTGTTGTCAGTCCTCCAGTAAATTATCTAGTGTTTCAGCCTCTCAGTTTATTAGACGCATTGTCAGCCTTCGTTCATTAGCCAGTGTTGCCAGACACCCAGTTTATTATCCAGTCTTCTCAGCTTCCACTTATATCCAGTGTTATCAGTGGGGTCTTAAAAAAGTGGGTGTGGACAAAATATCTCCACACAAACACTTCTCACCTCCACGCCATGTCCCTCTTTTGTGTAGATTGTTACTGGCAAATACCAGCAGAGTGATACTAGAGGGTGCTTGACATGACTTTGGAATGTGTGCCAATTTAACTAACCTTAAGACAAGCCTGGTCTTCAGACGGGAGGTCCAAACCCCATATGAACTGTACATAGAAAAGCCTAAGGCAATGCACCACTGCACACAATCAATGTAATATGCTGATAGCTCCCCTGTAATTTTTATTAACTTTTGAATAAACAAGAATGTGTTAAAATATGCAGTAGAGTTTCTTTGGTTACTATTTCTCTAACATTGTGTTTGAGAGTGTTGAATATATTGCAATTGAACTGGTGTAAGATATATTCTGTATATGATTGATTTTTTTGTAATATCCAGTGATTGACACATAGTGTGTGTGATTGCCATTTAAGCAATAATTTGTTATTGCTTGTGAAGGTTTATCATCCAGGTCATGGTATATCTGTTGTATTCAATTAGATCAACTGGACTTGAAGTTTAGTTCTTGAAGACGTTTCGTTAGTCATCCCATAGAATCTGAATTGAGAAAGCCAGTCGGATGATTAGCAAAACATCTTCAAGAACTAAACTTCAAGTCCAGTTGATCTAATTCAATACAACAGATATAATTTGTTATTGTAATACAATTTTTGTTATATTTACATGTTTATATTTGTGAAATCATACTTTTCATTGTAGCTCATATGTAACAATATAAAACAACAGTATCCAAAACAGACCAATTTAGAAGAAACATAGTTCCAGCATATCGGCAACAAGTAACTCACTTTCTACACTCATGACTACAGGCTCAATCTAAAAATACAACGCTGTACTACCTGCAGCTAAACGTGGGGAATGTGCCCGATAAGTAGGTGGGATTGTACAATACACTACGAGAACAACCTCATATAATATATATCTTCCCTTAATAATATATTAATATCATCATAGGAGATTGCATTGAGTTTTTAGGAGATACAATGAGGTGGGGGGGGTATAGCATATTACATATAGGAAGGTGTATATGTATGGGTGTATCTCACTATAACCATTTTAATGACCATCACATAAACTCATATAAAGTATAGCACTGACTTATCATTAGGTAACAAGACAAAATATACAAATAAAATCTACTTACTTACAGAGCTGATATTCCTATTTCAAAGGGAATGGTCAAAATGGGAGCTTAAACCACACCCTGGTCTGCTTCCATGTGAATACTGAAAGGAAGTGTTATCCAAAAAAAGATTTCTTCTGCTACACAGGATGTGATGTGTATTATAATGGACATAAAACCAAGGCTCCTTATATACCACTTCTAGCCTGCAGGTGGTATCAGTGAGTAATAAAAGACAGAAATCCCTGCCTCTTTATGACTTGGAGGAGAGAAAGTGAAAGTAGATAGAAGTGTGTGTTGTGATCCCTTGCACAGTGCTAGAATTGACGAACACAAGATCCTGTGTATAAGATCCTGGTACCACCTGTTGGGAGGACAGATTATAGGACAAACTCTAAGGCAACGGATAAGTGTACACCATCTTACAAGGCCCAAGGACACAAATATACAGGCGTGGTCAATATTTAAAGTGGTGCACCATAGGCAGGGATTACTCCATTACTGTACATTATATGTGGGGAAACGTGTTATGTTTTGTTATTAATTATTGCCATACTTACTGTTAAATGTAATTAAAAGGGTTTATCTTTTTTAAAGAAAGTAAGTTCCCTTTCTGCTTTGTGCTAGACCAGCAGAGTAACCCGCTATGTGCCATGCTACCCATAATCATTCATAAAGCAGTGATCTGGTACAAATTGGTGGTAGTAGAGCTGGTATACAATTTATTCTTCCTGTTTCTCTATATATTTGTTCTCTGTTAAAGGGCATCTCCACCTCAATATTAATTTGATATGTTAATGTGTAAAAATAGAATCCAAACTCTATTACAGCCCCTCGCTCCAGAAATTGTTCTGATCTGGCTCCCTGCTTTCCGGAAGTACAAGCAGGGGCGCCGGATGGCATCCGCTGCTGTAATTGGCTGAGAGGCAGCCGTCCCACCGCAGCTGCCAGCAATAGAGAACAACTGTGGGAGCGAGGATCTGAAAGTACTGTTCGGATTCTATTTTTACACTCCTATATAGCGGTTGGGGTGGGAAGGGATGCCCTGCAATATATATATAAAAAAATTTACGCTCAAGGAGCCAAGGAGGGATCAGGAGGGAGGGTAGGGCTCCCCTGCGCATGCCACTGACTTCTCCAGGGCAAGAAGGAGGCAGAAACCTTTTGGACAGGAAGACAGCTACTACTCCTCAGTTTCCTGTCTTTGGACAAGCACTACAGGGGAACCATAAGGAGCAAAGTGTGTAAGGAAAGGATTTTTTAAAACTACTCAGTGGACATGCCCCTAAATCTATGAAGGCTGTACTGATAGCATTGTTTTAAATCCTCCTGTCCTTGTACCTGCGAGATGAAACACCCCAATTATACTCAGCTTGACCAGCCCAATTGCCAAACTTTTTTAAACCTTATCCAATCCGTATCCTGGCTCCAAGTCATAACATAAGCAACTATAAATGTGGCACTGCCATGGTGAATACTAATAAGTATGAACATAACTGTTCAGTTTGAACCACATAGTGTGGCAGGATTGCCTTGGTCTATTCTCAGACCTGCAGGAGTATCCTATTTGGTTCCCCTGGATGCTGGTTTCTGTTTTTGAGTAACAGTTTAAGCATACCTGTTGTAAAGATTTTATATCCACTGTATCCACACATTGTAAAACATACACGTAATTTCCACTGTACAAAGGGCACACTTTTGCTAGTATATATAATATATCCTTTCAAACTACAGCAGCACTTGGATATTGCACATAAAAACTTTTATTAATATGCACCATCAAGACATACTCGTGTCAAATTATGCAACGATTCGGGCAGCCAGCCCTTTCTCAGCAAAAATCCGGAAGCAATGCAATATTAATTAGCAAAAAGGTAGTAAAGCCTTAACAGGAAATTGATACAATGGATAAGAAGTTACTAGAATTGATACAATGAGGCATATTGCCCTCCCATGGTATACCGGTTGAACTACAGCATCAAGCGATTTCTATAAAATCACATAGAGGTCATAGTCTCTATTAAGACCCCTAGGTGTCAGAGTACCCAACCCCTGACCCACCACATCATCCCTCTGTTTTTAGTTTTAATGTCTATCACTTGGAATCAATATTAACATGCTCCAATACCATGAATCATAAACCATTGGCATGTGTTTTTTATACTCATCAAATGCTTGAGTACCCCCTTATTTGGAACTGTTGTTCGGTGTAGTATGTAAAGACATTCGTTTTCATAACTTTAGGACACCAAATGCAGTTCATGCAAGGGTATGTGCCCTGTTTTTTACTGGAAGCCAATTCTGTTATACCGAATGGCTCTCCTAGGTTACCAACTTTAATTAGCCCCAATATCCTTCCTCGTTTATATGAAATCAAGGCTGAAATCAAGGCTTTCAAACTTTGAAATATTTGATGTCAGGAAGGACTTGGAAAGTAACGGACAGTATCTTTGTGACCTCTGACTGTAAGGGTCAGAGTGTTCTTCCTTCTGAGTTTGGACTTTTCCCTGGCTTCATATATCCCAGAATTAGGATAGCTCTCAATTAAAATATTTTTACACATGTCATCCATCTGAGTTTTTTTGAGGTTAACAACATCAACTAGCCTGTTAACCTCTTTAATGACTAAAGGGTATCACATGCTTAGTGTGTGGGAGGGTGGTGTTGAGTAAAGTAGTAGCTGGTTACGATCGGTGGGTTTCTGAGAATAAACAGATGTAGAACAAATTATCACTCTTGATTATATTGATATCCAAAAATGTAATTGGTCTGATTGCTTAGCATTTCATACCTAATGGACGGATATATACCATTCAGTTTGGCATGAAACCGCAATAGATGAGACACATCAATCTATGAACCTTCACCAAGCAACACAATGTGACTGGTAGAGATCCAATGCTAGACGTGACGTCCTCCATTCATGCTATATAGTCATTGGCATAGGCAGGAACAGCATTGGACCCCATTGCGGTCCCATGCAGCTGAGTAATACTTATCCTTGAAAAGAAGTAATTATAGTTTAAGAATATGTTCAAAGATCATTAATCGAATCCAAATGTGTCACACAACCCCGAACAGCCCCCAAACTATTTTGTGGGTAGAAGGTGTAAAGACTGGCAACATCACAAGTAGCTAGCATGATATCACTCGTATCCGTCCCTTTAAATGAAATCTGTTTATGCAAAACATCAGAACTATCTCTGACAAAGATCTGTCTTTGCAATAGGGAAAAAACGTTCAACCCCCAAAACAATGGGGTGACCCACAATCTTACCGGTCTTTGTGAATTTTAGGTAACGTGTATAGTTTTTGGCATCTAGGATATGTAATTAACAAATCCTTTTCATTTTCTTTAAGGATACCTGTGGAACATGGTAAATCAAGTATTCACTAATCAGTTTCTGAATATCCCTTATCGGGTCGGCATCTAATTGGCGATACACAGTCGGGTCGATAATTGAGTAATATTTCTCATCATAGTACATGATGACCATATCTCCCCTCCCTTATCAGAAGGTTTGATAGTGATCATGAATTTTTGCAAGCTCTGTAAGAGCCCTCCTTTTGGAAGTTCACAAATGCATGTGAACAGTTTTTTCAAAATCAATCAACTCAAAGTCCTATTGTACCCTCTGTATAAACGTTTCCTAACACCGGGGTACAAGGTATGTGTAACAAATTTATTCTTCCGTTTTAAATCCATTTGTTCCAGGGTAAACCTATCAAGTTGTGTTCATCGTCAGTGGAGGCCCATAGGAGGGGTCTGTTCAAAAAATGCGCTTTATGTCTTCCGAAAAAATCTGTTAGAGGTTAATGTCAAATGAAAGGGTATGTCCATCGTAATTTTAACTTTCTCTTAACTGTTTTGACTGAAGAACAGAGGTAAATGCACATCTCTTACCACCCTTCTTCATAAATCTTGCAGGAGAGCAGGACACACTTACCCATATTCCACCTGAAAGAGGTGTGGCTGAAAGCCCCGATGCCCCACGTATCCCCAGCCCTTTGCACTGTGTGCGCATGCGGTCAGTGAAGTCGGCGGGTGAATTTCTTTTTGCTCTCCTGCAAGATTTACTGAAGAATGGGAGGTTAAGAGATAGTGCATTTACCTTCCTGTTCTTCAGTAAAACAGTCAAAAAGAAAGTTAAAATTACTGAGGGACATACCCGTTAAGTTTATTGCTTGTATGTGTATGGACAAAATTAAGTCCTTTAGATAAACCTCAGCTTGAACAGGTGTAAGTGGAACAGAGGAAACATTGAACACTACCTGTTCTTCTGAGGCTTCCTCTCTGGCTGACTTGTCTCCTGATTCCTTCACCATCTCCTCCATCTCTAACCCCTCTCCATCTCTGGTGCAGGAGGTCCTGACTTAAAAAAACGTGGGAGATGAACGTGACTGGTATGCCTCCATACAGTGACATGCTCCCCTTGTTCGAGAACCTAGCAGGAGCGGATGATCTTCCGTGGGCAATATGAGTGGTCCCTTCCTCGAAGTCTGCCGTCCCCGTTGATATATAAAGATACAAAGAAGTAGTGGATATAAAATGGGCACACCCACAAATGTCTAATCCAGTTAAACTCCTTTATTATAATGCAATGGGAGCGACAGAGCATATAAAGAACAAACATAACTCTTCACTGCCAGGAGATTTTCATTTTTTTTTAGTTAACTGCCAGAAGAATTTTCAGATTTTGCCCTCATCGCTTAGACTAATTTTACATAGAACCTTGCGTAAATCAGGAATATTATACATTTTTTTTTTCGCACAAAGTCTACTTTAACATGTAACAAATTTGTAACTTCAAGAATATTACACCAAATTAAAATGTATAAACCACTACTGACAGTTAACATGAATATCTTCCAAATTAACTAAAATTCCCCACAAGTGAGATATTTTTAGAAACTACACACCCGCAGATTTTATGAGTGGGGTAAGTTTCGATCAAAATGCGAGATCCACCCGGGCGCAGCTCTTCGTCCAATTGTAAGTTATTTTCTCACATTTTCCTGTTTTTTCCTCAACTGTAAAATCAGACAACCAAAATCAAATGCGAATTCAGCTCAAAAACTGTGGAGGAAAGTTCAAACGCATCTCAAATATGAAAGCCTAACCCTCCCAATAATAAACGGAATGCACATTCATGGGTGTACCCAGAGACATGGCTACCAACTAACCCAGAGCGTGACCATGCAAATGTCAGTGCAGCAAAAAAAATTAGCCAGTTTTGTATTTGAACAGTCCTGCAGTTTTTCCACAAAACACCCCCCCACCTCAGAAATACCCCCACAAACTATATTCCTGAAATCTACACACTTCAGCTATGTAACGCTGTAGTTCGTTTCATTCATACCATCAATGGTGTGGGCGCAATTTTCGTAGAAGTTCGCATTTGTCTGAAAAAATGAACAAAAAACAACTTCAAAGGTAGAATTCATGCCAAAACCTCAGGAATGTAAAAAAAGTTACTTCTACTTCGTAGAAGTTTGCACTTTTACCAGATTTTCAAAAAAAATTAACATCAACAACATTCAAAAAGGTAGAAATCATGCCAAACCCCATGGAATGTAAAAAAAGTTACCAAATATCAATCTCCCAATGTTCCTGAATCAAACGGTATGCCATATGTGTGTTACACACGCGGACTTGGAAGCGAAAAGCCACAAAGTGAGCAACTGAACGATGTGTCAAAATGGCAAAAATATTTAGCACAACTCCGAATTTGGACAGTCTGAGTTTTTTCCACAAAACACCCCCGTAACTTAAAATAACCCCCAAACTAATATTCCTGAAATCTACACACTTCAGCTATTAACACTGTAGTTTGTTCATTCATACCATCATGGAGTGGGCGCAATTCTTCGAGAAGTTCGCATTTGTCTGAAAAATGAACAAAAACAACTTCAAAAGGAAGAATTCATGCCAAAACCTCATGGAATGTAAAAAAAGTTACTAAATATCATCCCAAATGTCCTGAATCAAACGGTATGCCATATGTGTGGTTACACACGCGGCGTGAAGCGAAAAGCACAAGTTGAGACAATGCATGTGGCTCAGAAACAGCGAAAATATTTAGCAATTCCGATTGGACAGTCTGAGTTTTTTCCACAAACATCCACCGTAACTTAGAAATAACCCCCACAAACTATATATTCCTGAAATCTACACACCTTCAGCTATGTAACACAGTAGTTTGTTCCATTCATACCATCAATAGTGTGGGCGCAGTTCTTCGTAGAAGTTCGCATTTGTCTGAAAAATGAACAAAAACAACTTCAAAAGTAGAAATCATGCCAACACCTCATGAATGTAAAAAAAAGTTACTAAATATCAATCTCCCAAATGTCTGAATCAAACGGTAATGCCATATGTGTGGTTCACACACGGACGTGGAAGCGAAAAGCCACAAAGTGAGACAATGCCGATGGCTCAGAAACATCAAAATATGTTCAGCCAATTCCGAATTTGGACCAGTCTACAGTTTTTTTCCACAAAACACCCCCGAACTTAGAAATAAACCCCACAAACATATATTCCTGAAATTTACACACACTTCAGCTATGTAAACAGTAGCTTGTTCATTCATACATCAATGGTGTGGGCGCAATTCTTGTAGAATAAATTTCGCATTTGTCTGAAAAATGAACAAAACAAACTCAAAAGGTAGAAATCATGCCAAAACTATGGAATGTAAAAAAAAGTTACTATAAATCAATCTCCAAATGTCCTGAATCAAACGGTATGCCATATGTGTGGTTCACACTGGAGGGAAGCAAAAGCCAAAGTGAAACAATGCACAATGGCTCGATACAGCAAAATATTCAGCCAATATGAATTGGAAACAGTCTGCAATTTTCCCAAAAACACCCCCACAAACCATATATATCTCAAAATCACACACCTTATCTACGGATTCTGTAGTTTGTCATTGTACCATCAATGGTTGGGGCGCAGTTCTTAGTGAATTCACAGTTGTTAGCAGATTTTCTAAAAAATGGAGAAAAAACACCTCTCAAAGGTAGAAAAAATCATGCAAAATCCAAGTATGTGTAAAAAAAATTACCAAATATCAATTTCCAAATGTCCTGAATCAAACGGTATGCCCTATGTATGGTTACACACGCAAACGTGATCACTAGCCAAAAGTGAGCCATAACAATGCCCATTACAGCAACTTTCAGATTTGTCAGACTAACACCCTCTATTAAATACCCCCCAAATTATATTTTGAATCTACACTTTCAGCTGCACAATGGTGTGTTTTTTGCTACCACAATGGTCTGAGCGCCGTTTTATGTAAAATTTGCTTTTTTACAAGTTTCAGGAAAAATTTTAAAAATACAATTCAACTAAAACAATGGCAAATTTGCATGTCATGTAAAAAAAACTTGTCAATTATCAATTTTCCAAATGCCCTGACAAACGGTAGCATATGCGTGGAGACCGGGACATGGCACCAACTAGCTCAAAGGGACACATCACAAGTGTAATTACAAGAAAAAATCAAGTGCTCTGTAATTTCAAAACAGCCCCAAAACTGGAAATGCCCCCACAAATAAAACCCCCAACTGAAATATCAATCTCCCACAGGTTCTAAATCAAACGGTATGCCCTATGTGTGGATGCACACAGAGACGTGGCCACCAACTAGCTCAAATGGGATGCATGCACAAATGCAATTACAAGAAAAAATCAAAGTGCTCTGTAATTGAACAGCCTACCCCTTTTCTAAGGAAACAGTCCAGAAACATGGAATTCCCCCCACAAGCTACATATTTTTTGGAATCTATACACCGTCAGCTACGTTACGATGCCATCTTTAATACATACATGAAGAATTCCAGACCAGTGATCCAAAGAACTCTTGTGTTTTTAGGAGGTTTGTGAAAAATAAAATAAGATGATTCAAGGATTAAAATCCTCCCTAAACCAACTTGACAAGCAAAAAAAAAACTAAATGTCAATCTCCCACATATCACATCAAACGGTATGCCTATGTGTGGGTGCACACAGAGACGTGCCCACCAAACTAGCTCAAATGGGACACATGCCACAATGTCTAATTACAAGAAAAAATTCAAGTTGTCTGTAATTTCAAACAGCCCCAGAGAACTGGAAATGCCCCCACAAAATAAACCCCCCACTAAATATCACTCTCCCACATGTTCTGAATCAAACAGTATGCCATATGTGTGGATGTACAGATACGTGGCCACCAACTAGTCAAATCGGACGCATGCACAAGTGTAATTACAAGAAAAAAATCAAAAGTGCTCTGTAATTTCAAACAGCCCCAAACTTGGAATGCCCCCCCACAAATAAACCCCCTAAATATCAATCCCACAGTTTCTGATCAAACGTTATGCCATATCGTGGAGCACACAGAGACGTGGCCATACAACTAGCTCAAATGGGACGCATGCACAAATGCAATTCAAGAAAGAATCAAAGTGCTCTGTAATTTGAACAGCCTACCACTTTTTCTAAGGGAAACAGTCCCGAACATGGAAATTTCCCCACAAACTATATATTTTTGGAATCTACACACCCTTCAGCTATGTTTACGATGCCATGCTTTCAACATACATGAAAATTCCAGACCCACTGATCCAAAGAAGTCCGTGTTTTTACAGGTTTTGTAAAAAATAAAATAAGATGATTCAGGTGTGAAATCCTACCTAAACCCTTTTGACAAGCAAAAAAACCCACTAAATGTCAATCTCCCACATATCCTGCATCAACGTATGCATATGTGTGGGTGCACACAGAGACGTGGCCGACCAACTAGCTCAAATTGCACAAGTCCAATTACAAGAAAAAAAATCAAAGTGTTCTGTATTTGAACAGCCTAATCAACTTGGAATACCCCCCAAAACTATATATTTTTGGAAGCTACATACCTTCAGCTACGTGATGGTATCAGCTTTCGTATACCATGAAGAATTCCAGGCGCTGTTATCCATAGAACTCCGTGCGTTTTAGGAGATTTTGTGAAAAAAAATAAAAACAGAGGACTAATGGTTGAAATCCTACCTAAACACCACTCGGCAATAAAAAAACCCACTAAACGGCAATCTCCCACATGTCCTGATCAAACGTATGCCATAAGGGTGCGTGCAAAACGGACGGCCACCAACTAGCTCAAATTGGACGATGCACAAGTCCAATTACAAGAAAAAAATCAAAGTGTTCTGTAATTTGAACAGCCTAATCAACTTGGAAATACCCCCCACAAACTATATATTTTTGGAAGCTACACACCTTCAGCTACGTGATGGATCATGCTTTCGTATAACATGAAGAATTCAGCGCTGTTATCCATAGAACTCCGTGGCTTTTAGGAGATTTGTGAAAAAATAAAATAAGGACTAATGGTTTGAAATCCTGACCTAAAACCCACTCGGCAAGTAAAAAACCCACTAAACGGCAATATCCCACATGTCCTGAATCAACGGTATCCAAAGGGTGGGTGCAAACAGAGACGGGCCACCAACTAGCTCAAATGGGATCCATGCGCATGCAATTACAAGAAAAAATTAAAAAACGCCACAACCACCCCCCACCCTTACCCACTCCCCCTTTCAGTGAAAACCAGTTATACGGAGATCCACACAAAGATTTTTGACACTTACTGATCAAAAATCAATATGGTCGTTTTTTGAGGCACCTCTCTGCCAAAATCCTACTAAACTAGGCTAGTTTTCCCTTGAAATCCACAAATAAAGGATCCGCGTTTACTAATTACCGATATAACCGGGGACATTGGGGCGTTGGAGAAGACAAAGTTTTTTGCTAATTTATAGATTTTAGGGTAAAGACAACAAAAAAAGGTGTGTATCACTTAAGATTTTTTTTGTGTGCATTTCCCCTTTTTGGGGGAATCTTTCCCAAAGATGATCATCAAACATCTAGGAATATACCGAAACTTGCCGTTTTCCATTCGAATCCGTCGGAAAATCCTTCGCGGAAATCAATTTTTCCAGGAAAGTTGATTTTTCATTCATTGGCAAAGATCATAAATTTATGGTGATCAGAAAATGGACACTGGAACTTTGAGTTCCATTCACAAAATGTATAGTAAAAGCTGTCAGCATGACATGCTTTACTATACTAGGTACTGCAGAGTGATCTGATGAGAGATCACCTGCATTACCTCCAACGTAGAACCACTAGGTGTCAGTCTTACACCACTCTATGGAGAGACCCGGTGAAGGAGGAAGTCTGTAGTCACCGGGGTCTCCCTGTCCGTCTTTGAAGGTCTCCTCCTCACTTCCTCCTCGTGGGAAGGTAGGGATATCTCCTGATCCCCCCTCGAATTGGACCAAACCGAGGGGGATCGAGGGGCTAGGGGAGCGTTGAATGCTGCCCCCGATCGCCCCTAGCAGGGGGTAAAAAATTTTTGGGAGGGGGAAGCCACAGATGATATTCAGATCTGTGGCAGTTTGAGTATTCACTGCACAGATCGTGAATATACGATCTGTGGCAGGAAAGGGTTAAAAACACATCCAACTCCAATAGAGCAGTAAAAAGTGTTAGTAAGTAACACTGTAAATGAAGCTGTAAGGAATGGGCCAAGGGGGCCTTGCAACTGAGGAGGGCATGAGGTCCATGAGTGGGAGGGACGGGGCTACAAAGGGGAGGTAGATACGGGCAGATTGACTGACAGGTTTCAGAGCAGGAGCAGGAAGTGCAGGGACCTGGTGATGCTGCTGTCCATATCACACAAAAATGTTAAATATCTTCAAAACTATGTAAAATAAACAATGGAATAAATTGCAAAAATTCTCAGGAGAGCAAAATTTTCTATCATTTACCTAAAGTCATTTTGGACCACAGGTCCCTTTAAGATTGCTTTTTTTTTTCTTTTTTTTTTTTTTGAGGTTCCATTTTCTTTTATTTACCAATAAATCAAACGGGGGTCTAGGGACATTTCATAATGGGGCATTTTTGCTTTTTTTTTTTTGCCAACCAGACTTCACCAAATTTTTAAAACGTTTTCGTATAAAGTGTATTAAAAAGGCTAATTTTTATCAAAGGCAAAAATTATGAAGCACAAAAGTAGCACTAATAAGGCTGAAATAAAAATGTGCCAAAAGTTAAATTCACACAAATTTTGGTAAATAAGTAATACTCCCTGTTGGATTTTCAAAAGTAGTATTAGATTGGTTAATCACACGAAACACCTATCTTTTTTTTAGCAAAAAATATGATAAATGTGTAAAATCACCCAGGTGAATTTTTCTCTATTTTATTAATGGACACATTTTTGTAGTTGCTTATTTTCAGAAACTACAGCTAATTACCAAACCAGTTTACATTAATATGGGGACAGACCATAGTGCTGTGTAAGAAATAGTCATGTAATGGAACATTTCACGAATTAATGATGATTGGCAAAATTCTGGTAAAACTGCAAAAAATGCAACACAAAGGAGAAAGGAGCAAAAAGCAAAGTTTTACCTATTTATAAATAGCTTAAATAAAAAAAATGACAAAATAGCACCCTGAAATTTCACCTTCTCTGGTCTGGTAATGGGCGACGCCAAAGAGAAATTTCTTCTTTTCACCATGATACCAGACTTAACACAATTGATAAGGCTGAAAATTACAATCACACCATCGCCGCATCGTTACTTTCCCAGAAGAGAAAATAAGCGTTTTTATAAATACGACGGAAAATAAACTCTTTGTCATTGCAATGTCCTGCTAAGCAAAATGGCAAAATATAGATTTTTTCATAAATTACCCTTTGTTTGATTTTTAAATAAGTATTTTCCTATCTTATTATATATCTGAGATTCTTTAATTTTTTGCCCTGTTGCATTTTTTGGTGAAAAATGTGATTATTTCCTTTAAAAGTGTCCAGGAAAAAATTTTGTGTTTTTCAAGTGTGCATTACATTAAGGGTTTAATAATGTTTTTATCCATATATGTACAGCTGTGTTTGGGATTGTAAAGGGTCGTTTTATTTTTGTGTTTAATACTGATTCCTTAGTAGAGTTCTTAAAAGGGCTACCCTTTAAGCAAAAAAAGGCGACTTGTCAGTTATTTAACAAAAGTATTTGTAAACCAGATATATAATGATAAATTCTCTCCTTTATAGCAAAGGTGTCTGCCTCCTACCTCTGCTCTATAAGCTTTTATAATCTTGAGCATGTGCAGAGGATAGATAGAGTGAAACAGCCAGTCAGTCATTGGCTGTGATACTAGTTGCCACAGCCTTGATTGGACAGCATGGAGGGAGGGTCCCACTTACTCTGTCAGAAGAGGACAATTTATTAACCTTAAATATATGGTTAGAAATGCAGGTAATAAGTGCAAAATATATCAGTTGGGGCTGGACGGTAAATGACAATGACAGTTTTTTATTTTACAGTTAGCCATAATAGAGTAACTTGTGTAAGTCCTGTTCTGATTGTAACCAGATACAGTTAGCATTGTTTTGCCACCAACGTATTAATGGTGTTTAGGATTGCTGCTTATAGTAGTCTCTTTGATTAGGCATATCCATGCTACCAGCATCTTACTTGTAAATAAGGTTCTTGTACTTATTTTTTTACTCCAAAGAAATTGTGAAAATCTTTTGGGTCTGCCTAAAAAAGTTATCTGGTAAGTCTATAGGATGTTTTCTAAAGAGGTGTAGGCCACCATCATTTTAATGGATTTTTTCCATTAGGAAAAGGTATTTTTTTCCAGATCATAATTTCTTTGATATATCTTGTAACATGTTTTATGGTTAGTATTTTTATTTAAGTATTGTCTGAGGGTAGTTTAGGATATTCCAGGTATTGATGTTTGATGTTATTTATTGTCCAATTATAGGAAAAACTATTATGAAACATGGAATCAAATTTGGAGATAAATTACATTCCATGTTTTGATTCATTTACTTTTTATTGTGATTTTTTAAAAAAAATGTTAGCCCTTATTTGTTTTTGCATTCTAATGTTTTTCTAGAGGTTCTATAATTAATTTGAAAATAATGGTGAAGGGGGCACCCTTGTCTGGTGCATTGTGATTAAGATGGCCGGTTCGCGGACCCGGAACTGGATCCGCCTCGGATTATCACTCCGCAACGGCGGATTATTCCCCCCTTTTAGATTTTCCGGATTTTCGCTTCGAATTCAGAACCGCGGATTTTTTTTTACGAAAATTTCGAAAATACGAGTATCTACACGTTAATTACGAGAATCCGCGATTCTCGGGGCCCGGAAACGCGAAGTCCTCGTAATTACGAGGATCTCGTTAATTACGAGAATTTTCGGAAAAACGGACATCTTGTAAATTCAACATTTTGGGCTTTTTTCAGACGGAGCAAGCCACGATGAACCCAAAATTAGCCATTGGCAACTAACCTGATTATGCCAGCCCCCTGGGTATAAAGGCTGCTTCACAGGCGACATTTTTCACTGTGTTGGAGTGTGTTTAGTGGAGCCTGACAGTGTAGGAGTTGGAGAGAGATTTTGTGCGCTTTTTTTTGACTTTGAGCTTGGTGTTGTGGATTTCAGTGTGGTGGTTTGAGCACTTGTTTGTACCCACACCCTTTGTAATTCACACATCTTGGAAAAACCAGCCCGCTTTTAAGGACTAACTTTGTGAGACCAAAGTCCTTTTAAGGACACCCCCCTGTAAGTACTTTGGACAATTTTGTGTTAGACCTTTTAGAGGTCTAGGTGTCCCTGTTTTTGTTTGTCTTTCTGGATCTGGTGTGTCAGGTCTTGGGTTTGTGTAGCTGACCAGTGCTGGCCTTTAGCAGCATCAGACAGCTTTTGTGTCTGATCGCCTGCTGTTGCCTGTCCAGTTTGTGTCTGGGTCCCTATTTGTGCTTTGTCGTGAAACAAAAAAAAAACAAAAAAAAAAAAAAAAGCTTGTGTGTTATTTGTTTGCTTCCTGGTGTTTTTGTTGCTTTGTCTTTTGGTGTTGTGGTGTGTTGTTGTGTGGGTGTGTATATATATACTATAATATAATTTTTGGGGAATAATTTGGGAGAGGGAAAGCCTGGCAGGCAAGAGGGAGACCAAGGAGCAGGGGTGCTTCTGCTATTAGTATATGTGTACAATACATCCCGTGTGTGCCTAGCCTTAGTGTTTGTATTAGTATATGTATACAATACATCCCGTGTGTGCCTAGCCTTAGTATGAATCTATTTTCAGTTGAAGGGGTCGAAATAACTGGGGACTCCTATATGAATCTAACATATTTTCACCTGATTATGTGGTTTTCAATAACCATGGGATCCGGCATCATAACAACTTTTATTCCACCCAACAGACTATCGGTTTAATGTTTACTGATCGATAGTCTGTCTGAAGGAATATCGGGCCGAGTTTGCCCAATTTCCATCATTTTAGGAGAACTCAACTATTATGTAACAGCAGGTCAGGTTCTACATCTTTTCCTTTAAAACTAACAACAATAAATAAAATAAACATCTGTCAGTTGTCGTTTTAGTTAAATTTAGCTATATTTGTCATTTAAAGGCTGTATCTATTTACTACAAAGAAATCATTCTTACTGACTGTAGTATATTAAGTATTAATGTAATAATCTTTTCACATTCTCTGTTTATGAAATGCCTCATGGTCATGTCGAATCTTATATCTATAATAAATATTTCATTTTCATTAGAAGAAAGAGAGGAAATGAAATAGGAGAGAGACAGAGATCTGACGAGCAGACAGTACTTGCAATGGTGTTTACAAGGTCATGTTTAAACTGTTAACAGAATTTATCAGAAGGTTGTCACGCCTCTGCTAATCTGGCCCCTCACATTAGTTTCTTTTATTCTACACTGTGCACTTACTAGAAATCCTAAAGAACCAGTTAAAATGTTTTATATTTCTGACGGCTGCTAAAATAGTTGCTTGTTAATCCGAGCCGCCCCGCAGCTGTGATCGTAACGTGCTCAGCATGCCAGCCTCCTTCATTACACTTCTATTTACAGTGCTTGTAACCGCATTGGATTTAAAATGATCAATCTGTATACTCGTTTTGGGAATATTTTATTCTGCTGTCATCCTCAGCATTCCCATTACATACTCTGCATGCGAAACATTTCATTTTACTGCTACTCACTCAGATAACGTGATCAGTTTTAGTGTTTTTGTAAAATGCTACAATATACAAGTTATATTGTCACGGGTTTTTCTCCAGTTCATATGTTAAATATGAATCTTTAAAAGGACTAATTCTGAAATCACCCTATCAGTTCAATATTCTGAGGGAAGTACAGGATGGACTAGACCATCAGGGCCCCTACAAATCCAAAAATGGTGCCTATGAGGTTGTTTCTGCCGTGAGCTATATGCTCTATAATCTGTATGACAAAGAAAAAAAGAAAGTTCTGTTCTATGTGATTGGCTTTTGAAGTTAAAACTGTCTGTGTGAGCTGGGAATCAGACAGCTTGCCCATTCAGAATGGGGGGGGGGGGGTATAGCACAGGAGAACAATTGCACCTTTACCAACAACACTGCTCTAAAATGCTTGATAACACATATGTTTTATCATGCAATGTTGTATGCATTTTATATATGGGTTACAAATAATTATGGAAACATTGCACACAAGTGTATAGCATTATTATGCTATTTACTCTACAGTCCCGTTGGATTGTACACAAAGCCTAAAAATGCATTAAGTCTGGTGATTATTGCAGGGATATTCAACACAACGTACTGGTGGAACATGATATATTGATATAACTTCATGTATTATTGGACTTTAGTCCCCATTAAACAACCTATTTGCTTTCCCATAACTATTCTACCAGTGAGAAGTTAGTATGATTGTTTGTTTTCCACATCTCTAGAGATAAATCTAGAGATAAATAAACAATACATTCAAAGGTTACCGAATTCAAACAATACATTTGAGGTTACTGAAAATTGAACATACATTCAAGGGTTACCTAAATCAAACGATACATTTGAGGGTTACCTAAATCAAACGATACATTTGAGGGTTACCTAATCAAAATACATTTGAGGGTTCCAGAATCAAACATACACTCGAAGGTTACTGAATCGATGAACATACGAGGTTACCGACGATACATTCAAGGGTTAGCACGAACGGACATTCGAGGGATATTTCTGAAACGCTGCATATTTTGATAATGTAACATGCTTTGTCACTGAAGTCAATGTCAGCACAAAGGATCGAAATGACCTAGGATGGCTTTAATTATAGTCTGACAGTACAGCACTATCGCTTCTTTATTATAATTTTCGCTATTTATTAGCACATTGTGTTTAATATTGCACTTTAAAACGACTCATGTGTGCACTGATGACTGTTTTGGATGATATATGATTAATTAGTAGCACCGGGCAAAAAACCTAAGCAGTTCCAGCATTTTATAATATAAATATATGTACATAGGGAGTAAGGGCTGGCACACCTAATGCGTTTTTAGCGCATGAGATTTTGGTTAAGAGACGAAAATTCCCATGATTTCCGATGGCATGCATCGTACATGCACGCGCAATGCATGTGTACACCATTTTTTATGCAAATTGCATTTGTTTTTATAATGTTAAATTACAAAAACGCATGCGCAAACGCAGAACAACACACAGAAATCGCACAGGCAATCGCGTGCAATAACGCTCATGATTGCGTGCATGATTTGGGTGTATTGTAGTGTTGCCTCAGCCTTACTGAGGAGTTCTGTCACCATATACAATCACAAAGCCTTTGCCGAGTACTTTAATTATGGCACGGGACTCTGAGGTGACTTAAATGTACAATATCCTAATCATTACATGTACATTCCATTATGCATTGCAATATACCCCTCTCCCCCTTATTTAAAGATATCCCTCTGGCAGGGGGTGCACTTTGTGCCACCCACCCCTTTGTTACATTGTTTGGTACCAACCCCCTTATTAAACCCTCCCTCACCCATCTTGCTGCCCCTTGGAATTTGCTTAATTTCTTTGGCCCCAAGTTTCATACCAGTTTTTCTGCACAAGATCTGGTTCATGACTTATCTTGGTTCTTCGACTGGTTGCGACTGCAAGATGAATGTCGGCACTAAATGCTCTCACTGAACGCTTTGTTCTTCTATGCCACTGTCTTTTTTCTGGTTAGTTATAATCAGCATGCTACTATGTAGTAGTGTGCCGATTATACTATGAAGTAGCGTGCCAATTTTTTAACAGTTTAGGTCCCATAGGGATCTATGAGTGGGGTGCGTTATATAATGAATGTTATGTCTACTGCAAATCATGTAACTTCTCTGTTATATATTTATATTCTTATAATTAACCCCTCACATTTGACTCAATGGGTCCTAACGTGTAAAATACAAAAAGTAGTAGTGGTGCCAATTATAACACAAATGGTTCCCCCCAGTTCACATAATGCTCACTGTGCCAGGATGGTCTCCAATACTTAAATACTGGCAGTGAGGTGGCCAGGGAGGAGCTGGACACCTGGTGGGTACCCTGATTCAATATATAAGGGTCTCCATCACCAGGGGGGTGGGGAGACACGAAAATCGCATGTTTTGGTAACTTGAATAGATGCAGTTAGAAGCATCATCCTAGAATTATTTTAAAGGCAATTGAAGACCACACCTTCCCTTTAAAGATTCCTTGATGACAGGTGAGTTTGCAACTTTTATTTCCACCCTTGCGAATTAGAGATAAACAGTTCTAAATTAGAAATAGAATGTTGCAGCATTATTCTACTACTATAGCTGTAGAATTAAAGGACATATCCACCCTTTAAAAACAAAAAATTGGTGACTTGTCAGTTATCGGATCGCAACCCCAATTGATATTTTTTGGAGAAGGTAAATTATCTTCTTATACTATAGGTGGAAAACCCATTGAAACATACTGCTTCTTTAGCTCATGCAACTTTGGTTAAAATGGAAATCGTGGGGGCCAGAAAAATTCCAATGAGCAACGCGTATGGGCATGCCCAACATGGGGGGGGGGGGCGGGATGGGCGACAACGCACAGAAATTGCACATGCAATAACGCCGCAATCGGAATGTGAATATTCCAGCAAGAAATCAGGTCATTATATAACAAATACATTAAAAAAAAAAAAAGCTATAAAAACAAATATAAACACAATCTTCACATGTTTTATAAATACATACCTGTAGGAGATTTAAAATTAGATCATTTTGATTTGTGTACATAATTTGCCATAACTGAGCAATTGATTCCCACGCCAAACTGCAGTAACTTTGAGCATTTGTGCTATGTGGACCTTCTGTGGGTGGATAAAGTAATGAACATATACGTATGCAACTGACTGTATCTTACTACCTTGACAAGGTGGCAGAAACAATCCGCCTCCTCTCCCTGCTTCATGTGCCCTTGGACTGATGTACATTAGACACTGGCATAGCATGAAATCACATAACCTATGGTTCTCTATGTTTACTAGTTCTGCTAAATCCTTCAGATGTATATAGCCGTTTTAACGCTGCTTTTAAAAAGGATGTACAGATAATATGGTGGTTATATGCTGTTTACTGTGAAATCATTTTCTAGAACTATAAACTGCAAAATTACCCATTGGACCAGATACACTTCTTATACAGTATTTACAACTGAACTGCTTAACTCTCCTTTTGGTAGGTCATTATCAGGAGCGATGCAAAGGGGGGAATTGCCTTTCCCTGACCTCAAAAGAATCAGGAGACACCACATAGATTTTTGTTGAACAGAAATTCCTTGATATCTTCAAAAAAAAACAAAATATCATCCATGCCGGGAAAAAATGATGCTGCCAGGCATAGAATGTTTATCTTTACTCCATGTAACTCTAGATAAAACCAGGGTGAAAGGTAATCAGCCTTCATTAGCCTGCACACAGGTGAATTGAATAAAAAAAGAGTCATCCTTGTTATGCCTTGACACAAGTACATTTACAAGAGAAGAATAATCAGCCTTGATTACACCTGTACACAGATCAATGTAATCAAGATAGGGGCTTAAAGGGGTCCATACATGCAGCAATGTGGATTGTACAGTTGCAGCATTGTATGATCAGTATTAGTTTCATAAAATGTTCTAACATGTCCAATAGAGAAGAATATTTCCAATAACTTGGAAAACCTTTCAGGATAAAACCTACAATATGTCCCACGTTGCGATCTCTGAGCCAAAGTTGTAAGAATCGTATTTTGGTCAGTCACAGTATTAACAAGAGAAGTGTGTGAGTGTGGTGACCTTACCATTCAGGGAAATATGCTGAGCATGCAAAAGAGAACAAGACATGCAATGAGAATGTATCAATCAGTGCTCTCAATAAAAAACAAATGAGAAATAGATCAGGCAGGTGAATAATTAGGAAATGCTGACCTATTGTACAGAATAAAATAATTACCATGCAAAGGAATAGCCAGGCAGAATTAAAAATCAGTTGGCTAGGCATGCAGTAAAGCAGTCACCAAGGAGAAATAACTGCATTGTAATTTGGCAGTAACCCATACTTAGTGGGAAAATAGCAA
The DNA here is from genome assembly GCA_019447015.1 of Hymenochirus boettgeri. Taxonomy (NCBI): domain Eukaryota; kingdom Metazoa; phylum Chordata; class Amphibia; order Anura; family Pipidae; genus Hymenochirus; species Hymenochirus boettgeri. The sequence goes on from CM033477.1 coordinate 61,662,554, forward strand.
TTCTGCAAATCGCTAAGGAGAAATATACTGTACATTTTAAAATAGTGAGCAGATTACAGATTGCCTTCATGAAAAACCAGAAAGGAACCTTTTCCATACCAGATTTACAATGTTACGAAAGAGAAGTTTACCTTAAAATTAAATAGAATATAGTTAATGCTTACTTATGTGGTTAGGAGTTCCTTTTTATGACCCTCCAATTTCTTGTAATCTATGCACTAACACATATGCTATCATAATATAAGAGGCTCAAATTATAATGGAAGCAGCAGTGGGATTTTTCTTATAATAATCACTCAGCAATGTCACGGAGTGATTATAAAGAAAATTTTCCAATGCAGCTCCCATAACCTTCTGGCCATCCACTGTTCTAACCCCATAACTGATTTGAAAAAGTAAAAATGTATCAAGTATATTAAGTTAACCTATATATCTGTGTATTCAATTAATCACTGGATTGAAATGTAGTTCTGAGAGTTTCTAGTATCCGCTGCTTCTCAAGAACTACTAAGCCAGTTGAATCAATGATACACATATATACCATGCCTGGATTAATAAGAACTCAAGAGATCACCTATATAGTTTTTACCTGTGTGATGAAGAGAGCAAGAGAGAGAGAGAGAGAAGGAGAGAATGCCTTTCTATAAGCCATAGGCGCACATTCGCTGCTCTCAGCAAGCAGACTGCATTGTGGGTACCACTATGGAGATTAATCCTGTTGACCGGAGTTTGGGAAAAAAAGTAAATCATGGTCCTTTTCTTCTACTTATTTACTTTTAACATAACAGCATTACAGTGGTACTGAAGTCATAACTATATTTTAAGCTGTGCACAGCTTTAAGATACAGATTAATTTATAAAAATAATGCCAAACCCTTCACATTATAATATAAGGATATTACCTGTAAGGGTGCAATACCCCTTATATAATATAGATACGTGTTTCCATATACAGTATGTGAAGAACTTAAAGGGCAATTTCACCCCAAAACTATATCCCCCCAATTACTGGCCCACTCTGTAGTGCAATAAAATACTTACCTTACATCCCAGCTCCAAATGTTTCTCTTCCGGATTCCCCCCCCCAAGTCCAAAAACTGGCCACCAGGAGGATAGCAGAGTCCATAGAGGACTCTGCCTCCTGTCTCCCTCCGGAAGAATTTTGTCCTGCGCACTGCAGGCCTCCCCCCCTCCCCTCCCTCCCGTTTTGCAAGCCCTCCCCCTAACCATTAATCCCTTTGCCCATTAGTAGCTATCCTGCCCCCCGCCCAACCGCCATAAAAGATTTTACAGAACTCCCCCGAACTTTACTTACCTCTCTCCCCTGGCATTCTAACAGCGCCAGCACCAAGTATGTATTGTGCCTCTTAGCCATTCACAGACGCGGCGCCGATCCCGCCGCCTGCTTGCAGTTTATGCAACAGAGGGCCGAGAAATACGCCGCGGAAGAGTAAGGTAAGTAAAGATCGGGGGTTCCAGTAAAATTTTTTATGCGGTTGGGGCTGGGGGCAGGATAGCTACTAATGGGAAAAAGTATATATATTCATAAGATCAAACCCAACCTATTTTGTAAGTAAATATGTTCAGAGTTCAATCAATATAGGTGCACCATGTCTGAAGTCCTCTTTTTTTGCTAAAAACACGAATATCTTACTTCACTGAGATCACGAGAGTTAGCTCTTAAATGTATTTCTTATATCCAGGAGCCAACCAAGAAGAGGGGTAAAAAGTAACAACTGGTAAAGGCTGAACCTGCCAAGGGATCGAAAAATAAACAAAAGTAACTAACCTTCCTTCTGATTACACTGTCACCTCCTATGTAGAAAAATAACCTGCCTGTCCCTCACTATACGAACTTTATGTGGGGACTTATTTTATTTACATTTGGTCATTGCTAATGAATGATTGATTTATACAGTATAATAGTAGATTGTTAATTTGGTCAGAAAGAGATTCATTAAAATCTGTTTTTGTATAACTATTACTCATATTTTTTTTGTTCTGGCATGCAGGGCTCACCACTTTAATATAATCTTCTGTTCCCAGCGAGGCAGTAAAAGAGATCTTGATGCCTTCTAAATTGTATACGAAGGACTGTGGAAGCACTACTTAGGTTAAATTACAATTACATTTTTTGCGGAGTGCTACTGATATGGTCAAAATTATACAAACATGACCTATATGACCTAAAATGGTCATGCATGTTGGGGTTGAATAACCCCCAACCATCCCAATTTGGACACTGCAATTTTCTACCATAATCGGGCTGTCCCAGTTAATCAGTTTAAAATCCCATTTTTACCCTCTGTCTCACTGCTATGCACACAGGTACAGACAGCATTGCTACATTTCCACTGCTGGGAAAAGTACGTGTATAGCAGTAATGTCAAACTTGGAAGGGAACTCCAGATGTTAAGCCTTCTAGTTGTCAGTGCAGTGTTGTCAGTCCTCCAGTAAATTATCTAGTGTTTTCAGCCCTCCAGTTTATATTAGACATATTGTCAGCCCTTCAGTTCATTAGCCAGTGTTGCCAGACCACCAGTTTATTATCCAGTCTTCTCAGCTTCCACTTCATTATCCAGTGTTATCAGTGGGGTCTTAAAAGAGGGTGTGGACAAAATATTCCACACACAACACTTCTCACCTCCACGCCATGTCCTCTTTTGTGTAGATTGTTACTGGCAAATACCACAGAGTGATACTAGAGGGTGCTTGACACTGACTTTGGAATGTGTGCCTTTAACTAACCTTAAGACAAGCCTGGTCTTCAGACGGGAGGTCCAACCCCATATGAACTGTACATAGAAAAGCCTAAGGCAATGCACCACTGCAACATCAATGTAATATGCTGATAGCTCCCTGTTATTTTTATTAACTTTTGAATAACAAGAAATGTGTTAAAATATGCAGTAGAGTTTCTTTTGTTCTATTTCTCTAACATTTGTTTGAGAGTGTTTGAATATATTGCCAATTGAACTGGTGTAAGATAATATTCTGTATAGATTTTTTTTTGTAAATATCCAGTGATTGGCACATAGTGTGTGTGATTGCCATTATAAGCAATAATTTGTTATTGCTTGTGAAGGTTTTCATTCATCCAGGTCATGGTATATCTGTTGTATTCAATTAGATCAACTGGACTTAAGTTTAGTTCTTGAAGACGTTTCGTTAGTCCACCATCAGATCGAATTGAGAAAGCCAGTCGGATATTAGCAAAACATCTTCAAGACTAAACTTCAAGTCCAGTTGATCTAATTCAATACAACAGATATAATTTGTTATTGTAATACACTTTTTGTTATATTTACATGTTTATATTTGTGAAATCATACTTTTCATTGTATGCTCATATGTAACAATAATAAAACAAACAGTATCAAAACAGACCAATTTAGAAGAAACATAGTATACCAGCATATCGGCACAAGTAACTCACTTTCTACACTCATGACTACAGGCTCAATCTAAAAATACAACCGTCTGTACTCACTGACAGCTAAACTGTGGGGAATGTGCCCGATAAGTAGGTGGGATGTACAATACACTACGAGAACAACCCTATATATATTATCTCCCTTAATATAAATATTAATATCATCATAGGAGATTGCATTGAGTTTTAGGAGATACCATGAGGTGGGGGGGGTATAGCATATTACATATAGGAAAGGTGTATATGATGTTTGTATCTCACTATACCCATTTTAATGACCATCAATAAATCTATTAAAGTATAGCACTGACACTACATTAGGTACAAGACAAAATATACAAAATACACTCTACTTACTTACAGAGCTGATATTCCTAATTTCAAAGGGATGGTCAAAATGGGAGCTTAAACCACACCCCTGTGTCTGCTCCATGTGAATACTGAAAGGAAGTTGATCCAAAAAAAGATTTCTTCTTCTGCTACACAGGATGTGATGTGTATTATAATGGACATATAAACCAAGCTCCTTATATACCACTTCTAGCCTGCAGGTGGTATCAGTGAGTAATAAAAGACAGAAATCCCTGCTCTTTATGACTTGGAGGAGAGAAAGTGAAGTAGATAGAAGTGTGTGTGTGATCCCTTGCACAGTGCTAGATTTACAAAACACAAGATCCTGTGTATAAGATCCTGGTACCACCTGTTGGGGAGGACAGATTATAGACAAACTCTAAGGAACAACGGATAAGTGTACACCATCTTACAAGGACCAAGACCACAATATACAGGCGTGGTCAATATTTAAAGTGGTGCACCATAGGCAGGGATTACTCCATTACTGTACATTATATGTGGGAAACTGTTTTGTTTTGTTATTAAATATGGCAATACTTACTGTTAAATGTAATTAAAAGGGTTTATCTTTTTTAAAGAAAGTAAGTTCCCTTTCTGCTTTGTGCTAGACCAGCAGAGTAACCCGCTATGTGCCATGCTACCCATAATCATTCCATAAAGCAGTGATCTGGTACAAATTGGTGGTAGTAGAGCTGGTAATACAATTTATTCTTCCTGTTTTCTCTATATATTTGTTCTCTGTATTAAAGGGCATCTCCACCTCAATATTAATTTTTGATAGTTAGATTTGTAAAAATAGAATCCAAACTCTACTTACAGCCCCTCGCTCCAGAATTGTTCTGATCTGCTCCCTGCTTTCCGGAAGTACAAGCAGGGGTCCGGCCTGGCATCCGCTGCTGTAATTGGCTGAGAGGCAGCCAGTCCGCCGCAGTGCCAGCATAGAGAACACTGTGGGAGCGAGGATCTGAAAGTACTTTTCGGATTCTATTTTTACACTCCTATATAGCGGTTGGGGTGGGAAGGGATGCCCTGCAATATATATATAAAAAATTTACGCTACAAGGCAGCCAGGAGGGGATCAGAGGGAGGGTAGGGCTCCCCTGCGCATGCCACTGACTTCTCCGAGGCACAGAAGGAGGCAAAACCTTTTGGACAGGAAGACAGCTACTACTCCTCAGTTTCCTGTCTTGGACAAGCACTACAAGGGGAACCATAAGGAGCAAAGTGTGTAAGGTAAAGGATTTTTTTAAAACTACTCAGTGGACATGCCCCTAAATCTATGAGGCTGCTACTGATAGCATTGTTTTAAATCCTCCTGTCCTTGTACCTGCAGATGAAACACCCCAATTATACTCAGCTGTACCAGGCCCAATTGCCAAACTTTTTTTTAAACCTTATCCAATCCGTATCCTGTGCTCCCGTCATAACTAAGCAACTATAAATGTGGCACGTCCATGGTAATACTAATAAGTTGAACATAACAGGTTCAGTTTGAACCACATAGTGTGGCAGGATTGCCTTGGTCTATTCTCAGACCTGCAGAGTATCCTATTTGGTTCCCCTGGATGCGTGGTTTCTTGTTTGAGTAACAGTTTAAAGCATACCGTGTAAAGATTTTATATCCACTGTACCACACATTGTAAAACATACACGTAATTTCCACTGTACACAAGGGCACACTTTTGCTAGTATATATAATATATCCTTTCAAACTACAGCAGCACTTGGATATTGCACATAAAAACTTTTATTATATGCACCATCAAGACATCTGTGTCAAATTATGCACGATTCGGGCAGCACCACCCCCTTTCTCAGCAAAAATCACGGAAGCAATGCAATATTAATTAGAAACAGTAGTAAAGCCTTAACAGGAAATTGATACAAGGATAAGAAGTTACTAGTAATTGATACAATGAGGCATATTGCCCTCCATGGTATACCGGTTGAACTACAGCATCAAGCGATTTCTATAAAATCACATAGAGGTCATAGTCTCTATTAAGACCCCTAGGTGTCAGAGTACCCAACCCCTGACCCACCACACTATCCCTCTGTTTTTATTTTTAATTGTCTATCCACTTGGAATCAATATTAACATGCTCCAATACCATGAATCATAAACCATTGGCATTGTGTTTTATCCATCAAAATGCTTGAGTACCCCTTATTTGGAACTGTTGTTCGGTAGTATGTAAGACATTCGTTTTCATAACTTTAGGACACAAATGCAGTTCATGCAAGGGTATGTGCCCTGTTTTTTACGGAAGCCAATTCTGTATACCGAATGGCTCTCCTAGGTTACCAACTTTAATTAGGCCCCATATCCTTCCTCGTTATATGAAATCAAGGCGGAAATCAAGGCTTTCCAAACTTTGAAATATTTGATGTCAGGAAGGACTTGAAAGTAAACGACAGTATCTTTGTGACCTCTGACTTAAGGGTCAGAGTGTTCTTCCTTCTGAGTTTGTGACTTTATCCCTGGCTTCATATATCCCAGAATTAGGATAGCCTCTCAATTAAAATTTTTACACATGTCATCCATCTGAGTTTTTTTGAGTTAACAACCATCAACTAGCCTGTTACCCCTCTTTAATGACTAAAGGGTATCACATGCTTAGTGGGGTGGAGGTGTGCTGTTGAGTAAAGTATGTAGCTGGTTACATCGGTGGGTTTCTGAATAAACAGTGTAGAACAAATTATCACTCTTGATTATATTGATATCCAAAAATGTAATTGGTCTGATTGCTTAGCATTTCATACCTAATGGACGGATATATACCATTCAGTTTGGCATGAAACGCAATAGATGAGCACATCAATCTATGAACCTTCACCAGCAACACAATGTGACTGTAGAGATCCAACTGAAGACGTGACCGTCCTCCATTCATGCTATATAGTCATTGGCATAGGCAGGAAAGCATTGGACCCCATTGCGGTCCCGATGCAGCTGAAGTAACTTATCCTTGAAAATGAAGTAATTATAGTTAAGAAGTATGTTCAAAATCGTCATTAATCGAATCCAAATGTGTCACACAACCCACCGAACACCCCCAAACTATCTTTGTGGGTAGGAAGGTGTAAAGACTGGCAACATCACAAGTACTAGCATGATTCACTCGTATATCCGTCCCTTTAAATGAAATCTGTTTTTCAAAACATCGAACTATCTCTGACAAAAATGCTGTCTTTGCAATAGGAAAAAACGTTCAACCCCCAAAACAATGGGTGCCCAGCATCCTTACCGGTCTTTGTGAATTTTAGGTAACGTGTATAGTTTTTGGCATCCTAGGATATGTAATTAACAAATCCTTTTCATTTTCTTTAAGGATACCTGTGGAACCTGGTAATCCAGTATTCACTAATCAGTTTCTGAATATCCCTTATCGGGTCGGCATCTAATTGGCATACACAGTCGGGTCGATAATTGAGTTAATATTTCTCATCATAGTACATGATGACCATATCTCCCCTCCCTTATCAGAAGGTTTGATAGTGATCATTGAATTTGCTGCAAGCTCTGTAAGAGCCCCTCCTTTTGGAAGTTCACAAATGCATGTGAACAGTTTTTTCAAAAATCAATCAACTCAAAGTCCTTTGTACCTCTGTATAAACGTTTCCTAACCACCGGGGTACAAGGTAGTGTACAAATTTATTCTTTTCCGTTTTAAATCCATTTGTTCCAGGGTAAACTATCAAGTTGTATTCATCGTCAGTGGAGGCCATAGGAGGTGGTCTGTTCAAAAAATGCCTATTATGTCTTCCGAAAAAATTCTTTGAGGTTAATGTCCAAATGAAAGGGTATGTCCATCGTAATTTTAACTTTCTCTTATAACTGTTTTAGACTGAAGAACAGGAGGTAAATGCACTATCTCTTACCACCCATTCTTCATAAATCTTGGCAGGAGAGCAGGACACACTTACCTCATAGTTCCAGCATGAAAGAGGTGTGGCTGAAAGCCCCGATGCCCCCCTACGTATCCCCAGCCCTTTGCACTGTGGCGGCATGCGGTCAGTGAAGTCGGGCGGGTAAGTTTCTTTTTGCTCTCCTGCAAGATTTACGGAAGAATGGGAGGTAAGAGATAGTGCATTTACCTTCCTGTTCTTCAGTAAAACAGTCAAAAGAAAGTTAAAATTATGAGAGAAATACCCTGTTAAGTTTATTGCTTGTATGTGTATGGACAAAATTAAGTCCTTTAGATAAACTCAGCTTGAACAGGTGTAAAGTGAACAGAGGAAACATTGAACACTACCTGTTCTTCTGAGGCTTCCTCTCTGGCTGACTTGTCTCCTGATTCCTTCACCATCTCCTCCATCTCTAACCCCTCTCCATCTCTGGTGCCAGGAGGTCCTGACTTTAAAAAAACGTGGAGATGAACGTGACTGGTATGCCTCCATACAGTGCATGCTCCCCTTGTTCGAGAACCTAGCAGAGCGTTGCGATGATCTTCCGTGGGCAATTTGAGTGGTCCTTCCTCGAAGTCGTGCCGTCCCCGTTGATATATAAAGATACAAAGAAAGTAGTGGATATAAAATGGGCACACCCCCAAATGTCAATCCAGTTAAACTCCTTTATTATAATGCAAATGGGAGCGACAGGCATATAAAGAACAAACAATTACTCTTCCTTCACTGCCAGGAGATTTTCATTTTTTTTTGAGTTAACTGCCAGAAGAATTTTCAGAGTTTTGGCCCTCAATCGCTTTAGACTAATTTTACAGTAGAAACCTTGCGTAAATCAGGAATTTTATACATTTTTTTTTTCCACAAAGTCTACTTTAACATGTAACCAAATTTTTGTAACTTCAAGAATATTACACCAAATTAAATAGTAATAACCACTACTGACAGTTAACATGAATATCTTCCAAATTAACTAAAATATCCCCACAAGTGAGATATTTTTAGAAACTACACCCCGCCAGATTTTATGAGTGGGTAAGTTTCTAGTCAAAATGCAGATACCCGGGCGCAGCTCTTCGTCCAATTGTAAGTTATTTTCTCACATTTTCCTTTTTTTCCTCAACTGTAAATCAGACACAAAATCAAATGCGAATTTCATCTAAAACTGTGGAGGAAAGTTCAAACGCATCTCAAATATGAAGCTAACCCCCAAAAAACGGAATGCCACATTCATGGGTTACCCAGAGACATGGCTACCAACTAACCCAGGGCGTGACCAGTGCCAAATGTCAGTCAGCAAACAAAAATAGCCAGTTTTGTATTTGAACAGTCCTGCAGTTTTTCCACAAAACACACCCCCCAACCCAGAAATACCCCCACAAACTATATATTCCTGAAATCTACACACCCTTCAGCTATGTAACCGCTGTAGTTCGTTTCATTCATACCATCAATGGTGTGGGGCGCAATTCTTCTAGAAGTTCGCATTTGTCTGAAAAAATGAACAAAAAACAACTTCAAAAGGTAGAATTCATGCCAAAACCTCATGAATGTAAAAAAGTTACTTCTACTTCGTAGAAGTTTGCACTTTTACCAGATTTTCGAAAAAATTAACATCACACAACATTCAAAAGGTAGAAATCATGCCAAACCCCATGGAATGTAAAAAAAAGTTACCAAATTCAATCTCCCAATGTCCTGAATCAAACGGTATGCCATAGTGTGTTTACACACGCGGACTTGGAAGCGAAAAGCCACAAAGTGAGACAATGCACGATTGCTCAGAATGGCAAAAATATTTTAGCCAACTCGAATTTGGACAGTCGTGCAGTTTTTTTCCACAACAACACCCCCTTAACTTAAAAACCCCCAACTAATATTCCTGAAATCTACACACTTCAGCTATGTAACACTGTAGTTTGTTCATTCATACCATCATGGAGTGGGCGCAATTCTTCGAGAAGTTCGCATTTGTCTGAAAAAGAAAAAAACAACTTCAAAGAGTAGAATTCATGCCAAAACCTCATGAATGTAAAAAAAGTTACTAAATATCAATCTCCAAATGTCCTGAATCAAACGGTATGCCATATGTGTGGTTACACACGCGGACGTGAAGCGAAAAGCACAAAGTGAGACAATGCAATGATGGCTCAGAAACAGCGAAAATATTTAGCGCATTCCGATTGGACAGTCCTAGTTTTTTCCACAAAACATCCCCTAACTTAGAAATAACCCCCACAAACTATATATTCCTGAAATCTACACACCTTCAGCTATGTAACACCAGTATTTTTGTTCATTCATACCATCAATGTGTGGGCGCAGTTCTTCGTAGAAGTTCGCATTTGTCTGAAAAATGAACAAAAACAACTTCAAAAGGTAGAAATCATGCCAAACCTCATGGAATGTAAAAAAAAGTTACTAAATATCCAATCTCCCAAATGTCTGAATCAAACGGTATGCCATATGTTGTGTTACACAACGGACGTGGAAGCGAAAAGCCACAAAGTGAGACAATGCCGATGGCTCAGAAACATCAAAATATTAGGCCAATCCGAATTTGGCAGCAGTCTAATGTTTTCCACAAAACACCCCGTAACTTAGAAATAACCCCACAAACTATATATTCCTGAAATTTACACACCTTCAGCTAGAACACAGTACTGGTTCATTCATACCATCAATGGTGTGGGCGAAGTTCTTGGAAATTTCCGCATTTGTCTGAAAAAATGACAAAAAAACAACTCAAAAGGTAGAAATCATGCCAAAACCTCATGGAATGTAAAAAAAGTTACTTACAAGATCAATCTTCCTCTCCCAAATGTCCTGAATCAAACGGTTGCCATATGTGTGGTTACCACTGGACGTGGAAGCAAAAGCCAAAGTGAAACAATGCACAATGGCTCCGCACACAAAAATATTCAGCCAATTGAATTTGGACACAGTCCTGCAATTTTCCCCCAAAACAACCCCCACAACCATATAATATCTCAAATCACACACCTTATCTACGCATCTGTAGTTTGTCTTCGTACCATCAATGTGTGGGCGCAGTTCTTGTAGAAATTTTCACAGTTTTAGCAGTTTTCTAAAAAAATTTGGAGAAAAAACACTCTCAAAGGTAGAAAAATCATGCAAAATACCAAGTATGTAAAAAAATACCAAATATCAATTTTCCAAATGTCCTGAATCAAACGGTATGCCCTATGTATGGTTACACACGCAAACGTGATCAACTAGCCAAAAGTGACCATATACAATGCCCAATTACAAGCAACTTTTCAGATTTGTCAGACTAAACACCCCCTCTATATTAAAGCATACCCCCCAAACTATATTTTTGAATCTACACTTTCAGTCTGCACAATGGTGTGTTCTTTTGCTACCACCAATAGGTATGAGCGCGTTTTTATGTCAAAATTTGCTTTTTTACCAAGTTTCAGGAAAAATTTATCAAAAATACAATTCAACTAGAAAAATCATGGTCAAATTTGCATGTCATGTAAAACAAAACTTAGTCAATTATCAATTTTCCAAATGCCCCCTGACAAACGGTTACTGCATAATGCGTGGATGTACCCGGGACCTGGGCCCACCAACTAGCTCAAAGGGACACATGTCACAAGTGGTAATTACAAGAAAAAATCACAGTGCTCTGTAATTTCAAAACAGCCCCAAAACTTGGAAATGCCCCCACATAAAACCCCCAACGAAATATCAATCTCCCACATGTTAAATCAAACGGTATGCCCTATGTGTGGTTCAACACAGAGACGTGGCCACCAACAGCTCAAATGGGATGCATCACAATGCAATTACAAGAAAAAATCAAAGTGCTCTGTATTTACAGCCTACCCATCTTTTCTAATGCAACAGTCCAAAACATGGAAACTTCCCCCACAAGCTACTATTTTTGGATCTATACACCGTCAGCTAACGTTACGATGCCATCTTTCAATACAAAATACATGAAGATTGCCAGACCCAGTGGGATCCAAAGAACTCTTGTGTTTTTAGGAGGTTTTGATGAAAAATAAAAATAAGATGATTCAAGTTAAAATCCTACCTAAACCAACTTGACAAGCAAAAAAAACACTAAATTTCAATCTCCCACATATCCACATCAAACGGTAGGCCATATGTGTGGGTGCACACAAGACGTGCCCGCCACCAACTAGCTCAAATGGGACACATGCACAAGTTCTTACAAGAAAAAATCAAAGTTGTCTGTAATTTCAAACAGCCTCCAGAGAACTTGGAAATGACCCCCCAAATAAACCCCCCACTAAATATCACTCTCCAATGTTCTGAATCAAACAGTATCATATGTGTGGATGTACAGACTTGGCCACAACTAGTCAAATCGACGCATGGCACAGTGTAATTCCAGAAAAAACTCAGAAAGTGCTCTGTAATTTCAAACCCCCAAACTTGGTAATGTCCCCCCCCACAAATAAAACCCCCTAAATTCAATCCCCCCAGTGTTTCTGATCAAACGTTATGCCATATCATGGGTAGTCACACAGAGACTGGCCATCAACTAGCTCAAATGGGACGCATGCACAAATGCAATTACAGAAAGAATCAAAGTCTCTGTAATTTGAACAGCCTACACTTTTTCTAAGGGAAACAGTCCGAACATGGAAATTTCCCCACAAACTATATATTTTTGGAATCTACACACCTTCAGCTATGTTTACGATCCATCTTTCATCATACAGGAACTAATTCCAGACCCACTGATACCAAAGAAGTCGTGTTTTTCAGGTTTTTAATAACAATAAAATAAGATGATTCAGGTTGAAATCCTACCTAAACCCTTTTGACAAGCAAAAAACCCACTAAATGTCAATCTCCCCACTATCCTGCATCAAGTATGCCATAGGTGTGGGTGCACACAGAGACGTGGCCGACCAACTAGCTCAATTGCACAAGTCCAATACAAGAAAAAAAATCAAAGTGTTCTGTATTTGAACAGCCTAATCAACTTGAAATACCCCCCCACAAACATATATTTTTGGAAGCTACATACCTTCAGCTACGTGATGGTATCATCTTTCGTATACCATGAAGAATTCCAGGCGCTGTTATCCATCAACTCCGTGCTTTTAGGAGATTTTGTGAAAAAATAAAATACAGAGGACTCAATGGTTGAAATCCTACCTAAACCCACTCGGCAAAGTAAAACCCACTAAACGGCAATCTCCCACATGTCCCTGAATCAAACGTATGCCATAGGGTGGTGCAACAAGACGGCCACCAACTAGCTCAAATTGGACGCATGCCAAGTCCAATACAGAAAAAAATCAAAGTGTTCTGTATTTGAACAGCCTAATCAACTTGGAAATACCCCCCACAAACTATATATTTTTGGAAGCTACACACCTTCAGCTACGTGATGGTATGCATGCTTTCGTATAACATGAGAATTCAGGTCGCTGTTTATCCCATAGAACTCCGTTGGCTTTTAAGGAGATTTTGTGAAAACTAACAATAAGAGGACTACATGGTTGAAAATCCTACCTAAAAACCACTCGGCAAGTAAAAAAAACCCACTAAAACGGCTAATACTCCTCCACATGTCTGAATTCCAAAACGTATGCCAAAGGGTGGGTTGCAAACAGAGACGGGCCACCAACAGCGCAAATGGGATCCATGCCGCATGCAGATTACAACAAAAAATTAAAAAACGCCACAACCACCCCCCACCCCTACCCACTCCCCTTTGAGTGAAAACCTAGTTTAAGCGGAGAATCCACACAAGTTTTTTGCACACTTACTGATCTGAAAAAAATCAATATGGTCTTTTTTTGGTACCTGCCTGCAAAATTTTCCTACTAAATAGGCTTAGTTTTCCCTTGAAATCCAACAAATAAAGATCCGCGTTTACTTTATATAACGCGATAATAACCGGGGGACATTGGGAGCTTGGAGAAGACAAAGTTTTTTGTAATTTACTATTTTAGGGTAAAGACAACAAAAAAAGGTGTGTATCCTTAAGATTTTTTTTGTGTGCATTTCCCCCTTTTTGGGGGGGGAATCATTCCCAAAGATGATCATCAAACATCTAGGTGAAATATACCGGAAACTTTCCGTTTTCCCATTCGAATCGCTTTCGGAAAAATCACTTCTCGCGGAAATACATTTTCCAGGAAAGTGATTTTTCATTCATTGGCAAAGATCATAAATTTGGTGTCAGAAATGACACTGGAACTTTGTGAGTTCCATTCACAAATGTATATAAAGCTGTCAGCATGACATGCTGTTACTATACTAGGTACTGCAGAGTTGATTCTGATGGAGAGTCACCTGCATTAGCCTCCAAGTAGAACTAAACAACTAGGTTCGTCTTACACCACTCCTAGGAAGACCCGGGTGAAGGAGGAAGTCTGTAGATCACCCGGGGTCTCCTGCCGTCTTGAAGCGACTCATCCTCCTCCTCATCGTGGGAAAGTAGGGATATCTCCTGATCCCCATCGACAGTTGGACCAAACCGAGGGGGGATCGAGGGGCTAGGGAGCGTTTGAATGCTGTCCCCCCGATCGCCCCTGAGCAGGGGGTAAAAAATTTTTGGGAGGGGGAAGCGCACAGATGATATTCAACATCGGTGGCAGTTGAGTATTCACTCGCACAGATCGTGAAAAAATATACGATCTGTGCAGGGAAAGGGTTTTAAAAACACATCCAACTCAATAGAGCAGATAAACAGTGTTAGTAAGTAACACTGTAATGAAGCTGTCAGGAATGGGCCAAGGGGGGCCTGCACTGCCACCCGGATGGGCAATGAGGGTCCATGATGGGAGGGACGCGGGTGCTACAAAGGGGAGGAAGATACAGCAGATTGACTGACGGTTTCAGGCAGGAAGCAGGAAGTTGCAGGGACCTGGTGATGCTGCGCCCATATCACACAAAAATGTTAAATATCTTCAAAACTATGTAAAATAAACAATGGAAATAAATTGCAAAAATTCTCAGGAGAGCATTTCTATCAATTTACCTAAAGTCATTTGGACCACAGGTCCCCTTTAAGATTGTTTTTTTTATTTTTTTTTTTTTTTGAGGTTCCATTTTCTTTTATTTACGCAATAAAGTCAAACGGGGTCTAGGGGTGACATATGCATAATGGGGCATTTTTGCTTTTTTTTTTTGACCACCAGACTTCACCACAAATTTTTAAAACGTTTTCGTATAAAGTTGTATTAAAAAGGTAATTTTATATCAAAGGCAAAAATTATGAAGCACAAAAGTACACTAATAAGCTGAAATAAAAATGTGCCAAAAGTTAAATTCAGTCACAAATTGTGGTAAATAGTAAACTCCCTGTGGATTTTCAAAAGTAAGTATTAGATTGGTTAATCACACGGAAACACCTTCTTTTTTTTAGCAAAAATATGATAAATCGTGTAAAACCACGCCAGGTGATTTTCTTCTATTTTAATAATAGGACACATTTTTCTAGTTGCCTTATTTATCAGAAACTGACAGTATTACCAAACCAGTTTACATTAATTGGGACAGACCATATGTGTGTGTAAGAAATAGTCATGTAATGGAACATTTCACTTGAATTAATGATGATTGGCAAAATTCTGGATAAAAACTGCAAAAAATAGCAACACAAAAGGAGAGGAAAGGAGCAAAAAGCAAAGTTTCTACCTATTTACAAATAGCTTACATAAAAAAAATGGACAAAATAAGCACCCTGAAATTTCACCTCTCTGGTCCTTTGGTATGGGCGACGCCAATAGAGGAAATTTCTTCTTTTCACCATGATACCAGACTTAACACAATGATAGGCTGAAAATTTACCCACAATCATCACACATCGCCATTCGTTACTTTTCCCAGAAGAGAAAATAAGCGTTTTTATAAATACGCGAGAGAAATAAACTCTTTGTAATTGCAATTCCTGCTAGAGCAAATGGCAAAAATATAGATTTTTTCATAAATATACCCTTTGTTTGACATTTTTAAATAAGTTATTTTACCTATCTTTTATATATCTGAGAGTCTTTAATTTTTTGCCCTGTTTGCAAATTTTTTGGTGAACAAATGTGATTATTTCATTTAAAAGTGTACAGGAAAAAATTTTTGTTGTGTTTTAAAGTGTGCATTACCTTAAAGGTGTTTAATAATGTTTTATCCATATATGTACAGCTGTGTTTGGGATTGTAAACGGGTCGTTTTTTTTTGTGTTTAGTACTGATGTCCTTAGTAGAGTTCTTAAAGGGCTTACCCTTTTAGCAAAAAAAGGCGACTTGTCAGTTATTATAACAAAATGAATTGTAAACCAGATATGATAATGATAAATTCTCTACCTTATGCAAAGTTTCCTGCCTCCTACCTCTGCTCTATAAGCTTTTTATAATCTTTGACATGTGCAGAGGATTCAGAAGGTGATAGTAACAGCCAGTCATTCATTGGCTGTGATACTGTTGCCACACCTTGATTGACACATGGAGGGAGGGTCCCACTTACTCTGTCAGAATGAGGACAATTATTAACCCTAAATATATGGTTAGGAAATGCAGGAACTAAATTGCAAAATATATCGGTTTGGCGGCTCGGGCCCTGGTAAATGACAATGGACAAGTTTTTTATTTTACAGTTAGCCAGTATCTTATGAGTAACTTGGTGTAGGTTCTGTGTCTGATTGTAACCAGATACAGTTAGCATTGTTTTGCCACCAACGATTAATGTGTTAGGATGCTGCTTATAGTAGTCTCCTTGTGATTAGGCATATCCATGCTACCAGCATTCTAACTTGTAAATAAGGTTCTTGTACTTATTTCTTTTTAACTCCAAAGAAATTGTGAAAACTCTTCTTGGGTCTGCCTAAAAACAGTTTATCTCGGTAAAGTACTATAGGATGTTTTTAAAGAGGTGTAGGCCACCATCATTTTAATGAGATTTTCATTAGGAAAAGGTATTTTTTTCCAGGAATTCATATTTCTTTGATATATACTGTGTAACATAGTTTTATGAGTTAGTATATTTTATTTTAAGTATTGTCTGAGGGTAGTTAGGAATATTCCAGGTAATTGATGTTATGTTATTTATTGTCCAATTATAGGGAAAAACTATTATGAAACATGGAAATCAAATTGGAGTAAATATAACATTTCCATGTTTTGATTCATTACTTTTTATTGTGATTTTTTAAAAAAAATGTTAGCCCTTGTTTGTTGTTATGATTCTTATATTTTTTCTCTAAGGTTCATAATTAATTTGAAAATAATCAGGTGAAGGGGCACCCTTGTCTTGTGCCATTGGTGATTAGAGTATGGCCGGTTTCGCGGACCCGAACTGGATCCGCCATCGGATCTTATCACGTCACAACGGCGGTATTCCCCCCCTTTCGTATTTTCCGGATTTTAGCCGCTTCCGAAATCTTCAGAACCGCGGATTTTTTTTTACGAAAATTTCGACAAATACGAGTATCTACCGTAATTACGAGAATCCGCGTATCTCGGGGCCCGGGAAAACGCGAAGTCCTCGGTAATACGAGGATTTCTAATTACGAGAATTTTCGGAAAACGGACATTCTTGTACAATTCAACTATTTTGGTGGCTTATTTTCAGAACGGAGCAAGCCACATGATACCCAAAATTAGCCAATGGACAGCTAACTGATTATGTCCAGCCCCTGGGTATAAAGCTGCTTCACAGGCGACATTTTTCACGTGTGTTGGAGTGTGTTTAGTGGAGCCCTACAGTGTAGGAGTTGGAGAGAGATTTTGTGCGCTTTTTTTTTGAGCTTTGAGCTGTTGTTTGTGGATTTCAGTGTGGTGGTTTAGCAACTTGTTGTTACCCACCTCCTTGTATTCAACACATCTTGAAAACCCATCCGTCTTAAGGACAAACCTTTGTGAGACCAAAGTCCTTTTAAGGACATCCCCCCTGTAAGTACTTTGGGACAATTTTGTGTTAGCCTTTAGAGGTCTAGGTGTCCTGTTTTTTTCGTCTTTCTGTGATCTGGTGTGTCAGTGTCTTGGTGTTTGTGTAGCTGACCAGTGCTGCCTTTAGCAGCATCAGAGCTTTTTGCTGTCTGATGCTCTGTTGCCTGTCAGTTTGTGTCTGTGTCCCTATTTGTGCTTTATGTTGAAACAAAAAAAAAAAAAAAAAAAAAAAAAAAAAAAAGCTTTGTGTTATTTGTTTGCTTCCTGGTGCTTGTTTTGTGCTTGTGTTTTTGGTTTGTTTGTGGTGTGTTGTTGTGTGGTGTGTATATATATACTATAATATTTAATTTTGGGGGGATAATTTGGGAGAGGGAAAGCTTGGCAGGCAAGAGGGAGACCAGGCAGCAGGGGTGCTTCTGCACTTGGAGGCGAGGGAGAGGGAGAGGCAAAGGAGACCTACTGGAAGTGCTCTGGCCAGGACTACCTGTGCCCTCGCAGGGCAGCCCGTGTACCGTGCCCATTATTTTTAGGGGTATCCGGTCTAGGGCAGCCCTTCTGAATCAAGGGAAGGCGGGTAGTAGAGTGGATTACCGCAGCCTTCCCCTCATCCACCTCCTCACAGGCACAGAGCAGGCCGAGCTGCTACTGTAATATTGGTCCTACTCCTTCCTCACCTGAGGCCTCCTCTGTGGGCATGGAACCTGATCCGCCTCTATCATGGATTTCGTTTGCCCACATGCCCGTACCTTCGGTTATCCGGAGGAGGATTCCTCATGATATGTTTTCGCACACTATGTGTGGGGCTAGTTGCTTGATGAGGAGCTGTGCACCGGGGTGAGGCACAATCTTTCCTGTCGGCCCGAGCGGAGTAACGTGCTCAGTGCACAGGGTACAGAGGCGGACGATGTTCACGAGCAGTCTGTGAGCAGCCCAGGGAAACTAATGCAGGGGTGAGGGTTCAGTGCGCTGCTGTTAGTGATGCAGCCTCCAGTATTGAGGAGGTGGAAGATGGACTATGAGGTCACCGATCGTCCATGGGTGGCCCTCTGGGAGGGAGGAGGATAGTTGTCTCTGAGGGATTGGTCCTCAGAGCATGAGCACGAACCTTGAACCCAGAGGCAGGACTGGGGGCAAGGGCCCGGGGCAAGAGGCATGCACCTAGTGGTGCACGTGAGGTACGGCACCCATGAGATCTGGTTTCCAGTTGCCCAACAGCACAGGTGACCTCTGCCCCTAGTCCTTCGGTGCTCAGCGGTGTGGGAGTCGTTCGCACTGGCTCCAGGTGACACGCACAGTTGCAGTGTGCAAGTTGTGCCTGCAAACGTGTTAGCGTGGGAATACCACATCACATTGGGCAACCTCCTCTTGAGTGAGCATATGATTCCTGCACCACTTGGCCCGGTGGGAGCGGACATGGAACGTGCAGGCACCCACCATTCCACCTCGTGCCAGGTATCCACCGTTCCTCCCCTCCCACTCCGGCCCCCATCATCTGCTTCTCGGTGGAAGTTAGGGAGGAGAGGCAAGCCTTTGGCCGCAGCACGCGGTGTAAGAGCCTCTTTACACTGCTGCTGGAGCGCAGCTAAAAGGCAGGTCCTCTCTTCCCCAGTTGTTTGGAGCTGAGGCAGAAACTGTCCCCCCAGTCCCTCCCAAGCCCGGCGCTACTGCCGGCTTCGCCAAAACTCCTGGCGGTGCGCTTCTACCCTTTTCAGCCTGGTCGAGCAGTGCAGCGTTCTAGGTAGTTTGTGGCCATTGGCAACAACCACAGTGGCAGGTCCCTGGCCGTAGTACTTTGCCCCGAAGGCGTATCCCAAGCCCTGCACGACCTCCTGGCATGCATATCTCTGCTTCGCTGGACCACGTGTGGGGCAAGTGTGTCCACATTATATGGACGCGTGGGTCCCCAGCAAGCCGGCCAGGGGCGGTAATGTGTCCTTTACCGCCCATGGGTCACTCTCTAGCCGGCAAGACGCGGCATCGGAGCGCAAGTGTGGAGATGGTGGTCCACCACGCCATTGGTGATACTCCGTCTCCACCCCCCCCCCTCCGTTCCGTGAGCCCTCTTCCCCGTACAGAGCTCCTTGCCCCCTAGCCTATGCTTCGTCCATGCGAGACGGTGCAATGCAGTGTTTCAGCTGTTGCCGCGGTTATAGGAGCCACACCGGTTCGCTTGCTGGCAGCACTGCAAGGGCAGGTTGAAGGTGGCTGACCCCACACACCACCTCTCAATAGCAAGGTCGTGTGTGACAATGCACCCCCTATCCTGTCTGCCCTTCGCATGGGCAAGTCACACATGTTCCTTGCCTGGCACACTTTCTCAAACCTGGTTGTCCAGCGGTTCTCAACCAAGTACCCCCCTGGTCTCCAGGCGGTACTGAGGATGCTAGGAGGGTTGTCCAGTCACTTCAGGCGGTCAATACACGGCCACAGCTCGTCTGGCCTAGTTCAGCGCAAGAATTGTCGCCCGCAGAACCGGCCTGATTTGTGACAAACCCCCACCCGCTGGAACTCTAGTCTTATGATGCTGCTAGCCTGCTCCAGCAGAGGCGAGCCATCATAGACACTTTGTACGAGTAACGATGCAAGATCAGGCTTCTGGGACCTGGGTTTGCTGTTACCCACCACAGGCAGTGGCTGTGATTAGAGATGCCTTCCGTGTGCTCGCGCCATTTTGAGGAGGCCACCATGATGGTACTCGCATGATGCCCCCCCATGCGGATACCATCCCACTGGTGTGTTCCTCCTTGAGCACACTCTGCGGGCATACTCGACAGGCATCGCTGTCCGAGCCGCCGCACTTGGAGAGGTGACGCCGAACACCCGTGATTCTTTCCGAGCCCGAACACACGGTGGCAGAGCAGCCAGTGTCCGATGATGAGGAGGGGGTTTATGTACCTGGACCAAGGGAAATGGGGCTTCCATCTAGGGGAGGACATCTCAACCCTCCCACAGTACACATGTCATTCGTGGTTGGGGGAGAGGTTTGAGCCCGACACACTGTTCCTCAGTGACATCGAGGACACGTGGGGTCCTCCTGCGCAGGCAGTTTGCGGCGCAATGGGCTCTTTCAGCTGAATGGCCTTCGCAAGACCCCAGTATTAAGGCCATCAAAGAGAAGGAGCCATTACTGGTGCCACCCTTAGAGATCCCCGCTAAAGGGTAAAGTGTCGAGTTATCCTCCGCATCTCAGAGGGAAGGTCAAGAATGCAGCACTATGAGGCAACACTGCTACGTTGCCTCTGTTCTGCCTTCCCAGTGCTGGCAGGCCTCCAGCACCTTGATGTTGGGGATCAAACAGGGCTCACGTCCCCCTGTGCCTGACAGGAGGCAGCAGTACTGGAGGGCGGCCTCGCGGCAACTCAGTCTGTCTTATCTTTTCCAGCCACAGTTGCCCAGCCCTCCACGGCAACATCCACAGGCAACCCCTCGAGCGCCAGGTCCAACCGACGACATCGAATCCAGGGCCGGTGTAGCCACTCAGAGACTGAGCCGATCCACTGGAACTACTGGTGGCGAGGCTTGATATCTGGCCCGAGTTTGGCACAGGTATGCCATCGAGGTCTTTCATGACCCGTCATCCAGTTTCTTTTCGAGAGGACCTTCAAGGGCAGCAGGGGGTGTTGTAACGATAGGAGGACCCGTCTCTCCCCTGAGATGTGGACCGCCTTACATTCATCAGATGAATTAGGCTGGCATCACACTCATACAGCACCCCTATTGCTGATGCTCCGTGACTGAAGGCCTCTGGCCCCTGGCACCCATACTGCTCCTTCCCTCATTTTCCACCTAGAGCTATCTGTGCCAGCTTAGCTGGCAAATGCTAAAATTTTCTTATTGGCAGGGCATATAGGTCCTACCTTGCTCACTTGCATTCAGGTTATGAAATAACAAATGCTCTGCGCAACAGCTACTCTGTGGCTAATTTTCTAATATTGGGTCGATCCTACTTGGTCCCTAGAGCAGTACTCCATATTTGATCTAAGTCTTTCGTTCTCTCTCCATGAGGCAACCTTTGTGGTTGCCACCTACTCTGACCATCTCATACAGCCCGCAACACTACTCTTGTGCTATGTTTTTTCACTCTGGGTCAATCCTGCCTGGCCGAGAGCTACTCACTACCATATTTGATCTTCGTTCTCTCTCCATGTAGGCCCCTTTGGGTGTCACCTCTCTGACCATCTCATACAAGGCGCAAACGCTACTCTGTGTCTACTGTTTTCAGCTCTGGGTCAATCCTGCCTGGCCCGAGAAGCAGTACTCCATATTTGGATCTTCGTTTCTCATCTCCATGAGGCACTTGTGGTGTCACCTACTCTGGACCATCTTCATACAGCAGCCCCAGCTACTCTTGGCTAATGTTTTCATCTCTGTTCTATCCTGCCTGCCCCGAGAGCAGTACTCCATATTGATCTTCGTTCTCATCTTCTCCATGGAGGCAACCTTTTTGTGGTGTCACCTACTCTGACCTCGCATACAGCCGCCACATCTACCTGGTGGCTAATGTTTCAGCTCGGTTCAATCCTGCCCTGCCCGAGACATTACTACTGATATTTGATCTTCGTTCTCCTCTCCATGAGGCACCTTTGTGGTGTCACCTACTCTGACCATCTCATACACCTCAACAGCTACTCTGTGGCTATGTTTTCAGCTCTGGGTCTCCTGCCTGGCCCGAGAAGCAGTAACTCCATATTTGATCTTCGTTCTCTCTCCTGAGGCAACCTTTGTGGTTGTCACCTACTCTGACCATCTCCATACAACCGCAACAGCTACTCTGGCTAATGTTTTCAGCTCTGGGTCAAGTCCTGCCGGCCCAGAGCGTAACTCTCCTTACTTACTCTCCATGTCCAGTGGGGCCAGCCTGCCTGGCTCTTCAACAATGGTGGCAACTGCGTGTGCCTTCTGTAACTCAATGGTGCTGTTTCCTACTAAGCATTACCCTTTCCATCACACCCCCTGCTTTCCCTTGCACTATGCATACTCTGAGGGAGCGTAGCCAATGGGGTGAGGGTAATGTTCCATGGGCCAACGCCTGCCCCACCCCCCCACCCAAAACAATGGTGGCCAACTGCCAATTGGTGCCTGCTTACCATGGTGCTGTTCCTACGAAGCATTACCCTTTCACTGCTTTCCCTGCCGATGCATCTCTTGAGGAGAGTAGCCAATGGGGTTGAGGGTTTGTCCACGTGGGCCAAAGCCTGCCCTGGCTCTTCACAATGGTGGCCAACTGCAGTGTGGCCTGTCGGTAACTCAATGGTGCTGTTCTACGAGCATTACCTAACCTTCCCTGCTTTTCCCTTGCACGATGCATACTCTTTGAGGGAGAGTAGCCAATGGGTGAGGGGTATGTCCCACTGGTCTCCAAGCCTTGCCTGGCCCCACAACATGGTGGCAAACTCTGCCAGTGGGCCTGCTGTAACACAATGGTGCTGTTTCCCTACGAAGCATTACCCTTTCACCTGCTTTCTAGTCACATGCCTACCTGAGGGAGATAGCGCAATGGTGGAGGGGTATTCCAGTTGGGCCAAGCCTTGCCTGGGCTCTTCACAATGTGGCAAACTGCAGTGGCCTGCTGTCGCAAGTTGCTGTTCCTACGAAAGCATTGCCCTTTCATTCATCACCTGCTTTCCCTTGCACGATGCATACCTCTGAGGGAGAGATCCATGTGGTGAGGGGTATGTCCAGTGGGGCCAAGCCTGCCCTTGCCCCACAACATGGTGGCAAACTCCGTGGGCCTGCTGTAACACAATGGTGCTGTTCTTACGAAGCATTACCTTTCACCTGCTTCCCTTGCACGATGCATACTCTGAGGGAGAGTATCCAATGGGGTGAGGGGTATGTCCAATGGGGCCAAGCCTGCTGGGCCCCACAACAATGGGTGGCAACTGCAGTGTGCCTGCCTGTAACTCAATGCTTGCTGTTCCTCCTACGAAGCTTACCCCTTTCCCACCTGCTTTCCCTGAGCACGATGCATATCTGAGGGAGAGTAGCCATGCGGTGATGGGTATGTTCCAGTGGGGCCAAGCCTGCCTGCCACAACACTGGTGGCAAACCACATGGACATTATGTAAACCAGTACCCCCAGCGACTTCTTGCCTTGTTTGTGCAACTACTATAGATAGGGTAATGTGGCCAAGTGGTTGTGTGTAAATGGCAATTAATGGTAGTTTATATACAATTATAAGTACCAGACATATAGCTAAGCTCGCTAATGATATGTGTTTGTTTTTAATTTTTCAAATAAAAATTGGATTATGATCTATCTGATAATTGAGATATCGAAAATAAAGCCAAAACATTTTTTTTTCAGAACTGTTTTTATATATTATATCTAAAATTTACAAAAAAAAACTAGTACAAAAAATACCAAACAAAAAAAATGGGGTTACTGGGTGCCCTCCTCTCCAGTCTGGTCAGTGCGCGTCTAGCGGCGTCCAGGCGCCGCCCATGTGGCGCATCTCCCGCCGCATGCTCTTAGTTTCTGGAGAAGAATGAGAGAAATTGTGGGAAGATGTTCGAGCACCATTTCCTAACGCACCATGCGGTAGAATGCATTTTGCATCCTGATAACTACTTACACATACATGGTACTGCAATGCTATAATGTGGTCGGTATGTCCATAAAATGAAAGCTCATAATAAGATTATCATTATTCTAAAATTCTTAGTTTTATATTATGCTACCTAGTTATGGTAACAGTGATTTCTACTGATTGGCTGTTGGATGGGTTACACATGCTCAATCTCTACTGAGCAACTTATCACCCAGGCTCTGGTCCAGGCAAGACCAACGGTCGTCTATTAGGGGTCCTGCAAACAGTAATCATTATTCCCGTTGCAATTTATTTATACACAGACCATGATGCGGAATTGTGAATGGCATATTAAGGTAATTGGTATGGATAAATACTGCTTCTTTTTTTTCCTTAAAAGATATATATTAAAAATCACTGAACTTCCACTTAAAGCGATATTTTGCATCATGGGGATCACTATAAACACATGGGTAATAGCTTGGCTTAAAACATTAGTTTATGCTAAATTGTATCAGAACATTCTTTGGTTTTGTATCACTAGGACTGTGCTCTAAAAATTTTTTGGAAGTGGTGCAGCCCCCATAAAAGCATTGTCAAAAACCCACAGTACCCAATGGCATCATGTAGACGTGGATTTTACACTGGGAAAATACAGAATATTAATAGTCTTGTAGATAACATTTCATTAACGTTGCATATGATTACTTACGATTCTCAGCATGGCCGCCAGAGTGACTGGCGGGCAGAGTGCTGAGGGGCTGGAGAGGGTTGAGGGCCTGGAGGGGCGGAGATTGGTGGAGGGGTGAAGAGGGTGGAGGGCCTTAGGCTTGGTCTGCTTCTTCTAGAAAAAAAAATGTTTATTTCAACAATCACCGTCCAATCCATATAATATTGATAAAAACATTTCCTACAAGGCTTGTAGTGCAACATTTTCTTGGATAATTTTGGACGTTTGGACCGAATTTTTCGTGACTTAAAAGCTTAAAACTGAGGGACAAGAACAGCCCAAACAATGGGGATTGGGGACAATAATGAAGGAGAAATAAGAAGCTCTGTCCTCTCAAGCAAATTAATAGTATTTTGTTTCCTTTTTTATTTCGATTTCGAAAATTTTTATCAGTGAAATAATAAAATTCAATTAATTATCATGATAATTTCACTAATTATTGCTGACAATCAGGTCAATAAAAAGTTAAAAAATTGCTTAGGAATGCACTTACGTGTCTGGCTGTTCCCCGGTTTCCCTCCTCTCTTGGGGCGGTGGGACTGCCCTGGTGGGGGCGATGGTGAGCGGAGGGGGCAAGGGACTGCCCGGAGGGGGCAATGGGCTGCCCTGTAGCCAGCCCTGAGGGCTAGTGGTGGTATGCTAAAAAAAAAGGAAATTTATTTTAACTCTCCTGTCATTAAATGTTCAAATACAGTTACTAAAACAATTCTCGATGAAGTTTCAAAATTAATGCACACTTTGGATAAAGGGCTGGACATATCAACGTGTTAAAAAGCAACACAATTAATGTGATCCTCAATTTTTGCACAAATTATGCGTATCGTACTGCACTCACATGGCAATACACATGAGCGCCCGGAACATACCGCGCTTTGTTTCTGGAGGCCGTGTGCCTGTAATGTGGCCTTGACAATGAAAAGGAATTTAGAAAAATGTTTTTTTTCAATCAGCTGCACTTACATTCTGCCTCTGGCTGGGACGGTGGTGGGGGTGGGTGTTCCGAGGAAGATTTTCCCCGCAAATTAAATACAAAAATACATAAATGAATGATATATCTAAAGGAATATTTATTATAGACTTTTGAATTCTGCTGAAAATACTATTACATAGGCAATATTTTATTCCTTTAAAATTCAATCATTTTCTATGGCCTTATTTCATACCTTATCTGGCTAAGTACTTAAATTTTTAAGTGTGTGTATTGTAGCCACGGAAAGGGAAAGTTGGTTGGGTTAGGGGAGCATCATACTGTTTGTACTTGTATCTGTTACGATTTTGTGGGTACACAACATTTTTAATTTTGGAAGTGTATAAAATCATTTTAATCATTGATCAACATTATTTTGCTTTACTTCCCTTCAAATAGGGCTGCCATGTAACTAAATGTGGGTCAGTAAATGTGGTTTAACTTGGGCTATGTGTTGGGGTATCAGTGTGCATTATAGATAAAAAGAAATAGATTTTTAATGATCGAGTTCATTTTAACTTTTACACTTTAAATAGCTGCCATGGAATGGAAGGTGGTGTGGCCACCAAGTGTGTCTATGTGTGGGTATCATTTTAAATTTTTATAGGTGTTAGTGAAATAAAGTCACTTTTCATGATTTATTTTTTTTGCGTTTACTTACCCTGTAAATGGTCCTGATATTGAATAATACCAGATAATAATGTAATAATAACCATGAATGAGAAATACAAAGACCTTGGAATCTCTCTCTTCTCTTCAGCCAATTAGATTATTGATGTTTTTAAAACATATATATATATAAATATGTTTTTTTGTCAGAGTGAATTAAAATATTTTACTACGTCATTAAATACGTACTAATATAATAAAAGTATACTTGCCTTCTACCTATTTGCCGAACGCAGCCCATATGATGCCTCTGGCCTCTTGATGTCTGACCACGGTCTCGGAGGGTAAGACAGTGGTCTGGTTCCGAAGCGTCGCAAGGATTGCGGCGCTGTAGCCCCTGCCATTATTCTGGGCTGCGCCTCCGCGCCGCACATATGGGTGCCAGGGGGGAAATCATCATACCCCTGAGCAGTAGGTAGTTCCGAAAAAGAGAGAGGCATCATAGTTTGGCCTTGCAGCACTGGCCATTTTGGATAGGCAGGAAAGTTCCGGTTCCTCGTTTTTTTACGAAAATCCTCGTTTTTACGGAATGCTCGTTTTTACAACGAAATCCTCGTTTTTACGGAGAATTCGCGGACTTACGGAATCCTCGGTTTTACGGATATCCTCGTTTTTACGGAATCTCGTTTGTTACGGAAATCATCGTATTTTCGAAAAATACTGTTCTCGCTAGCGGACTGTAATTTTTAGGTCTTGTAGGCATTGATACGTGTTCTAAGGACATTACCAGGGTCCCTGAGTGATTAGTTAACTTACCAAGGCTATTAGACCACTTTTAATGCGGATTTTGCCGAACTTTTCATTTTAATAAATTACGTTTTAAACGGGTCCTCTCGGCGGATTTTCGAGAGTTTACGGATTTTTTTCGAAAATCCGCGGATCTCGCGCCGGACCGGATTTTTCGCAGTTCGGACCTCTCTAATTGTGATAGCATGCCATTAGGTAAAGACTTTTTTTGTCTGAGAGGTATGGAGTATGTCTTCATTCCGCATGATCTCTAAATGTATTAATATTTTGTTTAGATATTTACAGTTAAGTTTATCAAAAATGCTTTTTTCACATTTTCAGCCTCTATGATAGGAGATAATGGGAATGGGTACATTTTTTTTCTGTGCATTGTATTATAGTTAACAGTTTTCTGGTGTTGGTGATGTTTCTCTGCCTTGTATAAAACCCTGCTAGTCGGCTTAATTAATTTTTTTTAGATCCTAATGGGAAATTTTTCTCCCCAGAATAACCTACACGTTGAAAGATTCTTCTATATTATTTGCATTTGGCATCTATACGTAATAGATATGTACCCACAAAGGAGGCTTCCATTTTTTGCCGTACAACAATGCTCATGTTTGCTTCAAAGGGTACGCCCCCTGACCCCAGATTCACTGCTCTAGTGCAGGAGTTCTAGCGAAGATAAAAGTATCTATGTACTGTTGAGCACAGTGAGTTGCGGTGGCACAATGTTTTAGGAACAAACACTAACAAGACTTCCACAAGTTCAAATCCCTGAGTTTAGAGTTATGAAACAATTCACAGAGTCTACTGCCGGGCTTTATTGCTTTTTGTTTCCCAATGTTTTCTAGAAAAATAAAAAGTTCTACATTGTACAAACTTTATATATAGCAGCCTGTTTAGTATTTACCAACCCAGCATAAATTGCTGACAGTCTTCTAGTAGCAATACCAAATAGTGACTGCTTTTACTGACATTACTTCTCTTGATGAGTGTTCACCTTTGGTGCGTTCTGCTAGTGCTGGGTTGGAAAAAAATCTGACTATTGGGACACGGTTTGATTCCCTCCCCCCCCATGGTCCCCTTTTTTTGTTTTTATTATGTGTCTAGCAAAAGATAAAACTCTACATGTACTGGTTCCATTACTTATTAAGCCCTTGTGCTAGTACTAGAAAAGCTTTCTTTTTAGAAAACACAGTATATAAAAGGTTGCTAGGTTCGACGATTCCCCATACTCCTTTTATTTTTTGCTGAAGATGTGAAATGTGTTCTGTTTCGTTTTATTCCATGCTAGCAAAGAACTACACTGCAAAGATTACTTTTTCTTTTTTGTAATGAAAAGCCTAGGAATTACATTGTTAGGGACTGATATTTCTTAATGTGTTACACAAAAACTGCACTGATATCTGTTTTCTGTGTCAGAGGGAGTGCTCTCGAGCTGTAACATGATTGTCTGTCCGCTTCCAGGAACCAAGCCTGCAGTTTCCTGTGAAGTGTCTCGGCACACACTAAGCTGGGTGTTTCCCAGATAAGGTGAATTATGGGAGCTGACCCCTTATACCCCAGTTTTCTTTCATAAAGTCCCAGCAGGCAACAGCCAAAAGGAGACATGAGACACAGCTGTGGTGCGTTTGTGAATGTGCTCCTCTCTATTGACAATTTTGTCTTGGACTTTAGGTTCGCCTTTAACGAGGAATAAAGGGTTTTAATTAAATTTGCTAAACATTATTTGGCATATAGTTTTTATGTCACATTAATAAGGTATTGGTATGAACTGTTCTGCAGGTTGGACTTTGTCTGGTTTTGGTATTGTAATTAACTGCTTGTAGGTTTTCTGTTGAAATTTATCTTCTTCGCTGCTATATTAAATATATGGTTAATATGATGATAGTATTTCAATGAAATGTTGGATAAATACTCTGGTATTCTTTCGGTCCAGGGGCTTTGTGTAGTTTTAGAGTTGTTTAAATAACTGTTATTTCTTGTTGGGTTCCCTGGAGTTTCGTCCCTCTCCCATCTTGTAGGTCCCGCCTTTTTCCCTTTGTTTCCCCGTTCGTTGTGCCTTTGGTTTGTGCTGATGTCGGCTTGTGGCGGGTGGTATCGTTTTCTCGGCTTTCCGGCCTTTCCGCGTCGCTTTTGCGGCTTCGTTTTATCTTTTGCCTTCTGGGCGTCTTCTCCCTTCGGGCCTTCTGCTTTCCTCCGGCCTTGTTTCCCCTGGTTTGTCCCGTCGCCCTGCTGGTTGTTTCCCCTTGTCTTTCCGCCTCCTCTTCCTTCCCTCGTTGTTTTGTGTTCTGTTCCTCCCTTCCTGGTTGTGGCGTTCCCCTTTTTTTTTTCCCTGTTTTCTGTCGTTGTGTTGTCCCCTCGTTTTTTTTTTCCTGCTTCCTTCTTTTTCGGGTATTCCGAGCTCCGTACTTGCCGTTTCTGTTTTCCTTTTTTCCCTTGTTGCTCTTTGTCCCGTCCTCCCTCTCATGCCCCACTTTGTGCCTTCTTCCCCCCGCTCGCGTTTTTCCTTTTCTCTTCCCTCCGACCGGCCGCCCCCGTCTTTTGTGGGAATTTTTCGTTTTCTCTAGTCCGTTCTTTCCCGCGCCTTGGCCCCCCCTTCCTCCGTTCGGTCCGTTGTCGCCCTTCTCCCACCGTTTGCCCCGTTCGCCCCCCCGCCCCCTTCCGGTCCCTGGGGGGTCCCTCGTTCCTTCGAACTTTGCAGTAAAACTTACCTTACAGGCCTCTGGAACCTTGAGAGGTATGGGAAACATGTCCATGCAACAGGGAACCGCAAACAACGCGCTACTTTCCCGCCGCGCTACTCTACAGTTCCTTCCTCCTGCGCAATAACTTCGGTACTCTTCGAACATCACTTATAAATGCCCTGCGGCACTGACCAAGTGCCCTTTGTGTGGGTTTGTGGGGGTCCTGCAGCTTGAAACCAGGATCCCCCCAGGTCATAAAAGAACTTTTCACAGGGTTCCCCCCCCCCCCCCCCCCCCCCCCCCCCCCCCCTTTGGCGTCTTCTTGTCGGCGACACCAACTTCACTGATGTCGCCCAATGGCCCGGACGATGTCACTAGCGACCGGCCAGTGACCCACTGGTGCCTGGTGTTGCTGACCTCTTGATCCTAGTCTTCTTTCTTTTGCCATCAGCTGCGATGACTTCTGAGCTTCGGATCATAGGTGGTAACACCGGTAGCAACTGTTGGTGTCACTGGCGGCTGCAGTGACATCGCCGGTGTTTGGTGACATATCAAGAGTTGGTGTCGCCGGCCAGACGTTGTCGGATCAAGAGGTCGGCAACACCGCTACGTGATGTCTCAAGCGCCGTTGTGTTTCCACTCTTGGAGACCGCAATGACATCACCCGGCATTGGCCACCTCAGCAGAGTATGGCCACTCTGACAAGAATAGGCCGAGACTGAAAAGGTCCTTTTTAGGACCAGGGGGCCTGGTTTTCGAGCTGCAGAACGCCCCACAAAGGCACTTTTCAGTGCCGCAAGGGCACAATAAGTGCCGGGGAGGGGGGGTTCCCGTTTCATGCTGCAGGACCCCTTAAGCCCCAAGGGCCCTTGTCCAGGGTCACAGGCCCTTCTAAGTGCTGCACAGTCCCCGCATTGTCTAGCAATCGCCGAGTATTGTCACTGACAAGAAGAGACCGAGACATGAAAGGGTCCTATTTAGGACTCGGGGTCCTTGGGTTTCGAGCTGCATAAAACCCCCCACAAAGGCACTTGTCATTGCCGGTTCCAAGCTGGCGGGACCCCCTTCAAGCCCTAAGGCCCTTGGCAGTCCACAACGGTCCTTGTAAGGAGCCGGAGGGGTCCTGGTTTTCGAGCTGCAGGACCCCCGAAGTCCAGCCCATGGGAATTGTCTGGCGGTCGCAATCCGCAGCGCCCATTTTCAGGAACCTCGGCCATTTTGGGGGTTTCAGAAGTGGCCAGTGGAGGCATCCATCTTCAAAAAGCCTCGTCCATTCGAAATTCTCGAATGCTCGAGATTTTTGAAAATAATCCCCCCGAGTCCCAAAATCGAACTAGTTTCAGTTTGGTGTCAGACATCTCTATTATTTCCCAGATATGGGCTTAGTTTCCAATTCTGGATAAATTTGTTGTTCTTGGTGGTTGTAAATAACCATTTATCAGCCTAACCACAGACCCCCAGAGTAGTTAATGACCTTGGAGTAGAATGTAATTTTTTTTTTATTGTTTATTCCCTACACACATTCAAATATTTATAAGAAAGGAAGTAGTTGAATTGTGTTCTTCTTTTACTAGATTGTCTATTTTTGGAATGTGCAATAATCTGTTATAGTCTCCAATAAGTAAATCCATAAATGTCTTTCTGGCCTTGTATAGTATAGTATAGTAAACTCTAAGGTTGAATAAAAGACATGTGTCCATCCAGACCTTTCAAAAGTTGTTTTCTTCTTTGCAATTGTTAATTGTGAAAAGTGTCCCTTCTATTCAAAATTGTTATTTTTGTAGGAAATTATTTTCATATTGTATATCATTGTAGTGAATTTTCTTTGTAGCATAATCAGTGGAGAATTGCCTGAATAGGTAGATGTGTATTATTTCTTATTTCGGTTATACTGTCTGTTGTTCTTTATTTTACTTTTCTTTAGTTGGTGCTCGCTTTGGACATTTCTGAAATTTGGAAGTCTATAGTGATGTTGTTGTTTCTGTATTGTTATAGTCTTGTTCAAGTTGAAGAATAGATTGGGCTACATCATCACATCTCCTATTTAAAAAAAAACTTAGACCTGGAAGTCAAACAACACCCACACAACAGCACACACACCAACCACACATTATATATATATAATAATAATTATATATATATGTCATCAACACAGCAATAGGAGCCGAACAGTGGGAATTGCACGCTGGAAGAAATAAACTACAACTGCTCAGATCTCTGCTCAACACGTCCTTTATCAACCAACCACGATTACATTTAAAAAGTACTGATTGCCTGACGTGTTTCAAACGCTATGGTATGCCTTAGTTTAGCAGGATAGTAAGAGCACTGAGTAAGGGGTTACTCCTAGCCCGAAACGCGTCAGGCACTCGTTCCTTTTTTAAATGTAATCCATTTGATTGCATAAAGAACTTTAAGCAGAGATCCGAGCAGTTTCACCTTCTTCAGTGTGCACTCCACTTTTCAGTCTTCTATTAAGTATCAAGTTTGGGACTTCTGCGAAGTCTCTGGGTGGTAGCACCTGGCCACCCACGTGGTTTGTGTGATCTACAGTTGTTTCAATTTCACACAGCATTACAGCAACAATGTTTATAATATGAATGGGATACTGCTTTTTAAGCAATTTTTTTTTGCCTTATTAATTAAGCACTAACGCTGGTCTGGGTTCGTTACACACCGGACGCAACCTAACTCCACAGTGAGTTGTCTTAAATCCCAGAGGGTTCATTACAATACATCCCGTGTGTGTCTAGCCTTAGTGGTAGTATTAGTATATTTTGTACTGTAGTCTGGTTGCGATTAGTCTCCTTGTAATTTTTCTCAATGAGAAGGCTGTTGGTGATTCACCCTTCTGTGCTTTTCTCAGAGTAATCCACAGTCACAGGTTTGGGTTCGTTCATACATCAAAAAGGTTTTTTATTTAAGCAAATATAAAAACATAAAAATACTTTTGTTTTAAAAACAAGTATACCGTTGCTTTAAAAATAAATAAAGTGCTATTTACAGGATAGACAGAAAATCGAAAGTAGACAATAATCGAAAATCGAAAGTAGACAATTCTCTAAAATTTTGGAAAATCGTCTACTTTCAATTATTGATTTCCGAAAATCGTTTACTTTCGATTTTCGAAAATGTATTGTATATATATACAAATACTAACACTAAGGCTAGGTACACACAGGATGTATTGTATTTGTAAACATATACTAATACTAACACTAACAGGGAGATTCAATTTTGCCCCAACCAATCAGATATTACATAACATTTGAAAGCTAACATCTAATTGGTTGGGGTAAAATTAGCACCATTTTTAATGATAAGAACTTTTATTGAATAACCCTGTGAGGCTAGGTATATACAGGATGTATTGTATACATATGCTAACACTAAGGATAGGCACACACAGGATGTATTGTGTACATATACTAATACTAACACTAAGGCTAGGCACACACAGTATGTATTGTATACATATACTAATACTAACACTTAGGCTAGTAGGCACACACAGTATATATTGTATACATATACTAATACTTACACTAAGGCTAAGCACACACAGGATCTATTTCAGTTGAATGGGTCGAAATAACTGTGGGACTCCTATATGAATCTAACATATTTTCACCTGATTATGTGGTTTTCAATAAACCATGGGATCCGGCATCAGAACAACTTTTATTCCCACCCAACAGACTATCGGTTTAATGGTTTACTGATCGATAGTCTGTCTGAAGGGAATATCGGGCCAGAGTTGCCAAATTTCCATCATTTTAGGAGAACTCAACTATTATGTAACAGCAGGTCAGGTTCTACATCTTTTCCTTTAAAACTAACAACAATAAATAAATAAAACATCTGTCAGGTTGTCGTTTTAGTTCATTTTAGCTTATATTTGTCATTTAAAGGCTGTATCTATTTACTACAAAGAAAATCATTTCTTACTGACTGTAGTATATTAAGTTATTAATGTAAATAATCTTTTCACATTCTCTGTTTATGAAATGCCTCATGGTCATGTCGAATCTTATATCTATAATAAATATTTCATTTTCATTAGAAGAAAGAGAGGAAAATGAAATAGGAGAGAGACAGAGATCTGACGAGCACAGACAGTACTGCAATGCGTGTTTACAAGGTCATGTGTTAAACTGTTAACAGAATTATCAGAAGGTTTGTCACGGCTCTGCTAATCTGCCCCTCACATTAGTTTCTTTTATTCTACACTGTGCACTTACTAGAAATCCTAAAAGACCAGTTAAAATGTTTATATTTTCTGACGGCTGCTAAAAAGTTGCTTGTTAATCCGAGCCGCCCCGCAGCTGTGATCGTAACGTGCTCAGCATGCCAGCCTCCTTCATTACACTTCTATTTACAGTGCTTGTAACCGCATTGGATTTAAAATGATCAATCTGTAATACTCGTTTTGGGAATATTTTATTCTGCTGTCATCCTCAGCATTCCCATTACATACTCTGCATGCGAAACATTTCATTTTACTGCTACTCACTCAGATTACGTGATCAGTTTAGTGTTTTTGTAAAATGCTACAATATACAAGTTATATTGTCACGGGTTTTTCTCCAGTTCATATGTTAAAATGAAATCTTTAAAAGGGAAAACTAAATTCTGAAATCACCCTATCAGTTCAATTATTCTGAGGGAAGTACAGGATTGGACTAGACCATCAGGGGCCCCATACAAATCCAAAAAATGGTGCCTATGAGGGTTGTTCTGCCGTGAGCTATATGCTCTATAATCTGTATGACAAAGAAAAAAAGAAAAGTTCTGTTCTATGTGATTGGCTTTGAAGTTAAAACTGTCTGTGTGAGCTGGGAATCAGACAGCTTGCCCATTCAGAATGGGGGGGGGGGGGGGTATAGCACAGGAGAACAATTGCACCTTTACCATTACAACATGCTCTAAAATGCTTGATAACACATATGTTTTATCATGCAATGTTGTATGCATTTTATATATGGGTTACAAATAATTATGGAAACATTGCACACAAGTGTAATAAGCATTATTATGCTATTTACTCTACAGTCCCGTTGGATTGTACACAAAGCCTAAAAATGCATTAAGCTGTGGATTATTGCAGTGATATTCAACACAACGTACTGGTGGGAACATGATATATTGAATAGTAAACTTCATGTATTATTGGACTTTAGTTCCCCATTAAACAACCTATTTGCTTTCCCATAACTATTCTACCAGTGAGAAGTATAGTATGATTGTTTGTTTTCCACATCTCTAGAGATAAATCTAGAGATAAATAAAACAATACATTCAAAGGTTACCGAATTCAAACAATACATTTGAGGGTTACTGAAAATTGAACAATACATTCAAGGGTTACCTAAATCAAACGATACATTTGAGGGTTACCTAAATCAAACGATACATTTGAGGGTTACCTAAATCAAATACATTTGAGGGTTCCAGAAATCAAACGATACACTCGAAGGTTACTGAAATCGAATGATACATACGAGGGTTACCGAACGATACATTCAAGGGTTAGCACCGAAACGGAACATTCGAGGGATATTTCTGAAACGCTGCATATTTTGATAATGTAACATGGCTTTGTCACTGAAGTCAATGTCAGCACAAAGGATCGAAATGACCTAGGAATGGCTTTAATTATAGTCTGACAGTACAGCACTATCGCTTCTTTATTATAATGTTTCGCTATTTATTAGCACATTGTGTTTAAATATTGCACTTTAAAACGACTCATGTGTGCACTGATGACTGTTTTGGATGATATATGATTAATTAGTAGCACCTGGGCAAAAACCTAAGCAGTTCCAGCATTTTATAATATAAATATATGTACATAAGGAGTAAGGGCTAGGCCACACTAATGCGTTTTTAGCGCATGAGATTTTGGTTAAGACGAAAATTCCCATGATTTCCGATGGCATGCATCGTACAATGCACGCGCAATGCATGTGTACACCATTTTTTATGCAAATGCATTTGTTTTTATAATGTTAAATTACAAAAACGCATGCGCAAACGCAGAACAACACACAGAAATCACACAGGCAATCGCGTGCAATAACGCTCATGATTGCGTGCAGGATTTGGTGTTTTGTAGTGTTGCCTCAGCCTTACTGAGGAGTTCTGTCACCATATACAATCACAAAGCCTTTGGCCGAGTACTTTAATATATGGCACGGGACTCTGAGGTGACTTAAATGTACAATATCCTAATCATTTACAGTACATTACATTATGCATTGCAATATACCCCTCTCCCCCTTATTTAAAGATATCCCTCTGGCATGGGTGGCACTTTGTGCCACCCACCCCTTTGTTACATTGTTTGGTACCAACCCCCTTATTAAACCCTCCCTCACCCATCTTGCTGTCCCCTTGGAATTTTGCTTTATTTCCTTTGGCCCCAAGTTTCATACCAGTTTTTCTGCACAAGATCTGGTTCATGACTTATCTTGGTTCTTCGACTGTATGTTGCTGACTGCAAGATGAATGTCGGCACCTAAATGCTCTCACTTGAAGACGCTTTGTTCTTCTATGCCACTGTCTTTTTTCTGGTTAGTTATAATCAGCATGCTACTATGTAGTAGTGTGCCGATTATACTATGAAGTAGCGTGCCAATTTTTTAACAGTTAGGTCCCATAGGGATCTATGAGTGGGGTGCGTTATATAATGAATGTTATGTCTACTGCAAATCATGTAACTTCTCTGTGATATATATTTATATTCTTATAATTAACCCCTCACATTTGACTCAATGGGTCCTAACTGTAAAAATACAAAGTAGTAGTGTGCCAATTATAACACAAATGTGGTTCCCCCCAGTTTCACATAATGCTCACTGTGCCAGGATGGTCTCCAATACTTAAATACTGGCAGTGAGGTGGCCAGGGAGGAGCTGGACACCTGGTGGGTACCCTGATTCAATATATAAGGGTCTCCAATCACCAGGGGGGGGGGAGACACGAAGATCGCATGTTTTTGGTAACTTTGAATAGACTGCAGTTAGAAGCATCATCCTAGAATTATTTTAAAGGCAATTGAAGACCAACCTTCCCTTTAAAGATTCCTTGATGACAGGTGAGTTTGCAACTTTTATTTCCTGACCCTTGCGAATTAGAGATAAACAGTTCTAAATTAGAAATATAGAATGTTGCAGCATTATTCTACATATAGCTGTAGAATTAAAGGACATATCCACCCTTTAAACAAAAAATTGGTGACTTGTCAGTTATCGGATCGCAACCCCAATTGATATTTTTTGGAGAAGGTAAATTTATCTTCTTATACTATAGGTGGAAAACCCATTGAAACATACTGCTTCTTTAGCTCATGCAACTTTGGTTAAAATGGAAATCGTGGGGGCCAGAAAAATTCCAATGAGCAACGCGTATGGGCATGCCCAAACATGGGGGGGGGGGGGCGGGAATGGGCGACAACGCACAGAAATTGCACATGCAATAACGCTCGCAATCGGAATGTGAATATTCCAGCAAGAAATCAGGTCATTATATAACAAATACATTAAAAAAAAAAAAAAAGCTATAAAAACAAATAAAATATAACAGCAATACTTCACATGTATTTATAAATACATATTCCTGTAGGAGATTTAAAAATTAATCATTTTGATTTAGTGTACATAATTTAGCCATAACTGAGCAATTGATTTCCCACGCCAAACTGCAGTAACTTTGAGCATTTGTGCTATTGTGACCTTCTGTGGGTGGATAAAGTAATGAACATACTGTACTGCAACTGACTGTATCTTACTACCTTGACAAAGGTGGCAGAAACATCCGCCTTCCTCTCCCTGCTTCATGTGCCCTTGGACTGATGTACATTAGACAGGCTGGCATAGCATGAAATACACATAACCTATTGTTCTCTATGTTTACTAGTTCTGCTAAATCCTTCAGATGTATATAGCCGTTTTAACGCTGGCTTTTAAAATAAGGATGTACAGATAATATGGTGGGTTATATGCTGTTTACTGTGAGAATCATTTATAGAAACTATAAACTGCAAAATTACCATTGGACCAGATACACTTCTTATACAGTATTTACAACTGAACTTGCTTAACTTCTCCTTTTGGTAGGTCATTATCAGGAGCGATGCAAAGGGGAGGGAATTGCCTTTCCTGACCTCAAAAGAATCAGGAGAGCACCACCATAGATTTCTGTTGAACAGAAATTCCCTTGATATCTTCTAAAAAACAAAATATCATCCTATGCCGGGAAAAAATGATGCTGCCAGGCATAGAATGTTTATTCTTTACTCCATGTAACTCTAGATAAA
This sequence comes from Hymenochirus boettgeri, assembly GCA_019447015.1. Taxonomy (NCBI): domain Eukaryota; kingdom Metazoa; phylum Chordata; class Amphibia; order Anura; family Pipidae; genus Hymenochirus; species Hymenochirus boettgeri. Next base: position 61,700,775 of record CM033477.1, read on the forward strand.
ACCAGGGTGAAAGGTAATCAGCCTTCATTATGCCTGAGACACAGGTGAATTGAATAAAAAAAGAGGTCATCCATCTTTGTTATGCCTGTGACACAAGTACATTTAATCAAGAGAGAGATAATCAGCCTTGATTACACCTGTAACACAGATCAATGTAATCAAGATAGTGGGCTTAAAGGGGTCCATACATGCAGCAATGTGGATTGTACAGTTGCAGCATTGTATGATCAGTATTAGTTTCATAAAAATGTTCTAACATGTCCAATAGAGAAGATATTCCAATAACTTGGAAAACCTTTCAGGATAAAACCTACAATATGTCCCACGTGTCGATCTCTGAGCCAAAGTTGTAAAGAATCGTATTTTGAGTCAGTCACAGTTATTAACAAGAGACAAGTGTGTGAGTGGTGACCTTAACATTCAGGGAAATATGCTGAGCATGCAAAAGAGAACAAGACAATGCAATGAGAATGTATCAATCAGCTGCTCTCAATAAAAAAACAAATGAGAAAATAGATCAGGCAGGGTGAATGAATTAGGAAATGCTGACCTATTGTACAGAATAAAATAATTACCATGCAAAGGAATAGCACAGGCAGAATTAAAAATCAGTTGGCTAGGCATGCAGTAAAGCAAGTCACCAAGGAGAAATAACTGCATTGTAATTTGGCAGTAACCCATACTTAGTGGGAAAAATAGCAATTCTGCAAAATCGCTAAAGGAGAAATATACTGTACATTTTTAAAATAGTGAGCAGATTACAGATTGCCTTCATGAAAAACCAGAAAGGAACCTTTTCCATACCAGGATTTACAATGGTTAAGAAAGAGAAGTTTACCTTAAAATTAAAATAAGAATATAGTTAATGCTTACTTTATGTGGTTAGGAAGTTTCCATTTTTATGACCCTCCTAATTTCTTGTAATCTATGCACTAACACATATGCTATCATAATATATAAGAGGCTCAAATTATAATGGAAGCAGCAGTGGGATATTTTCTTATAATAATCACTCAGCAATGTCACGGAGTGATTATAATAAGAAAATGTTCCAATGCAGCTCCCATAACCTTCTGGCCATCCACTGTTCTAACCCCATAACTGATTTGAAAAAGTAAAAATGTATCAAGTATATTAAGTGTATCACCTATATATCTGTTGTATTCAATTAGATCAACTGGACTTGAAATGTAGTTCTTGAAGACGTTTCGCTAGTCATCCGACTGGCTTTCTCAAGAACTACATTTCAAGTCCAGTTGATCTAATTGAATACAACAGATATACCATGACCTGGATGAATGAGAACCTTCACAAGCATATCACCTATATAGTTTTTACCTGTGTGATGAAGAGAGCAGAGAGAGAGAGAGAGAGAGAGAGAGAATGCCTTTCTATAAGCCATAGGCGCACATTCTCTGCTCTCAGCAAGCAGACTGCATTGTGGGTAAATACTATGGAGGATTAATCCTGGTTGACCGGAGGTTGGGAAAAAAAGTAAATCATGGTCCTTTTCTTCTACTTATTTACTTTTAACATAACAGCATTACAGTGGTACTGAAGTCATAACTATATTTTAAGCTGTGCACAGCTTTAAGATAAAGATTAAATATATATAAAAAATAATGCACCCCTTCACATTATAATATAAGGATATTACACTGTAAGGGGTGCAATACCCCTTATATAATATAGATACGTGTTCCAATATACAGTATTGTGTAATGAAACTTAAAGGGCATGTTCACCCCCAAAACTATAATCCCCCCCATTACTGGCCCCACTCTGTAGTGCAATAAAATACTTACCTTACATCCCAGCTCCAAATGGTTCTCCTGGATTCCCCCCCCCAAGTCCCAAAAACTGGCCACCAGGAGGATAGCAGAGTCCATAGAGGACTCTGCCTCCTGTCTCTCCTCCGGGAGAATTTTGTCCTGCGCACTGCAGGCCTCCCCCCCTCCCGCTCCCTCCCGTTTTGCAAGCCCTCCCCCTACCATTAAATCCCTTTGCCCATTAGTAGCTATCCTGCCCCCAGCCCCAACCGCCATAAAAGATTTTACAGGAACTCCCCCGAACTTTACTTACCTCTCTCCCCTGGCATTCTAAGCAGCCAGCAGCCAAGTATGTGATTGGCTGCCTCTTAGCCATTCACAGACGCGGCCGCCGATCCCGCCGCCTGCTTGCAGTTTCATGCAAGCAGAGGGCCGAGAAAATACGCCGCGGGAAAGAGGTAAGGTAAGTAAAGATCGGGGGAGTTCCAGTAAAATTTTTTATGGCGGTTGGGGCTGGGGGCAGGATAGCTACTAATGGGAAAAAGTATATATATTTCATAAAGATCAAAACCCAACCTATTTTGTAAGTAAATATAGTTCAGAGTTCAATCAGATATAGGTGCACCATGTCTGAAGTCCTCTTTTTTTGCTAAAACACGAATATCTTACTTCACTGAGATCAGAGAGTTATCTCTTAAATGTATTTCTTATATCCAGGAGCCAACCAAGAAAGAGGGGTAAAAAGTAACAACTGGTAAAGGCTGAACCTGCCAAGGGATCGAAAAATAAACAAAAGTAACTAACCTTCCTTCTGATTACACTGTCACCTCCCTATGTAGAAAAATGAACCTGCCTTGTACCTCACTGATACAGAACTTTATGGTGGGGACTTATTTATTACATTTGGTCATTGCTAATGAATGATTGATTTATACAGTATAATAGTAGATTGTTTAATTTGGTCAGAAAGAGATTCATTAAAATCTGTTTTGTATAACTATTACTCATATTTTTTTGTTCTAGGCATGCAGGGCTCACCACTTTTTAATATAATCTTTCTGTGTCCCAGCGAGGCAGTAAAAGAGATCTTGATGCCTTCTAAATTGTATACTAGAAGGACTGTGGAAGCACTACTTAGGTTAAATTACAATTACATTTTGCGGAAGTGCTACTGATATGGTCAAACATTTATACAAACATGACCTATATGACCTAAAATGGTCATGCATGTTGGGGTTGAGTATACCCCCAACCATCCCAATTTGGACAGCTGCAATTTTCTACCATAATCGGGCTGTCCCAGTTAATCAGTTTAAAATCCCATTTTTACCCTCTGTCTCACTGCTATGCACACAGGTACAGACAGCAATTGCTACATTTCCACTGCTGGGAAAAGTACGTGTATAGCAGTAATGTCAAACCTTGGAAGGGAAACTCCAGATGTTAAGCCTTCTAGTTGTCAGTGCAGTGTTGTCAGTCCTCCAGTAAATTATCTAGTGTTTTCAGCCCTCCAGTTTATTAGACAGCATTGTCAGCCCTTCAGTTCATTAGCCAGTGTTGCCAGACCACCAGTTTATTATCCAGTCTTCTCAGCCTTCCACTTCATTATCCAGTGTTATCAGTGGGGTCTTAAAAAAGTGGGTGTGGACAAAATATTCCACACACAACACTTCTCACCTCCACGCCAGTCCCTCTTTTGTGTAGATTGTTACTGGCAAATACCAGCAGAGTGATACTAGAGGGTGCTTGACACTGACTTTGGAATGTGTGCCATTTAACTAACCTTAAGACAAGCCTGGTCTTCAGACGGGAGGTCCAAACCCCATATGAACTGTACATAGAAAAGCCTAAGGCAATGCACCACTGCAACAATCAATGTAATATGCTGATAGCTCCCCCTGTTAATTTTTATTAACTTTTGAATAACAAGAAATGTGTTAAAATATGCAGTAGAGTTTCTTTTCGGTTACTATTTCTCTAACATTTGTTTTGAGATGTGTTGAATATATATTGCCAATTGAACTGGTGTAAGATATATTCTGTATATGATTTTTTTTGTAAATATCCCAGTGATTGGCACATAGTGTGTGTGATTGCCATTTAAGCATATAATTTGTTATTGCTTGTGAAGGTTTTCATTCATCCAGGTCATGGTATATCTGTTGTATTCAATTAGATCAACTGGACTTGAAGTTTAGTTCTTGAAGACGTTTCGTTAGTCATCCATCAGAATCTGAATTGAGAAAGCCAGTCGGATGATTAGCAAAACATCTTCAAGAACTAAACTTCAAGTCCAGTTGATCTAATTCAATACAACAGATATAATTTGTTATTGTAATACAATTTTTGTTATATTTACATGTTTATATTTGTGAAATCATACTTTTCATTGTATGCTCATATGTAACAATAATAAAACAAACAGTATCCAAAACAGACCAATTTAGAAGAAACATAGTATACCAGCATATCGGCACAAAGTAACTCACTTTCTACACTCATGACTACAGGCTCAATCTAAAAATACAACGCTGTACTCACTGACAGCTAAACTGTGGGGAATGTGCCCGATAAGTAGGTGGGATGTACAATACACTACGAGAACAACTCATATATATATATATCTCCCTTATATAAATATATTAATATCATCATAGGAGATTGCATTGAGTTTTTAGGAGATACCAATGAGGTGGGGGGGGTATAGCATATTACATATAGGAAAGGTGTATATGTATGTGTGTATCTCACTATAACCATTTTAATGACCATCAATAAATCTATATAAAGTATAGCACTGACTTACATTAGGTACAAGACAAAATATACAAAATACATCTACTTACTTACAGAGCTGATATTCCTATTTCAAAAGGGAATGGTCAAAATGGGAGCTTAAACCACACCCCTGTGTCTGCTCCATGTGAATACTGAAAGGAAGTGTAATCCAAAAAAAGATTTCTTCCTGCTACACAGGATGTGATGTGTATTATAATGGACATATAAACCAAGGCTCCTTATATACCACTTCTAGCCTGCAGGTGGTATCAGTGAGTAATAAAAGACAAGAAATCCCTGCTCTTTATGACTTGGAGGAGAGAAAGTGAAAGTAGATAGAAGTGTGTGGTGTGATCCCTTGCACAGTGCTAGAATTGACAAGAATACACAAGATCCTGTGTATAAGATCCTGGTACCACCTGTTGGGAGGACAGATTATAGGACAAACTCTAAGGCAACGGATAAGTGTACACCATCTTACAAGGACCAAGGACATACAATATACAGGCGTGGTCAATATTTAAAGTGGTGCACCATAGGCAGGGATTACTCCATTACTGTACATTATATGTGGGGAAACTGTTTATGTTTTGTTATTAAATTATTGCAATACTTACTGTTAAATGTAATTAAAATGGGTTTATCTTTTTTAAAGAAAGTAAGTTCCCTTTCTGCTTTGTGCTAGACCAGCAGAGTAACCCGCTATGTGCCATGCTACCCATAATCATTCCATAAAGCAGTGATCTGGTACAAATTGGTGGTAGTAGAGCTGGTAATACAATTTATTCTTCCTGTTTTCTCTATATATTTGTTCTCTGTATTAAAGGGCATCTCCACCTTCAATATTAATTTTTGATATGTTAGATGTGTAAAAATAGAATCCAAACTCTACTTACAGCCCCTCGCTCCAGAATTGTTCTGATCTGGCTCCCTGCTTTCCGGAAGTACAAGCAGGGGGCCGGACTGGCATCCGCTGCTGTAATTGGCTGAGAGGCAGCCAGTCCCAGCCGCAGCTGCCAGCAATAGAGAACACTGTGGGAGCGAGGATCTGAAAGTACTGTTCGGATTCTATTTTTACACTCCTATATAGCGGTTGGGGGTGGGAAGGGATGCCCTGCAATATATATATAAAAAATTTACGCTACAAGGGCAGCCAAGGAGGGATCAGGAGGGAGGGTAGGGCTCCCCTGCGCATGCCACTGACTTCTCCGAGGGCAAGAAGGAGGCAGAAACCTTTTGGACAGGAAGACAGCTACTACTCCTCAGTTTCCTGGTCTTTGGACAAGCACTACAGGGGAACCATAAGGAGCAAAGGTGTAAGGTAAGGATTTTTTTAAAACTACTCAGTGGACATGCCCCTAAATCTATGAAGGCTGCTACTGATAGTATTGTTTTAAATCCTCCTGTCCTTGTACCTGCAGATGAAACACCCCAATTATACTCAGCTGTACCAGGCCCAATTGCCAAACTTTTTTTTAAACCTTATCCAATCCGTATCCTGTGCTCCCAAGTCATAACATAAGCAACTATAAATGTGGCACTTGCCATGGTGAATACTAATAAGTATGAACATAACATGTTCAGTTTGAACCACATAGTGTGGCAGGATTGCCTTGGTCTATTCTCAGACCTGCAGGAGTATCCTATTTGGTTCCCCTGGATGCTGGTTTCTGTTTGAGTAACAGTTTAAAGCATACCTGTGTAAAGATTTTATATCCACTGTATCCACACATTGTAAAACATACACGTAATTTCCACTGTACAAAGGGCACACTTTTGCTAGTATATATAATATATCCTTTCAAAACTACAGCAGCACTTGGATATTGCACATAAAAACTTTTATTAATATGCACCATCAAGACATCTGTGTCAAAATTATGCAACGATTCGGGCAGCAGCCCTTTCTCAAGCAAAAATCACGGAAGCAATGCAATATTAATTAGCAAACAGGTAGTAAAGCCTTAAACAGGAAATTGATACAATGGATAAGAAGTTACTAGTAATTGATACAATGAGGCATATTGCCCTCCCATGGTATACCGGTTGAACTACAGCATCAAGCGATTTCTATAAAATCACATAGAGGTCATAGTCTCTATTAAGACCCCTAGGTGTCAGAGTACCCAACCCCTGAACCCACCACACGTCCCTCTGTTTTTAGTTTTAATTGTCTATCACTTGGAATCAATATTAACATGCTCCAATACCATGAATCATAAACCATTGGCATTGTGTTTTATCTCATCAAAATGCTTGAGTACCCCCTTATTTGGAACTGTTGTTCGGTAGTATGTAAAGACATTCGTTTTCATAACTTTAGGACACCAAATGCAGTTCATGCAAGGGTATGTGCCCTGTTTTTTACTGGAAAGCCAATTCTGTTATACCGAATGGCTCTCCTAGGTTTACCAACTTTAATTATGGCCCCAATTATCCTTCCTCGTTTATATGAAATCAAGGCTTTGAAATCAAGTCTTTCAAACTTTTGAAATATTTTGATGTCAGGGAAGGACTTGGAAAGTAACGGACAGTGCCTCCGTAGTATCTTTGTGACCTCCTGACTGTAAGGGTCAGATGTTCTTCCTTCTGAGTTGTGACTTTATCCCTGGCTTCATATATCCCAGAATTAGGATAGCCTCTCAATTAAAATTTTTTACACATGTCATCCATCTGAGTTTTTTTGAGTTAACACCATCAACTAGCCTGTTAACCCTCTTTAATTGACTAAAGGGTATCACATGCTTAGTGTGTGGAGGGTGCTGTCTTGAGTAAAGTAGTAGCTGGTTACGATCGGTGGGTTTCTGAAATAAACAAGTGTAGAACAAATTATCACTCTTGATTATATTGATATCCAGAAAATGTAAATTGGTCTGATTGCTTAGCATTTCATACCTAATGGACGGATATATACCATTCAGTTTGGCATGAAACCGCAATAGGATGAGCACATCATCTATGAACCTTCACCAAGCAACACAATGTGACTGGTAGAGATCCAACTGATAGACGTGACCGTCCTCCATTCATGCTATATAGTCATTGGCATAGGCAGGAACAGCATTGGACCCCATTGCGGTCCCATGCAGCTGAAGTAATACTTATCCTTGAAAATGAAGTAATTATAGTTAAGAATGATGTTCAAAAGATCATTAATCGAATCCAAATGTGTCACACAACCACCGAACAGCCCCCAAACTATCTTTGTGGGGTATGAAGGTGTAAAGACTGGCAACATCACAAGTAGCTAGCATGATATCACTCGTATCCGTCCCTTTAAATGAAATCTGTTTATGCAAAACATCAGAACTATCTCTGACAAAAGATGCTGTCTTTGCAATAGGGAAAAAAACGTTTCAACCCCCAAAACAATGGGGTGACCCAGCAATCTTACCGGGTCTTTGTGAATTTTAGGTAACGTGTATAGTTTTGGCATCCTAGGATATGGTAGATTAACAAATCCTTTTCATTTTCTTTAAGGATACCTGTGGAAACATGGTAAATCAAGTATTCACTAATCAGTTTCTGAATATCCCTTATCGGGTCGGCATCTAATTGGCGATACACAGTCGGGTCAGATAATTGAGTTAATATTTCATCATCATAGTACATGATGACCACTATCTCCCCTCCCTTATCAGAAGGTTTGATAGTGATCATTGAATTTTCTGCAAGCTCTGTAAGAGCCCTCCTTTTGGAAGTTCACAAATGCATGTGAACAGTTTTCAAAATCAATCAACTCAAAGTCCTATTGTACCCTCTGTATAAACGTTTCTACCGGGGTACAAGAGGTAGGTGGTACAAATTTATTCTTCCGTTTAAAATCCATTTGTTCCAGGGATAAACTATCAAGTTGTAGTTCATCGTCAGTGGAGGCCATAGGAGGTGGTCTGTTCAAAAAATGCGCTTTATGTCTTCCGAAAAAATCTGTAGAGGTTAATGTCCAAATGAAAGGGTATGTCCATCGTAATTTTAACTTTCTCTTTAACTGTTTTACTGAAGAACAGGAGGTAAATGCACTATCTCTTACCACCCATTCTTCAGTAAATCTTGCAGGAGAGCAGGACACACTTACCCGCATAGTTCCAGCACTGAAAGAGGTGTGGCTGAAAGCCCCGATGCCCCCGACGTATCCCCAGCCCTTTGCACTGTGTGCGCATGCGGTCAGTGAAGTCGGCGGGTAAGTTTCTTTTGCTCTCCTGCAAGATTTACTGAAGAATGGGAGGTAAGAGATAGTGCATTTACCTCCTGTTCTTCAGTAAAACAGTCAAAAAGAAAGTTAAAATTACGATGGACATACCCTTTAAGTTTATTGCTTGTATGTGTATGGACAAAATTAAGTCCTTTAGATAAAACCTCAGCTTGAACAGGTGTAAGTGGAACAGAGGAAACATTGAACACTACCTGTTCTTCTGAGGCTTCCTCTCTGGCTGACTTGTCTCCTGATTCCTTCACCATCTCCTCCATCTCTAACCCCTCTCCATCTCTGGTGCCAGGAGGTCCTGACTTTAAAAAAACGTGGAGATGAACGTGACTGTATGCCTCCATACAGTGACATGCTCCCCTTGTTCGAGAACCTAGCAGGAGCGTTGCGATGATCTTCCGTGGGCAATATGAGTGGTCCCTTCCTCCGAAGTCTGCCGTCCCCGTTGATATAATAAAGATACAAAGAAAGTAGTGGATATAAAATGGGCACACCACCAAAATGTCTAATCCAGTTAAACTCCTTTATTATAATGCAAATGGGAGCGACAGAGCATATAAAGAACAAACAATTAACTCTTTCACTGCCAGGAGATTTTCATTTTTTTTTGAGTTAACTGCCAGAAGAATTTTCAGGATTTTGCCCTCAATCGCTTTAGACTAATTTTACAGTAGGAAACCTTGCAGTAAATCAGGAATATTATACATTTTTTTTTTCAGCACAAAGTCTACTTTAACATGGTAACAGAATTTTGTAACTTCAAGAATATTACACCAAATTAAAATGTATAACCACTACTGACAGTTAACATAGAATATCTTCCAAATTAACTAAAATATCCCCACAAGTGAGATATTTTTAGAAACTACACACCCGCAGGATTTTATGAGTGGGGTAAGTTTCGATCAAAATGCAGATACCCGGGCGCAGCTCTTCGTCCAATTGTAAGTTATTTTCTCACATTTTCCTTTTTTTCCTCAACTGTAAAATCAGACACAAAATCAAATGCGAATTTCAGCTAAAAACTGTGGAGGAAAGTTCAAACGCATCTCAAATATGAAAGCCTAACCCCTCCCAAATAAAACGGTATGCCACATTCATGGGTGTACCCAGAGACATGGCTACCAACTAACCCAGAGCGTGACCAGTGCCAAATGTCAGTAGCAGCAAAAAAAAATTAGCCAGTTTTGTATTTGAACAGTCTGCAGTTTTTCCACAAAACACCCCCCCAACTCAGAAATACCCCCACAAACTATATATTCCTGAAATCTACACACCTTCAGCTATGTAACGCTGTAGTTCGTTCATTCATACCATCAATGGTGTGGGCGCAATTCTTCGTAGAAGTTCGCATTTGTCTGAAAAATGAACAAAAAACAACTTCAAAAGTATATGCATCCAAACCTCATGGAATGTAAAAAAAAAGTTACTTCTACTTCGTAGAAGTTTGCACTTTTACCAGATTTTCATCAAAAAAATTAACATCAAACAACATTCAAAAGTAGAAATCATGCCCAAACCCCATGGAATGTAAAAAAAGTTACCAAATATCAATCTCCCAAATGTCCTGAATCAAACGGTATGCCATATTGTGGTTACACACGCGGACGTGGAAGCGAAAAGCCACAAAGTGAGACAATGCACGATGGCTCAGAAAGCAAAAATATTTAGCCAACTCCGTTTGGACAGTCTGCAGTTTTTTTCCACAAACACCCCCGTAACTTAGAAATAACCCCACAAACTATATATTCCTGAAATCTACACACCTTCAGCTATGTAACACTGTAGTTTGTTCATTCATACCATCAATGGAGTGGGCGCAATTCTTCGTAGAAGTTCGCATTTGTCTGAAAAATGAACAAAAACAACTTCAAAAGGTAGAATTCATGCCAAAACCTCATGGAATGTAAAAAAAAGTTACTAAATATCTCTCCCAATGTCCTGAATCAAACGGTATGCCATATGTGTGGTTACACACGCGGACGTGGAAGCGAAAGCCACAAGTGAGACAATGCATGATGGCTCAGAAACAGCGAAAATATTTAGCCAATTCCGAATTGGACAGTCTGCAGTTTTTTCCACAAAACACCCCGTAACTTAGAAATAACCCCACAAACTATATATTCCTGAAATCTACACACCTTCAGCTATGTAAACACTGTAGTTTGTTCATTCATACCATCAATAGTGTGGGCGCAGTTCTTCGTAGAAGTTCGCATTTGTCTGAAAAATGAACAAAAACAACTTCAAAAGGTAGAAATCATGCCAAAACCTCATGGAATGTAAAAAAAAGTTACTAAATATCAATCTCCCAAATGTCCTGAATCAAACGGTATGCCATATGTGTGGTTACCACACGGACGTGGAAGCGAAAAGCCACAAAGTGAGACAATGCACGAATGGCTCAGAAACAGCGAAAATATTTAGCCAATTCCGAATTTGGACAGTCTACAGTTTTTTTTCCACAAAACACCCCTAACTTAGAATAACCCCCACAACTAATATATTCCTAAATTTACACACCTTCAGCTATGTAACACCTGTAGCTTGTTCATTCATACACATTGGTGTGGGCGCAATTCTTCGTAGAATTTTCGCATTTTGTCTGAAAAAATGACAAAAAACACTTCAAAAGGTAGAAATCATCCAAAACCTCATGGAATGTAAAAAAAAGTTACTAAATATCAATCTCCCAAATGTCCTGAATCAAACGGTATGCCATATGTGTGGTTACACACGTGGACGTGGAAGCCAAAGCCACAAGTGAAACCATGCACAATGGCTCAGAAACAGCAAAATATTCAGCCAAATCTGAATTGAACAGTCTGCAATTTTTCCCCACAAAACACCCCCCAAACCATATATATCTCAAATCCACACACCTTTATCTACGAAATTCTGTAGTTTTGTTCATTCGTACCATCAATGGTGTGGGCGCAGTTCTTCGTAGAAGTTTCACAGTTTTAGCAGATTTTCTTTAAAAAAAATTGGAAAAAACATCTCAAAGGTAGAAATCATGCCAAAATCCCAAGTAATGTAAAAAATTACCAAATATCAATCTTCCAAATGTCCTGAATCAAACGGATGCCCTATGTATGGTTCACAACGCAAACGTGGAATCAACTAGCCACAAAGTGAGCCAATGACAATGGCCCATTACAGCAACTTTTCAGATTTGTCAGACTAAACACCCCTTATTAGAAATACCCCCCCAAACTATATATTTTTGGATCTACACATCTTCAGCTGCATGGTTGATCTTTATCATACCCCAATGGTATGAACGCAGTTTATGTAAATTTTGCTTTTTACCAGATTTTCAGAAAATTTAAAAAACAATTCAAACTTAAAATCATGGCAATTTGCATGTCATGTAAAAAACGTTCAATTTCAATTTCCAATGCCCTGATCACGTATGCCATTGCGTGGATGTACACAGGGACATGGCCACCAACTAGCTCAATGGGACACATGCACAAGTGTAATTACAAGAAAAATCAAGTGCTCTGTAATTTCAAACAGCCCCAAAACTTGGAATGCCCCCCACAAATAAAACCCCCAACTAAAATCAATCTCCCACATGTTCTAAATACAACGGTATGCCCTATGTGTGGATGCACACAGAGACTGGCCACAACTAGCTCAAATGGATGCATGCACAAATGCAATTACAAGAAAAAATCAAGTGCTCTGTATTTTGAACAGCCTACCCCTTTTCTAAGACAGTCCAGAAACATGGAAATTCCCCCCACAAGCTACATATTTTTGGAATCTAAACCCGTCAGCTACGTTACGATGCCATGCTTTCATACATACATGAAGAATTCCAGACCCAGTGATCCAAAGAACTCGTGTTTTTAGGAGTTTTGTGAAAAATAATAGATGAATTCAAGGATTAAAATCCTACCTAAACCAACTTGACAAGCAAAAAAAACAACTAAATGTCAATCTCCCACATATCCTACATCAAACGGTATGCCATATGTGTGGGTGCACACAGAGACGTGCCCACCAACTAGCTCAAATGGGACACATGCACAAGTGTAATTACAAGAAAAATTCAAAGTTGTCTGTAATTTCAAACAGCCCCAGACTTTGAATGCCCCCACATAAACCCCCCCCTAAATATCACTCTCCCACATGTTCTGAATCAAACAGTATGCCATATGTGTGGATGTACAGAGACGTGGCCACCAACTAGCTCAAATCGGACGCATGCACAAGTGTAATTACAAGAAAAAAATCAAAGTGCTCTGTAATTTCAAACAGCCCCAAAACTTGGAAATGCCCCCCACAAATAAACCCCCCACTAAATATCAATCTCCCACATGTTCTGAATCAAACGTTATGCCATATGCGTGGATGCACACAGAGACGTGGCCACCAACTAGCTCAAATGGGACGCATGCACAAATGCAATTACAAGAAAGAATCAAAGTGCTCTGTAATTTGAACAGCCTACACTTTTTCTAAGGAAACAATCCCGAAACATGGAAATTCTCCCCACAAACTATATATTTTTGGAATCTACACACCTTCAGCTACGTTACGATGCCATGCTTTCATACATACATGAAGAATTCCAGACCCACTGATCCAAAGAAGTCCGTGTTTTTACGAGGTTTTGTGAAAAATAAAATAAGATGATTCAAGGGTTGAAATCCTACCTAAACCCTTTTGACAAGCAAAAAAACCCACTAAATGTCAATCTCCCACATATCCTGCATCAAACGGTATGCCATAAGGGTGGGTGCAAACAGAGACGGGGCCACCAACTAGCTCAAATGGGATCCATGCGCAATTGCAATTACAAGAAAAAATAAAAAAACGCCACAACCCACCCCCCACACCTATCCCCACTCCCCCTTTTAGTGGTATTTTAGTGAAAAGCAGTTAGTACGGAGAGTCCCACAAGTTTTTGCACACTTTTACTGATCCTAAAAATTCAATCTGGTCCGTTTTTGGTACCTATGCAAAATTCCCTACTAAAATAGGCTTAGTTTCCCTTGAAATCGAACAAATAATGATCCGCGTTTACTTTAGCGATATCACCGGGGACATTGGGAAGCTTGTAGAAGACAGTTTTTTTGCTAATTTATAGTTTTTAGGTAAAAAAAAAAAAAGGTGTGTGTATCACTTTAAGATTTTATTTTGTGAGCATTTCCCCTTTTTTGGGGGGATCATTCCCAAAGATGATCATCAAATCATCTTAGGGAATAATACCGAACTTGGAATACGGGCATAATACGGGCCCGTTTTCCAATTCGAAATCCGATCGGAAAAATCACTTCCCGGAAATCATTTTCCAGGAAGTGATTTTTCATTCATTGGCAAAGATCAATAATTTGGTGATCAGAAGTGATCACCAAATTTTGATCTCTGTCCCCATTTTTTTTTCTAAGTCTTTGCTAAGTAGCAAAGACTTAGAAAAAATCCTATTTGTGAATGGAACTTTGAGTTCCATTCACAAAATGTATAGTAAGGCTGTCAAGCATGACAGCTTGTGCTATACTAGGTACTGCAGCATGATCTGCAGATCACACTGCAGTACCTCCACTAGACCACTAGTGTCAGTCTTACACCACTCTAATGGAAGACCCCGGTGAAGGAAAAAGTTCTGTGAGTCACCGGGGTCTCCATTTCCGTTTTTCAAGAGCTCCTCCTCACCTCCTCCTCGTGGGACCGGCTGATGCAGCATAAAGGTACCATATCTCCTGATCCCCCCCTCGGATTTGGACGAAACCGAGGGGGGATCGAGGAGGCTAGGGGGGCAGTTGAATGCTGCCCCCCGATCGCCCCTAGCGGGGGGCAAAAATTTTTTTGGAGGGGGGAAGCCACAGATAGTATATTCACGATCTGTGGCAGTTTGTGCATTCACTGCACAGATCGTGAATATACGATCTGTGGCAGGGAAAGGGTTAAAAGGGAAAGGTTAATGTTTTTACTTTCTATTCTTACTGTTACCAAGAATGCATAGAATATTATTTAATCAGATCAGACTATGGTATCAAAGGTGACCCCACAATTACAGTAATATCAGGTCTAACAGCCATGTGCCAAATCATAGGGACTAAGATCAAGCTGGAGGCAAAAATAACTTCAACATTGTGTGAATCTAGAAACAGAACTAATGCAGTAAATGTCCATTATGGGCGTGCATTCACCGTCTCTTATTAGGATTAGCAAATGTAGGAGAACTATAACTCCCAAAAGCCACTAAGATCCCCTAAAAGTTACAGGAATAGGATACATACCATTTCTCTGATTCAGACATCCCACCCTGCCCTCTCAGGCTTCTGGGCAGGGTGGAGAAAGTGGCGTGGCGGGCCTAGAATGGGGCCACCATTCTAGGGGTGATGGGAGGTGGGGTTGGGGACGTGACTTGGGAGGAGACCACCCCAGAATGAGGGAGACTCCCGTGAGATGAGGGAGGGGTGGGATACCTGCTGATTCTACACCCAATAGTGTTTTCTAAATAAAAATTTTCACTGCTAAAAATAGCACATGCAGGTGATAGTGGAACATTCCAAATGCTATTTTCATCACCAACTGCCATTTCTATACCTTATTATGGGAAAAGACAAATTATTTTTCTATTTTTCAAACTTACACACAAAGCAAACTACCAATCACAGACAAGATTTTGCCATAACCTTGCTCTATGGCCAATGTGCTAAAAATATTATAATCCCCCATCCAATCAATAAATTTAAGTCCAGCGTTGACTAGCAATGGTAAAATAACATAATAATTTCCAAGATATCTAAGAGAGGAATATCAAATGTGACCCCACAATCACAGTCAGGGCCGGATTTACCATTAGGCACAGTAGGAATGTGCCTAGGGGCACCTGAGGTTGGAGGGGCGGCTGTCAATTTCCTCCCACCAATCTAACCTCTTTAGAGTCTATTTTCTTCCCTCAAAATGAGAAAATGGGTGTGGTTTAGGGGCGTGGTCTGTGTTTAGGGGTGTGGGCAATGGCACCAGGCTCTTTGGGCCTATAGGCTGCTGAGGTGTAAATCCGGCCCTGATCACAGTAATAACAGATCTAACAGCCATGTACCAAACTATAACTCCCAATAGCCACTAAGATCCCCTAAAAGTTACAGGAATAGGTTACATACCATCTCTGATTCTACACCAAATAGGGTTTTCTGAATAAATTGTTTCACTGCTAAAAATATTGTAGGTGTGTCCCCCATGCAGGTTATAGTGGAACATTCCAACTGCCATTTTCATCACTCAGCATTATAATGTCACCAACTGCCATTTTTACTATTCAGCCTTATGTGTCACCAACTGCCATTTTCATCATTCAGCCTTATAATGTCACCAACTGCCATTTTCATCTGACACACAATTGGCAAAGCAAATTACCAATCATAGCTTGTGAAGGTTCTCATTCATCCAGGTCATGGTATATCTGTTGTCCAGTTGTTCTAATTGAATACAACAGATATACCAATCATAGCCAACATTTTGCTATAACCCTGCTCTATGACCAATGTGCAATAAATATTATAATCCCCCAACCAATCAATAAATTCAATGGCTGGCGTTAACTAGCAATGGTAAAATCCATAATAATTTCCAAGATATCTAATAGAGGAATATCAAAGGTGACCCCACAATCACAGTACTCACAAATCATTGGGACTAAGATGAAGCTGGAGGCGAAAAGAACTTTATAATAATAATACCTCTGATTCTACACCCAATAGTGTTTTCTGAATTAATTATTTAATTGCTAAAAATATTGTGTGTGTCCCATGCAGGTGATAGTGGAACATTCCAAGTGCCATTTTCAAATCACATCTTATGATGTCACCAACTGTCATTTCTATACCTTATTATGGGAATAGACAAATAGTTTTCATATTTTCAAAGTGACACACGATTAGCAAAGCAATTGTGCCCAGCTGTATATTTACTACAGGACTATTGTGTAATTACCACACACTATACACAGTATTTTTTATCTGTCTATGGCTCATAATATGAACATCAATGTACCCATCATTGGATTAGACATAATAATAAATAAATTAAAGGGACAGTTCAGTGGAAATTATCAATATTCGTTAAATTGTTAGTTTGTGTAATGCCTTCTTAGTTATTCTACATATTCTCTCCCATTTTGAAAAATCAGTTGATTTCATACCCTTTGCTGTTCCCTGCTGTTGATATTAGTGAGCTGACATTTCAGGTTCTAACTGTCCTTCTTCTTCCCAGGATGCACCACATCCTTGGAATGTTCCTAACAGTCATTTCTACTGATTGGCTATTGCATGGGTCAAAGATGCTCAGATGCTCAGCAACCGAATCAACCCAGGCGCTGGGTCATAGCCGTATATTAACACTGTAATGGGGCGCATTATTTCTTATAATACACAAGTTGTTATATTTTCAATAAGAGACATTAATGATGGTAAAATTAAAGTATTTATTGTAATAACATTTTTCAGTTTATAGTAACATGAACAGTTGTTTTATATTTGTTTAATAGAACATTGTTTAATATTTAACTTTAACATTTAAAATTGATGTAAATATGAAATTAGTCTGAGTCAGAGGATTCTATAATTCTCTTTCTTTTTGTTGGATTGGTTGTTTGATGTGTGTAAACATTTACTGAAATTTGTGTGTTACGAAAGTTACAATTTTCTCCAAATATTGTTTGTAGTGTGTTTTTTGATTGTATGTTAATGTCTCGGTCCTTGTAAGTTGATGTTGATGGTTGTTCATTTGTGATTTGTGTTTTTGTGTTGTGTTTTGGGATATTTTGTGTGTTACTACTCAAAATATGTGAGATTTCTTGTTGTTGATTTTAAGTTATGGTTGCATAGTTATTTATGCTAGAAATATTTTTATGTCCAGATATTTGCATAATTTCATTGGGAGGGATGTTGTGGGTCACAAGTTTTTGAATTGTTGTTTTCCGTGTTGAATGGTTTGTGATTCTTTTGTCTTCTGGTAGTGCTGCTGAGATTTTCATTGTTGTCATCATTGTTCTTATTTTGTTTATTCCAATTTTCATTTTTCTGTACCACCTTGGTAAATCAGTTTTATAGTGTATGTTTGGGGCTAGGTAAAATGGTGAGTCTGGGTCTAGCATGGAGTCTGGTCGTTTTTCTTTGTATTTCAGGTATGTTGTGATTGGGTTGTCGGGTATTTCGTACATTCTGGGCTTTATAGGTCTTGTGTCTTTAGGGTTTTCTCCTGTCCTTGTTTTTGTCTGTCTCTCTGTATACTCTAGGTATTTGTTCCCTGCAGTGTCTGTGTGTAATGTGATGTCCCCCCATTCTAAGTCGTATTGTTCTTTTGTTCTTAGTGCAAAGTGTATGGCTATGTGAAAGAATATTGAATTTAGGAGTGTTGTTGGGTCATTTAGTGATAATGTTCCTGATGTGTACAGTGTGTTAATGTCGTCGTCTGTCAGTGGTTGTGCTCTATTGGGTTTGTTGCCTTTTCCTTGTTTTTTTAAGTATTTCATTTTGGCTGATATTGTTTGTCCAGTCAGTGGGAAGTCGTCTGTTTTTCCGTAAGTAATGTGATGTGGGTAGTTGTGGGATTTAAGGTGTCTGTCAATGCTTCCTAGGATACATCTTAGTGTGTGTGGTTCATATTCTGTGAGATTTTTGCGTCTTACTGACATTATAAACGTTGCTATTATGTTGTCTAATTCTGTATGGGGTATGTCATGTATTTTCCTTTTTTCGTTTATTTTGTCCAAGTAAGTCTGCAGTAATGATATGTCGGAGTTTGTTTTTCGGATTGTGTTTAGATTTTTTTGTTCTTCTATGAATTTCGTATGTTCTTCTTCTGTTGGGATTTGGAATCGGTTTTCAATTTTTTCATTTATTTTCTTCTGTTGCTTGTTTTCAGTTGTTGGTACCTTAGGGGAAAACGTTGCGTTCAGTCATGTTGTTGGTTACATTTGATTTTTGTTATTTTACTTTTGTCTGTTTTTTTACCTGTTTATATGGTTTCATTTTCTTCTGGGTGGTGATTTATTGTTGTTATTGCTGTAATTGGTCTGTGAAATGATTAATAATATTAATTATGTGGTAGATATTTTTTTGTTTCATTTTTTTATGCTATTTTAAATTATTTGCCTTACCTGTTTTGTTTTCTTCTGTTATCAGTATTGTAAATTTGTTTTGTGTTGTTTCTTTTATGTCATTTACCTTTGTATATTGAATTGTAATTGTTTGCCTTTTGTATTATAGTGCTTTGTTTGTTTGTGGTGATTTTGCTTTGCTGTGAGAGGTTTGGTTTGGTTTATTAATATAGGTGTGCTTTTTATTTTAGTTTATTGGTTAATTTTTGTTTATAAGTTGTTTTGGGTTTTTTGTTATTATTTGCCTTTTATTTATACATTATTTAGTTGAGTTGTGTTTGTTTGTATGTATCTTTTAAATTTCCGGTAGTTTATTACTTTGTTTAGTTAGTTTGTTTCCCCCCTTCCGCTTTGCTGTGGTTTATGCCATTACGTGGCAATGTTAAGTTTTGTTTACGCATGCGCGCCAGTCCTGCTCTCGGCTTTAGTGCGCATGTCTGCCATTCTGTTTCGGCGCGCGGACGTGCTTGTTTATTTGTTCCCGGCTTTTGGATTTGTTGAGTAGCGGTTAGCGGCTTGTGTTTGGAGGTCCGGCGGAGCGAGGTTTGCAGGTAAGTTTCGTGTTTTTTTGGCAAATATGGGATGTTTATGGTTGGAGGAGCTGTAGTGGAATATATCCTTATAAAAATCACTCATCTACGTAGTTGAGTGATTTTTATAAGGATATAATCCACTGCAGGTCCAATGTTAATTGAGATGACTTGTGTATTATATAGTGGATAATGCACCCCCAACTGTAAATTATAAGGATCATAGAAATATCCGAGTTGTGTACATATAAAGGTACAAGGACAAAGGCCAACAGATCGGAAAACCCAGAGTTGGCATTCCTGTATTAATATATGAGAAACGTATCCCCTACCATAAATTATAAGCAAATTAAAGTCACAGTAGGAGTTCCATATAAAGGTACAAGGACACAGGCTGATTAATAAAGGTCAGGAAACCTTTTTAGTACCACTCATGTATAATAAGGGATAAACAGCCTCATTCACCCAATGTCGGTGGGCTAAAATCCTGTCTTTAAGACGCATTCACCCTAGGTCGACTTCTTGCAGTTTCATATACACAGATAAAGACCCCTGGTATATAATGTATTTCACTCCAGCCTGTACATAGAGATTTAAAATCACCAATTCCTTTTCCGTATTAGAATCCAAATTCAGTCTGGTCCCATGTATTCAGTATTGGTGTAACTTGTCCTTGTGCTATGATTTCTATAGATATATCTAGAAGGTTTATATTAATATCTACAATGCGGACATTATGGAAGGAAAGTCCATTGATATCTGTCCATCTGTCTCTCACATTACGGGGCACCAATCAGACCCCATTAAGCAGTCCAGGATTTAACGCCATCTTGTAAAATAAAGATTAAAATCCTCACCCTATAAGGGAGTAAATACAACTACAACTTTCAGCATCCCCAGTCTGCACCCTGATGTTGTGGAATGTTTGGGACTTTCAGATTTCAACCATTTGGAGGTTCACAAACCTGCTGTAGTTACCTACAAACCTTGTAATGTGGTAGATTGGTATTACCTTCCGTAGAACCTTCCACGTCCCATAGAATGATCATTAGACAGAGGGATTTGTGTTTCATGCAAACACTTGCTCTGGTAGGAATATGCTCAGTGCAATAGAATGTAATTGCAGGTGCAGGCAGAAATTATTTTGTTTAATGGGAGGCTCTCACTTTGCTGGTTCCGACCTCTACTAGTAAAATAAAGGTCACAGAACTTTAACCCCTTCCATTCAACTCCCTCCAGCTGTTTTTTTACCCAGTGATCTCTGCAAAACCTACCCAGGCACTATGAGAGTTATAGTTGAACATAGCTGCCTGTATTCCTATCTACAGTGACATCCTTTATAAGATCCCAATGACATTAGATCTGTTGATGATCTATAACTCTATATGTACCCAGCCAAAATCACAGTAACACACTAGGCAGACATTAGATAGATTAGACATTTGTTGGTCTAATCTAATATCTATCTGGTGCTTTTCCAGGAGCGCAGTTCTAACCTTTCGATGTTCCTACAACATCCCATTCATTTTGGTAACATGTTGGGAATGTGATTCCAAAGGAGCTGCAGTTCAAACAACTTTTGCATTTAGGTAACATTGCCCCTTATCTGCCATAGTGTGATTTATTGTGACGGGCCATGGACACTGCACATTGTCTTGGATTGATGACAAAAGTTTTTTCGATTTAACTAATTCTGCTTACCGAAACCAACCGCCAGCCAATTTAAACTCAATGCGGTTTCCCTGAACGTGACCAGCAAAGCAAGTAACCGGCGGGTACCCCACCCGATACAGGACCCAAACTGGTTTACCTTTGCAAAATGCCAGTTTCTTATTCAAATGTGCAGAAATGGCTATTTTGCAGACTTTGATGTCAACTTGCATGCTCAATTTAGGCCAGGCTGGACTCAACTGAATTATGTGCCAGAGATATATACGTGTCTGTTTGCCATGTTTTTTCAGTGGCCAAAAGTGGTTTACCTATTGCAATACATCAGTTTCTTATTCAAATTCGAATAAGAAACCAACTTCAGCCTGCACTCCCCCTTTTAGTGGAAAACCAGTTAGTACGGAGAGTCACACAAGTTTTTGCACACTTTACTGATCCTAAAAAATCAATATGGTCTTTTTTTGGTACCTCTGCAAAATTTCCTACTAAAATAGGCTTAGTTTCCCTTGAAATCCAACAAATAAATGATCCGCGTTTACTTTACCGATATCACCGGGGACATTGGGAAGCTTGGAGAAGACAAAGTTTTTTGCTAATTTATAGTTTTAGGGTAAAGAAAAAAAAAAAGGTGTGTATCACTTTAAGATTTTTTTTGTGTGCATTTCCCCTTTTTTGGGGGGATCATTCCCAAAGATGATCATCAAATCATCTTAGGGAATGATACCGAACTTGCCGTTTTCCAATTCGAAATCCGATCGGAAAAATCACTTCGCGGAAATCATTTTCCAGGAAGTGATTTTTCATTCATTGGCAAAGATCAATAATTTGGTGATCAGAAATGGAACTGGAACTTTGAGTTCCATTCACAAAATGTATAGTAAAGCTGTCAGCATGACAGCTTTTACTATACTAGGTACTGCAGAGTGATCTGAATGGAGATCACCTGCATTACCTCCACTAGACCACTAGGTGTCAGTCTTACACCACTCTATGGGAAGACCCCGGTGAAGGAGGAAGTTCTGTAAGTCACCGGGGTCTCCCTTTCCGTCTTTGAAGAGCTCCTCCTCACTTCCTCCTCGTGGGAAAGGTAGGGATATCTCCTGATCCCCCCCTCGAATTTGGACCAAACCGAGGGGGGATCGAGGGGGCTAGGGGGGCAGTTGAATGCTGCCCCCCGATCACCCCTAGCAGGGGGTAAAAAAATTTTGGGAGGGGGGAAGCCACAGATCGTATATTCACGATCTGTGGCAGTTTGAGTATTCACTGCACAGATCGTGAATATACGATCTGTGGCAGGGAAAGGGTTAAAAACACATCCAACTCCAATAGAGCAGTAAAAAGTGTTAGTAAGTAACACTGTAAATGAAGCTGTAAGGGAATGGGCCAAGGGGGGCCTGCAACTGGAGGGACCATGAGGTCCATGAGTGGGAGGGACCAGGGGGCTACAAAGGGGAGGAGATACAGGGCAGATTGACTGACAGGTTTCAGAGCAGGAAGCAGGAAGTGCAGGGAACCTGGTGATGCTGCTGCCATATCACACACAAAAATGTAAATATCTTCAAAACTATGTAAAAATAAACAATGGAAATAAATTGCAAAAATTCTCAGGAGAGCAATTTCTATCAATTTACCTAAAGTCATTTTTGGACCACAGGTCCCCTTTAAGATTGCTTTTTTCTTTTTCTTTTTTTTTTGAAGGTTCCAATTTTCTTTATTTACCAATAAAGTCAAACGGGGGTCTAAGGGACATATTCATAATGGGGCATTTTTGCTTTTTTTTGCCACCAGACTTCACCACAATTTTTAAAACGTTTTCGTATAAAGTTATTAAAAAGGCTAATTTTTATCAAAGGCAAAAATTATGAAGCAAAAAGTAGCACTAATAATGCTGAAAATAAAAATGTGCCAAAAAGTTAAATTCAGCACAAATTTTGGTAAATAAGTAATACTCCCTGTTGGATTTTCAAAAGTAGTATTAGATTGGTTAATACACACTGAACACCTATCTTTTTTTTTAGCAAAAAATATGATAAATAGTGTAAAACTCACCCAGGTGAATTTTCTCTATTTTATTAATAGGACACATTTTTTAGTATTGCTTATTTTCAGCAAACTACAGCTAATTACCAAACCAGTTACATTAATATGGGGACATACCATAGTGCTGTGTAAGAAATAGTCATGTTAATGGAACATTCCAGTAATTAATGATGATTGGCAAAAATTCTGGTAAAACTGCAAAAAAATGCAACAAAAGGGAGAAAAGGAGCAAAAAGCAAAGTTTTCACCTATTTATAAATAGCTTTAAATAAAAAAAATGACAAAATAGCCCTGAAATTTCACCTTCTCTGGTCTGGTAATGGGCGACGCCAAAGAGAAATTTCTCTTTTCACCATGATACCAGACTTAACGCAATTGATAAGGCGAAAATTACCATCACACATCGCCGCATCGTTACTTTTCCACAGAAGAGAAAATAAGCGTTTTTATAAATACGGCGAAAATAACACTCTTTGTCATTGCAATGTCCTGCTATAGCAAAATGGCAAAAATATAGATTTTTCATAAATATACCCCTTTGTTTGCATTTTTAAATAAGTATTTTCCTATCTTATTATATATCTGAGATCTTTAATTCTTTTGCCCTGTTGCATTTCTTGGTGAAAAATGTGATTATTTCCTTTAAAAGTGTCCAGGAAAAAATTTTGTTTTTTCAAGTGTGCATTACATTAAGGGGTTTAATAGTGTTTTATCCATATATGTACAGCTGTGTTTGGGATTGTAAAGGGTAGTTTTATTTTTGTGTTTAATACTGATTTCCTTAGTAGAGTTCTTAAAGGGCTACCCTTTAAGCAAAAAAAGGCGACTTGTCAGTTATTTGCAAACAAAATGTATTTGTAAACAGATATTTAATGATAAATTCTCTCCCTTTATAGCAAAGGTATCTGCCTCCTACCTCTGCTCTATAAGCTTTTTATAATCTTGAGCATGTGCAGAGGATTCAGAAGGTGAAACAGCAGTCAGTCATTGGCTGTGATACTAGTTGCCACAGCCTTGATTGACAGCATGGAGGGAGGGTCCCACTTACTCTGTCAGAATGAGGACAATTATTAACCTTAAATATATGGTTAGAAATGCAGGTAATAAAGTGCAAAATATATCAGTTGGGGCTAGGGGCAGGTAAATGACAATTGACCAGTTTTTTATTTTACAGTTAGCCATTTCATTATGAGTAACTTGGTGTAAGGTCCTGTTCTGATTGTAACCAGATACAGTTAGCATTGTTTTGCCACCAACGTATTAATGGTGTTAGGACTGCTGCTTCATAGTAGTCTCTTTGATTAGGCATATCCATGCTACCAGCATTCTTACTTGTAAATAAGGTTCTTGTACTTATTCTTTTTACTCCACAAGAAATTGGTGAAAATCTTTTGGGTCTGCCTAAAAAAGTTATCTGGTAAGTCTATAGGATGTTTTCTAAAGAGGTGTAGGCACCATCATTTTAATAGGATTTTTTCCATTTAGGAAAAGGTATTTATTTTTCCAGGATCATAATTTATTTGATATATCTTGTAACATAGTTTATTAGTTAGTTATTTTTATTTAAGTATTGTCTGAGGGGTAGTTTAGGAATATTCCTAGGTATTTGATGTTATTTATTGTCCAATTATAGGAAAAACTATTATGAAACATGGATATCAAATTTGGAGATAAATTAATTCCCATGATTTTGATTCATTTACTTTTTATTGTGATTTTTTAAAAAAAAATGTTAGTCCTTTTATTTGTTTATGCATTCTAATTGTTTCTTCTAGAGGTTCTATAATTAATTTGAAAATAATAGGTGAAAGGGGGCACCCTTGTCTGGTGCCATTGTGATTAGAGATGGCCGGTTCGCGGACCCGAACCTGGATCCGCCGCGGATTTATCACGTCCACGAACGGCGGATTATTCCGGATTTTCCGGATTTTCCGCCTTCCGAACTTCCGAACCGCGGATTTTTTTTTTACGAAAATTTTCGAAAATACGAGTATCTCCGTAATTACGAGAATCCGCGATCTTCCGGGGCCCGGAAAACGCGAAGATCCTCGTAATTACGAGGATTCTCGTAATTACGAGAATTTTCGGAAAAACGAGACATTCTTGTAAATTCAAATTTTTGGGGCTTATTTTCAAGACGGAGCAAGCCACATGACCCAAATTAGCCAATGGCAGCTAACATGATTGAAAATAATAGGTGAAAGGGGGCACCCTTGTCTGGTGCCATTGTGATAGCATTCCTGAGGTAAAGACTTTTGCTGAAGGTATGGAGTATAGTCTTATCCAGCAGGATAGTCTAAATGTATTTAATATTTTGTTTAGATATTTACAGTTAAGTTTATCAAATGCTTTTTTCAGCATCTACTGATAGGAAGATAATGGGAATGGTACATTTTTCTGTGCATTGTATTATATTGTACAGTTTTCTGGTGTTGTCTGATGTTTCTCTGCCTTGTATAAAACCTGCTTAGTCTGGTTTAATTAATTTTTTTAGATCCTAATGGGAAAGTTTTTCTCCCCAGAATACCTACACGTTGAAAGATTCTTCTCTAGTTATTTGCATTTGGCATATATAAGTAATAGATTCTGTAACAAAGGAGGCTTCCATGTTGTTGCCAGTACAACAATAGCTCATGTTTGCTTCAAAGAGGTACGCCCCCTGACCCCAGGATTCACTGTCTCTATGTGCAGAGTTTCTAGCGAAAGATAAAGTATCTAAATGTACCTGTGATCACAGTTGAGTTGCTGGTGGCACAATGTTTTTAGGAACAAACAGAACAAGAAGTCACAAGTTCAAATCCCTGAGTTTAGTTATGAAACAATATAACATAGTCTACTGCCTGGCTTTATTGCTTTTTTTGTTTCCATGTTTCTAGAAAAATATAAAGTTTCTACATATGTACAAACTTTATATATAGCAGC
Source organism: Hymenochirus boettgeri (assembly GCA_019447015.1). Lineage (NCBI taxonomy): Eukaryota > Metazoa > Chordata > Amphibia > Anura > Pipidae > Hymenochirus > Hymenochirus boettgeri. The sequence goes on from CM033477.1 coordinate 61,726,806, forward strand.
TCTGTTATTTATTTACCAACCAGCATAAATTGCTGACAGTCTTCTAGTAGCAATACAAAATAGTGACCTGATTTTACTGACATTTACTTCTATTGATTGAGTGTTCACCTGTGGTGCGTTCTGCTAAAGTGCTGGGTTAGGAAAAAAATCTGACTATTGGGACACAGGTTTGATTCCCCATGTTCCCTTTTTTTGTTTTTATTATGTGTCTAGCAAAAGATAAAGACTCTACATGTTACTGGTCCATTATTATTAGCCCTTGTGGCCTAGTACAGAAAGCTTTCTTTTAGAAAGACACAGTATAGAAGGTTGCTGGTTGATTCCCAATACTTCCTTTTATTTTTTGCTGAAATGTTAAATGTTCTGTTTCTTTTATCCATGCTAGCAAGACATACACTGCAAAGATACTTTTCTTTTTGTATGAAAAGCCTAGGAATTTATCATTGTTAGGGACAGGAGATTTCTAATGTGTTTACACAAAAACTGCACTGATATCTGTGTGCTGTGTCAGAGGGAGGGAATCTGAGCTGTAACATGATTGTCTGTCAGCTTCCAGGGACCAAGACTGCAGTTTCCTGTGAAGTGTCCGGCACACACTAAGCTGGGTGTTCCCAGATAAGGTGAATTGGGAGCTGACCCTAGTACACACAGGTTATTTTCATATTACCCAGCATGCACAGCAAAGGGAGACATGAGACACAGCTTGTTGTTTGTGAATGTGCTTCTCTATTGGGACAATTTGTCTTGGGACTTTAGGTCTCCTTAACAGAGGAATAAAAGGTGTAAGTATATTTGCTAAACATTTGGCATATAGTTTTATGTCAACATTTAATAAGGTATTGGTATGAACTGTTCTGGCCGGTTGGATCTTTGTCTGGTTTTGGTATTGTAATTATACTTGCTTGTAGGTTTTCTGTTGAGAATTTATCTTCTTCAGCTGCTATATTAAAATATGGTTTAATATGATGTATAGTATTTCAATGAAATGTTGATAATACTCTGGGGTATATCTTTCAGGTCCAGGGGCTTTGTGTAGTTTTAGTTGTTATATAACTGTTATTTCTTGTTGGGTAAATGGAGTTTAGTTGACATATAAATATTGTAGGTAAAGAATTTTTACATTTTGTTTAAATTAGTGTGGAATTTGGTTGTGTGATGTGTAGGATTTTGTAGGGTGTATAGGTTTTGATAGTATTTACGGAATTTACGCTCTATTTTGCGGATTAGTTATTTTGTAATTCTGGGAGTCTATAAATTAGGGAATTCTGATTTTAATAATGCATTTTTTCAACTGGTTTTCCAGTAGCACTGATGGTTTGTTTCCTTGTATTTAAGAAGAGGCTTTCAATCTACCTAGTTGTTTGTGTTATGTTTATAAATTCATGTTGTGGATTTCACCTTTTTTTTTTACTGTTTTCTGTAGTTGTGTTGTAAAATAAGTTTTTTTTTTCATGCTTCAATTTCTTTAGGGTATTAAGTAGATGAGTATATTGCTTTTCTGTTTTCTTTTTTCCCTTGTTGCTATTTGTATCAGTATACCTCTCATGCACACTTTGTGCTTATTCCACAAGATAGAAAGTTTCATTTTATTCACATCATAAGGAAGAAAAAGTCAGTTTGTTTTGAATTTTTAGTTTTCTAGTATAGTTATTTACTAGAGATGGCCAAACTTCATAAAGTTCGGTCCGTTTTCGAACTTCTAAAAAAGTTTGAAAGTTCGAAAACAGACCCATTAAAGTCAATGGGGGGTAAATAGTTCGGGAAAGTTCATTCGAACTTTGCAGTATAAACTTACCTTACAGGCCTCTGGAACCTGGGAGATGGTATGGGAAACATGTCCATGCACAGGGAACAGCAAACATACGCGCTACTACCAGTTCCTGCGCAATACTTTCGGTAATCCTCGAACAGCACTTATAAGTGCCCTTGCGGCACTGACAAGTGCCTTTGTGGGGGGTCCTGCAGCTTGAAACCAGGATCCCCCCAGGTCCTAAAAAGAACCTTTTCAGGTCTTGGCGTCTTCTTGTCGGCGACACCAACTTCACTGATGTCGCCAATGCCGGACGATGTCACTGCGACCGCCAGTGACACCACTGGTGCCGGTGTTGCTGACCTCTTGATCCGAAGTCTTCTTTCTTTTGCCATCAGCTGCGATGACTTCTGAGCTTCGGATCAAGAGGTTGGTAACACCGGTAGCACTGTTGGTGTCACTGGCGGCTGCAGTGACATCGCTCGGTGTTGGTGACATCAGCAGAGTTGGTGTCGCCGGCCAGAAGTTGTCGGATCAAGAGGTCGGCAACACCGGCGACGTTGATGTCGCCAGCGCCGGTGGTGTCACTGGCGACCGCAATGACATCACCCGGCATTGGCCACCTCAGCAGAGTATGTGCCACTGACAAGAAGAGGCCGAGACATGAAAAGGTCCTTTTTAGGACCAGGGGGTCCTGGTTTCGAGCTGCAGAACGCCCCACAAAGGCACTTTTCAGTGCCGCAAGGGCACTAATAAGTGCCGGGGAGGGGGGTCCCGGTTCATGCTGCAGGACCCCTTAAGCCCCAAAGGGCCCTTGTCAGGGTCACAAGGGCCCTTCTAAGTGCTGCAAAGTCACCCAGCATTGGCTACATCAGCAGAGTATGTGTCACTGACAAGAAGAGGCCGAGACATGAAAAGGTCCTATTTAGGACCAGGGGGTCCTGGTTTCGAGCTGCAGAACCCCCCACAAAGGCACTTGTCAGTGCCGGTTCAAGCTGCGGGACCCCTTAAGCCCTAAAGGGCCCTTGTCAGGTCCACAACGGTCCTTGTAAGGAGCCGGGAGGGGGTCCTGGTTTCGAGCTGCAGGACCCCCGAACGTCCAGCCATGGGATTGTCTGGCGTTCGGCAATCCGCAAGCGCCCATTTTCAGGAACCTCGGCCATTTGGGGGTTTTCAGAAGTGGCCATTGGAGGCATGCCAAGCTTCAAAAAGCCTCGTACATTCGACAATTCTCGAATGTTCGAGGATTTTTGAAAATAATCCCCCGAGTCCACAAAATCGAACTAGTTCAGTTTGGTGTCCATCTCTATTATTTACCAGATATGGGCTTAGTTTCCAAATTCTGGATAGAATTTGTTGTTCTGGGTGGTTGTAATAACCATTTATCAGCATAACCACAGACCATCCTAGAGTAAGATTAATGAACCTTGGAGTAGAATGTAATTTTTTTTTTTATTGTTTAGTTCCCTACACACATTCAAATATTTATAAGAAAGGAAAGTAGTTGAGATTGTGTTCTTCTTTTACTAGGAGTGTCTATTTTTGAATGTGCAATCTGATTATAGTCTCCAATAAGTATCCATAAATGTCTTTCTGGACTTTGTATAGTATAGTATAGTAACTAAGGTTGAATAAAGACATGTGTCCATCCAGACTTTCAAAAGTTGTTTTCTTTCTTGCAAATTGTTAATTGTGAAAAGTGTACCTTCTTTCAAAATTGTTATTTTTGTAGGAAATTAATTTTCATATTGTATAAGCATTGTAGTGATTTTCTTTGTAGCATAATCAGTGGAGAATTGCCTGAATAGGTAGATTTGTATTTATTTCTTATTTCGGTTATACTGTCTGTTGTCTTTAATTTTACTGTCTTTTAGTTGGTGCTCGCTTTGGACATTTCTGAAATTTTGGAAGTCTATAGTATGTTGTTGTTTCTGTATTGTTAGTCTTGGTTCAGAGTTGAGAATAGATTGGCTACATCATCACATCTCCCTATTTAAAAAAAAACTTAGACCTGGAAAAGTACACACACACACACACACACACACACACACACACACACACATACATATATATATATATATATATATATATATATATATATATATATATATACATACAAAACACAATAGGAGCCGAACAGTGGGAAGTGCACGCTGGAAGAAATAAACTACAAACTGCCTCAGATCTCTGCTTAAAACGTCTTTATTCAACCAACCGGATTACATTTAAAAAGTAACGGATTGCCTGACGTGTTTCACGCTATGGTATGCCTTTAGTTATAGCAGGATAGTAAGAGCAAATGAGTAAGGGTATACCATAGCCCGAAACGCGTCAGGCAATCCGTTACTTTTTAAATGTAATCCAGTTGATTAAATAAAGAACTTTTAAGCAGAGATCCGAGGCAGTTCACTTCTTCCAGTGTGCACTTCCCACTGTTCAGCTTCTATTAAGTATTCAAGTTTTGGGACTCTGCGAAGGGCTCGGGGTGGTAGCACCTGGGCCACCCACGTGGTTGTGTGAGTATACAGTTGTTTCACACAGCATTAACAGCAACAAGTTGTTTATAAATATGAATGGGATACTGCTTTTTAAAGAATTTTTTTGCCTTATTAATTAAGCACTAAGCGACTGGTCTGGGGTATCGTTACACCCGGACCAACTAACTCCAAAAGTGAGTGTCTTAAGATCCCAGAAGGGTTAATTAACTCAAATGCAATTGCATTAACAACTTACAGTTAAATGTGTTTTAAGGCTGTTTTTATGTTATAAAGGACGATTTTCTTATATTGTATACTTGTATACTACAAAACGCCACAGATAAAAAACAAATGAAATAGTAATGTGTATATTTCTTATAGTAAAATCTCACAGATTCCTACTTAAATTGTCCTCAATAGTGAAAACACCATCCTGGAAAGTTCAACTTCTAAATATAGAGGTGTTGCAGAGTTGATCTTCTCCTTTAATGCCTGTAAAGGTTAGTAGGTATCATGTTTGACCACTTTTTTCCCTTTGTCATCATTTTGCTGATGTTGTGTACTAGTAATACTTTTATCAGGGGAGTTATAGATTTTTGCTTCCCCTTAAATGTTTTAGATGTAAGTTTTTATTTTCACCTTTTGATCCTGCACTTCATCACTTTCTGTATGGTGCATGACAAGAAGGGTTTTTTTATAGGTGAAGTGGTGGGGTTCCAGGGTTTTGATTAATTTTAAATAATGTCTGTTCCTTATCTGTCTCTAAGTGGACACATCTAGTAGATTCAGTCTGTAGGGACACATCAGTTGTATAGTAATGAGTTGTGTTTGAATGGCTCAAACAGTTTATTTACTTTCTAGCTTGTTGTCTGTTGCTCCTGGCTGGTGCTGTTAAGCATTTCTGTTTTATTTTCCAATGCTGGAGATTCTGGTCTGGAGAATTTTGTTAGCACTGCCAGTGACATCATGGACATCTGGACCTTAAAAGAAATCTCCAACGTTACTGCTTTTTATTTTATATCTTTTGCTGCTCCCCTCTTAGTTATGGTCACGGCTATCTTTGGTACATTGTCTGGTAATTGGACGGTCCCTATTCTCCCTTTAGCTTGTTTTCAATTGAGGCCTGATCTGGAGCTCTTAACACCAGCTAATGAATAGCTTAATGGTCCCTCAAAAGTTTTGCAACAATTTGCAACACAGTAGGAACTGCTATCGGCATATTACATTACAATGGTGTGATTGCCCCCTTGTGCCAATTATGCCCAATTATATATTTGCCCCTCCCCCCAGTGTAGGGTTACCAGATTGGAGGGCATTCTTAATATATTTTTTCAAAGTCAGCCTTGCGGCTGTATATTTTAAGTGTGTGTCAAGGAAGAGTGGCACAAGCTAGCAGGCCTAGGGGTGCACAAAGTATAAACCAGGCCCTGCATATTGTATAGCTGTCCTTTAAATTCAATATATCACACTGTATAAATCAGGAAATAAATATAAATATGACTAATAGTATTATTGCAAACAATAATGAATGTAGTGAAAATTCCTATACAATAGGCTTACATTGACTTTGCTTCCCTTGCATAATATGCAAATATGTCACATAAATAGAATTGCGTTTCTATGTTAGTAAAGCTTTGGCCAACAGCCGATGTGGAAAAAATTACTGTTAGAAACATTGCAAGTAAATAAGAATCCTGAGATGAAGAAGGACCCACAGCAGGACCCAAAATGGCAGCTTACAATAAAAACTCAATAGACTTTTTCAAAAGAATATGTAGAATATCCAGACATGTGTAACATAAACAATTCATTTAACAAATTGTAAAATTGTGGGGGGGATTTAACGTAGCTTTTATAGTTCACATTAAACTCAACATCAGCAGTAGCTGCCGCAAAAGGATAGAGAGACAAATAGCATAGAATGGACAGACCGATAAAAGACAAATACAGACAAGACATTTCTTCTCGGAAAAGGAAAAGCAGTGCAAATGAATAAACATTTTTTTTATGGGTGATATTTCAATCACACTTCAATTAAAAAAAAAAAGATTCTTAACTAATATTTGAAAGATAAAAAAATACATTAAAAAATAGTTTGGAAATGTGACCTGGTGAGACCTATCCCATGGGACATTAACATGCTAAATAATACAGATTAAAGAAAACTAGGCTTCATAGGACCGACCAAACTTGCTATAAATCCCAAAGCCAAGGTTAAACCATAATTCATACTAAAAGGAGATTTTGTCACAATTGACAACATTGGCAAATATTTTTTGTGATACAGTTTTGTTTTGAATAAAAACAGGGGCATAGGTGCAGGGGCCCGGAGCCCCCTGTGAGTTTGGGGGTGGGGTCTGACCCACCCACTCTGCAAGAAGCGTGTCTTCCTATTGGCCGCATCACAGAAGTAAACGAGGGAGCTGAGCAGCGCTGTGTAAGTATAACCGAGTAAGTGCGAAGGAATGAGGACCTAGCGATTTAGGCCCTCACACTTGGTAGAAAGCGTGGATATAAGTAGAGGAGCGAATAGGAGGTAATTATAATTGTCCTTTAAATAATAAGGGTAAGGGAGAGGATGGACTATGCAGGCAGTTGGTCTGCCCCCTATTTCTTAAGATATTCAATCTAAAACTTTTTTATATTCCAGCTGTCAATCAAGTTCCTTGCTCTCAAAAACTATTCTTCTGTGAGCAGTTTTTCTGTAGCTGGAATAGTGACAGTTGGAATGCTGTATGCTGTGTGCAGGCTTGACGGTTGGTTTGTGGGGAAAAAGTCAGGTCAGATGGAAGTGGGAGTGGTTAAAAGAGGGAGGGGGGATACTGCTCCTAAACAAAATGTGTGCTGGATTGAAGGCATGCAGCAACACACACAAATCAGAGTAAGTGCTACTTACATGTACTGTATTCAATTATATATTAAGATGAGGCAAAGTCATTTTTTCAGTATAGTGTCCCTTTAATGGGCCATACATCTGGTGCATTGTTCAACAATTGGTCATATCAGAGGACGCGGGGATATTATTTAAGACTAGAAGAAAAGAAGTTTCATCTTGAGGTTAGGAAAGGTTTCTTTACAGTGAGAATGGTGAAACTGGAACTGTCTTCCAGCAGATGTGGTAAGGGCAAGTTTATTGAATAGCTTTAAAAGTGGTCTGGATAGGTTTCTGCAACTAAAAAATATTGAGAATTACTGGTATAAATAAATTTACTGTAGTTCTGGTTGATCCTTTCTGATTGCCATTATATATATTTTTATATACTTTCTGATCAGTTAATAGACGCAGGGAAAGGTGGTGTACCGTGTTAGCCAGTCAAAATGTTTACAGGGTAACCCTTTTGAAATAAAAAATAACAATAAAAAAATAAAATAAATAAATAAAAAATAACAATAACAAAAGCTTTCAGAACATTCTAGTTCCTTTTTCAAGCTGAACGATCAATCGTTCGCAAATTTGAGTGCTCTGTCGGGACAAATAGTCCCTCAGTGTGTACCCAGCCTTAAAAATGGTGCTAATTTTGATGTCAGATGTCAGATGTCAGCTTTCAAATGTTAAATAATTAGGTTGGGGCAAAATTAGCACCATTTTAAACAATAAGAGTTTTTATTGAATCTCCCTGATAGTGTGTAATTAACAAGGTGTCGAGGCACCAGACAAAGATTAGTTGCATCAGTTATATAATTATATTATATATATCAGTTATATTAGAAAAAGATGCATAGAAATACAAACAAAAGATTATCGATTAAACACACTAAAGAAGCTAAGAATTTGAAGCATTACACTATATTGGCTTTAGAAGTTTTGTGCTTTGGTATTTTGCTGTTTGGTCTATTTGCTATAGTGTATCGTGAGCATGAGCAGTGAAAAAAAACATTTTGGTTTATTGTTCTTTAATACATTCAATATAAAAACAGTTTGTCAAAAAATACCAAGAGCAAAGCTAACTCATATTAAGGGATTAAAATAATTGTTAATAGCTATGATTTGAAGGCAGCTGCTGCAATGTCTTTATTAAAACCAATACTGTGTATTTTGGCTGCCCTCTGTTTATTTTCCCACTGTACCTGCTGTTTAGAAGATTGATGATGATAGATGTGTGTGGATAAGATTCAGTTGCTTTCAGACCTACAGCAATAGTACGGTTATTTATACTCTTCATTGACTCCTTGTAAAATGAAAAAGTCTATTGAATTTTCTTCCCATGGAAAGAAAATAAGCTAATAGACTTTATTTCAGCTAAAATTTCTTTCTAAGGTAGCAGTTGACTGGCATAGCATTATAGTGCTGGCTAAATCAAATAACAACAACGAGAACCTGTATGGAAAGTTTACTTTTGTGAAATTACACAAATTTAAAGCATTAAAATGCTCACATTTAAGGTATTGTGCTCATTTTAGTCATTAAATTGCATGTCCAGCCAAAAATGAAGTGCTTTTAGCCTAATCACCCCCAAAACCTAAGATGCATTCTACCTTATCTTAATGCAATGCTCCCAGGCTGAGAAATACTTACTTTTACCTCAGTTGATCACCTTGCGGGTATGTACTGTCAGTCCTGGCCACCACGGTAACATCAAGGCTAGTGGCTGACAGCCTATATCCAGAAGAGCTGGTTATGAGCATTCTCTGTTCCTGCACGTCTCAAAACAGAAAGGCGGGAGGCAGGAGACTTCCGGTGAGCGATCTGCTGTCGTAATTATATCTCAGCATGGGAGTGTGGGATTAGATAAGGTTAAAATGCATCTTAGGTTTTGGAGGGTAATAAGGCTAAAATCACTTTGGCTGGACATGCCCTTTAATAAACGTACATTGGGCTGTATTGTTGTCCCAGTTTATTAGCATTAAAGGGCAACTATAGTGAGAAAATTGTTTTTTTTTAATTTCTTCTAATGTATCCTATAAGTCATCCCATCCACCAGGGTACCTTTAGTTTCTTTAAATTCTTCATAGTCCCAGAGATATACGCCTTTGAATATGCTGTGATTTGTAGGAGCTGCTACACCTCATCTGTCACTCAAAGGCACACACCCACACAATCCAAAGCTCCCATGCAGTACTGTCACACACTCTCTCACCCACACTATATGTACCATGTGCAACATATAGTCAAATGCTGTAGTGCTAAACACAATCAATAAACCATTAACCCAGCAATATGAACATAACACACTATAAAACAGCCCCTCCCCCCAAAAAAAAATCTTATATACATACAAAACCAGTGACTCAAATGGAACACTAATACAGTATATATAATACAGTAATACATACTATATACCAAACAAGACACACAGTGCAATCTATGAAATATATAGACTAAAGCAACTGAAATGTAACAGGACAACAAGCAGTGTCACTGTGTTTGTGAAGGTCTCTCACTACAAGCTGCTGTTACACTGACTCTCTCTTCAGTGATTATGATCTCAGCTAAGCAGGGGGAGAGATATGAACTTTAGGTAAAAAGTAAATAACAATTAGCAAAGTTAGAGAACAGGGAGAGTTCAGTAACTTACTTGTAAAGAATCTCAGCACCACTTGTCCTCCTCTCTCCCCCTCTGCCCCTCCCTTCAGTATATTGCTACTTTCTCTACTGCTTGCAGTCTAGCTCTGGAAGGGAGGGGTCAACAGGATGTCAGCACTTCATTTAAAGTCCTTTCAACTGACAATGCTCGGACTCTGTATACAGCCCGTCACTGCTTGAGGGGGAGTAGACAGAGAGGGGAGGGGGACTACACAGCTTGGTACAAACTTCTGCCAGTGTGAAGAAACAAAGCCACACAGAAACATGAAAGTAAGGCAGCTTATACTAAGTGATCTATACATTGTATACAGACAAAGTTTTTTTTTCACTATAGTTGCCCTTTAATAAATATATAAGTGATTTCCATGTTAGTGCAATTTATGCAATTATCCACTATAATTCTTCAGGCAAGTTTTAATACCAATTAAGGTAAGGTGTCCAGAGAATTCTCTGACCTGAGTAATGGAAACTCATCCTTTTGTATTGAAGTATAAATGTAAAGAAGGTATTTGGTATGTACTTAAAAAGGGTCATGCCCTCGTATCTCTCTGTCTATAAGGGAGAACATAGAGGATAAAAATAAACCAGGCTTAGGTAACAAAAATTCAGAGCTAGAATCCAAATACCCTTTAAAAGCAAGTGGTTCTAAAATATTTTTTAATAGTAGCCTCCCTGCCACTCATACACAGCTGACTAATACCTAAATCTACCATAATATCTCTTTATTTTTATCTAGTACATGTCATTTCTGGATGGTGACCATTTTCATCTGATATAGAAATAACTTAACAGAGATTTTTAATATGATGGATAAACATGTAATAGACAGGAAAAATACAATTGTTTAGCAGGTGTCATTTCTATCTGGTTTGAGTCAAAATTAAAATTTTATAAACTAGGATTACAAGGTAAAATGTCAGTAAACATTTTTTTTATTGAAAAGTCATTAAGTAATTAAAGTACAAAGAATCTACCCCCCCCCCTTAAAATTACCCAGGTTCAGGGTCAAAACTGCTAGCACTGCATGGCATGGAAGTTGCCCTTATGGTCCCAGTCTGGCTCCTCCCTCTTCCCCAGTATGGAAAATATTAAAAGATGCACTTTTTTGCAGAGTGGAATCCCCAACATCTCAGGAAGCCCCATCTGCATACTTGGGACACCCTTTCCATTTGAGGAGAGCATTTAGTATAGAGACACATTCGTGGATAAATGTTTGCAAAACCAAGAAGGATCCAGAGAAGCAGGGGGATACTTGAAATTTGCCTTTGTATTAGGGCTCATTCATACTGTGCTTATTTTTGTGAGTTGTAACGCAACGCACATAAGTATGCGATAACAAAGATGCCTTCATTTTCAATACTATTCAATGTGATATTTTCCCACCAGTGCATTGCATTGAATGTTGCTACGATAATGCAAATACAATTCAATGGGATAGCTAATGCTAGCTACTAGAGATGTAATGTGGGTTCGAATAGAACCCGGATTCGAATAGAATCTGAAGGTTTTGAAGTCCCGATGAAACTTTCAGAACTCACGGATTTCATGGAACCCGGATTTTCCAAAGTTTGGATTTTTATCGAAAATAGACGATTATCTAAATCGAAAATAGACAATTATCGAAAATAGACGATTATCAAAATCGAAAATAGACAATAATTTAAAATCGAAAATAGATGATTATCGAAAATAGATGATTATCGAAATTGAAAATAGACTCAGACTTCAGTGTGGGAGGGAGACAGGAAGTCCCTCCCCCTCCCTGCTCTGTGAAGATCCCCACAGTGAAGGTAAGGGAATCTACAGCCCTGCCCCCCCACTATGTCAAAACAGCCTTTTCATGCAGTTTTCACACTGCTTGAAAAGGCTGTTTTCACAGTTTTCTGTAGGGGGGGTCTGAGTGGCCCACGGCACCTGCGAGTGGGCGGGGCCACAGCACCCAAGAGTAGACAGGGCCACGGCACCTGCAGGTGGGCGGGGTTAAGGTGTCCGCAAGTGGGCGGGGCCACATAGGTCTGTAAGGGAAGGGGGCAAGGGGGGCCTGCAAATGGAGGGGCCACGGGATTCCTACCAGGGGGGCTTGCAGGAGGAGGGGGGGCTGCAAAGGGAGGAGGAGACACAGGGCAGATTGACTGTCACATAGTTTCAGAGCAGGAAGCAGGAAGTGCAGGGGACCTGGTAATGCTGCTGCCATATCACACACAAAAATGTAAATATGTTCAAAATATATCTGCAAAATAAACAATGAAAATAAATTGAAAAAATTCTTAGGAGAGCAATTCCTATCAATTTACCTAAAGTTATTTTTGGACAGTTCCCCTTTTCCTGTCTTACTTGTTCTGTAACTTGTATCAGCACCGTGTTTATTAAATTGTGGGGACAGGAGGGCAGAGGCATACCCCACGTCTTAAAGGCGGTGTCCTGTAAGTAGAATACCTGAAGGATGGGACCTGTGATCAAATTCTTTTAAGAGAGTTTAGTTTCTCTCTTAAAAGAGTTAACCGAGAGTTTTAGCAAAATCGTGGTCCTACGGGCAAGATCCTGTAGGTCCTACAGGCAGTATCCTGTAGTGATTTCACCTAATCTATGAGAAAGATTCCCTGATAGTGGGCGGTATCCTGCAGGTAAACCTCCCGCAGGTGGTAACCTGCAGATAGATTGGAATGTTCTCTCCTTAACTAGCACAGAGTGTAAAACAAGGGAGTTTAGGGACAAGGATGAAGGAGTTAAGCTTAACCATGTATAAAATGGACAGTGTGTGGTCCATTTCATTTGAAGTTCGAACTTCTTAAGAGTTATTAGTTGTTTCACCAGCTAGCGTTATTTGGAACAGTAAGAGACCCTACTGTTTTGAATGTCTTGTGTGTTTTGTGTGTAACTGTTTTGTCAGTCAAATTTGGTAATTTGCTGCATTTTCTGTGCTTGCTTATTTTGCTGCACTTCTTGTTAACCTTCTTGCTTACAGGATAGAAAGTTTCTCAGTAAGGTGTCTGATCCAAACATGATAAGTGTTTTAAAGTATTTTAAAGTGTTTTAATTCCAAGTTTACAGGTTTCCAATGTGTGCGCTAAAATTCTGATAACAAAACTGGTACAGGAGTTTTAAATTTTTTTCCTGGGAAACGCACAAGGATTATATGATTTGTGTCGGTGGTATAGTTTATGGCAATCAATTGGGGATAATATAGTGGGTTGGATAGAAGATGTAAATTCCCATTGAGGGCTCTTTTAGTTAATCTTACTATAAATCTACTAAAACTAGCGAAAGTGCGATATTGAATCGGAGTTAAAGTCACACTAACCAGCAGTTACATACAATACAAGGATTGTGGAAGCACTCCAATTAGACTAATTTACAACTATATTTAGCTGATGTGCTACTGATCTGGTCAAACATTTATACAAACATAGAAAAGATAATCAATGCACATTCTTAGGCCCCATACAATATCATATTATCTGCACACTGGCATACTTTATAAACATAGGGGTTTTAGTATACATTACTGTGATCACATGAATGAAAAGCTTTCCAACCACGTCAAGGTAATCCCAGTCTGGAAGGCCCTAACTTCTTAACTTTTTTACTTCAAGTATGATTAGCAAACTTTTGCATTTCTCATAGTTGCAAACTGGAGTCATATAACAGGCTTTCTCACTTCCCCCCAGCCCTTTGGCTTTTTAAAATGAGGGAAGAGGCCATCCACCCAGTGCTTAATTAGAGGCATAGGACCTCCCATAAAAGGGGCGTGTTGGGGGTGCTATTACCACATGGAAGCTTGACCAAGCCTCCCAATAGATACATACAATACAAAGATTGTGGAAGCACTCCAATTAGGCTAATTTACAACTACATTTAGTGGAAGTGCTACTGATCTGGTCAAACATTTATACAAACATAGAAAAGATAATCAATGCACATATGTTTCTAAAGTATGCCAGTGTGCAGATAATATGATATTGTATGGGGCCTAAGAATGTGCATTGGTTATCTTTTCTATGTTTGTATAAATGTTTGACCAGATCAGTAGCACTTCCGCTAAATGTAGTTGTATCATTGTCTTATTATTCCTTCAAATTATTAACAGACTAACAGGGAGATTTAATAAAAGTTCTTATAATTTAAAATGGTGCTAATTTTGCCCCAACCAACCAGATCTTATTTACCATTTATAACCTTACATTGGTTGGGGCAAAATTAGCACCATTTTAAATGATAAGAACTTTTATTTAGTGAATTTTATACCTCAATTTTCTTTAGTGACATAACTTGTTGGAAGTAAAAGTTGATGTACAGTATGTATTATTTTCAATGCCCCTAACAATTTTACAGGATAAAATAGATAGTATGGATAGTATTCTCCCAATGGTTTGTTCCTTTGTAATGCAATGAGCAATTATAAGTACAATCTCCCCATGTTATACCCCTATAATATCCCATTCACAATACAGATAATTCCTATAGTTTTGGGTATTGATACCCTTCTTATCAGCATTCCTGCCAATACCCAATGTTATACAGTTGTTGATTTTAGAGTATGTTTTCCTTTTGGGTGTCAGCTGGTGCTATGGCTCAGCCTTTTGGTATTCATTTTTTAAGAGTCCCAATTTATGTGCCACTGCTTAGCACAGAGATGTGGTGGACTCGGGGTTCACAACAATGGGTTCAGCCACATGGTTCTAGGATTATTGAAGTATCTTAATGATGATTTGTTATTGTGTATCCAGAGCACAGGAGTATGTCAAAAGGTCTCTCTCTCCTCAATTTCCTTGCATCAAAAGCCTCCAGAAAATACAATATTGCAAAGACTCAGTTAAATATCTTGGTTGCATCTATGGGTGAACAGCCCCGCCACAGCTAAAGACACCCAGTGATAAAGCTGAATTGGACTTTTACCAACAAAGGATCCGAGCCCCAAAGCACCATAAAAGACTGTCCAAACATTATTCCATGGACACCACAAATGACAAAGGATGTTTAAATAATTAATGTATAATAACATTTACCTCTGCCCCTGCTTTGGTCTTCTGAATTATGATAAACCTATTATAGAGAACACTTAGGGGCATATTTATAAAAGAGAGAAAAGTCGCGAAAACTTTTTGCATTCGCTTTCCGATTGGTTTTTCGCCAAAAAGCCAGTTAATGTGATTTATAAAGGTGGCGTTAACGAATGGCAAAAACGTTTCCGCGACCTATCGCTAAAACCCTTTTCGCCTTACTTCACCATACATCGCAATGGTAATTTGAGCGAAAAGGGAGTGAAAAGGCATAACGCGATTTATAAAAAGCGAAAAGTGTGTTTTCGCTTTAAATGGAGTGGAATATTAGCGCGACCCTGAAGGTGACGAAAAGGCATATTTTTTAATAGTAGCCTCCCTGCCACTCATACACAGCTGACTAATACCTGATATCTGACATCTGATATAGAAATAATAAGGATAAGGAAAATGCCAAACCCGCAAGGATCGCGCACACAAATGTGCAATAGCGCTCGCGATTTGGTGTGCGATCCCTGTTGCGTTGCAGTGTGGCCTCAGCACTGCAACACACAGGAATCGCACACAAAATTACAAGAGCTATTGCCCGCGATTGTTGTGTGTTTTGGCTTTGCGCATGCGTTTTTTGCTGTCTTGGGTTATGGAAACGCATTCGTTAATGCACCAAAAATGGTGAATGCATGCGTTAGCAAAACGCAAACGAATGTGTAATCAGAAACCGCAGCAAGTTTCCATTTTAGCAAAAATCTCGGGCACAATCGCGAATGCAAAACGCGGACGCAAACGCGTAAAACGCGCTGGTGTGGCTTCACCCTTTAAACAACGCCTTTTGAATGCGCTTTCATTTTGCTAATCTGCGATCGCCTTTGGAATGCGCGTTCGCCTTTTGAATACGCGTTTGCCTTTTGAATGAGCTTTTATCTTGTTAATCGGCGATCGCCTTTGCAATGCGCGTTCGCCTTTTGAATACGCGTTTGCCTTTTGAATGCGCTTTCGTCTTGTTAATCGGCGATCGCCTTTGGAATGCGCGTTCGCTTTTTGAATACACATTCGCCTTTTGAATACGCGCTTGCCTTTTGAATGCGCTTTCATCTTGCTAATCGGCGATTGACTTTGGAATATGCGTTCGCCTTTTGAATGCGCATTTACGTTGTTGTCAACTTTCTTATTTTTCTTTCTGTCTTCTCCCAATTTTAGAAAAATTTAAATATAGTGCTAAGAACGTTGAACAGCTGGCTAGCCGGTAACAAATTTCACATTATAAAAAAACAGGAACAATAAATTTTGTTTGCTACCGAACACTATTTAAACAAGCAGTTTAAGCTGATCATTGTGGCTAGAGAAAATGAGTATGGAGGAGCTACTTTTGTTTGGCTATGTTCAAACTGTTTCAGCATCAGCAGCTGCTGTTTTACTTTTGCAGGCTGAACATGAGCAGTGTGGAGAGCAGGAGAGGGAAAATGTGGCAGTTAGGATGAGACAGCCTCGTTTTCTTCGAACGAGATTTGATCTTCTGGACGAGCTGTCTGATGAGGAGGTTGTGCGTCACTTTCGCCCAGTCAGCCTTCTTTTTCCAAGATCCTGCCCAAGGTGCTAAATGCTATTTTGCCTTGCCTACTGATTACATCCAGTTTCCATCCAGTGAGTCAGAGTGGCAAAACATCAAAACAGATTTTTTTTCTGCAATGGGTTTTTCCTAACTGCCTAGGAACCGTTGATTGTACGCATATTGCGCTCGCACCGCCTAAACAGAATGGAAGTGTATCTTAATAGAAAACCCTTTTATTCTCTTAATGTTCAGGCGGTGTGTGATTCCCACCTGCGCATTATGAGTATAAACAGTGCGTTTCCTGGAAGTTGCCACGACTCCCATATTTTGCGCCAGTCAGCTCTCTACTGCAAGTTTACCAGCGGATGGATGCCAGAGGGCTGGCTTGTGGGTAAGTGGTTCTTTTCCTACAATTTCAAGGTAATGTGTATAAAAATTACACAGATTTGTTTGTGTTTCAAAATAGAAGACGCAGGGTATGGGATTCATTCAAATAAACCGGAAACCCAAAAAGCGAAAAAGCAACAAAATAAAGCGAAACATGAAATTAGGAAAGCGAATAATAGACCCTATTCTGTGAATTAATATTTGATGCACAATATTGTCTCAATGTGTATAAAAGAATATTTTTACATTGTTCAGAAAAATACAGCATTGATATCTATTTAATGACACTCCTATTTTCCGCATCTTCAACATCAGATAGTCCTATTCTTTCGCATTTCGCTTTTCGCTTTACGCCTTTGTGGACGCCAGTTTGGCGTGCCGTTTTGCCACCATTAAAAAGGGGGCATTTTTGCGCTAAAAAGCGGCAAGACAAGCAAATATGGCTTTCTACTGCTCATCAAGCACAGCTGTATTTACCTGAAAAGAAGGACAGAATATGTCACAAGGCATAAAATGGAAAAAGGTACTGTCTATATCTCTAACATATGTTATATATTTTAGATTGGTCAGCATGTATTTAAGACAACATCATTTGTGCAGATACACACCTAATGCAAGTTCATGACACTCCAAATAAGGGCACCAAAAAAAGGGAACATGGATTGTAAATATTATACTAATATTTCCAGAGTGACTGTTGCATAATGTGTATTTATATTTACTTAGGTACAATCCTCCAAACTCCACACCCCACACACAAAGGGTTAAGGTCATCCAACCAACAAGCTAAGTGAGAGCAGTAAACTCCCTGTGTGTTTTCACAATTCATAGTGGCAATACATACATAGAGGGAGATGTCATGAAAGCACTTCCAAATGCGGCTAATTTGGGCCCAATCTGATGTTATTTCCCATTTAAAAGCTAAGATGAGATAATTTTGAACGCTAGTCTTTTTAGCTTGCATCTCCCTACTAGTATGTAAAAATGTATAAAAAAATAAGCCAAGAAATAAGGATAAGTCCTTGCCAAATGTGGTCAGGATATTGCTGCAGTTTTTGTTTTTGAAAAACAAAAAGACTTCCAAATGTACCAACCTTCAATGTGCTTGTTTTTTTGCTTTTCTTTCCTCCGCCTCTTTGCTCTTTTTTTTATATATTGAAAAAGTACTCACCGCCACATTTGTGTATGTGAAGAGTGTGGTCTTTATAGGGTTTTGGAAATAGGGCGTGTTTTCGCTCATTGGTACGCTTTTCGCGGGCGAATGTCCCGCTAGTAGCGGTTCAGTAATGCGGACCAAAGGGCGACTTGGCGTTTCTTGGCATTTTCGCACTTTTATTTTCGCACGCAATACATGCTCATACATTTGTATTTGTGCCTTAGGAAGGTGGACAACTAGGTGGTCCTCGTTTTTTTCTGGATCCATGAACCTGTAAGATCTGCTTCATCCTGGGCTCGAACAAATCGCCCATTTTGCTATAAAGCACCAGTATGGCTGGGCAATTTAGTGTAAAGTGACGCACAACCTCGTCATCAGACAGCTAGTACAGATGACTAAATCTCCTTTTAAAAAATGAGGCTGTCTGATCCTGACACATGTTCCCTGTCCTGTCCTCCATGTAGCCTCTCTGCAGCCTCCCCATGAAAGTGCCCCTAAAATTACACCTCCTCAGACATGTTCTCTACTCACAATGATAAGCTGGTTTAATTAGTGTTTCCATTCAATTCTAGTTCATTGTTGATGCTTTTTAATTCAGTCCAATTTGGAGCACAAGAAGTGAAAAAAATCATAGTTACCACATAGTAAGCTGTTCAATGTAATTGTTAATATATTTGAAATAAAACCACATTGCATTGGGAGAATTAAGAGAAACAAACAATTTGTAAGAAAACTCTTGCCTAATGAGCTGATGAAAGCGCGTTAATAGGAACGCATATTACGAAGGCAAACGCACATTAGAAAGGTGAATATGCATTAGAAAGCAAACGCACATTAGAAAGGCGACTGCACATTAGAAAGGTGAATGTGCATTAGAAAGCGAACGCACATTAGAAAGGCGACTGCACATTAGAAAGCAAACGTGCATTAGAAAGGCGACTGCGCATTAGAAAGGTGAATGTGCATTAGAAAGCGAACGCGCATTATAAAGGCGAACGCACATTAGAAAGGCGATTGCGCATTATAATGGGGAATATGCCTTGGAAAAGAGATTGTGCATTAGAAAGGCGAACGCTAATTAGAAAGGCAATTGCGCATTATAATGGTGGATATGCCTTGGAAAAGAGATCGTGCATTAGAAAGGCGAACGCGAATTAGAAAGGCGAACGCGCATTATAAAGGTGATCGTGCATTATAAGGTGGAAAATGTAATTGTATTCCAAATTAGAATTTATAAATGGATTGGATAAATAAGACATGGGTACATATTTGTAAATGTGAGGTGGACATTTTTGGGTTTAGATTGTGCTATAGTGGCCTTTTCGTGTTTCGAATAGTTTTCGCAATGCAGTCATCTTAGATGCGTTAAGTTTTCGCTGCAATACTTTTCGCTCTTTATCGCGCCCGTTCGCCTTTTTCAGACGCGAAGTGTGTTTTTTTTCGCTTTTTTATAAATAAGGCGAAACAAAGCACCAAACTGCGCTATTTTCGCTGCAATGTTCGGCGTTAATTATTTGGCGAAAAGTCAGACTTTTATAAATATGCCCCTTATTTTTCTAAATCATTGGCAGTCACTGTTCAGGGGATGCCTTAATGTTTGCTCACCCCTGCAGCCTGTGCAATGGCTGTTGAGGTCTCCAACTCTATTATATTGCGTAAGGAAAATGTTTAATATACATCCAATTATGTTTTATAAATCCTTAAGAATAGAACATAAACTATTCAGTGCCTCACATAGTATGAGGTTATTTTAAATCCATCATGGGCTGAAAAGTTAAATATATTCCAGTCTTATCTATGGTGCATTCCCTATATTTACTGTATTATTAAGATTACAGATTAAATTAATACCCAAACAATGAATATTTAAAGATACGTATACCATAAATCTCTCCTCAGTTCGATTTATTTTCTGATCCTCTACCAAGTAGAGCTGATTTATTTGTAGGTATTTGTGTATTGTGTATATATATCTTCAACTCCCTGATTTTGTTTAAAAATGTAGTTCATTACCGTATTTTGCTTAATCTTTTCTTTAACGCGTACCTGTGTTTTGTTTACGGTATAGTGTAGTTCATGATTTTGGTAGAATTTGGCAGTAGATAATGTTTTTAATTGAGAATGGTAAGCTGATTTTACATTGATTTTTAATTAGTGATATATTATCTTCCTTACTTTTGTATTATGTTTTGGTTTTTTAATTAAATGTTTGTCAGTTCTTTTCCTGTTGTTTAAGGTTACTTTATCTCTTATATATTTGTTAAGCTGCTACTTTTTCCTCTATTTATTTTTCATTTCTTTCCTGCATTCCCACTTCTCCTGAGGATTTGTTATTATTTTAGTTAAAGGTTTTGTTTTCTCATGATCATTTTTTTTAGCTATTTCAAGCATTGTTTTTTGACCCTTTGGGGATAGTGATAGTAATAATAGGGACCATAAAAGCATTAGCCTCAGCCCCATTGTTTATTGCTTAAAAACTGTATGTGGTAAATGTATTAATCCACTGTGACCGTCTGTAGTTTTTTGAGATATATGTAGCAACTTTGATTAGGAAATGAAACAGCAACTATGGTGATGTTTCTTTGTCTTTTCCAGTACCCTCTAGTTCCCTGATGCACCCTTTCAAGCCTGGAGACATGGCCCTGGCTTAGGCACCGTGTCAACACACATTTCTGGAATCCCAGATGACCCCCCCTGTTTCTGGATTCAGGCTTCAATGTTAAAGAGCACTGGTATATTCCACAGATGACAACACAATCCGCTAGCCTCAGGATGGTCAAGTCCAAGATCCAGATGACATCAGTCAAGTCAAGGAGACTTCCTAATGATCCATCTTTCACAATGGGGTGTTTTTCTTTCACTAAGCTCAATTTGGTCTTGTTTACAAATATTTATTATTTTGTTGGCACTGATCTCATAAGGCTCCAATGCTATAATACACCCCATGCACAATTACAATCTAAGATCACTGACTTTTCAGGAGGACATTATTAACATTTGCCTAATTTAATACCCGCACTCTATTTTTGTCCAGATTGTTGATGTTAAACTATATTCTCTAAACTTGAGTGCACACTGAAGATTTATTCGTTATACCCAAACTCTATTTTTTAATGGACTTTACATGGTGACAATTCCCATAATTTTACTGTATCTGGTGTTTGCTATTCTTTTTATTTGTTTCATGTAATTTTGTGAATCCTATGCATTGTAATTGATTGTAATGTGATTTATCCAACTATTTCTAATTATACATATACTGTATTCTTTTAAGAGACAATGTTTTGTGGTAATTTTAATTACACATATCTGCCTCCAAATAGTTCTTTAGGTCCCTGTGCCACAACTTGACTCTCAATTTATGAACCTCCATATTTAAATCTGTTGGTCTGTGTAATCACAGAATCCTGAGTAATTTGCCCCAGACTGTAAGTCCAATGTTTATTTAGTCTTGCCATTTATTATAGAAGACAACTAAATTTTATTGTTTGTTTAGTAGCTAATCGATGAAATGAACCAATGTTATCCTGACCGATATGGGATTGATTATTATGCTATTCATCATGTTGTTTTTCCTTTTACATGATTAAATATGGCTGAATTGAAAACTTTCATTAACCTTGTCTTAAGCAAGTCACAACATTTTTGTTTACTATTTTTATGTTGCTATCGTTGTATGTGCCCCTGGATATCTAGCTAATTTGCATCTATGTATAAATCTCCCAACAAAATGTTTTTTTTCTTCTAATTCCATCACGGTTAATTATAGTTTAGTTTTAGTTATCCCTTTCCGGGATAAATGGGTGGAACTTATTTTATTCACTTAGCTTTATGGCATCCATTTTGTCTCAATTGTTTCTCAATGTACTTTCTCATATAAGTGTAGATCATAACATTATCTTTTCCCACTATATTTTAGGCCTTCCTCTTTTGTGTAAACCTGACCCCAGCTTACATTCCAATGGATGTTTTATTATCTTATTTGTAGACATATACTGGGTTATTCAATAAAAGTTCTTATCATTTAAAATGGTGTTAATTTTGCCCCAACCATCAGATGTTAGCTTACAAATGTTAAATAAGATCTGATTGGTTGGGGCAAAATTAGCCCGATTTTAAACGATAAGAACTTTTTTTGAATCTAACATAGTAACATAGTAATTAAGGTTGAATAAAGACATACGTCCATCAAGTCCAACCTATTCACTTGTCCACGTGTCCTCTGATATGACTTATTAGTGAACAATGCACCAGAGAGCTCATTGTATGGGCCATTAATATATTTGTACAAGGTTATCATGTCCCCATGCAACCGCCGCTTCTCCAATGTAAACAGCCCTAACTTGTCTAATCTGCCTGCATATTCAAGCCCCTCCATTCCCCTTATTAATTTAGTTGCCCTCATGAACTGCCTCAATTTCCAAGATGTCCCTTTTGTATATGGGATTCCAAAACTGCACCGCATATTCCAAATGAGGCCTTACCAGTGCCTTGTAAAGAGGGAGAATAATATTTTTCTTGAATTTATTCCCCTTTTTATACAAGACAATATCTTGCTAGCTCTAGCTGTTGCTACCTGGCATTGTTTGCTACAGCTAAGTCTGTTATCTACCAGAACCCCCAAATCTTTTTCCATTACAGATGAACTTAACACAGAGTTATTTATGGTGTAGATGGCACGGGGATTATTAAATCCCAAATGCATCACCTTACATTTATCTACATTGAATCTCATCTGCCATTCTGCTGCCCATTTTGATAATCTATCTAGGTCTGCTTGCAGCACTTGCACATCATTGGAAGTTTCCAAAGCTCTGCATAATTTAGTGTCATCAGCAAACACAGAGACCTTGCTCTCAATGCCCCCTTCTAAGTCATTTATAAACAGATTAAACAGAAGCGGGCCCCCAGTACAGAACCCTGAGGCACTCCGCTTAGAAATTTAGCCCACATAGATGTAGCTCCATAACCACCACTCTCTGTTTGCGGTCCAATAACCAGTTCTCTATCCATGAACAAATGTTTCTTCAAGGCCAACAGTCCTCAGTTTATACATTAGTCGCCTATGTGGCACAGTATCAAAAGCTTTTGCAAAAGGCCTGCTAGTCTGGTAATGCCTCCTTCTTTTTCTTTTATATTCTGATATATTTATCCAATAAATTGAGTTAGAGTTCTGCTACACCTAGTGTGTGGTGTAATTCTTTCTCCCGGCACTGTGAGGGTCTCTTACTGGGTCTAAGACAGGCATCTAACAATAAATATGCCCCTTTATATTTTTTCAACATGAACACCAAAAAAATACAACAAAGAAGAGAAATTAGTTTATACTCTGCTCAGTTGTATAGAAATCATTGCAGTCTGCTACCCTATGAATTAGAGCTGATAAATATGTTTTGAAATTTTAAACTTTGTGCCTGAACAGATCATAGGAAACCCTATTTTGTATGTATAGGGCAATAATAATCCTCAAACAGTGGCCCTGTATAGTGTATAATGCAACAATCCCAAAACTGTGGCCCTGTATAGTGTGAAATGCAATAATCCCCAAACTTTGGCGCTCCATAGTGCATAATGCAGTAATCCTCAAACTGTGGCCCTGTATAGTATATAATGCAGTAATGCTCAAGCTGTTGCTCTGTATAGTGTAGAATGCAGTAATCCTCAAATTGTGGCCCTGTATAATGCAGTAATCCTCAAACAGTGGCCCTGAATAATGCAATAATCCTCAAACTGTGGCCCTATATAGTGTATAATAAAGTAATCCTCACGCTGTGGCCCTGTATAGTGCAAAATGCAGTTATCCTCAAACTGTGGCCTTGTATAATGCAGTAATCCTCAAACTGTGGCCCTGTATAGTGTATAATGCAATAATCTTCAAACTGTGGCCCTGTATAGTGTATAATGCAATCATCTTCAAACTGTGGCCCTGTATAGTGTATAATTGAGTAATCCTCAAACTGTGGCCCTGGATTATGTTTAATAATCTTCAAACCATGGCCCTGTATAGTATATAATGCAGTAATCCTTAAACTGTGGTCCTTTATAGTGTATACTGCAGGAATCCTCCAATTGTGGTCTTGTATAGTGCATAATGCAGGGATCCTTAAACTGTGGTCCCCCAGATGTTTTGAAACTTTAACTCACAGAATTCCCTTGCTGCACTCTACAGTTGGGAGTTGTAGTTCCTAAACATATAGAGGATGCAGTTGGAGGATCCCTAGTATAATACCTAATTTGATATTTTAGACATCTATAACTAAAAGAGTTATGTTGCTTAATTGGAATATTTTTGTGTTTGATTAAAGAAAATAGATTCAAAAGAAGTTGCCATACTGCAGAAAGGAAGCTAATGGTGGAGAAAAAAAGTCTTCAGCAGTGAGAGCACAATAATGATTTAACGGAGCGCGTTAGAAGATCGCACCTTTACTTATTTCCCAACATTTATATCACTAGAAGAATGACACAAGTGTATGCTAGAAATACAAGCATACCCAATGGAACCAAAACATTATTATTATACAGCATAAACTATCCACCTACCACCAAGCTGGTTGATCCCTTTTAACCAGATTTGCTGTCCCTCTAAGAATTTGCCTCATTTCACCATTTCTTTGAAGGCACTGTTCAGTACATCACCAGTACAAGACAACTAAATGAAATCTGATATGATGAGACCCCTATATTTCTCTCAAAATACACTGCAAAAGTCTTCATAGTGGCATTAACTTCTCTATAGCTCTACATCTATATTGCTTGACTTGGTTTACTTTCTAGTTTTTATTAGGGTTTGTACATTTTAGGTTGTAAGCAGTACAGTGTGACCTTTGGATTGTTTCAAAACAAACATTACTACTTTAATAAATATCTGTTGTATTCAATTAGATCAACTGGACTTGAAATGTAGTTCTTGAAGACGTTTCGCTAGTCATCCGACTGGCTTTCTCAATTCAGAATGAGTTGTACAAGAATCTGTGGCAATTATGTACCCTGGAAAATCCCAATTAGCATATCACAGCCAGGTGTTAAGGGTGTGATTGGATAGTGGCTAAGAGGTGATAGGAACGCCCAGGTAAGGTGTTAAAACAGCATTGTACATGGCAGACAGTTGGTGTCGAACCCCCACCTCTATTAGGCTTGGTTTCTTTATTTTCACATAAATGACCTCCTTAACACCTCTCTTGAACCAGTCACGTTCCTTCGCTAATATGTTAACATTACAATCTTCAAAGGTATGTCCTTTATCCTTAAGATGCAGGTACACGGCTGAGTCCTGACCGAGGAATTGGCTCTTCTGTGCTGGGCCACACGTGGGTGCAGTTGCTGTTTGGTCTCCCCCACATACAAATCAGAGCATTCTCACTGCACTGCTGATATATGATGTCGCTTTTCTTGTGTTTGAAACATGGTCATCCCATATGTAGCAGGGGTTCCGAGAAATAAGAAGAATTTTCAAAAAACATGTATCCCTGTCTGCTTTAAACCGAACAACACATGAGGCAGCAATTGGTACATCCGAAAGACCCAATACCAAAACACAAGAAAAGCGCAGTCATATATGCAGTGCAGTGCAGTGAGAATGCTCTGATTTGTATGTGGGGAGACCAAACAGCAACTGCATCAACGTATGGCCCAGCACAGAAGAGCCAATTCCTCGGGTCAGGACTCAGCCGTGTACCTGCATCTTAAGGATAAAGGACATACCTTTGAAGATTGTAATGTTAACATATTAGCGAAGGAACGTGACTGGTTCAAGAGAGGTGTTAAGGAGGCCATTTATGTGAAAATAAAGAAACCAAGCCTAAATAGAGGTGGGGGGGTTCGACACCAACTGTCTGCCATGTACAATGCTGTTTTAACACCTTACTCTGGGCGTTCCTATAACACCTCTTAGCCACTATCCAATCACACCCTTAACACCTGGCTGTGATATGCTAATTGGGATTTTCCAGGGTACATAATTGCCACAGATTCTTGTACAAGTCATTCTGAATTGAGAAAGCCAGTCAGATGACTAGCGAAACGTCTTCAAGAACTACATTTCAAGTCCAGTTGATCTAATTGAATACAACAGATATACCATGACCTGGATGAATGAGAACCTTCACAAGCCTACTTTAATAAAGCACTTTATCAGGGTCAGATTTCTTTTTTGCTTTGACTCTAACATGTAACAGAATATAAGGGTGTTTCTTACTAAGTGAACAATAATGATTTCATTTGATGAGAAGCAGGAAATAAACTGTCACATATCCAATGGCAATCAGTAGGTTGTACCCTGCGACCCATCTAGTAGACTTACATTTTTTTTTTCAGCATGGATAAGATTTCTTAAGTATGACCCCAGTCTCCAAATACCCAAGTATACATTATGTTTCCAGCTTGCATTCTGAAAGAGTAATTAGTTATTAAAGGGCATGTCCACCCCCAAAACTATAATTTAACCCACTACTGACCCCACTGTTTAGTGTATAAAAAACCTTACCTTACATCCCTGCTCCAAATGGTTTTCCTGTAATGTCCCTCCAAAGTCCAGAAAACTGACCACTAGGAGCCTGGCAGAGTCCATATAGTACTCTGCCTACTGTCACTCCTCCGGGAGAATTTTGCCATGTGCACTGCAGCCCTCCGCTTCTCCCTCCTGTTTCTCTCCCCATCTCCCTAGCTCAAATCCCTCTTTCTGTAGTGTAGGGCTCCCTCCCCCAACCCCAACCATGATAGTTATTTCCAGCAAAACTCCCATGATCATTACTTACATTGCCTGTTTCCCCTGACATTCAGTACAGCCAGAAGCCACGTCCATGATTGGCTGCCTCTCAGCCAATCACGGACGCGGCTGCCGATCCGGCCCCCTGCTTGCTGTTTCATGCAAGCAGAGGGCCGGCACTGAACGTCAGAGGAGAGAGGCAAAGTAAGTAATGATCAGGGGAGTTTTTCTTCAAATAACTATGGCGTTTGGGGTTGGGGGAGGGAGCCCTACACTACAGAAAAAGTTTAAAAGAGGGGTGGACATGCCTTTTAATGGAGAAATTTAAATGGATGAAGTAGTTCTGGGCATAGTGGATAGTATAGTACATAATGGCTAGTAGTGCTCCCCACATTTGATCTATATGCAGCAGTTAATGGGAATACCATATGTCTAAAATAACATCAAGTGTTAAAGCATTTTTGCAAACATATGGTAAGTTGCATTTATATCAGGCAATCTGATACAAATCTGTTATGTGCTATTATTGTATTATGAATATTACTGACATGCCAGGTGCTTGGACAAAGCATGCAGTCTCCCTGGTGGTAACACCTTCTTTGGGGTAAATGACAATATCTTCTACCTACTGGAATACCAGATCTGAATAGAGGATTTATACATCTATATAGAAATAATTGAGGCTTGATACTGGTTCTTTTTGGATTTCAATTCTCCATTAACGGAGTATTCCACCAATCTCCTATATATTACATAAATCTAGTGATAGACAAGTGCACTTGATAAATAGTGCTTGTCACCGGAAACATGTATTGTAAAACACGTATTTATTGAATAAACGCTGTTGTACTCACAGCCTTGTCTGTCCCTAATCTTGGTTTCCCCTCATCTACAACTGGAATTACATAGAGGCTTAATACATGCTGGTAATGCTGCAATTATGATCCAGTATGTAATCGGCTAACCTAGCATGTAAACATGTTATTGACCTATAGAAGTGAGGATTCCTGACGCTCATTCTTACTTGTAAGCTGAGGATCAAACTCTCTTAGCAGATCATTCCATGGACTGTCAGTAGCAGAGGGAGTGTCAGCGAGAGATGGACCTGAATTCAAACCTGTTTCCGAAGCAGATTTTACAGATCAGTGGGAACTCAAACTTTGCCTATTTCTGAAATTTTTTTATTTTTCCGAAACGTGGAACTGTTTTTGAAAACGTTCGAAATTTCTAACTTTTTATATTTTTTAAATTTGAACTTTCTAGAAATTACAAAAATTCTGAAAATACTATGTTTAAGGCAAAGCAGGAAGCGTATGAAGTTTCCGGTACTGGAAGGTGTTTTTTTTGTTGTATTTTTTAACTCCCTTTGACTTCAATAGGTCCGTTAGCGGATTTAAAAGTGTTAGAATTTGTTTGCAAATCTGCAAGCAGAACGGATTTAAATTTGTTCGGCCATCTTGACTAGAGGAGCTGTTAATAACAGGCCTGCATGCTTGGCCCTTTAATCTTCCACTTAAATGTAAGACTAGGAGGTGAGGTTTTTACTCTCACCTCCCTGGCTATAATGAATTTTATTTACAAAATGGCAGAAAAAACAAAATATCATTGTTTCTGTTTCTAAGTGAAATGTCCTACATTAGTTATATTAACAGGGAGATTCAATAAAAGTTCATTTGAAAGCTAAAATTTGATTGGTTGGGGCAAACTTAGCACCATTTTTAACAATAAGAACTTTTATTGAATAACCCTGTAAGTATTTTAGGAAGTTACAGTGTTTCAGTTCTATGACGGCTTGGGCAGAATAGAAAAAGGAGGATTTAGAGAATTCACTGAGCATGCAATTATTACCCAGAAATATAGCAATCGGTTTAATTGCACATCTATTTATTTGGTGTATTTATAAAATACACTGACACAACCTGAGGAGAAAAATACACAGTGTTAGCAATGGGCTAATTAAGAGGATTATTGCAATGGGACCCTACAGGAGCTTCCCCTTTTACCTCAATTTCTAACAATTAAATGAATTGCAGGATTATTTTAAATACTTTGAACTTTGAACTTTGTTCAACCTAGATCAGGGATGTCAAAATCACAACCCTCCAGATGTTTGAAAGTGGTAACTCCCAGCATTCTTGCTGCCA
Organism: Hymenochirus boettgeri; assembly: GCA_019447015.1. Taxonomy (NCBI): domain Eukaryota; kingdom Metazoa; phylum Chordata; class Amphibia; order Anura; family Pipidae; genus Hymenochirus; species Hymenochirus boettgeri. The sequence continues at coordinate 61,755,497 of CM033477.1, forward strand.
GGAAATGCTGGGAATAGTTGTTTTCAAACATGTGGAGGGCAGCAAGCTCAACATCCCTGGCCATGACTGAGATGAATTGTGCTATTAACATGTTAGCTGTGCAGCCCTAGTTAAAATGTTTTGTGGTTTATTATTCCTACAGTTTAATAAAAATAATTATGCAGTGAAGAATATAATTTCTCATAAGATCTAGTTTATTATGAAACATACACATTGTCACATAGTTTGCTGCTTATTATGATATCCTGTATATACTGTACATTGATACAACTTTCAGTTCAGCTTTACAGAGAGATAATGGTATAACTGGTATAACTATGTGGTGCTTAAAGAGATAATATACCTGGTCAGTTTGGGATCAGCAACACATGTAAGCAAGTTCTCCATCAAGTAGATTATGATCTGTGCAGTGCATTTTGTATTGCCAGATCTCACAAAAGGCTTGGAATACCTTGGAGATCTAATTACTGGAGCATTTTTGCAAGGGAACCAAATTGCATGATTACAATGACTGCCTGGAGAAATACAGATCCTATCTTAGCAGTGAATTAAAAAAGAGTGGACTGGGTTAAGTCAATAGAAAAATCTGCTGAGGTTGGAGAAAGAGAGAAGTAATTGAATAAAACGCCTCTCTCCACCATGCAGGATAGTTACACTTATTCATAATACCACTGTGTAGATAATATAGTAACTGGGTATTAAAACAAACTCAAAGATAAGAAGAAAATATGATCTGTGATTATTAACCCCACAACATTATAAATACAAATTTAATACAAAATTACACATATTTAATACAACTCCTAAAAAAGCTGACAGGATTATGAGGGGATTGAAGGCATTTTATTAATATACAAGACATGTAAATATAAAATACCACAATGTCCCCCACACACTGACCTGTAAATATAAAATGCCCCAATGTCCCCCACACACTGACCTGTATATAAAAAATGCCCCAATGTCCAGCACACATTAACCTGTAAAGATAAAATGCCCCAATGATCAGCACACAATGAACTGTTAATAAAAAATGCCCTAATTTCCAGCCCACACTGATCTGTAAATATAAAATACCCCAATATCCTGCACACACTGACCTGTAAATAAAAATGTACCCAATGTCCAGTACACACTGACCTGAAAATATAAAATACACCGAATGTCCAGGACACACTGACCTGTAAATATAACCCCCCCCAATATTCAGTTGACACTGACCTGCAAATATTAAATGCCCCCAATGTACAGTAAATACTGACCTGTACATATAAAATGCCACCAATGTCCAGTGCACACTGACCTGTAAATGTAAAATGCCTCAATGTCCAGTACACACTGAGCTGTATATATAAAATGCCCCCAATGTCCAGCACACACTGACCTGTATATATAAAATGCCCCCAATGTCCAGTACACACTGACCTGTAAATATAAACCCCCCAATATCCAGTTGACACTGACCTGTAAATATTAAATGCCCCCAATGTCCAGTACATACTGACCTTTAAATATAACATGCCCCAATGTCCTGCACATACTGACCTGTACGTATAAAATGCCCCCAATGTCCAGTGCACACTGACCTGTAAATGTAAAATACCCTCAATATCCACCAAACACTGACTGACCTGTAAATATAAAATGTCCCAATGTCCAGTACACACTGACCTGAAAATATAAAATGCCCGCAATGTCCAGTACACACTGACCTGAAAATATAAAATGTCCCCAATGTCCAGTAAACACTGAACTGTAAATTTAAAATGCCCCAAAGTCCAGTACACACTGACCTGTAAATATAAAATGCCCCCAATATCCTGCACACACTGATCTGTAAATATAAAATGTCCCAGATGTTATATATATATATATATAGGTAATTGTCTATATAGATCAGACCTTAATAAAGAATATCTGGCCCATTGGCTGTGCCTGAGTTGCCCACTGCTAATAGACCTGAACCTGAAAAAAAATCTTTCTGAGATGAATTTAATGTTAATTGCTGTTTGTTATTATTAACTGGTACTACTGAGTATCTGCAGCAACTATGAGCCTACCAACATTCCCTAAAATCTTCAAGGGATACTTTAAGTAGACTAAGTAAATTAAGTACCATCAAGAGTTTATTATTGTTATTCAGCAGATTCGTTTTTAAAAAAAAATATTTTTCCTATAATGAAATTCTACTTGGCCTTTGTGGTCCCTGTTGGGAGCACAGTGGCATTTTTTAGAAATTATTGCTATTTCTGTCTTTGCACAACATTATAAATAATAGAAAACATACAATTAACTTTGGATATTAATTAAATCTCTTTATAAAAACTTTTATTGCTTTATATAATGGGATTATAATGTTGAGCAGAGCTGAGTTTAACCTTTTAGTTTGGCCCTCCACAACAGTCCCATACTAAACTGTCAAGTGTTTGTCAATTACTTAACTTTTCCCCCACATGTTTTATAGAGGAGTTCAAGACCAACATGTTGTTTAGTGCCCTGTCCTATAAATGTTTATGATTTATGAATTAGTATAACACAATAGGATCCTGAATACACAAATCTCACAGTATGAGATACAAAGATGTAGTGAAAGGGCATTTTATGAAATTTGTGGTGCTGTGAAATTCATTGCACTAAAATTCAAAACACACTCAAATCGTGGGATGCAAACTAGCTCTCAAACAGACAAACACCGTGGGATGCAAACTGGCACTCAAACAGACAAACAGAGAGGAAGGCAAACTGTAGTAGTTGGTCACAGACATTGTAAAAGTCAATATGTATGTGGTAAAAGCAAATAAAAACTCAATGACTTTTCAAAGAATATGTAGAATATCCAGACATTTGTAACTAACAATTCATATTAACAATTGAAAATTTGTGGGGGGGTTTAACGTAGCTTTTTCTCGTTCAGCATTAAACTCAACATCACAGTACTGCCGCAAAAGGAGCGAGGACAAATAGCATAGAAATGGACCGACCGCTAAAAGACAAATAACGACACAGACTTTCTTGCTCGGAAAAGGAAAATCATGCCGACGATATAAACATTTTTTTTATGGGTATAGTTCATCACCTTCCTAAAAAAAAAAAAGATCTTAACTAATATGTGAAAGATAAAAAAATACCTTACAAACTAGTTTGGAACTGTTACCTGGGTGAACGCTATCCCATGGAATTAAATGCTAAATATACGATTAAACGAAATATGCTTCCATAGGACCTACCAACCTTGCTATAAAAATCACCAACGCCAAGGTTACACCATAATCATACAAAGGAGATTTGTCACAATTGACACAATTGGCAAAATATTTTTTGTGATACGTTTTGTTTTGGAATAAAACAGTGCATAGGTTGCAGGGGCCCTTAGCCCCTTTGATTTTGGGTGGGGTCTGTGACCACCCAAACTCTTCAAGAAGCGTTTCTTCCTATTGGCCGCACACAGAAGTAAACGAAGGGGCTGATCAGCGTGTTGAAGTATAAAAACACCTAGTAAGTTCTCGAATGAGAGGACCTAAGCTATGATTAGGGCCCTCACACTCTTGTAGAAAAGCCGTGGATAGTAAGTAAGTAGCGAATAGGAAAGGTAAGTCATATTGTCCTATGTAAATAATAGGGTAAGGGAGAGGATTGGACTATGCAGGATTTGTCTGCCCCCATTTCTTAAGATTTCAATCTAAACTTTTTTATATTCCAGCGGCAATCAAGTTCCCTTTCTCTCAAAAACTATTCTTTCTTGAGCAGTTTGGCTGGAGCTGGAATCGTACAGTTGGAATGCTGTATGCTGTGTGCAGGCTTGAGACGGTTGGTTTGTGGGGAAAAGTCAGGTCAATGGAAGTGTGATTGGTTAAAAGAGGAGGGGGATACTGGCTCCTAAACAAAAATGTGTGCTGGATTGAAGCATGCAGCAACACAAACAAATCAGTAAGTGCTACATTACTGTGACTGTTATTCAATTATCTAATTAAGATGAGAAGAGGCATTTATTTTTCAGTATATGCCCCTTTAATGGGCCATCATCTGGTGCATTGTTCACAATTGGTCATTCAGAGACGCGTGAGATTATTATTTAGAGCTAGAAAAGAAGTTTCATCTTGAGGTTAGGATAGCAGTTTCTTTCTAACAGTGAGAACGGTGAAACTTGAACTGTCTTCGCCTAGTCCGATATGTAAGGCAAGTGTTATTGAATAGCTTTAAAGTGGTCTGGATAGGTTTCCTTCTGCAACTAAAACATATTGATAATTATAACTGGTATAAATACATTTCCTGTAGTTCCTGGTTGATCCTTTTCTGATTGCCATTATATTATTTTTCTATACTTTTCTGCTCTTAATAGACGCAGGGAAAGGTGGTGTACTCGTGTTAGCTCAGTCACAATTGTTACAGGTAACCCTTTTGAAATAAAAACACAATAAAAATAAATATAAATAAAAATAACCAATAACAACAAGCTTTCGTCAAAACATTTCTAGTTCCTTTTCAAGCTGAACGATCAATTCGTTTCGCAAATTTTAGTGCTCTGGTCGGCAATAGTCCCCCCATGTGTACCCAGCCTTACAAATGGTGCTAATTTTGATGTCAGATGTAATTTTCAGCTTTCAAATGTATAAATAGTTCGGGTGGGGCAATTAGCACCATTTTAAACAATAAGAGTTTTTATATGAATCTCCCTGATAGTGTTGTAATTACACAAGGTTCCCGATGGCACCAACAAAGATGACGTTTGCAATTCCGTTATATAATTATATTCTATCTATAATCAGTTATATTTGAAAAAGATGCATACGAAATTACAAACAAAAAGATATATCGATTAAACACAGCTAAGAACGCAAGAAATTTGAAGCTACACTGATATTGGCTAAGAATTTTTGTGCTTGGTATTTTGCCTGTTTGGACTATTTAGCTATAGTGTATCGTGAGCATGAGCGTGATAAAAAAACATTTTGTTTATTGTTCTTTAAATACATTCAATATAAAACAGTTTGTCAAAAAAATACCAAGAGCAAAATGCTCAACTCATATTAAGGGATGATACAATAATTGGTTTAATAGTATGATTTGAAGGCAGCTGCTGCAATGGGGGTCTTTATTAAACAACCTACTGTGTATTTGGCTGCCCTCTGTTTATTTCCTCCCACTTGTACCTGCTGTTTTAGCAGATGCATGAGTGATCGTGTGTGTGATAAGATTCCGGTTGCTTCTCCAGCCTAACACGCAATATACGGCTTATTTATACCTCTCATTGACTCCTTGTAAAATAAAAAGTCTATTGAATGTTTTTCTTCCATGGAAAGAAATAAGCTAATAGCTTTATTTCAGCTAAAATTTCTTTCTTAAGGTAGCAGTTTGACGGCATAGCATTATAGTGACTGGCTAAATCAATAACAACACGAAACCTGTATGGAAAGTTTACATTATTGTGAAATTACCAATTTAAAGCATTAAATGTCACATTTAAGGTATTGTGCTCATTTTAGTCATAAATTGCATGTCCAGCCAAACTAATGCTTTTGAAGCCTGAATCACCGCCGCCCAAACCTAAGATGCATTCTACCTTATCTTATGCATGCTCCCAGGCTGAGAAATACTACTATTTACCCTCACGTTGATCACCTTGCTGGTTATGTACGGTCAGTCCCTGGCCACCACGGTAACATCAAGGCTAGTGGCTGACAAGCTATATCCAGCGAAGCTGGGTTATGAGCATTCTCGTGTTCCTTCTGCACGTCGTCAAACAGAAAGGCTGGATGCCAGGAGACTTCCGTGTAGCGATCTTCTGCTTCGAATTATATCTCAGCATGGAGTGTGGGATTATATAAGTTAAATGCATCTTAGGTTTGGAGGGTAATCAAGGCTAAAATCACATTTGGCTGGACATGCCCTTTAATAAACGTACTTGGGCTTATTGTTGTCCCAGTTTATTAGCAGTTAAAGGCAACTATAGTGAGAAATTGTTTTTTTTTTTTTAATTTCTTCTAATGTATTCCTAATAAGTATCCCCATCCACCAGGGTTACCTTTATAGTTTCTTTAACTTCTCATAGTCCCAGGATAGTATAAGCCTTTTAATATGCTGTGAGTTTGTAGGACTGCTACAACCTCATCTGTTCCCTCAAAGGCACACAACCACACATCCCAAGCTCCCATGCAGTCACTGTCCACACTCTCACCACTCTCACCCCCTATAGTACCATTGCAACATATATGGTCACATGCTGTAGTTGCTCAAACCATCAATAAACCATTACCAGCACCCATACAATTGACAATAACCATCGATAAACAGCCCCTCACCCCCAAAAAAAAAATCCGATCTACAATAAAACCGTGACCTCAAATGACACTAATACAGAATCAGATAATACAGTAATACTCCTAATTAGCCAAACAAAGACACCAGTGGCAATCTATGATATATAGACTAAGCAACTGAAATGTAACAGGACACCCAAGCAGTGTCACTGTTTTGTGAAGGTCTCCTCACTACAAGCTGCTGTTACATAATGACTCTCCTTCGTAGGATTATGATCTCAGTAAGCAGGGGAGAGATAGAACTTTAGGTAAAAAGTAACTACCAATTAGTCAAAGTCTAGAACAGGGAGAGTTTCAGTACTTACTTGTAAAGAATTCTCAGCACCACTTGTCTCCTCTCTCCCCCTCTGCCCCGCCCTCATATATGTGCTACTTTCTTATTCTCTACTGCTTGCAGTCCTAGCTCTGGAAGGGAGGTGGTCAACATGGAGGAATTCAGCACATCAATTTAAAGTACGTCTTTCAACGACAATCATGCTGCGGTACTCTGTATACGCCCGTCCACTTGACTTTGAGGGGGAGTACTGACTGGAAGGGTGGATGGGGGGACTACCACAGCTTGGCTCCAAGTACTGGCTGCCATGTGTGATAGAACACAAAGCCACACAGAAACTGAAAAAGTAAGGCAGCATTATACTAGAAATGATCTATACATTGTAATACAAGACAAAGTTTTTTGTTTCACTATATGTTGTCCCTTTTAATAAATATATGAATGCATTTCCACGTAGGTGCATTTTGCAATTATCCCTATAAATTCTTCAGGCAAGTTTTAAATAACCAATTAAGGGTAGAGGGTGTCAGAGAAATTCTCTGGAACCTGAGTAATGTGAATCTCATCCCTTTTTGTATTGGAAGTATAATTGAGTAAAGAAGGTATTTGGGTATGTACTTAAAAAGTGGATCCTGCTCTTCGTACTCTCTTCTTGCCTATAAGGAGAACATAGAGGAGATAAAATAAAACCGAGGCTTAGGTGAACAAAAATTCCAGAGCGAGAATCCAATACCTACCTTTAAAGCAATGGTTCTAAATATTTTTTAATAGTAGCCTCCCTGCCACTCACTACACAGCTGACTAATAACCTAAATCCACCATAATAGTCTCTTTATTTTTATTCTAGTACATGTCATTTCTGGATGGTGAACCATTTTTCATCTGATCTAGAACTGACTTAAGCAGAGATTTTTTTATATGATGCTAACTGTAATAGACAGGAAAAATACCAAATTTTTTTAGCAGTGTCATTATCTATCTGGTTTTGAGTCAAAATTAAAGTTTTAAACTAGGATTCCAAAGGTAAATGTCAGTAAACATTTTTTTTTGTTAAAAGTATTAGTAATTAAGTACCAAAGACTCTACCCCCTCCTTAAATTACCCAGGTTCAGGGTCACAACTGCTATCATCTGCAGCATGGAAGTTGCCCTATGGCCCAGATGGCCCATTGTGGCTCCTCCCCCTTCCCCCATATGGACAAATATTAAAATGATGCATTTTTTGCCGAGTGGGAAATCCTCCAACATCTCAGAGCCCCATCTGCATACTTGGACACGAAAAAATCTTCCATTTGAGGAGAGCACTTAGTATAGAACAACCTTCGTGGATAAATGTTTGCAACAACCAAGAAGTGATCCAGAAAGGCAGGTGGGCTTGCAATTTGGCCTTTGTATTAGGCTCATTCATACGGTGCTTATTTTTGATTGAGTTTACTAACACGCCACATAAGTATGCGATCACAAAGATTCCCTTCCATTTTCATACTATTCAATTGATATTTTTCCCCACATGTGCATTGCATTAATTTGCTACGTCAATCGCAAATACAATTCACTGGAATAGCGTAATCGATAGCTACTAGAGATTTAATGTTGGTTCGAATAGAACCCGGATTCGAATAATACTGAAGGTTTTTGAATCCCGATGAACTTCAGAACTCAACGGATTTCAGTGGAACCCGGAATTTTTTCCCCAAGTTTTGGATTTTTATCGAAAATAACGATTATCTAACTCGAAAATAGACAATATATCGAAAATAGACATTATCAAAATCGAAAATAGACACATAATTTTAAAATCGAAGTTGAGATGATGTATCCGAAAATAGATGATTTCGCAAAATATGACAAAGCTCAGATCCCTTCAGTGTGGAGGCGAACCAGAAGTCCCTCCCCTCCCTCTCTGTGAAGATCCCCACAGTGATAAGGGAATCTACAGCCTGCCCCCCCACTATGTCAAAACATGCCTTTTCATCAGTTTTTCACACGTGCTTGAAAAGCTGTTTTCACAGTTTTTCTGTATGGGTGGTCTGAGTGGCCCACGGCACCTTGCGAGTGGTGCGGGGTCCCACAGCCCCAGAGGTAGACAGGGCCACTGGCACCCTGCAAGGTGGGCGGTGGTTAAGGTGTCCGTCACGTGGGCGGGGCCACATAGGTCTGTAAGTGAAGGGTGGCAAGGGGGGCCTGCAAATTGAGAGGGCAACGGGATTCCTACCAGGGGGCGTGCAGAGGAAGGGGGGGCTGCAAAGGGGGAGGACACAGGGCCGATTGACCGTCACATAGTTTCAGAGCAGGAAGCAGGAATGCAGGGACCTGGTACTGGCTGCTGCCATATCACACCCAAATGTAAATGATGTTCAATAATATCTGCAAATAATACAAGCATGAAAATAAATTGGGAAAAAATTCTTAGGAGAGCAGCTCCTATCAATGTTACCTAATTATTTGTGGACAGTTTCCCCCCTTTCCTGTCTACTGTCTGTAAACTTGTATCAGCAACCGTTTTATTAAATTGTGGGCACAGGGGGCAAGGCAGTACCCCACGGTCTAAAGGCGGTGTCCGGTAGGAAATAGTCGCGAAGGAATGGCACCTGTGATGCAAATCTCTTGTAAGAGAGTGGAGTTTATGCTTCTCTTAAAGAGTTAACCGAGAGTTTGTAGCAAATCGTGGTCCTACGGGCAAGATCTGTAGGTCCTACAGGCAGTATCGGTAGTGATTTCACTAAATCTATGATAAAATTCTACCGTGTCATACACAGTCTGGCGGTATCTCTGCGGAAACCTCCCGCAGTGGTAACCTGCAAGATGGATTGGAATGTTCTCTTGGAAATCTCCCGTAACTAGCACAGAGTGTGTAAAAGGGAGTTTAGGACAAGGGGAAGGAGTTAAGCTTAACCATGTTAAAGTGGACAGTGTGTGGTCCTTTCAGTTGTAGAAGAAAAAAAGAACAAAAAAAAAAAAAAGAAAAAAAATCGATAAAAACAAAAAAGAAAAAAACTGTGTCAAAATGAAAAAGAACGACCCTCCCCCTCTCTCCCCCCCCCCCCACTACCCTCCCCCCCTCTAAGAGAAAACTAAAAAAAAACTCTAAGAGTTATTAGTTGTTTCACCAGCTAGCGTTATTTGGAACAGTAAGAGACCCTACATGTTTTGAATGTCTTGTGTGTTTTTGTGTGTTGTTTTTGTCAGTCAAATTTGGTAATTTGCTGCATTTTCTTTTTGTGCTTGCTTATTTTGCTGCACTTCTTGTTAACCTTCTTGCTTACAGGATAGAAAGTTTCTCAGTGGTGTCTGATCCAAAACATGATAGGTTTTTAAAAGTATTTTAATGTTTTTAAATCCAAGTTTACAGGTTTCCAATGTGTCGCTAAATCTGTAACTGGAACAAAACTGGAGGAGTTTTAAAATTTTTTTCCTGGGAAACGCACAAGGATTATATGATTTGTGTCGTGTGGTTAATAGTTTATGGCAATCAATTGGGTATAATTATGGGGTTGGATAAGATGTAAATTCCCATTGAGGCTCTTTTAGTTAACTTACTTAAAATCATACTAAAACTAGCGAAAGTGCGATATTGAATCGGTCGGTTAAAGTCACATAACCAGCAGTTTACATACAATACAAGGATTGTGGAAGCACTCCAATTAGACTATTTACAACTATATTTAGCTATGTGCACTGATCTGGTCAAACATTTATACAAAACATAGAAAAGATATAATGCCACATTCTATAGGCCCCATACATATATTTTATCTGCACACTGGCATCTTTAATAAACCTAAGGGGTTATAGTATACATTACTGTATCACATTAATGAAAAGCTTTCCAACCTCAGTCCAGGTAATCCCATTCTGGAAGCCCTAACTTCTTAACTTTTTTACTTCAGTATGATTAGCAAACTTTTTGATTTCCTCTAGTTGCAAACTGGAGTCATATAACAGGCTTTCTCCCCCACTTCCCCCCAGCCCTTTGGCTTTTAAAATGAGGAAGCAGGCCATCCACCCAGTTCTTAATTAGAGCATAGGACCGGTCCCATAAAAAGGGCGTGTTGGGGTGCTATTACCACATGGAAGCTGACCAAGCCTCCCAATTATACATACACATACAAAGATTGTGGAGCACTCCAATTAGGCTAATTTACACTACATTTAGTGGAATGCTACTGATCTGGTCAAACATTTATACAAACATAGAAATGAATAATCAATGCACATATGTTCTAAAGTATGCCAGTGTGCAGATAATTGTATTGTATGGGGCCGCTAAGAATGCATTGGTTTCTTTTTTCTATGTTTGTATAAATGTTTTGACCAGATCAGTAGCACTTCCGCTAAATGTAGTTGTATCATTGTCTTATGATTCCTTCAAAATATTAAACAGACTAACAGGGAGATTTAATAAAAGAGTTCTTATAATTTAAAAATGGTGGCTAATTTTGCCCCAACCAACCAGATTCTTTTACCATTTATACCTTACATTGGTGGGGCAAAATTAACCACATTTTAAATGATAAGAACTTTTATTTATGGAATTTTATAACTCAATTTTTCTTTAGTGACATCTTGTTGGAATGTAAAAGTTGATTACAGTAATAGTATTTTTCAATGCCCCTAACAATTTTACAGGATAAAAATTAGTATGTATGGATAGTATTCTCCCAATGGTTTGTTCCTTTGTATGCAGAGCAAATTATAAGTACCAATCTCCCCATGTTTATACCCCTATAATATCCCCTTCACAATACAGATAATCCTATAGTTTTGGGGTATGATACCCTTCTTATCAGCATTCCTGCCATACCCATGTATCAATCAGTTGTTGATTTTAGAGTATGTTTTCCTTTTTGGGGTGTCAAGCTGGTTGCTATGGCTCAGCCTTTTGGTATTCATTTTTAAGAGTCCCAATTTAGTTCCACTGCTTAGCACAAGAATGTGGTGGACTCGTGGGTCACAACAATGGGTTCAGCCACATGGTTCTAGATTATGAAGTATCTTAATGAATGATTTTGTTTATTGTTGTTCCAGAGCACAGGAGTATGTCAAAGGTCTCTCTCTCTCTCTCATTCTATTTCATTCCTTGACAAAATCCTCACAAAGCCTCCAGAAAATACAATATCTTGCAAAGACTCAGTTAAATATCTTGGTGCATCTATGGGTGAACACCCGCCCCACAGCTAAAGACACCCAGTGATAAGCTGAATTGGACTTTACCAACAAGGATCCGAGCCCGCAAAGCACCATAAAAGACTGTCCAACATTATTCCATGGACACCCAATGACAAAGGATGTTTATTTTGTTTCATTTACCTCTGCCCCTGCTTTGGTCTTCTGAATTATGATAAAACCTATTAGAGAAACACTTAGGGGCATATTTATAAAAGAGAGAAAAGTCGCGAAAACTTTTTGCATTCGCTTTCCGATTGGTTTTTCGCCAAAAAGCCAGTTATGTTGATTTTAAAGGTGGCGTTAACGAATGGCAAAAACGTTTCCGCGACCTATCGCTTAAAACCCTTTTCGCCTTACTTCACCATACATCGCAATGGTAATTTGCGAAAAGGGAGTGAAAAAGCATAACGAACGCATTTATAAAAAGCGAAATGGTGTTTTCGCTTTAAATGGAGTGGAATATTAGCAGCGACCCTGAAGGTGACGAAAAGGCAATATTTTTAATAGTAGCCCTCCCTGCCACTCATACACAGCTGACTAATACTGATATCTGACATCTGATATAGAAATAATAAGGATAAGGAAAATAAGCCAAACCCAAGATCGCCACACAAATTGTTCAATACGCTCGCGATTTGGTGTTTGCGTATCCCTTTCGTTTGCAGTTGGCCTCCACTGCAAACACAGGAATCGCACACAAAATTACAAAGCTATTGCCCGCATTGTTGTGTGTTTTGGCTTTGCGCATGCGTTTTTTTTGCTGTCTTGGTTTATGGAAACGCATGTCGTAATGCCAACCAAATGGTGAATGCATGCGGTAGCAAACACCAAACAAATGTGTAATCAGAAACCGCAGCAAGTTTCCATTTTGCAAAAACTCGGGCACATCGCGAATGCAACAACAACGCGGAACGCAAAACGCTAAAACGCGCTGGTGTGGCTTCACCCTTAAACAACGCCTTTTGAATGCGCTTTCATTTTGCTATCTGCGATCGCCTTTGGAATGCGCGTTCGCCTTTTGAAATAGCGTTGCCTTTTATTGAGCTTTTATCTTGTTAATCGGCGATCGCCTTTGCAATGCCGTTCGCCTTTTTTGAATACGCGTTTGCCTTTTGAATGCGCTTTCTTTGTTAATCGGCGATCGCCTGGAATGCGCGTTCGCTTTTTGAATACACATTCGCCTTTTGAATACGCGCTTGCCTTTTGAATGCGCTTTCATTCTGCTAATCGGCGATTTGACTTTGGAATTATGCGTTCCCTTTTGAATGCGCATTTACGTTGTTGTCAACTTTCTTATTTTTTTCTTTCTGTCTTCTCCCAATTTTAGAAAAATTTAAATATAGTGCCTAAGAACGTTGAACAGCTGGCTAGCCGGTAACAAATTTCACACTATAAAAAAACAGGAAACATAAATTTGTTTTGCTACCGAACACTAATATTAAACAAGCAGTTTAGCTGATCATTGTGGCTAGAGAAAATGAGTATGGAGGAGCTACTTTTGTTTGGCTTGTTCAAACTGTTTCAGCAATCAAGCTGCTGTTTTGTTACTTTTTGCAGCTGAACATGAGCAGTGTGGAGAGCAGGAGAGGGAAAATGTGGCAGTTAGGATAGACAGCCTCGTTTTCTTCGAACGAGATTTGATCTTCTGGACGAGCTGTGATGAGATGTTTCGTCACTTTCTCCCAGTCAGCCTTCTTTTTCCAAGATCCTGCCCAAGGTGCTAAATGCTATTTTGCCTTGCCTACTGATTACATCCAGTTTCCATCCAGTGAGTCAGAGTGGCAAAACATCAAAACAGATTTTTTTTCTGCAATGGGTTTTTCCTAACTGCCTAGGAACCGTTGATTTACGCATTGGCGCTCGCACCGCCTTAAACAGAATGGAAGTGTCTCTTAATAGAAAACCCTTTTATTCTCTTAATTTCAGGCGGTGTGTGATTCCCACCGCCGCATTATGAGTAAACAGGCGATTTCCGATTGCCACGACTCCCATATTTTGCGCCATCACTCTACTGCAAGTTTATCCAGCGGATGGATGCCAGGGCTGGCTTTTGTGTGTAGTGGTTCTTTTTCCGCCCCCTCACAATTTCAAGGTAATGTGGGTATAAAATTAACAGAGTGTTTTTGTGTTTCTGAAAAAGTGATCTGTAAGACGCGGTATGGGATTCATTCAAATAAACGGAAACCCAAAAAACCAAAAACAGAAACAACAAAAAAAAACAAACATGAAATTAAAAGCGAAATAATAGACCCTATTCTGTGAATTAATATTTGATGCACAATATTGTCTCAATGTGTATAAAGAATATTTTTACATTGTTCAGAAAAAAATACGCAGATACTATTAGATGACACTCCTATTTTCCTATTTTCCGCATCTTCAACCTCAGATAGTCTATCTTCGCATTTCGCTTTTCGCTTTACGCCTTTGTGGACGCCAGTTTGGCGTGCCGTTTTGCCACCATTAAAAAGGGGCATTTTGCGCTAAAAAGCGGCAAGAACAAGCAAATATGGCTTTTACTACTGCATCTCAAGCACAGCTGTATTTACCTGAAAAGAAGGACAGAATATGTCACAAGGCATAAAATGGAAAAAGGTACTGTCTATATCTCTAACATATGTTATATTTTTAGATTGGTCAGCATGTATTTAAGACAACATCATTTGTGGCAGATACACACCTATGCAAGTTCATGACACTCCAAATAAGGGCACCAAAAAAAGGGAACATGGATTGTAATAATTATACTAATATTTCCAGAGTGACTGTTGCATAATGTTGTATTTATATTTACTTAGGTACAATCCTCCAAAACTCCACACCCCACACACAAGGTTAAGGTCATCCACCAACAAGCTAAGTGAGAGCAGTAAACTCCCTGTGTGTTTTCACAATTCATAGTGGCAATACATACATAGAGGGAGATGTCATGAAAGCACTTCCAAATGCGGCTAATTTGGGCCCAATCTGATGTTATTTCCCATTTAAAAGCTAAGATGAGATAATTTGAACGCTAGTCTTTTGCTTGCATCTCCCTACTAGTATGTAAAAATGTATAAAAAATAAGCCAAGAAATAAGGATAAGTCCTTGCCAAATGTGGTCAGGATATTGCTGCAGTTTTTGTTTTTGAAAAACAAAAAGACTTCCAAATGTTACCAACCTTCAATGTGCTTGTTTTTTTGCTTTTCTTTCCTCCGCCTCTTTGCTCTTTTTTTATATATTGAAAAAGTACTCACCGCCACATTTGTGTATGTGAAGAGTGTGGTCTTTATAGGGTTTTGGAAATAGGGGTTTTTCGCTCATTGGTACGCTTTCGGGGCGTCCGTCCCTAGTAGCGGTTCAGTATGCGGACCAAAGGGCGACTTGGCGTTTCTTTTGGCATTTTCGCACTTTTATTTTCGCACGCAACTAATGCTCATACATTTGTATTTGTGCCTTAGGAAGGTGGAACACTAGGTGGCCTCGTTTTTTTCGGATCCATGAACCTGTAAGATCTGCTTCATCCTGGGCTCGAACAAATCGCCATTTTGCTATAAAGCACCAGTATGGCTGGGCAATTTAGTGTAAAGTGACGCACAACCTCGTCATCCAGACATACTAGTACAGATACTAAATCTCCTTTTAAAAATGAGGTGTCTTGATCCTGACACATGTCCTGTCCTGTCCTCTACTGTAGCCTCTCTGCAGCCTCCCCATGAAAGTGCCCCTAAAATTACACCTCCTCAGACATGTTCTCTACCACAATGATAAGCTGGTTTAATTAGTGTTTCCATTCAATTCTAGTTCATTGTTGATGCTTTTTAATTCAGTCCAATTTGGAGCACAAGAAGTGAAAAAATCATAGTTACCACATAGTAAGCTGTTCAATGTAATTGTTAATATATTTGAAATAAAACCACATTGCATGGAGAATTAAGAGAAACAAACAATTTAAGAAAACTCTTGCCTAATGAGCTGATGAAAGCGCGTTAATAGGAACGCATATTACGAAGGCAAACGCACATTAGAAAGGTGAATATGCATTAGAAAGCAAACGCACATTAGAAAGGCGACTGCACATTAGAAGGTAATGTGCATTAGAAAGCGAACGCACATTAGAAAGGCGACTGCACATTAGAAAGCAAACGTGCATTAGAAAGGCGACTGCGCATTAGAAAGGTGAATGTGCATTAGAAAGCGAACGCGCATTATAAAGGCGAACGCACATTAGAAAGGCGATTGCGCGCATTAATATGGGGAATATGCCTTGGAAAAGAGATTGTGCATTAGAAGGCGGAACGCTAATTAGAAAGGCAATTGCGCATTATAATGGTGGATATGCCTTGGAAAAGAGATCGTGCATTAGAAAGGCGAACGCGAATTAGAAAGGCGAACGCGCATTATAAAGGTGATCGTGCATTATAAGGTGGAAAATGTAATTGTATCCAAATTAGAATTTATAAATGGATTGGATAAATAAGACATGGGTAATATTTGTAAATGTGAGGTGGACATTTTTGGGTTTAGATTGTGCTATAGTGGCCTTTCGTGTGTTTCGAATAGTTTTCGCAATGCAGTCATCTTAGATGCGTTAATTTCCGCTGCAATACTTTCGCTCTTTATCGCGCCCGTTCGCCTTTTTCCAGACGCGAGTGTGTTTTTTTTCGCTTTTTTATAAATAGGCGAAACAAAGCACCAAACTGCTGCCTATTTTCGCTGCAATGTTCGGCGTTAATTATTTGGCGAAAAAGTCAGACTTTATAAATATGCCCCTTATTTTTCTAAATCATTGGCAGTCACTGTTCAGGGGATGCCTTAATGTTTGCTCACCCCTGCAGCCTGTGCAATGGCTGTTGAGGTCTCCAACTCTATTATATTGCGTAAGGAAAATGTTTAATATACATCCAATTATGTTTTATAAATCCTTAAGAATAAACATAAACTATTCAGTGCCTCACATAGTATGAGGTTATTTTAATCCTCATGGGCTGAAAAGTTAAATATATTCCAGTCTTATCTATGGTGCATTCCCTATATTTACGGTATTATTAGATTACAGATTAAATTAATACCCAAACAATGAATATTTAAAGATACGTATACCATAAATCTCTCCTCAGTTCGATTATTTTCTGATCCTCTACCAAGTAGAGCTGATTTATTTGTAGGTATTTGTGTATTGTGTATATATATCTTCAACTCCCTGATTTTGTTTAAAAATGTAGTTCATTACCGTATTTGCTTAATCTTTTCTTTAACGCGTACCTGTGTTTTGTTTACGGTATAGTGTAGTTCATGATTTTGGTAGAATTTGGCAGTAGATATGTTTTAATTGAGAATGGTAAGCTGATTTTACATTGATTTTAATTAGTGATATATTATCTTTCTTATTTGTATTATGTTTGGTTTTTTAATAAATGTTTCAGTTCTTTTCCTGTTGTTAAGGTTTACTTTATCTCTTATTATTTGTTAAGCTGCTACTTTTTCCTCTATTTATTTTCATTTCTTCTGCATTCCCACTTTCTCCTGAGGATTTGTTATTATTTTAGTTAAAGGTTTGTTTTCTCATGATCATTTTTTTTAGCTATTTCAGCATTGTTTTTTTGACCCTTTGGGGATAGGTGATAGTAATAATAGGGACTAAAGCATTAGCCTCAGCCACCTTGTTTATTGCTTAAAACTGTATGTGGTAAATTATTAATCCACTGTGACCGTCTGTATTTTTTGGAGATATATGTAGCAACTTTGATTAGGAAATGAAACAGCAACTATGGTGATGTTTCTTTGCTTTTCCAGTACCCTTCTAGTTCCCTGATGCACCCTTTCAAGCCTAGACATGGCCCTGGCTTAGGCACCGTGTCAACACACATTTCTGGAATCCAGAGACCCCCCCTGCGGGATTCAGGCTTCAATGTTAAAGGCACTGGATATTCCACAGATGACAACACAATCGCTAGCCTCAGGATGTCAAGTCCAAGATCCAGATGACATCAGTCAAGTCAAGGAGACTCCTAAGATCCATCTTTCACAATGGGGTGTTTCTTTCACTAAGCTCAATTGGTCTTGTTTACAAATTATTATTTGTTGGCACTGATCTCATAAGGCTCCAATGCTATATATACACCCCATCACAATTACAATCTAAGATCACTGACTTTCAGGAGGACATTATTAACATTTGCCTAATTTAATACCGCACTCTATTTTGTGCCAGATTGTGTGATGTTAAACTATATTCTCTAAATTGAGTGCACACTGAAGATTTCGTTTATACCCAAACTCTATTTTTTAATGACTTTCATGGTGACAATCCCATATTTTTACTGTATCTGGTGTTTGCTATTCTTTTTATTTGTTTCATGTAATTTTTGATCCTTGCATTGTAATTGATGTAATGTGTATTATCCAACTATTTCTAATTAACATATACTGTATTCTTTTAAGAGACAATGTTTTGTGGTAATTTTAATTACACATATCTGCCTCCAAATAGTTCTTTAGGTCCCTGTGCCACAACTTGACTTCTCAATTTATGAACCTCCATATTTAAATCTTTTGGTCTGTGTAATCACAGAATCCTGAGTAATTTGCCCAGACTGTAAGTCCAATGTTTATTTAGTCTTGCCATTTATTATAGAAGACACTAAATTTTATTGTTTGTTTAGTAGCTAATCGATGAAATGAACCAATGTTATCCTGACCGATATGGGTTGATTATTATGCTATTCCATGTTGTTTTTCCTTTTACATGATTAAATATGGCTGAATTGAAAACTTTCATTAACCTTGTCTTAAGCAAGTCACAACATTTTTGTTTACTATTTTTATGTTGCTATCGTTGTATGTGTGCCCTGGATATCTAGCTAATTTGCACTATGTATATAATCTCCCAACAAAATGTTTTTTTTTCTCTAATTCCATCACGGTTAATTATAGTTTAGTTTTAGTTATCCCTTCCGGGATAAATGGGTGGAACTTATTTTATTCCTTAGCTTTATGGCATCCATTTTGTCTCAATGGTTTCTCAAGTACTTTCTCATATAAGTGTAGATCATAACATTATCTTTTCCCACTATATTTGGCCTTCCTCTTTTGTGTAACCTGACCCCAGCTTACATTCCAATGGTGTTTATTATCTTATTTGTAGACATATCTGGGTATTCAATAAAAGTTCTTATCATTTTAAAATGGTGTTATTTATGTTGCCCCAACCATCAGATGTTTAGCTTACAAATGTTAAATAAGATCTATTGGTTGGGGCAAAATTAGCCCGTTTAAACGATAAAGACTTTTTTTGAATCTAACATAGTAACATAGTAATTAAGGTTGAATAAAGACATACGTCCTCAAGATCCAACCTATTCACTTGTCCACGTGTCCTCTGATATGACTTATTAGTGAACAATGCACCAGAGAGCTCATGTATGGGCCTTAATATATTTTACAAGGTTACATGTCCCCATGCAACCGCCGCTTCTCCAATGTAAACAGCCCTAATTGTCTAATCTCCTGCATATTCAAGCCCCTCCATTCCCCTTATTAATTGTTGCCCTTCTCTGAACTGCCTCAATTTCCAAGATGTCCCTTTTGTATATGGGATTCCAAAACTGCACCGCATATTCCAAATGAGGCCTTACCAGTGCCTGTAAAGAGGGAGAATAATTTTTCTTGAATTTTTCCCCTTTTATACAATACAATATCTTGCTAGCTCTAGCTGTTGCTACCTGGCATTGTTTGCTACAGCTAAGTCTGTTATCTACCAGAACCCCCAAATCTTTTTCCATTACAGATGACTTAACACAGAGTTATTTATGGTGTAGATGCAGGGGTTATTAAATCCCAAATCATCACCTACATTTATCTACATTGAATCTCATCTGCCATTCTGCTGTCCGCCATTTTGATAATCTTCTAGGTCTGCTTGCAGCACTTGCACATCATTGGAAGTTTCCAAAGCTCTGCATAATTTAGTGTCATCAGCAAACACAGAGACCTTGCTCTCAATGCCCCTTCTAAGTCATTTATAAACAATTAAACAGAAGCGGCCCCAGTACAGAACCCTGAGGCACTCCGCTTAGAACTTTAGCCCACATAGATGTAGCTCCATTAACCACCACTCTCTGTTTGCGGTCCAATAACCAGTTCTCTATCCATGAACAAATGTTTTCTTCAAGGCCAACAGTCCTCAGTTTATACATTGTCGCCTATGTGGCACAGTATCAAAAGCTTTTGCAAAAGGCCTGCTGTCTGGTAATGCCTCCTTCTTTTTCTTTATATTCTGATATATTATCCAATAAATTGAGTTAGAGTTCTGCTACACCTATTGTGTGGTGTAATTCTTTCTCCCGGCACTGGAGGGTCTCTTACTGGGTCTAAGACAGGCATCTAACAATAAATATGCCCCTTATATTTTTTCAACATGACCACCAAAAAAATACAACAAGAAGAGAATTAGTTTATACCTGCTCAGTTGTATAGAAATCATTGCAGTCTGCTACCCTATGAATTAGAGCTGATAAATATGTTTTGAAATTTTAAACTTTGTGCTGAACATCATAGGAAACCCTATTTGTATGTATAGGCAATAATAATCCTCAAACAGTGGCCCTGTATAGTGTATAATGCAACAATCCCAAACTGTGGCCCTGTATAGTGTGAAATGCAATAATCCCCAAACTTTGGCGCTCCATAGTGCATAATGCAGTAATCCTCAAACTGGTGCCCTGTATAGTATATAATGCAGTAATGCTCAAGCTGTGCTCTGTATAGTGTAGAATGCAGTAATCCTCAAATTGTGGCCCTGTATAATGCAGTAATCCTCAAACAGTGGCCCTGAAAAATGCAATAATCCTCAAACTGTGGCCCTATATAGTGTATAATAAAGTAATCCTCACGCTGTGGCCCTGTATATTGCAAAATGCAGTTATCCTCAAACTGTGGCCTTGTATATGCAGTAATCCTCAAACTGGTGGCCCTGTATAGTGTATAGCAATAATCTTCAAACTGTGGCCCGTTAAGTGTATAATGCAATCTCTTCAAACTGTGGCCCTGTATAGTGTATAATTGAGTAATCCTCAAACTGTGGCCCTGGATTATGTTAATAATCTTCAAACCATGGCCCTGTATAGTATATAAGGCAGTAATCCTTAAACTGTGGTCCTTTATAGTGTATACTGCAGGAATCCCCAATTGTGGTCTTGTATAGTGCATAATGCAGGGATCCTTAAACTGTGGTCCCCCATGTTTTGAAACTTTAACTCACAATTCCCTTGCTGCACTCTACAGTGTGGAGTTGTAGTTCCTAAACATATAGAGGATGCAGTTGGAGTCCCTAGTTAATATACCTAATTTGATATTTTAGACATCTATAACTAAAAGAGTTATGTTGCTTAATTGGAATATTTTTGTGTTTGATTAAAAATAGATTCAAAAGAAGTTGCCATACTGCAGAAGGAAGCTAATGGTGAGAAAAAAAGTCTTCAGCAGTGAGAGCACAATAATGATTTAACGGAGCGCGTTAGAAGATCGCACCTTTACTTATTTCCCAACATTTATATCACTAGAAGAAGAACAAGTGTATGCTAGAAATACAAGCATACCCAATGGAACCAAAACTATTATTATACAGCATAAACTATCCACCTACCACCAGCGTGTTGATCCCTTTTAACCAGATTTGCTGTCCCTCTAAGAATTTGCCTCATTTCACCATTCTTGAAGGCACTGTTCAGTACATCACCATACAAGACAACTAAATGAAATCTGATATGATGAGACCCCTATTTCTCTCAAAATAACTGCAAAATCTTCATAGTGGCATTAACTTCTCTATAGCTCTACATCTATATTGCTTGACTTGGTTTACTTTTCTAGTTTTTATTAGGGTTTGTACATTTTAGGTTGTAAGCAGTACAGTGTGACCTTTGGATTGTTCAAACAAACATTACTACTTTAATAAATATCTGTTGTATTCAATTAGATCAACTGGACTTGAAATGTAGTTCTTGAAGACATTTCGCTAGTCATCCGACTGGCTTTCTCAATTCAGAATGAGTTGTACAAGAATCTGTGGCAATTATGTACCCTGGAAAATCCCAATTAGCATATCACAGCCAGGTGTTAAGGGTGTGATTGGTAGTGGCTAAGAGGTGTTATAGGAAGCCCAGAGTAAGGTTTAAACAGCATTGTACTGGCAGACAGTGGTGGTCGAACCCCCCCACCTCTATTTAGGCTGGTTTCTTTATTTTCACATAAATGGCCTCCTTAACACCTCTCTTGAACAGTCACGTTCCTTCGCTAATATGTTAACATTACAATCTTCAAAGGTATGTCCTTATCCTTAGATCAGGTACACGCTGAGTCCTGACCCGAGGAATTGGCTCTTCTGTGCTGGGCCATACGTTGATGCAGTTGCTGTTTGGTCTCCCCCACATACAAATCAGAGCATTCTTCACTGCACTGCACTGCATATATGATGTCGCTTTTTCTTGTGTTTGAACATGGTCATCCATATGTAGCAGGGGTCTCCGAGAAATTAAGAAGAATTTTCAAAAAAACATCGTATCCTGTCGCTTTAAACCGAACAACACATGAGCAGCAATTGGTACATCCGAAAGACCCAATACCAAAACACAAGAAGCGACGTCATATGCAGTGCAGTGCAGTGAAATGCTCTGATTTGTATGTGGGGAGACCAAACAGCAACTGCATCAACGTATGGCCCAGCACAGAAGAGCCAATTCCTCGGGTCAGGACTCAGCCGTGTACCTGCACTTTAAGGATAAAGGACATACCTTTGAAGATTGTAATGTTAACATATTGGCGAAGGAACGACTGGTTCAAGAGAGGGTTAGGAGCCATTTTGTGAATAAAGAAACCAAGCCTAAATAGAGGTGGGGGGGTTCGACACCAACTGTCTGCCTGTACAATGCTGTTTTAACACCTTACTCTGGGCGTTCCTATAACACCTCTTAGCCACTATCCAATCACACCCTTAACACCTGGCTGTGATATGCTAATTGGGATTTTCCAGGGTACATAATTGCCACATGTCTTGTACAAGTCATTCTGAATTGAGAAAGCCAGTCAGATGACTAGCGAAACGTCTTCAAGAACTACATTTCAAGTCCAGTTTGATCTAATTGAATCAACAGATATACCATGACCTGGATGAATGAGAACCTTCACAAGCCTACTTTAATAAAGCCACTTTATCAGGGTCAGATTTCTTTTGGCTTGACTCTAACATGTAACAGAATATAAGGGTGTTCTTACTAAGTGAACAATAATGATTTCATTGATGAGGAGGAAAAACTGTCACATACCAATGGCAATCAGTAGGTTGTACCCTGCGACCCATCTAGTAGACTTACATTTTTTTTTTCAGCATGGATAAGATTTCTTAAGTATGACCCCGTCTCCCAAACCCAAGTTACATTATGTTTCCAGCTTGCATTCTGAAAGAGTAATTAGTTATTAAAGGGCATGTCCACCCCCAAAACTATAATTTAACCCACTACTGACCACTGTTTAGTGTATAAAAACCTTACCTTACATCCTGCTCCAAATGGTTTTCCTGTAATGTCCCTCCAGTCCAGAAAACTGACCACCTAGGAGCCTGGCAGAGTCCATATAGTACTCTGCCTACTGTCACTCCTCCGGGAGAATTTTGCCATGTGCACTGCGCGCCTCCGCTTCTCCCTCCTGTTTCTCTCCCCTCCCCATCTCCCTAGCTCAAATCCCCTTTCTGTGTGTAGGCTCCCTCCCCCAACCCCAACCATGATAGTTATTTCCAGCAAAACTCCCATGATCATTACTTACATTGCCTGTTTCCCCTGACATCAGTACAGCCAGAAGCCACGTCCATGATTGGCGCCTCTCAGCCAATCACAGGACCGGCTGCCGATCCGGCCCCTGCTTGCTGTTTCATGCAAGCAGAGGGCCGCACTGAACGTCAGAGGAGAGAGGCAAAGTAAGTAATGATCAGGGAGTTTTTCTTCAAATAACTATGGCGTTTGGGGTTGGGGGGAGGGAGCCTACAACTACAGAAAAAGTTTAAAAGAGGGGTGGACATGCCTTTAATGAGAAATTTAATGGATGAAGTATTTCTGGGCATAGTGATAGTATGTAGTACATAATGGCTAGTAGTGCTCCCCACATTTGATCTATATGCAGCAGTTATGGGAATACCATATGTCTAATAACATCAAGTGTTAAAGCATTTTTGCAAACATATGGTAAGTTGCATTATATCAGGCAATCTGATACAAATCTGTTATGTGCTATTATTGTATTATGAATATTACTGACATGCCAGGTGCTTGGACAAAGCATGCAGTCTCCCTGGTGGTAACACCTTCTTTGGGGTAATGACAATATCTTCTACCTACTGGAATACCAATCTGAATAGAGGATTATACATCTATATAGAAATAATTGAGGCTTGATACTGGTTCTTTTTGGATTTATCAATCTCCATTAACGGAGTATTCCACCAATCTCCTATTATTACATAAATCTAGTGATAGACAAGTGCACTTGATAAATAGTGCTTGCACCGAAACATGTATTGTAAAACACGTATTTATTGAATAAACGCTGTTGTACTCACAGCCTTGTCTGTCCCTAATCTTGGTTTCCCCTCATCTACAACTGGAATTACATAGAGGCTTAATACATGCTGGTAATGCTGCAATTATGATCCAGTATGTAATCGGCTAACCTAGCATGTAAACATGTTATTGACCTATAGAAGTGAGATTCCGACGCTCATTTCTACTTGTAAGCTGAGGATCAAACTCTCTTAGCAGATCATTCCATGGACTGTCAGTAGCAGAGGGAGTGTCAGCGAGAGATGGACCTGAATTCAAACCTGTTTCCGAAGCAGATTTTACAGATCAGTGGGAACTCAAACTTTGCCTATTTCTGAAATTTTTTTATTTTCCGAAACGTGGAACTGTTTTTGAAAACGTTCGAAATTTCTAACTTTTTATATTTTTAAATTTGAACTTTCGAAAATTACAAAAATTCGGAAAATACTATGTTTAAGGCAAGCAGGAAGCGTATGAAGTTTCCGGTACGGAAGGTGTTTTTTTTGTTGTATTTTTAACTCCCTTTGACTTCAATAGGTCCGTTAGCGGATTTAAAAGTGTTAGAATTGTTTTGCAAATCTGCAAGCAGAACGATTTAAATTTGTTCGGCCATCTTGACTAGAGGAGCTGTTAACCAGGCCTGCATGCTTGGCCCTTTAATCTTCCACTTAAATGTAAGACTAGAGGTGAGGTTTACTCTCACCTCCCTGCAAAATGAATTTTATTTACAAAATGGCAGAAAAAACAAAATATCATTGTTTCTGTTTCTAAGTGAAATGTCCTACATTAGTTATATTAACAGGGAGATTCAATAAAAGTTCATTGAAAGCTAAAATTATTGATTGGTTGGGGCAAACTTAGCACCATTTTTAACAATAAGAACTTTTATTGATAACCCGTAAGTATTTTAGGAAGTTACAGTGTTTCAGTTTCTATGACGGCTTGGGCAGAATAGAAAAAGGAGATTTAGAGAATTCTGAGCATGCATTATTACCCAGAAATATAGCAATCGGTTTAATTGCACATCTATTTATTTGGTGTATTTATAAATACACTGACACAACCTGAGGAGAAAATACACAGTGTTAGCAATGGGCTAATTAAGAGGATTATTGCAATGGGACCCTACAGAGCTTCCCCTTTTCCTCTTTCTAACAATTAAATGAATGCAGGATATTTAAATACTTTGAACTTTGAACTTTGTTCAACCTAGATCAGGGATGTCAAAATCACAAACCCTCCAGATGTTTGAAAGTGGTAACTCCCAGCATTCTTGCTGCCAGGAAATGCTGGAATAGTTGTTTTCAAACATGTGGAGGGCAGCAAGCTCAAATCCCTGGCCATACTGAGATGAATTGTGCTATAACATGTTAGCTGTGCAGCCCTAGTTAAAATGTTTTGTGGTTTATTATTCCTACAGTTTAATAAAATAATTATGCAGTGAAGAATATAATTTTCTCATAAGATCTAGTTTTATTATGACACTACACATTGTCACATAGTTTGCTGCTTATTATGATATCTCGTATATACTGTACATTGATACAACTTTCAGTCGACTTTACAGAGAGATAATGGTTATAACTGGTATAACTATTGTGGCTTAAAGAGATAAATACCTGGTCTATTATGCAACACATGTAGCAAGTTCTCCATCAAGTAGATTATGATCTTGTGCAGTGCATTTTGTATTGCCAGATCTCACAAAAGGCTTGGAATACCTTGGAGATCTAATTACTGGAGCATTTTTGCAAGGGAACAAATTGCATGATTACAATGACTGCCTGGAGAAACAGATCCTATCTTAGCAGTGAATTAAAAAAGAGTGGACTGGGTTAAGTCAATAGAAAAATCTGCTGAGGTTGGAGAAAGAGAAGTAATTGAATAAAAGCCTCTCTCCACCAGCAGGACATCACACTAAACCACGGGAGAATAAGTGTAACTGGGTATTAAAACAAACTCAAAGAAAGAAGAAATATGATCTGATTACCCCACATTATAAACAATTAATCAAAATTACCTACCCCTAAAAAGCGACAGGATGAGGGGGAGAAGGCATTAAAAACAGACAGGAAAAAAACCACAATGCCCCCACACACGGACCGAAAAAAAGCCCCAATGCCCCCCCACACACGGCCATATAAAAAAGCCCCAAGTGTCCACACACACAACCGTAGATAAAATCCCCCAATGATCACAAACATGAACTGTAAATAAAAATGCCCTAATTTCCAGCCCACACTGATCGGTAAATATAAATACCCCAATATCCTGCACACACTGACCTGTAAAAAAAATGTACCCATGTCCAGTACACACGTGACCTGAAAATATAAAATACACGAATGTCCAGGACACCTGACCTGTAATATATAACCCCCCCCAATATTCGTGTTGACATCTGACTCTGCAAATATAATGCCCCCAATGTCTACACTCGTGCACAGTCGTTACCTTGTAACAGTAGAAATGCCTACCTCATCCGATGCCAACTGGCCCATGCTACCTACGACCTGGAAGATGTTAAAAGGGCCTCATGTCCATACAACACTGAGCTGTATATAGAAAATTGCCCCAACTCGTCCATCGCACACAGCTTGGACCTTTATGCTAATAAAATGGGCCCCTCATTTTCCCCGTACCTCCGGCTATATCCACGGTCACCTCTAACATACAGATTAACTCTTCGCCCTTTCCTCCTCCCAGATTCTATCATTTCGTCAGTGGGTGACCTTCTTGCGTCCGCCACTCTTTCCCTGTTACACAGCGGAAATGGTCTCCCCTCCCGGTTCCAGACATACTTTTCTCTTCCCCCTTCGTATTGCTCCGATCTTTCTGTAAAGAGGACTTGCCTCCTAGTTCCTGCACGATCACTTGACACTGTACGGAATTTATAAATACCAACACAAATCCTCCCTATATTGGCCACTGGCCGACCACTCGGTACGGGGTTGAATGGAAAAACTCTACCCGCATTCTATTCCACTTCTCTACCCCTCATTCTGCGCTTGTACTGCCGGTAAATGGATGATAATGGCCATATGCGTCCAGTTCCACACCCACTTGACCTGAAAAATATAAACACTCGTCTCCGCAGTCCTCAGTCCCAACCATCCTCCGTCCTGCCACAATCCTTAGACAAGGGCCCCAATTCCAGGAAACACACGGAACGGAGAGACTTGGTCTGAACAGGGCCCATATTCTGTGTGCCATGGACATCGCGCCACGGGTACCGGGCTTAATTATATAAGTGTCCCCCCCTTATAGGCCGGGCACACCGCTTTGTTTCGCGGAACAGCCACTCTAGCGAGTCTGGGAACACTCTCTCATGAAGTATCGGTCCCAGACCTGTTGAGATAGATAATAATAGGGACTTTCTAGAGAGAATGAACCGGACAATTAAAGAATATCATCGGCCAGTGGATTGTGGCCCTGAGTTGCCCCACTGCTAAATAACCTGGAACCTGAAAAAAAACTCTTTCTGAGAATGAATTTAAATGTAATGTGTCTGGTATTATATTTAACCTGGTACTACTGGAGATCTGAAGCAACTATAGAGCCATTCAACCATTCCCCTAAAATCTTCAAGGGATACTTAGTAGACTAAGATAAATTTAGAGTACCATCAAGATTGTATTATTGTTTTATTCACAGATGTTTTTAAAGACAAAAATATTTTTTTCCTAGTAATGAACTTCTACTTGGCCTTTGGGTCCTGTGGGATGCACAGTGGCATTTTTAGACGAAAGTTATTGGCTATTCTGTCTTTGCAACAACAGGTATAAATGAATCTAGAAAACATACAATTACTTGGGATATTAATTAAATGCTCTTTATAAAAAATTTTCTTGCTTTACTATATGGATTATAATTGTGCAGCAGAGCTGAGTTAACTTTATAGATTTGGCCCCCCCCTCACACACGTCCTATACAAACTGTCAAGTGTTTCAATACTAATCTTTCCCCCACATTTTTAGTGAGGAGATTTCAAGACCTAACTGTTGTTGAGTGCCCTGCTCCTATGAAATCGTTTTATGATTTATGAATTAGTATAACACACTAGGATCCGGAATACCAAATCTACGAGTTATGACGATACAAAGATGTAGTGAAGCGTGCTATTTTTATGAAATGTGGGGGTGTGAAATTCATTGCAACTAAAATTCAACACACTCAAAAGTGGGTGCAAACTAGCTCTCAAACAGAAAACACCGTTGAGTATGCAAAACTGGCCACTCAAACAGAAAACAGAGAGGAGGCAAACTGTATAGTAGTGGTCACAGACACTGTTAAAAGTCATATTTGTTTTTATTTAGGTAAAAGCAAATAAAGTGCTATAATTGCCTCATCATAAAGCAGGCAAATGGGAATATATTGTGGGAGGATATGCAGGATCCGCCAATATAAAAAATTTGATTTGTTATTTTAACTTCCAATTAAAAAGAGAATATGGAGAGGTTACACTGAAAATGGAAAGACTTTTTTGGTGCGTATTGTGTTTACCCTCTTCTCTAAACGGAGCATTTAAAGGTCACAAAGTAACAAAGTGCCAGTTTTCATTTTTTCTTTCTGCCTGATAGTGTGGGGAATGACCTTGGTAGGTAAACTAGCATTGATTTCTCAACTGAATGCAGTGGTGCAAATCATTGTAAGCATGGCTTAAGGATGTCATACAAAGTAACATAGTAACGGAGGTTGAATAAGGACATACATGTAGAAAATATACATGCATCTACATTCGGATTTGTAGTTTAAGTTATAGGAAAGTATGAATTTCATACAGTATATATTATATGTAAGTATCTGTGTATACAAATGCAACCGAGTATGTGTAAGGTGAGAGAGCGAGAGAGAGCTCTCCTGACCTTTCTTTGTCTTAAGTTAGGTAGACACAATCACCTTAAGTGTTTAGGATCAGGTTGCATTTTAAAGATACAAAGATACATAGATATTTACAAGGAAGAGGTGCATATGTGGCAATAAGGTTAAGAACTCACAATAATAATTTTTAACAATATGTCCATCTGTCCAACCTTTATAGCTTACTCATAACCCTACCTAATAGTTGATCCAGAGGAAGGCAAAAAAAAAGCCCAGCTGAAAAAGGGCTGACTGTCAGCCAATCACAGGCACGGCTGCTGGTCCCGCCCCGGAAGTAGCAGTAGAGGCAGAGGCCAATAGGATCCTGAATACACATATCTCACCATAAGTGATTAAAGGGCATTTCATGTAGTTTGTGGTGCTGTACACCTAAATTCAAAACACATTCAAACAGTGGGATGCAAACTGGCACTCAAATATGTGCCTGTTTGTTCCCAGCTCATTTTGTAACATCAGTGACAACATGCTTGTGAAGGTTCTCTCATTCATCCAGGTCATGGTATATCTGTTGTATTCAATTAGATCAACTGGACTTAAAGTTTAGTTCTTGAAACTAAACTTTTTCAAGAACTAAAAGTCCAGTTGATCTAATTGAATACAACAAATATATCAGTGACAACAATATATGTTTTGTTAGAAAACTATATTCAGTCAACCATAAGAAATCCAGTGGTAACAAAACATACATTTAGCCAACAAAAAACAACTGTAGCACCAAAATATATATTTTTATGACCAAAATCTTTTTTGGTGAACAAAATGTACAGTGGATTGAGACAGAATATTTTTTGTATACAAAAAGTGTGAAAAGAAACATTATACTGACAAAAAGAAAATTTGGTAGACCAACTACATCTTGTAGCATAAGTGTATGTTTTTTGTATGAAAAACAAGCCTACTTTTTCCATTTAATCTTTATTAAAAAAATATAAACTGGTAAATTGTTTACTTTCCCTTTAATCCCTTCAGAAAAAAAATGTTTACATGTAATGACTTTCTTTCCCATAATATTTTTCCCTTTAAACTTTTTAACAAGAAATATCTGGTATTATTATTATTGTGGATTTATATAGCGCCAACATCTTCCATAGCACTTTACAATTACATGTACACATTCACATAAGGTGTGATACACTTCCCCTTTAAAAATGGTAATTGTCATGCATTCCCTTTCATTTCTTTAATTTTATGCTTGTAAATGGCAAAGTATTCTACAATAAAAAATAGTAGCACATGACACTTGCCCTATAATCTGCAAGAGAAAAAGTCTAGTAAATTAAACACATTACCTTCAATATCTGCAGTAAGAAAATATGGTTAAAGGGCATGTCCACCCCCAAAACTATAATCCCCCCAACTACTGGCCCCATCATGTAGTGTAGTTTAATCCTTACCTCACATCCCAGCTCCAAAATCTTGTTGTTTTTCTGATTTAATGTATGATTTGTTACCACAGAATTTATTTTGGTCAACTAAATATAGTTCTGTCACCAAAATATTTGGTTTCATTGACTAAATGTATGTTTTCTTACCACAGAACTTATTTTGGTTGACTTAATATAGTTTTGTCACCAAAGAATTTTTTTTGTAGATTGAATGTATGTTTGCTTTCCACAGAATTCATTTGGTCAACTAAATATAGTTTTGGCACCAAAGTTTTGTTTTTTGTTGACTAAATGATCTGGGAACAAACGGCACCCCATACTCAAACACACAGAGAGGAAGGCAAACTGTAGTAGTTGGTCACAGACATTGTAAAAGTCAATATGTATGTGGTAAAAGCAAATAAATTGTATAATGTCTCTCATAAAGCAGGCAAATGGGAATATATTGTGGGAGGATGCATAATCGCAACTATAAAAAATTTGATTTGTTATTTTAACTTCCAATTAAAAAGAGAATATAGAGAGGTTACACTGAAAATGGAAAGACTTTTTGCTGTATATTGTTTTTACCCTCTTCTCTAAACGGAGCATTTAAAGGTCACAAAGTAACAAAGGGCCAGTTTTCATTTGATCTTTCTGCCTAATATTGTGAGGAATGACCTTGGTAGGTAAACTAGCATTGATTGATTAACTGAATACAGTGGCGCAAATCTTGATGCACAGATAGTTATAGTTGCACAAATTAAACATTCTTTATGAGAATAAAATTCAATAGAGTTTGTTGCCATATCCCATGAAGAAAAGCAGATCAAAATCAAATTGCTCTGCCACGTTTCATGTCACAAATAATACTATGGATTTAATGTGACAGGTTCCCTTAAAGAGAATAACATTTGTGTTAGCCAATGTGGACACTTGTCTATCTGATTTGCTCTGCTCTGTTTATATGAAGGAGCTTTGCATGCATCAAGAAGACCTGCATCACCAAGTTAGGCACAAACTGTTTCTAATACTTGTCACCCGATTTTTGACTAATGCTGGTGATTAACCTTTGAATAATATATACTTATGGATTATACTTTTTTTTCTATTTTTCCACTGTAAATAGTTAAACATATGCCAAGGTCTAAATGTTTTTGTTTTAGATTGAGGAAAAAGATGTTTAAAATATGTATTGAGGATTCTATAAAATCAACCAAGATGATTGTTATAATGAAGTTCTAATTCAAACTTCAAGCAGAATTTCAGCTAAAGAGGAAAATGCTTCATGGTAGTGAATAGCCCCTGCAGGGGCAGCCAAAGGTTATGGTAGTCACATGAAGTGCAATCTGGTGCTTTAGAAAATGTGATGTATGTCACAACAGATGGGACACATACACAGTGCACCAAAGGATAAAGCTCAAGTCCAAATCAAACTAATGAAGCTGAAAAATTCAAACTGAATTTCCCTGTGTTGAAAATCTATTCAAAAAGTGTAAAAAAAAAGTTGTTTGTCGTTTACCTTGGTATGTTAGTTGCCACTGTGTTGTCTTACAGGATTTGGATTTTGTCCCTATCATTTCATGTGGAATGAAGTAAGACATCCTATGGAAGTTTGGCTTTTGATGTGGGTTATACTGTTTTTTTGTTTAGAGCATTGGACTCACAAACAGTTAATGCCCAGGGCTCAAAAAATGCTTACCATCAACAAATAAATGACAACAGCATTTAAACCGAACTGATTCTGTTTCTGCCTTATTAATCTATATGCTTGCATAGCTGAAAATATGTCATAATTTGCTTTTTCGTGCATACATACAACTCCAGTTTTGCCTTAAGGCTACGTCACAATTTTACAGGCACTATTTTCTATTAGTTTAACATGATCTCTACTTTAACACACGGTCACAGTTTACTTCTTGCAGATGTAGACAAAGGTGTATCAGTTTGTGCATAATGGTCTATCCTACAACATCTCTGCAAGGACATCTCAAGGTCATATGTACAGTTCAAATACAAAAAAGAATATTGTCACAGATAAATGTCAATAACAAAATAAACTTTTTGGCAGCAGAACTGCTATTTATGGAATTTAAGCACAACATATCAATGATAGGAAAATGTAAATCTTTAAAGGGCATGTCCACCCCCAAACTGAAAATAAACCAGTAATTGTCCACATTTTAATGGTAAGTATAGTATAGTAATAGTATTAATGGGGATAAGTTAGATACGGAGGATGCGATAAAGCAAATGCCTTGAATATTCTTTTCCCTCTGTATACACTATAGAAGTACAGATATCATATAGTATAGTAGCAATAATGGTATAAAAGATTCAAGTACACTTTGATTAACCAAGGATATGGTACAGAAAGAACTAAATAAGGTTAATATTAAAATACATCCTCGGGTCATTAGGGAGCTAAGTTCAGTTTTATCTAGGCCACTGTTTCTTATTTTTGCAAATTCCCTCATGTCCGCTGGTGTGCCTCTGGATTGGAAAAAGGCTGATGTTATTCCAATATTCAAAAAGGGTAGTCGTTCACAGCCAGGTAATTACAGGCCTGTAAGTTTAACTTCAGTGGTGGGAAAGATACTGGAAAGTTTAATAAGGGAACATGTTCTAGAGTATATTTAAAGGACTGACATTATAAGTAGTAACCAGCATGGATTTAGGAGGAATAGATCTTGTCAAACTAACTTGCTTGGCTTTTATGAGGAAGTAAGTAGAAATTTAGACTCTGGCATAGCAGTAGATGTAGTTTACTTGGATTTTTCAAAGGCTTTTGATACAGTCCCCCATAGGCGCCTAATGTATAAGCTAAGGTCTGATGGTCTAGGGAGTCACATTTGTACATGGATAGAAAATTGGTTAATAAATAGGATGCAGAGAGTAGTTGTCAATGGGGCTTCATCATTATGGACTAAAGTGCCAAGCAGGGTGCCACAGGGTTCTGTGTTGGGGCCGCTTCTATTTAATCTATTTATTAATGATTTGGAAGTGGGTATTGTCAGCAAGGTTTCTGTGTTTGCTGACGACACAAAACTTTGTCGACCATTAAAAACTTCAGAGGATGTGCAATCCTTGCAAGGGGATCTAGATAGATTTTCACATTGGGCTGCTAAGTGGTAGATGAGATTCAATGTTGATAAATGTAAGGTGATGCATTTTGGACTTAAATGGTATGTCCATCATAAAAGTTGGCTTCTATCTGATTTACTGAAGAAGAGGAGGTAAATGCACTATCTCTTTCCTCCCGTTCTTCAGTAAATCTTACAGGAGAGGAGGTGCTCCAGCACCGAATTCCCCGACTGTCAGTAAAGTCAGAAGCCAACTTACTTTTTTGATGGACATACCCTTTAAAAATCCTTGTGCTGCTTATACTATAAATGGCTCTGTGTTAAGTTAATCCCTGTTGGAAAAGGATCTTGGAGTTTTGGTGGATAACAAACTTAAAGGTAGCAAGCAGTGCCAGGTGGCAACAGCAAGAGCCAGCATGGTATCATCTTGTATAAAGAGAGGTATGGATTCAAGGGAGAAAAAAGTTATTCTCCCTCTTTACAAAGCATTGGTAAGGCCTCATTTGGAATATGCAGTGCAATTTTGGAATCCTGTGTACAAAAAGGACATCTTTGAAATGGAAAGGGTTTGGGGGAGCTTGAATATGAAGAGAGACTGGCGCTTGCATGGGGATATGATTACAGTGTATAAATACATTAACGGGCCATACAATAAATAAATCTGGAGCATTGTTTACCAATAGAGCATGTCAGAGGACACTTGGACATCACTTAAGACTGGAAGAAAAAGGTTTAGGCTTCAAGTTCCGAAAGGGTTTTTCACTGTGAGAAAGCTATGGAACTTCCAGTGAACGTTGTAGCAGGTTTATTGGTCAGTTTAAAAAAAAGAGTTTCTGCAAACAGGGAATGTTGCAAGTTACTGGTATTGATACATAAAGTAGAGTTGATCCAGGTAAATTTCCGATTGCCACTTGGAGTCAGGAAGGAATTTTTTTCCCCCTTCATAAATTTGGTGGGTTTTTTTTGCCTTCCTCTGGATCAACAGTTAGGCAGGAAATGAGGATATTGCTAGATGGGTTGGACTGGATGGACGTATGTCTTTATTCAACCTCAAATACTATACTATACTATACATTAAGCAGAATAAAATTACCCCTACTTTTCCTCTCAATTCGCTCTGGTTGCAATGGATGGCTGGATTGAAGTTTGAAATTTGGAACACCAGGAGCTGAGATTTCTGCCTCTCTCTTCACATTTGGGAGAATTTTGACATGCACATAAGAATACAATTGCTCCCCCCTTCCCTTCAGATTCATCACGCTGGATTTAAAGAGCATCCTCCCTCCCAGCCCCAATGCATTGTCAATTTTTAACAAAAAATAGCTGGCAGCCATGTATGTGATTGGTTGTCTCCCCATTGGCTGATTGGCTGGTCCGGCCCCTAATGTTACTTCCTTTGCGGAAGCAACATTACGGGCAGAGGCCACAGGAACGAAGGCTGGTAAGTAAATTCTTTTTTCTTTTTTTTTTTAAATGGACAATGTGGTTGGGGGTGGGAGGGAGGAAGCTACACTACAGAAAGAAATGTATTTTAGGGTGGACATACCCTTTAAGCAGAAACAAAATGGAAGAATCTACTAATCTACTAATCAACGAAAGGAACAGAGACACAACTGAGAATATATAAATAATATCTAGGATGCATATTTATAATGGCGCGATATGTGTATGTTCTTTGTTGAATTTTCCTTTGGTTTTTAATTATTTAATGTCACAATATTATTATTAAATAATATTTACATGTTAAACTTTAATCAAAATTACTAACTTATAATATTTCTTCACGGCAGTTTTATACCAAAATAACTGTCATAATAACAAATAAAGTACTCACTCACCTAAATTTAATGATTGTATCTTCCAATGGTTTGCTGTCTTTTCTTCTTATTCCTATGCTTCTTTTAGCAGCATAAATAGTTTAAAAAGGCAACATTTTTTGCAGCAAATTTTAGCTGCATGTAGTGTCTGAAATGACATAAATGCATAAATGCTTTACATACATTTTTATATGCACAACATGAAACAAGGTTGTTTTTGCAGTCTAAGTATGCACATATGATTGTGAAATATGTACGTTTTGTGGACGATATATTAGTATTATGGCAAGGAACTGAAACACAATTTCTGTCCATGTGGAGGAGGCTAATCAGCACACTCCAACTATTAAGTTTACCACACGAGTTGTCTACAACAAACATTAATTTTTTGGATGTAAATATAAGTCTTAATGAAAACTTATACACGTCTCTCCATAGTAAACCCACTGACGAACAATATCTTACGTACAGACAGCTTTCATAACCCACACAATATTTCAGGCCATACCGAAAGGGCAATATATAAGAGCTAGACGTATATCATCTGATGAACAACTATATATAAGGAGTGCTTCAAAATCCAAATAAACTGATGGAGAGAGGATATAAGATACAACAAGACCTCAGGAAAGCACAAAAGAGGTACGAAGGATACCTAGACAAACATTATTGAATACAAGATAAAAAACAAATTGAAAGACTACCATTTGTATCTCAGTATTGTACGCAGAGCCATAACATTGAAAAAATAGTGAGAAATTTTGGCCGTAGTACAGAATGATAACGAATAGGGTATCTGTTTAAAAACATATCCCTCTGTTTAGTTTAAAAAGGGGCACCACTATACGTGATCAATTGTGCCCCGCTGACATTGGTAGAACAAAGAGAGCATGAGTAAAAGGAGGGTCCTTTCCCATGTCTAGGTTGCAACTGTGTGCCTCATCCATCATTAAAGGTAATGTGATTTCACATTCACTCCTCTTAAGGGTACCCCTATACAATTGAAAACATTTGCCACATGTGTAACCAAACAGGTTGTATATATGTTGAAGTGTCCATGCGGTAAATGCTATGTGGGTACAGAACACAAGAGAGATTAAAAGTCGAATAAAAGAACGAACTAACTGGATATTAAAAATTACAAACCGCAAACGAGATATGATACTCCAGATCAAACACTCCAATGAAAATAGACACACACATTGCCAGTTTAAGATGGTAGTTCTGGAAAAGGTGAATACACCAACACGGGGGGGAAACATACGAAGATGTTGCTCCAAGAGAATGTTTTTGGATACGATTTTAAATACATTGACACCATATGGGATCAATGAAGCATGTCCTTAAATGTTTCTTATGAGGCTGGATTTGTGTACAGCAACATTGTTTTCTCATGATGCTATGACTATAGGATTTATTTTGTAAATGTAAATATGTTCCTTTAACCTGTAAAAGGACAATGTTTTACTGCATGTGGACACCTTTGTATTAATACACCATTATTTATGTGTCTTTTCAGATAGCTTGCTGCTTTGTGAGCCTATTGAAAGACAGCTACCAGTTGTAGGTATAGTTCTAACCTTTCTAAGTGAGTCATAGTAGGCCCAGATTTTGGCAGTACTTTTCATGAGGGTAGACCGAGCTGAGTGTTCCCTGTACTATAGTGATCTATGGATCGAATAAGTATATATATTATGTTTTATAACTGTATATATTAACTTGGTGATTTGTTTTAATTGTTAGTATACTTTAGAGTCCCCACTGGTTGGCTATTATCACTAAACAGATGACAATATTGACTACTCCAGACTGTGTGGATTTTTACATCTTATTGTGTCCATTGATGACCATTGGAACTTTTATATTGAACTTTTTAGCTCTTATTTTTTGACACTACTATCACTTTAGGTAAAGGATTGGACATATATTTACATGGGAGCACAGCACTTTAATGTTGTACTTTGTAAATGTGTTTGAACAAGTGGAAAAAGAGTACTTTATCGTACAGTAATGTTTACATTTGCACATATATTGCACTTTTGTGAACTATGTTATTGTTATGAGGTTCAACACTATAATTGTACTATGGTTTTAAACTGCTACAACACTGAATGTTCAGCATCTGCACATATATCGCACTTGTCGTGTATATGTTAGTTGGATTATACCATTAGAGATTATGGCTGTATTAGGTTTAACACCATATTTATTTCTATGTTGAGCCACTGCACATATATTGCACTTTCGTGAATAAGGTTAGTTTTTGATATACACCATTAGAGATACGGTCTATAGAGGTTTACACTGTATTCATGAATGTTTAGTATCAGCAACATATTATGCACTTTTGAGAATAACGTTACGCATTATATACTACTACTTTCATGCAATGTTTTTACTTTTACGCAATGTTTTTAACTGTGGGGTGTTTTTTCACGTTTATCATGCTTGTTTGAAGGTGGATGCAGCTGACAGGGTGAGTGACTTTATAGGAACCACACCCTGAGGATATAAAAGGTGGTTTAGTAATTATGTGTTCACACTTGAGAAAGGACCTAGACTGTCCGACAAATGTCGTGGTGTGCACAATAAATGCACGTTTGTTTATAGCAATACCGTGGGGTTGTCTGAGTTTTTGGTTGCTCTTTACTACACATTTTTATTTTGTGTCTGAAATGACACTCATTTCTAAAGATGCCCCTAGTTATGCTCAGGATGCCAAATCAAATATGGGGGTTCCTGTCCTCCCGAAATTCTATCCCCACTCAGGTCTCGCTGGCCACATCACCTGCTCGCAGGCAATGGGGTCGTCCCTTTCCCATATGGACGTCTATAGCATTCAAGGTAAAAAGGATGCAGCTGCACAGCTAGTTGGCCCAATTTAAGCAAAACAGCACGGATGACAACATTTTCTTAAAAACCTACATTTATTTTATTGAATTCCATTAAAAACACAGCCTCTTTAGGGGAAACGGTGATGGTCTGTCGTGTTTCAGGCACAAGCCCTTAATCATAGTCTGTATAATTAATCTTAGACTCTATACTCTGTAAGTATGTGTGTATACAAATGCATATGTGTCAGGTGAGAGAGCGAGAGAGCTCGTCTGACCTTTCTTTGTCTTGGAATATAGTGCAGATACTACATGGGCTACAACATCCCCATCCTGATTCATCCATATATGGAAAGTTAGGCTCACACAATCACCTTAAGTGTTTAGAATCAGGTTGCATTTTAAAGATACACAGATAAGTGTGTATAAGCCAATCACAGACATGGCTGCTGGTCCCAGCCCTACTGCTCTTCCGTTCCCAGAAGTAGCAGTAGAGGCAGAAGGAACGAAGGTTGGCAAGCCTAGAGACATACTCTACAATAAGTGCTTTTGTTGATTGGCTAAATCCCAGACTGAGGGTTTCTACTTCACTTTGACGAAAATATTTACAGTAAACAAGCCCACAAACCATGTCAAAATTGCTCATTTAAAGTCCTACTCTGCCTAATAGCATTCAAATTCACTTCATAGACATTTAATATATTCAACATTCGATCCCTGGATCTATCAAACTATCATCTTAAAGCAAGTGTTTACAAGCTTTTACATTCCGATGTTCCTGTGGCATTACCCGTCTTGGCCCATTTAAATGCATTACACTTAATGGCAACCATACAACAGGAAATTACCTTTTTTTCGCAATTGACTTCTAATTGCAAATTAAAATAAAATTCCCCAAAAACAATGTGACTGAGTAATTATACCATGTGGGACTCTACATTAACTCAGGAGCTCCAATAAAAAAGCAAGGAGCTTTTTAATCCAAGCCTATTAACATACACCTGTGAGTAGTTCCTTATTTCAAAGGCTAAATGGCAGGTAATTTACAAACAAAACACAATAATAAATCACCAGCATTCGCTCTAATGATAAAACGAGAATTAAACTGTTAAAATGAAAGAAGATAGCATTGTAATTATCAAGTAATATTTCCAACATTGTGAAAATGAAAGCAAAATAGCAGAGAAAAGGAAATTTCATTAGGATCTTACAAAATGTCTTGAGTAAGGCACAAGGAAGAGGCACAGATAAGATGAGATCATTTTAAAATTGATGCAGTTACCTTTCCACTCACTGAAAGATGATAATTGCGTATAATTATATCATAGACAGATTTTTTCTTTGGGTTCTAATGGACTGTTGTAAGTAGTGTCCATGCCATAAGACTGGTATTAAGTTGATTAGTCTTTAGTGTTTCAAAATGGCTAACATCAAAAGTAGGGAAAGATTTTGAAGTGCTTTTAGGGATTCTACTCAGCTATTCATTATTATTGCTCACAGAATGTCTTGTGCCCAGCAAATCTAATTAACTTCACCAAGGTCATAATATGGAAAGCACCTTTAATGGTGCCTATTAAGGCATAATGGTTAGGTTAAGTTGTTTTAGTAAATTTGGCATAGTTGTGAAATTAGACCTTGTGGGCATAGAAAAAGAGATGAGATTTTACATGGATAAATATAAAACAATACAGCTACGGCACAGAAATGTTTTTTTTTAATTGTGGCTTATTTGGTAAGAGGTGGATAATCTATAAATAAAGACAGTGAGCTCCTTCACAAAATCGGTAAATGGTTGTTCTGTCTGTCAGAGCCTCATGGAAACATAGCATATAGCACATATAACATAGCAATAGACCTGTCCTTCCAGCAGTTAACCGTAGATTCACTAAATTAATCTTTGAATCTGTTGTATGTCAACAACAAAGGACTGGTGCACAGGGCAAGATTATTGACAAAAAAATTCTCCTGACTGATATGTCAGTTGAGAGTATAAAGCAAAGAGCTGATATTTCGACTTGACAGACTATTTAAAGGGCAACTGTGGTCTCAAAACAAGTTAGGGTTAAATGAAAGCCTGCAGTATTTCCTTTAAAATGAGTTAAATTGAATATAAATTTAATAATATTATATATATATTTGTTGAAATTAATATATATATAAGAAGAATTATTCAAATAATGATGAAAAGTTAGATTTATAATAAAATAAGTGCCTTTGTGGAGCCTATTAGAAAGGACAGCTACCAGTGAGGTTGAGGTATAGTTCTGACGCTTTAAGTGAGTCATAGTAGGCCCCGATTTGGCAGTACTTTCATGGGGTAGACTCGATGCTGAGTAGTTCCCTGTACTATAGTCGATTAGGATCGAATAAAGTATATTATGTTTATACTGTATATATATAACATTGGTGATTGTTTATATTGTTAAGTATATACATTTAGTCACACTGGTTGGCTATATACACTAAACAAGATGGGAAATATGACTACCTCCAGACGTGATTGGATTTTTACATGTATTGTGTCCATTGATGACCATGGAATTTTATATGAACTTTTTAGCTCTTATTTTTTGACACTCTATCACTTTAGGTAAAGGATTGGACATATATTTACATGGAGACAGCACTTTTATGTTGTACGTTGTAAATGGTTTGAACAAGTGGAAAAGAGTACGTTAACGTACAGTAAATGTTTAGCATGTTGCCATATATTGCACTTTTGGAACTATGTTATTTATGAGGTTCAAACACTATAATTGTACTATGGTTTTTAAACTGCTACAACTGGAATGTTCAGCATCTGCACATATATCGCACTTTAGTGTATATGTTATGTTATGATATATACCATTAGAGATTATGGTCTGTATTAGGTTTAAACCATTATTATTCTATGTGAGCCACTGCCACTATATTGCACTTCGTGTGAAAAGGTTATTTTTGAATATAACCATTAGAGATACGGTCTATAGAGGTTTTACACTGTATTCATGAATGTTTGTATCAGCACATATATGCACTTTTGAGAATAACGGGTACGCATATATACTTATTTCATGCAAGTGTTTAACTTTTACAGCAATGTTTTAACTGTGGGGTGTTTTATCACGTTTTTTATCATGCTTGTTTAGAAGGTGGATGCAGCTGACAGGGTGAGTGACTTATAGGAACCACACCCTGAGGATATAAAAGGTGGTTTAGTAATTATGTGTTCACACTTGAGAAAGGACCTAGACTGTCGAAACATGTCGTGTGGTGCACAATAAATGCACGTTTGTTTATAGCAATACCTGTGGGGTGTCGAGTTTTTGTTGCTCTTTATACACATTTTTATTTTGTCTGAAATGACCACTATTTTAAAGATGCCCTAGGCTCAGGATGCCAAATCAAATATGGGGGGGTTCCTGTCCTCCCGAAATTCTATCCCACTCAGTCTCGCTGGCCACATCACCTGCTCGCAGGCAATTGGGTCGTCCCTTCCCATATGGACGTTCTATAGCATTCAAGGTAAAAAAGGATGCAGCTGCACAGCCAGTGGCCCAAATTTAAGCAAAACAGCAAGGGATGACAACATTTTCTTAAAAACCTACATTATTTTATTGAATTCATAAAACACAGCCTCTTTAGGGGGAAACGGTGATGGTCTGTCGTGTTTCAGGCACAGCCCTTAATCATGTCTGTATAATTAATCTTA
Organism: Hymenochirus boettgeri; assembly: GCA_019447015.1. Taxonomy (NCBI): domain Eukaryota; kingdom Metazoa; phylum Chordata; class Amphibia; order Anura; family Pipidae; genus Hymenochirus; species Hymenochirus boettgeri. The sequence continues at coordinate 61,797,496 of CM033477.1, forward strand.
GACTCTATATCTGTAAGTATGTGTGTATACAAATGATATGTGTCAGGTGAGAGAGCGAAGAGAGGAGACTCGTCTGACCTTTGTCTTGGGAATATGTGCAGATACTACATGGGCTACAACATCCCATCATGATTCATCCATATATGGAAAGTTAGGCCTCACACAATCACTTAAGTGTTTAGAATCAGGTGCATTTTAAAGCTACACAGATAAGTGTGTATAAGCATCACAGACATGGCTGCTGGTCCCAGCCCTATGCTCTTCCGTTCCAGAAGTAGCAGTAGAGGCGAAGAAGGAACGAAGGTGGCAAGCTAGAGACTTTACTCTACAATAAGGCTTTTGTGATTGGCTAAATCCCAGATGAGGGTTTCTACTTCACTTTGACGAAAATATTTACAGTAAAACAAGCCCACACAAACCATGTCAAAATTGCTCATTTTAAAGTCCTACTCTGCCTAATAGCATTCAAATCACTCATAGACATTTAATATATTCAACATTCGATCCCGGATCTATAAACTATCATTTTAAAGCAAGGTTTACAAGCTTTTACATTCCGATGTTCCTGTGGCATTACCCGTCTTGGCCCATTTAAATGCATTACAACTTATGGCAACCATACAACAGGAAAATTACTTTTTTTCGCACATGACTTCTAATTGCAAATTAAAATAAAATTCCCCAAAAACAATGTGACTGAGTAATTATAACCATGTGGGACTCTACATTAACTCAGGAGCTCCAATTAAAAAAGCAAGGAGCTTTTTAATCCAGCCTATTAACACACACTGTGAGTGTTCCTTATTCAAAGGCTAAATGGCAGGTAATTTACAAACAAAACACATAATAAATCACCCGCATTCCCTAATGAAAAAACGAGAATTAAACTGTTAAAATGAAAGGAGATAGCATTGTAATTATCAAGTAATATTCCAAACATTGTGAAAAATGAAAGCAAAATAGCAGAGAAAAGGAAATTTCATTAGGATCTTACAAAATTTCTGAGTAAGGCAACGGAAGAGGCACAGATAAGATGAGATCATTTTAAAATTGATGCAGTTCCTTTCCACTCACTGAAAGATGATAATTGCGTATAATAATCATAGACAGATTTTTTCTTTGGGTTCTAATGGACTGTGTAAGTAGGTCATTGCCATAAGACTGGTATTAAGTTGATTAGTCTTTGTGTTTCAAAATGGCTAACATCAAAAGTAGGGAAAGAGTTTTGAGGCTTTAGGGATTCTACTCAGCTAGTCATTATATGGCTCACAGAATGTCTTGTGCCCAGCAAATCTAATTAACTTCACAAGGTCATAATATGGAAAGCACCTTTATGGTGCCTATTAAGGCATAATGGTGTAGGTAAGTTGTTTTAGTAAATTTGGCCATAGTGGTAATTAGACCTTGGGGGCATAGAAAAAGAGATGAGATTTTACATGGATAAATATAAAACAATACAGCTACGGCACAGAAATGTTTTTTTTAATGTGGCTCTTATTGGTAAGAGGTGGATAATCTATAAATAAAGACAGTGAGCTCCTTCACAAAATCGGTTAAATGGTTGTCTGTCTGTCGAGCCTATGGAAAACATAGCATATAGCACATACTAACATAGCAATAGACCTGTCCTTCCAGCAGTTAACAGTAGATTCACTAAATTAATCTTGTGAATCTGTTGTATGTCAAAACAAAAGGACTGGTGCACAGGGAAAGATTATTGACCAAAAAAATCTCCTGACTGATATATGTCAGTTGAGAGTATAAAGCAAAAGAGCTGATATTTCGACTGACAGACTATTTAAAGGGCAACTGTGGTCTCAAAACAGTTAGGGTTAAATGAAAGCCTGCAGTATTTCCTGTTAAAATGAGTCAACAATCAAATCTCTGGCTGGAGCCGTGTGAGAAATTACCATTGGGTGAATGTTCAAACTTCCTTTCTTCAGGATGCTTGTGAAGGTTCTCAATCATCCAGGTCATGGTATATCTGTTGTATCAATTAGATCAACTGGACTTGAAATGTAGTTCTTGAAAGAGTTTCGTAGTCATCCGACTGGCTTTCTCAAGTCAGAAGACTGTACAAGAATCTGTGGCAAATTATGTACCCTGGAAATCCCAATTAGTTCAAAACACAAGAAAAGCGACATCATATATGCAGTGGTCAGTGCAGTTGAAGAGCTCTGATTTGTATGTGGGGGAGACCAAACACAACTGCATCAACGTATGGCCCAGCACAGAAGAGCCAATTCCTCGGGTCAGGACTCAGCCGTGTAGTATCTGCATCTTAAGAATAAAGGACATACCTTGAAGATTATATGTTAACATTAATGGCGAAGGAACGTGACTGGTTCAAGAGAGGTGTTAAGGAGGCCATTTATGTGAAAATAAAAGAAACCAAGCCTAATAGAGGTGGGGGGGTTCGGTACACCAACTGTCTGCCATGTACAATGCTGTTTTAACACCTTATCTGGGCGTTCCTATAACACTCTATTAACCACTATCTAATCACACCCTTAACACCTGGCTGTGATATGCTAATTGGGATTTTCCAGGGTACATAATTGGGATTTTCCAGGGTACATAAAAAGCTTATTGAGCAGAGGTAGGAGGCCAGAAGGAAGAAACTGGTAAATGATAAAATAAGCTGTAATAGACTAGTAAACAAAAGTAGTTGGGATTGCAGGCAGATGCAGTAGCTGACAATTCACCAGTTTTTGGTTTTAAGGGTGGACATTCCCTTTAAATAAGAGAGATGGTGGTAGTATGGTCTATTTCCCCCAGGGATTTTACTTTTCCACTAGGGCTATTTATAGATTACCATCCATCAACAAGGCTGTTATTTTATGAGCCACAGTCGGGAGTGTGAGGATAGAGATGTGGGGGGGTGGGAGAGAGAGACCGGGGGGGAGAGACAGAGATGCCGGTAGGGAGTGGATGAAGAGGAGTAGAGAGATGCCGGGGGGATGAGGGGTGGAGGAGACAGATGTAGATTGTGGGGGGTGGTGGTGTAGAGAGGAGTGAGCCGGGCGGGTGGAGACGAGAGGGGGGTGGTGGGTGGGGAGAGAGATGCGGGGGGGGGGGGGACTGTGGGTGGAGGAGAGAGATGACAGGGTGGTGGTGGAGGACAGAGACACAGGGTGGTGGAGGAAAGAGAAAACGGGGTTGGCGGGGGGTAGTTGGGAGAGAGACACCAACTTTTACCAACAAATAAAAAAAAGGGGTTTGTAGGAACTTCTGTATGTATGTAGTAGGAATTGTTGTTGTGATGTCAGTTATGAGCACTGGAAAATCCTATGAGATCTGCCATGTTTGGATTCCAGGTAGGAGATGGAGAAACAGGTGAAACCTTTAATGGTGAGAAGTTTTTGGTTTTTTTTTTACTATAGAACTGTTCTGATTTGCATTTGTGTATGGGCAGGCATCATGTGCAATAATGCCATATCCTACAGAGCTAACCTATCATAGGGCTCCTGGAAAGTGCTCTCTTGAAATTCTGAAAGGTGAATGGGTGACTGGGGCAGGGGGCCACAGGTGCACATATATCACAATAAAAACAGTAATACCGTATATACTCGAGTATAAGCCGAGAGTTTTCAGGCTTTAAAAATAGCCTCAAAACCCGACCTCGGCTTATACTCGGGTCATGGTAAATTTTCACAATTGCTGCTGCCTTACCGGTACTTTCTCTATGTAAACCGGCTACCTGTAACTTAATTCTCTCGATCCTGCGGCACTCTGCATGCTGAGCTGCAGGTCCGTACTCGGCGGTGTCTAATACATGTCCGGCGGAGTAGTGACATCACACTACTGCGGCGCGGCGTAAGTTAGACAGCCGCCGCCGAGTACGGACATGCAGCACAGCGTGCAGAGTGCCAGCAGGACCCAGAGAATTAAGGTACACGGTAGCTGGTTACATAGAGAAGTACCGGTAAGCAGCAGCAGATTTTGTAAAGATTTACCACCTCAATCCCTGAACTGGGGGGCTCTCTCTAGGGGAATGCTTTTGGACCTTTCCTGGGGGTGTGTCCTAAAAAAAGCCTCATTCCTTGGCACTAAAGGGGTTTGGAAAACTACAACTCCCAGCTAATAAAGCATGCTGGGAGTTGTAGTCTCCAAAACATTGGAGTGCCAAGGAATGAGGCTTTTTTATGGACAGCAAGTTCCATAATTTCAACCCTCGGCTTATACTGGGTCAATCATGGGTTCTTACTTTTGAGGGAAAAATAGGTACCTCGGCTTATACTCGGGTCGGCTTATACTCGAGTTATACGGTAATAAGAAAGGCTGTAATCCATATAAACCCATGCACACTAATCGACATCACAATCTTTGTAAATCCTGGTAATGGTGTTATATGCATTAAAGGAAAAATAACCTTCCTTCAAGTGTTTTCTTTGTTGTAATATTTCTACATTATTATTAAATAGGAGATGTGAGATTATTTTCAAGGGGTAACCAAAAACAACCTTGTACAATTAAAATTGAAGCTCAGTCCAGTGGACTCATGCCCACTGCCCAAATGTCTTTGCCCAAATCAATCAACAATAAATAAGGGCTGCCCAGTCTTTATAATGCAATTGGGGTGGGCTCTCATTTATTGTGCAAACAAAGCCAAAGCACACAACATTCGACTCGTAGGCCTTTATCAAGGGGCATATTTATAAGGTTCGTTAAAATTTCGCCTTCTTTAACACACCCTTTTTGCCTAATTTGGACTTTTCGCTATTTATAAAGCAGTGATAGCCAGCGACGAAAGGTCATTACCGCTACATTTCGCTTTTCGCCATACATCGCTGTGGGACCGCTCTAGAATATTAAAGATGGCAAAAGTGTATTTTTGCGTTAAGTCAGCCATTCCAATTCCCAAGTCTGAGGTGGCAAAAAACGCGTAAGTAGCCATTTATTTAGCCTGCAATGGATCCATGGAGGTGTCAGTACATTGTGGAGTGTTTCTCAATACTAATAAGTACTCCAGGGGGGGTGTATGGCTATTTACCAGCATTTACTGTAATACGATCTGAGATTTCACCTTTAAGGTTAATTTTCTTTCTAAAGATTTTTTTTTAAGGTTCCATTTTTTTAATTTACCAATAAAGTCAAATGTGGGTCTGAGGGAACATATTATAAAGGGGCATTATTTTGCTTTTTTTCCCCACCAGCCTTTACCATAATTTTTTAAACTTTCAAACTTTTCCTTTCATCAAAGTAATTTACAAGGCGAATCCCTGGTGGCTTTTCAAAGTAGTATTAAACTGGTTAAAAACATGAACACCTATCTTTGTTATTTAAAAATAGCCAACACATTGTGGTTTTTTCAGCCAAAGATATAAATAGTATAAAAATCAAAAGGCGAATTTTCATAATAGGATGATAAAGTGTAAAACTCAAAGGCGAATTTTCTTAATTTGCTTATAAGACGTGGTAGTGTGTGTAAAACGCAAAAGGCAAATTTTTAAGGATGCTAGTGAAACTGAAAATTTTCTCTATTTTATAATAGGACACTTTTTTAGTATTGCTATTTTCATCAAATCAGGTACTTAATATGGGAACATCCCATAGTGCTGGTAAGAAATAGTCATGTTAAGGGACATTCCAGTAAGTAATGATGTTTGGCGAAAATTTTTTAAAATGCAAAAAAAATGCAACAAAAGAAAGAGGAAAAGGGGCAAAAAGGTGAAATCCCCCATTAAATAGCTTTAATAAAAAAGTGACAAAAATAGCTCTGAAATTACACTAGAGAACAATCTCTCTTTTCGCAGTGATACCACACAACACAATCAATAAGGCGAAAACTATCGCAACATCGCCTCAGTGATACTTTTCTGCAAAGTTGAAAGCGGAAAACAAGCGTTTTATAAATAAGGCAAAAGTAACGCTTAGCTATTTGTCATTGCGATGTCCTGCGATAGCGAAATGGCGTTAATAGTGATCCTTTATAAATATGCACTCAAGTGTTACAGGCTCAGGATTCCCCACACCGTTTGCACCCTCAGTACACAGTGACCTCTAGTGTTAATCCTAACATTTATCCTGACCCTGTACTATCTCTTTTCATTTTATATCCCTCCCCCACTTTGCCTGAAAAGTGAATAATATAATATGTGAGTAATATATATGTGAGTAATAAACTACTCTCATATATCCCTCCTTATTGTTATTAAAGTGCAATGTTTAAAGTGCATATACATTTAAGTTGCATATCTCTGAAGTGCTGCTAACACATATTCTTAAAAACAAGTACAAGTACAAAATTCTAAAACAGTTAAATTATAATTTTCTACAAAATTCTAAGAGCTTCATAAAAGATTTTACAAAAAAGATTTCTTTGCCCAAATGTAAGTTTCTTTGTTAAAGGGCAAGTCCACCCCAAAAACTATAATTTTATCATTGGCCATGATTCTAGCTTTAAAACAAGCCACCCCCCACTAAAATACGTTCTTCCAATTTGAATATACATACATTTTTACAGCATGCTTTTTGCAGACCAGGAGCATCTCAACAGTAATCCAAGCTCGATGACGTCACCTCAAGCCGTGCCTTTTCCATGCCTTCAGCATCCCATTGCACCCCTTCCCCACCATCTAAATCCATCCTCGGGCTCCCTGCATCCTAGCTTAAAATCCTTTAGATGCTCCCTGCCCAGACCCAGACTGAACAGATTTTTATGGGGGGGTGGCTTGTTTTAAAGCTAGAATCATGGCCAATTACACATAGAATTATAGTTTTGGGGTGGACTTGCCCTTTAATGATGTAATATAATACCCTATACATTACAAAGGCTGCACAAGCACAATATAAACGTTACGTGTTCTACTATAACAGTGTAATTGTAAAGTGCCACGAAAGATGTTGGAGCTATATAAATCAATAATAATAATAATAATAACAGTATACTCATTCAGTAATACAGCAAAAGAAAAGCACCATGCACATCAGTCTTAAATACCTGTGTATTTTATTTCTTCATACACAGGGTACACAACAGTGTAACGTTTCAGTACAAAGGCTGTACCTTCTTCTGTTGTCTGAAGAAGGTACAGCCTTTGTACCAAAACGTTACACTGTTGTGTACCCTGTGTATGAAGAAATAAAATGCACAGGTATTTAAGACTGATGTGCATGGTGCTTTTCTTTTGCTGATATCTGTCCTCCAACCATGGTCTACCTTTGCACTCAGCATTATCTGACTTTTTGAATTTACCTAGGTGTGTGCAGGATTACCCTTGCTGCTCTATCATTCAGTAATAAAAACACAAACCAAATAATTATCTACAGTAATAATATTTATATTAAGACTGTACATGTATTTGCATAAATTCCCCCCCACACACACAATCTTACACAAGTCCAAACGTCTTTGCCCATATATAAATATCTTTTATAATGGTGATATATAATGTACCATATATTTCAGAGGTTGCCTAGTAAAATAAAGCAACTATAAGAGGATACCAATTCAGTAATGCTGAACACACTAATGCAAGCAGGATTTCTAGAATTTTTTTTGACTTGTATAAAAGATAATTTAACAATAAAGGTGGAACTCTTTCTGATAGGATTTGCCTATATATTAATGTTTTCCTGCTTCTGTAAATACTTCCCATACACTATCTTCTTAGTATTGTCTTCCTTGGATTATCCTCCTCAACATCTACTGTCATACTTACGATTTTAACAGTTGTAATGAAACTGTCAACCAATTAAGTATTTTGTTACCACATTGACCAAAGTTCCTAGAGAACAATTTCTGATCCTTTCAGGCCATAAAACACTCCCAGTAATATCTGTCTATGCTGCTGGCTATTGGGATCATAACTCTCTAATTCATTACATGACAAAGTCTGAAAGGACAATGTTGGGAAAAGATATGCAGGATTTTAGATCTGCTTTTATAAAAGAACTCCTTTTTTATGACCTGCAGTTGGAAGATTATTATTTAATAAGTGGGTGGTGTTTTAACACGTAAGGCAGGGAGAAAATGAACTATGTTTGTTAAAAAGTCTGTCTGGTTTGTTTAATAATGAATTGTCAAAGGGAGAGGCCAAATGAACAATATGAAAATGAAAAAGCACAAAATAGCCTGTAAAAGCATTATCTTATCTTTTCTCTGTGGGACTCAATGATATTTTATTGACATTGATGAAGTATTCTTAAAAGGGATTTTCATTCTGTTACAATGACAAAATGTTTTGACGTTTAGCAAGATTTAAATAACCAGAAAAAAAGGAAAATAATTTTACTGGTATCCTTATTTCTCTTGTGTGAAACTGGTATTCTGATTTTATTGAGGTATTATCCTTAATTCAGGAACCAAGGGCCATATTTATAAACCCGCAAACAATACCGCGGGTTAGTTAATTAATGACCGAACGTTCGTTTATTAAGAAATGCTCGATCATAGAATACTGTGCGATAGTAAACTACCGCAATGGTATTCTATGGGGATCGTAAATCTAGGATTTTGTTATCGTAAATCTACGATCGATATCGCAAATTTACGATTGGTATTGTAATTTTACAATCATTAATCCGATCGTTAATCTCCGATTTAACGAACGTAAATTTACAATATCGATCGTTAAAGTCACAATATCGCTAAAAAGCAATACCGCAGCTTGATAAATATGGCCCTAATAGTACTAATTGTATTGCCTCACAATGTCTTGCAAAGCAAATGATCAGATAAACTCTCTGGACACAGACTATCAAACAAATGCATATAGTATTGGTAATGGACAGAATGCAGTTTAAGTAACATCCCACTTGAGAAGCCCATGAAATGCATTCATTCATTCAAAATGTATTGTACTTAAACGGCATGTCCACCCCCCAAACTAAAATTTAACCCACTACTGGCCCCACTGTTTACTTAAAAAAATCCTTACCTTACATCTCTGCTCCTTATGGTTCTCTGTCCAAAGTCCAGGAAACGGAAGTGTAGGAGCTGTCTTCCTGTCCAAATGTGTCTGCCTCTTCTGTAGCTTCCGGGAGGTAGTGTGACATGCGCAGGGGAGCCCTTCCCCCCTCCCCCCTACCTCCCACCCTCCAGATCCATCCATTGCTGGTCATCCACCTAGTGTAAAAAGATTTTGCTTATGTTAGTATAGTAAAATAAGATTCACAACTTACTTTCAGGTCTTCGTTCCTGCAACGCTCTCCATTGATGGCAGCCACGTCTGTGATTGGCTGCCTCTCAGTGCGCTGCTGAAGCGAGGGGCTGTAAGTAGCATTCTGAATCTTTTTACTAAACTAATATAGCGGTTAGGGGTGAGCAGGGAGGGCCTACAGTACATCAAAAATGTTTATTTAGGGTGTAGATACCATTTAATAATGGATACTTAATGTTACATTTTCCTAGCTTTCATCACAAATTTAAAAACAAATATTTGCATATGTGAGCATCCTAAGCAGTGATTGTGATCTTATTTGAAAAATGTAAAATCTTTGTTAATAACCAAAGAGAACAGATGGCAGAATAAAGCTTCAAATGGCCTAAGTAAAAGCAAAATGAAGCCCCCAGCAGCTAATGAAAGACATTTGCTATTCCCAGAAAACACATATAAAACATGAATAGAAAAATAAGACAACTGAACATGTACCAAAGCAACTATTCGAACTGCAACTCATCTGTTCAATGTAACCTAGAAACAAAAAAACGAAATTGTTGCAAGGAAATAAAAGGCAAAACTCTATATCTGAGGGATTTTCATTAGGATATATCTCACTAAGCATCTTAAGCTACTTATTTAATAATATACTATTTACAGGATGGTCCCATTCACAAATTAGAAACAGAGATGTAAATTACAATACCTTAAAGGGACATTATACTAAAAAAAATTACTTTGCTTCATCTATAATTGAATACATGTAAGTAGCACTTTGTGTGTGTTGTTTGCATGCGTTGCTGCATGCCTTCAATCCAGCACACATTTTGTTCAGGAGCAGTACTCTAGCCATAATATAATGCAGTATAATAACGCTAGTTATTATAAACAGTACCATATCAGCAGGCTGTAAAAATAAGGAAAAGAAAAAAGTAGAAAAAAAGTAAATCTTACTAAATGTCTAAGGAGTGGCAACATCTCCCATGATTCGAGTTTTCTTAACTTAAATTTCTGCCTCTACTAACCTCTTCCAATCAATTCTGCCAGTACATACCCCCATAACGTCCCGTATAGTCTTTTAAACTTGTTTTGGGTATTATCAAGTGGGGTTGTCAGCCATTCCATGTTCCTAATACACCTAAAACACTCTCCAGCAATCGACTTTCAAGCAGCGAGATGCTTTGTAGAGATGAGAACAAAATGCTTTTCTGGAAAAAAAACTGGTCTTCATAGACTTTAATAGGATTTGTGGTAAAATTCAGGTTTGGTAAAACTCTAGAGGGCATGTTTATAAAAGATTGTTACTATCGCATTTAAATTACCGCCGCACATTGCAGAGGAAAAACATTATTATCGTCATATTTATAAAGGCAGCCATCATCACGGCTATATGCAATACTGCAGTAATGTGCGGCAGTAATTGGAGGTCTCTTCATCGTGATAGTGTACGTACCGCAATGCACTAAGTATAGTATCACGGCAAAGAGCTCAAATCCCCCTAGCAAGGGGATGGGAGAGGCTGCTGGGAAAGGGTGGTCGCATCCACCGCCAGAGGGGGCGGATGGGGTGTAGGCCCACCCTCGCACTGGCCCCCTGCGGTGAGGGAGAGGTGTACACCCACCCCTCTCTCGCCACCTGCCGCACATCCCCTTCCCAGCAGCCTGCTGGGGGGGTGGAGGGACCCACCAGGGGGGGCACTGAAAAGTGCCTTTTGGGGATTAGGGGGTCACGCAGATCAAACCAGGAAGGGCTCATGCGGCCCTGAGAAGGGCACTTTGGGACTTAGTGAGTTTGTTGGGGGTCCTGCAGTTCGAAACAGGACCCCCTATTGGCTCATAGAGGAACTCTTGGGCAAGTCTTCTTTCTTCCAACTCCGTTGATGTGGCTAACACTGGGCAGTGTCCCTGCGGCCGCCAAGGACAACTCCAGCACTAGCCACATCAACAGAGCTGATATTGCTGGCAACTTGATCCGAAGTCTTCTTTCTTCTCAGCTGGCGACACAAACTCCGCTGAAGTTGCCAATACCACGGTCAGCACTGGCGAGTTCAACAGAGCCCATGTTGCCGACATCTTCTTTCTTCTGACATCAACTGTGATGACTTCTCTTTATATAGGTTTGCTGAAGGACCTAATCCAATTCTGATTGGTAAATTTTTCAATGCTTGCGATCATACGATATACAGTAACAATTATACAGTAACAATTCATATTTCTGGTATATTCCCTCTACCCCCCCAGCGGGCCCCTCTCTTCCCTTCCCAAAGTGAAGGGGACTGGTAGAGGCTGCTGGGAAGGGTTGTGTGGTGGGTGGTCTCTGCCGCACAACACCACTAGGTACCCTATACCCCTGGGTATAGAATGTATTGATTAGCTTTACTCACTGGGCAGATTATGTATTTTTTTATAAAAGTATAGGTAATTTGTGCTGATCTTCCCCTTTAGGAGGCCCAAACATGAATCGATCCTTATTATATATATCACGGAATCACAATTTTTTATGACTGTTGGGTAGCACGTGACCTATTGTCTGAAAAGTGCTGGGCTGCTGGGAAGGGGTTGTGCCTTGGGTGGTTGCATCCGTTGGCAGAGGGGGCGACCACCCGTGGCACAACCCCTTCCCAGCAGCCCCTCTAAGCCCCCTTCCAGGCTCCTCCCCCCCAGCGGGGGCACTGACAAGTGCCTTTTGGGGCTTAAGGGGTCCCGCAGCTGAAACTCTTAGAAGAGCTCTTGGGCATGTCTTCTTTCTTCCCAACCGGCAACACCAACTCCGCTGATGTCGCTAAAACTTTTGCGGAGCTTTGAAGTCAGCACATTGATGGCAGAAGAAAGAAGAAAAAAGAGGTTGGCAACATGAGTTCTGTTGATGTTGCAAGTGCCATCGGTGTCATTGGTGGACACAGTGACATTGCCTGATGTTAGCGACATCAGTGGAGTTGGTGTCACTGGCTGGGAAGAAAGAAGACACGCCCAAGTGCTCTTCTAATAGCCAATGGGGGTCCTGTTCCAAGCTGCAGGACCCTCAACAAAGGCTCTTGTCAGTGCTGCAAGGGCACTTTTAAGTGCTGGGGAGAGAGGTCCCCGTACAAGCCCTTAAGCCCCAAAAGGCACTTTTCAGCAAGTGTACGGGGAAGGGGGCTGTGAGGGGCTGCTGAATAGGGTGGTAGTTGCCACGGGGGGCTTGGTGCTCTGTGTGGCACACCCTCATCACCCCCTGGTTGGCTTGCAATTGAAATGGCCGAACTTAACGCAAGAACACAGGGGCCACCGCTTAATAAATAAAAGCGAGCGGTAACTGATGCTAAAAGCCAATCGCGGCGTTTTTAACATTCTGCCACTGGGTTTCTCCATTTTATAAAGCACGGTAATTCCGATTTTGACAAAAATGACGAGAAACCCGACGGCAGAAAATGAATGCCCTTTTATAAATATGCCCCATATACTTGCAATTTAGAAGTGATTTATGGCAGATTAGCTTATTATATTCTTGTGAAATATGGTAAATTCAATTTTGAATTATTTATCAAGTTTGATTCTGTTGGATCCAACGCTATCGGGGCTTAATTGGTAGTGTGTACCTAGTTTTCCGCGACTGCTGGACATTTGGGGCAGTCGTTCCGGAACGAAACAAAAAATTTCCCTCTGCTGTGGTAGTCTCCCTATAAAAGGAGTCGGTCGCGGTCGAGGCAAACACACAGTCCCTAGCGTTCTCCCTATGCTGTGTATATGCTGTGTATAGGGAGAACGCTCGGGACTGTGTGTATTGCGATTTTTGAAAAATGACAGACAGGATCTTGCAGATCTGCCATGTGTGTACCTAGCTTTAGCATTACTACATTGAAAAATTGTAATACAGGTAGGTTATGTGAGTGCAGATCAGTTAATTGTGCACATGGAAGCACACACAAATTGTACGGGCGTACAACAGTATGTGAGGCACATAAATGTATAGTGTTTCCTTTACGATTGCAGGACTGTGTACAGTATGAAATCCTAAAGGAAACGTGTTATTTGGTATGGTAATTTTTATGGAATACAAGAGTATGTGTGTGTATTTGGGAATGAGTAGTGTCATTTACCAACTGGTATTTTTTTTTAAAGGAGAACCAAACTTATTTTTTTTTTTTTTAAATCCTATTGTGAAAGCTTCTCCCCAGAACACCAATACATTGTAAGATTATTCTCTAGTAAGTTGCACTAAGTATGTATGTATGAAATAGAATTGATATCTACAGCCCATATAGTGTTAAAAGAGCCTTGTTAACATTTGCACCCTTTGGCCTTGCCCACTGACCCCAATATTCATGGTCTCTATGTACAGAGTATCTATTTCTATGGATATTTCTAAAGCTACAATGTTTTCAAAGTTACAGCAGTATAAAGTTTATTCTTGCTAGCACTTTGGTCTATGACCACCAGCACCACTGCATGCCCACCAGTATAATCAGCTATATCATATGCCCCACCCTGAACTAATTAATTACTTTTAAAACTACTCACAAGCATGAGAAGAGCAGACCCCTAGTACCCCTAGTAATGTCATTTATCACTCAGCAATCACAGCTAATCAAGTGATAAGAATTGTTTTATATTTTCTTATATTTCTTCTCTAGTGTCCCCATATTTTCCTGCCCGTACCCTCCGCTCATTGCAGAACCAGCTCCTGTACAGACCCCCCACTCGTACTGCTTCTTCTCGCCTTAAACCTTTCTCTCTTGTGGCTCCCGTCCTCTGGAATTCTATTCCCCTCTCTCTACATCAAGAAACCTCAATTAGCAGGATTAAATCTAGCCTTACATCCTACCTATCTGGTAACCAGCACAGTATATGATTGTTTTATTTGCACTGCATACTTCTCACTCCAGCACTTATACCCATTCCATTGTATCTGTATGTTACCCACCTAACTAGATTGTAAGCTCTATGGGGCAGGGACCTCCTTACCTCGTGGTAAAGCTCTAGCACTTTTATTTATATAATTTATATATTTATGTACTGAACTATCTATGTATTTGTTCCCTTCGTATGACTTTATTGTATTTTATTACTGTGCTGCATAAATATGCTCTGTCTATTGGGAAAATGATGTCTGGAGAATTTAGTTACCCTTTAAGAATACCTCTGCTTTATCAATATCACCCAGAGTGCTTGTGACACTTAATAAATGTGGTTAACATAATTGTCCCTTATTGGGATCAAAATAGTGGTCTGTAATTCGAATGTCAGGAACACAGTGTGATATATTGATCCAACCAACCACAAGGCCTGACATTTTGTATGAATCAGATAGGGATCAGACATTATTGAAGACAAAACTGATAATTCCTGATGGTTTTTATAAAAATATTTATTTATAAACATGAAAAAACTCCCACTTTTGTTGGGTTAAATGCCAGAAGGGTTATGTACCGAGATTAGTTCTTAAAGTTCCGTTAATGTGTTAACTGGGATTCTTTAACACTTAATGTGACTTTTAGACATAACTTCTGATGCGTTATTGACCTTAAAGGACAATTATACTCACCTCCCCCTCGTTCCTTTCCCCCCACTCCTGCAAAGTACCCAGAGGTGAGGACTTAGCTTTTTAGGTCCTCACCCTAGGTACTTTGCAGGAATGGATCAGGGAAATGGTAAGTATAATTGTCCTTTAAGTTTGCGTGTGTAGACAAGCAATTTACCAAATTTTGACATCATAAATTCGTGATCCCAATGGGACATTTTTGGACTATTTTTAACGCCTCCACAATGATGGTCTTAATCAGACGTAAAAAGGAAAAAGGCTATGCATGGACAGGCGGTATTGGTCAACATTGTTATCATGTCATCTCACATTGGATACTGCCACAATTTATAGTCAGACAGACCACTGACAAAGCACCCAAGCATGTATGTAACAAACAACTTATGTGAGCGTATGTCGGAAAGTCAAAAGGGAAAATTAGAAGTTAAGATATGCTAAACAACCCCCCACCAAAGTTCTGTGAGCCTTATCTCTCTCAAAATTATAAACTTCTATAATTTTGAAGACTCTCTGTATTCTATCTTATTTATTCTTTAATAGTTATTCAATACCTCAATCTTTAAATTCTGAAAAGAGAATTATGTTTACCTCTTTTACATCCATTAGTAGTACTCAAGGCAAGGACTGGCAAGTCTTCAACTGGGAAAGAACCCATTCAGTTGTTCTGGCAGAGCTCACTTTCCCGTTTGTCTAGTCGTTGGCAGATTAAAAGGGACAGACTGGAGCAGCAAGAGAGACTTTAGGTAAGTATAAGAGCTGGTTGGGAAAGTACCCAGAGGGGAGGCAGTTTACAGTAGGTCATCTCAGTAAGTACTACTTGTAAGAGGAGGGGAATGAATATATAATTAACTTCAATGTTACTTCTTTAACCATCAACTTTATTAATTTTACTGAACCCTCTGTCAAGATCTGATTCCTCTTTAATAACAATGATTCACCTGCTCCCCATAACAAGGGTATTTCAGAATCCTTAACCCCTCTTAAAATAATCTTATTACATTAATAATTAATTACACTTGAGTGCTCCCTTTTATTTCGAAACCATGACAACGACAATTTCCTATATTTTTAAATGCCTTAGCAAAGGATTTATTTCTGATGCTGACTGAAAAAAAAATAGAAATAAACACTTCTCTCATGTCTGAGTCCCAGTCAAAATCCTCTAAAGACAATGTCATTCTGTAATAATAATTGAATAAGCCAGTCTAATATAAAATCAAACGCTACCATACAGTATCTCCTGAAAAAAAAAAAAAAAAACATTTCTTATGTAGGAAAATCGTATCAACTTTCATAGGACAATTAATCATATCAATTAAAATGTATTGATCACAGTAAATATCATAAAGAATAAGTTTGTCCGTGTGTCTGCATTTTTTTTTGTTTTCCCATAGATTATTATTAAAGTGCAATTTTGACACAAACAGACCAAAAGTCCTGCACGCATGCAAATAAAAAAAATGGAACCCCATTTGGAATGCAAATTATACAGTGGAAACGTGGAAACTGATTTGCGCAATGTCTGTTATATTTTAAATTACAGTGCGATTCGCAAAACGAAAAATGGAAGGAAACGCACATAGTGGGACCTAACCCTACTTCAAAAAAAAAAAATCTTATTTTTAAAAGTGTAACTTTTTAAAAATTAGCAGGATCCCACTGCTCCTAAACTTTTTCAGATTTTAAACCTGAGCTGTAGATTCTAAGAAATCATTATTTCAAATCACAGCATTAACAAGGAAAGACCTGTCACTCCAGAAGCAGAAATGATATTTTCCCCATCCCTGACCTCTAACTAGGATCTATGCCTGCCTTCCAGCACATTTTCTCCAACATTTAAGAGATTCAGCAGAGAAAATAAAGAAGGAGGGAGGAAGTGGGAGATGTGTAAGCAGAGCAGTGTCCATGGTGAGGCTGTGCAGAACTTATAAGTGTTGCAGACACTACAAGAAGGCAATGAGTAAGGGAGGTGGGGGCAATTAGGAGCACTCACTAAACATTAATAATTTAATGACAAAGCAAGCACAGATAAATATTGGTATCTGTTGGCACAATGTGATGGGAACCGCACACATGGACCCGACCGATCACCCATACGTGTCTTTCCCGACCAACCGTAATGTGACTACGGTCATTGATCGGCATTATAGTCGACTGGTTTCAGCCCCTCCACCGATAATATCTCTAAGGGTTAACGCTAGTTTTACATGTACAAAATGCAACTAGAGAAGAATCTTACAATTTATAGATTAGAATTTAAAAAAATTAAGTTCAGTTCTCCTTAAAATTTATGTGAGTGTAGGGTCTGCTACTTCTCTTCTTATCATGTTTCTCTACTGATGGCAACTACACATTTACTTGCCAATATCATAGGCTTGAATAGGACTTACATCACCAGGTGCAGAGGACTATGAGAAACAAGACAATGGGCAGCATTAAAAATAGAAGAGCTTTTTAGGAACAAATGAGCGTTTTAAAATTACAGTAATTGAGAATTAAATATAAGTAATTAGATTCCCCAACACAAATCTATAATTCTGGACTTTCCTAAGGCAGTAATTCTTACCACCTGAACTCTGTAATGAGCCAAAGAGTTTACCTGATCGAAATTGGGCCTGGGGCACACTGAAGTTTGCACTTACAGAATATAAAGATGGATACAACTCATCTAAATTGTGCTTTCTACTACGGGGAAGCTTCTACACAGAACAATGTGATTAAAACCAATACGTAACATTTAGAAGAGAAGTAAGTTGTTGGTTCTTTTTAAACACATAGACCTTGTTTGATTTACAGAATTGTATTGTTCTTATATCTCCATTTTGCCTTTGATTCAGCCTGTTTCAGTGTTTATTTAGGTTGCAGCTTCATCAGAAAACAATTATCTGATTGTTTTACTACATTTCAATCTAATAAATATTGATTCCCTGTGTGTGTCTGAAATGTGATTGTTTTCAGTAAATAAATAAAAAAGGAGAAAAACATACTTGCATTTCCTAGTGGTACAGTAAATGTATACAGTATATATTGTAAGAATGAAGCATCTCTCAATTTAGTTTAGGTGAAATCATATAATAATTATAGATGACCGAAGCTGGTTCCAAAAACAGAATGTATGAGGTTATTTTCGGTAACCCTTGAAAATAACCTTGAATGATCGGTAACCCTCGAAAATATGATCGCAAAGTACTTTAGAGTTTCCGATCGTATTTTCGAGGGTTATCGAACGTTTGAGGGTCCTACATTCAGTAACCCTCGAAAATTAGGTCTGAAGCCCAGAAATCTGAATGATCCGCCTTGTATCTGATAGAATGTTCAGATTTCGGAACCGAGGGGTTCTGTGTCAGACCCAGATCCCATCTCTAGTAATAATGTATCAGTGATCTCAGGAGCTTTCATTTATGCTATTGTTCCTTTTCTGATTGCCTTCTGTCTTGGGTTGTGCATATGGACTAGAAAAGCTGACAGACGCTGAGTTTTTATATTCAAAAATAGTATGCAGTGATAGCATAGATAATAATTGACTTTTAATTCAGATTTTACTATTTACTTGGTGAACAAGTTAAGAGCAGAGATAGCCGGTTCGCAGATACAAACCCGGATTAGTGGCGGATTTCCGAGATCGTGGATTTTCAGAATTCCGCTTTCTGAATTTTTTCTGAAGTTTGTTCGAAAATTTTCGAAAACAAAAATTTTCAAAACTTGAGAAATTTTGAAAATTCTAAAAAAATTCTAATTTTTAAGGAAGTTTTTAAAATTTGGCAAAAATGATACAGTAACTTACTGTAAATAGCCCTGAAAGCTGGAAAATGGTCTGGGGAACAGACAATCAGATTCTTTCTGAAAGAATCTAAATGTAGCCAATTCTGATTAGTTACAATCAGAATATTAAGAAAGAATATGATTGGTATACTAACCACACATCACATCACATTTTTTCCCGTCAGAATTGATTACAATCAGATTCTAATCTTATTGTAACCAATTCTGATTGATTACAATCAGTTTCTTCCATAAAGCATACCAATCATATTCTTTCTGAAAGACTCTAATTGTAACCAATAGTCTGATTGACATACTAACTAGAGATGGACTGGATTGCAGCTTCGAACCCCTGCAAATCTGCGGAACTTGGGGATTTTTTTGAAAATTTTCGAAGATTTTCATGTATGAAATTCACCAATGGCAGCTATTTTTACCCGTGCCAAACCCCTGGGTATAAAAGGCTAGACAGGTGCCACTTTTTCAGTGTGTTAAAGTGACTTTAGTGAAGACCTGACAGTGTGGGAGTTTTCTTTCTGCTTTTTGAGCTTTCTGTGTGTGAATTTCAGTGTGGTGGTTTAGCGCTTGTTGTTAACCACTCCTGTATTCACGCAATTTGGGACCCAAATCTCCTTTTAAGGACTAACACACCCCTATTTTAGGCCTTAGGTTTAGGGCCCTATTTAAAAACACACGGTATTGCAATTTAGCGATACAGTGCATTATCGATAATGTACGACCGCAGATGTAAATTAACGCTCAACATTTGTTAATTAACGAACCAATTTTGGAGGACCAAGACAGTGGTATGGATGCCAAAACAACATGCCAGCCAGTGCTATGTAGCCCCTCCATTATAGTGTACTTCTGCCACTGTATGTGCCTGGTGCCCATTAGAATCCAGGGATTTTTAAGGGGGGGATTTCTAAAGAAGCACAGTAGGAAATTTCGAAGACATTTTTTTTTGAATGCGGCTCGAAAATAGAATGCGGAAGCTCGAAAAACAGTGCTGGATATATACCTTGACATGTTTGGAAGGATTTTCATTCATGTAATCACAGTAATGTATACTAAAACCCCTTTGTTCATAATGTATACCAGTGTGCAGACTGGAATATGATGTTGTATGCAAATGATACAATGATAAAATGATATTGTATGCAAAATGTAGTTGTAATTTAACCTTAGGAGTGCTTCCACAATCCGTCTATTGTGTGTATGTATATATATATATATATATATATATATATATATATATATATATATATATATATATATATATATTTATTGTATATAAAATGTTTTTTTTATTTATGTATTAAAGGAGAACTAAACCCAAAAACCCAAAAACTCAAAGTTTAAGTACTTGCCTCAACATCCTTCTCAGCATGGAAGATTCCACTCAGGGGCCTTTTCTTTCCCTCAATGAGCACATTTTAGGTTCTGTTTGTTGACCAACTCTGAAGCTGACATTTTCCCTTGTCTGCCAGTAATTTTGCCTTGATTACATTTTCAGCACCTGTGTGATTTCCACTCCCACCTCTTAACCCCTATGATGTGAGAATATATTAAATCATCAATATTCAAATCGGTGGTGCAGCTGATTAACATTTTCCTAGTAGCAGTGTTGTAGTGTGATGTATATAGGTCTGGATATCTAGTGTGTCTGGATCTGAAATAATGTATGTCTCACCTATGGCTTTCACTCCACCAAATCCCATATATAAACAATAAATTGCAGGTGAAACATACAAAGACACAGGTCTGTAGCTGTGAATATTGCAAGTATATTGCAAAACATGCATGCTACATGTTTCAGACCCACTCAAGCACTTGAGGAAGGACATGTGGGTCAGAAACATGTAGCATGCATGTTTTGCAATAAACCTGCACTATTCACAGTTACAGACCCATGTCTTTGTATGTTTCACCTGCAATGTATTGTTTAAGAGTTGGAGGGCCATATTTAAAAACTTGCGATACCGCAGGCTTTCGTTACTGTACGACCGTGGCAGTAGTATACCATAAGATGCTGTAATAAACTACTGTAATGATATTCTACGGGCGGTCATAGATTTACATTGGCTATCATACATTTACAAGATTTCCGATAATGATCATAAATTGATGATCGCCATAACGATCGCTAAAGTAGGTGATACCACACCTTTATAAATATGGCCCGTAGTGTGTGTGTGTCTCTAGCTCTCCCTGTCAGCTGCAGCAATATTAGTGGAAAGTGTAGCTGTCTAAAGGGGAAAGTTGGAGGGTAGGAAGAGTGTTTTTTTATTGAAACCACATGGTGTAGAACTATAGGGGAGGATAGTGAAGTGAACCTGATCTTAGCACAGCTCTGTGCAATGCATTTCTCATCAGTGTACCTTATTAAAGGGGAATGTTGGAGGGCAGGAAGAGTGTGTTTTTATAGAAACCCCATGGTAGAGAACTGTAGGGGGAGGATAGTGAAGTGAACCTGAGGGAAGTGAACTTTTAGAGGGAATGTTTTAGAGGGAATGCAAACATGTTCTATACAATTAATGCAGCAGGAGGGCTGCCTGTGGGAAGTTTTGCATAAACAAAATCACTCTTCCAACTAGGGTTCCCACCTTTGCCTTTAAGACCCAAACACATATACAGGCCTATGTATTAAAAGTTCTTAATGTTAAAAATGGTGCAAATTTTGCCCCAACCAATCAGATTTTTGCATAAGAACTTTTATGACATAGGCCTGATAATATGTACACAACTTATTTTCTTTAGACGCACGATGCAGGCTTTGTATTTAATGCAATGGTACTGAGCACTGCAACATGTCGATTTAATACGGGTTTGGGTCTTAAAGGCAAAGGTGGCCTTTGGCAAACTCACAATAGGGTCCTCTGCACTCGTCCAAAAATGGGTGCTCGCTCCTCCAGGTAATCCAACCCTTAAATGGATATATGATATAGGAAACAGCAAAAAGCGAGGGTAGCACTCCAAATAAAACTTTAATTATTGTAGACCACACAACATATCACAACGTTTCGGGGGGGAAACTTGCCCCCTTCCTCAGGTGGCCTTTGCCTTTACACTACTTCCAAAACTACTTCCAGGCTCCAACATTCCCTTCTAGCTCCCACTAGCGCGTTTTGGATTGTGATCCGATTATGCTAGTGTATTCATGTAACAGCCAATGGGACCGGCCCCACTACATGCAATGCGTTTCCGTGTGCTATTGGAGTGCATGCTATCACTATTTTATGTCTGTATTGCATGCGCTCTGCTAGAGTCCAATTGTGGAAGCGCAACACCCATGCACGGAAGCGAGCACAATCGCGCATCATTGCGAATGTGCATCCTCTTAAGGACGCACATTGCACTTAAGTGGGGCCACAACCTCAAGGAATTGCTAAGTTCCATTGCATTAAATACATGCTGTATGGCTAAACTGAAATCAATGCAGCTTGCATTACATTTCTAAGGGCTAGGCCACACAAGCGCGTTTTTCAGGCGATTGCATTTTTCCAATTGTATTGAAATCGCAGCAACGCACCAAAATCTTGCTATTTTGGGTGTGTTGCGATTAGCGCATGCGTCAGCATTTTCATAATGACGATGGACAAATCGCAAGCACAAACGCATGTAAATCGTGTGTGATTCAGGTGCGTTGCAGTGTGGCCATGCCCTAAATGTACATTTCGGCAATACACACACTAATATAAATGGTAGAGTGCAGAAATAAACACATACAAAGACACAGTCTTGCAGAAATGCTCACAAATATAAAGGGTTAAAAAGTTGCTTTCTAAATACATATGAAAATGGTTAACACCTTCCTCCACTCTGTTTGAGCAGGAATATCTCTGATGATTGGCTGGGAGACTCTGGCAGGTGGGGACTCTGAGTTCAACTGTTACATGCAGCTTAGCATAAGGGGAGTGGGAAACAAACACAAGGTAGCTAGTTAGCATGTGCAGAAGGAGTTTTGGGTCCTGGACCACCAGGAAGAGGCAACACTAGAAGTCAGCTGTGACATCATAGATTTCCAGTACTTAGAAATGTTCTATAAATGATTTCTACAGTAAGAAGCTGAATTCAGAGGTGAGAGACAAATGGTTTTACAAAGTGACAATTATAGAGTCTGTGGAGCTGCCTTTGTATTTTTGGTTTAGTTCTCCTTTGAGATTGTTTTATTCAGAAACAAAATGTCAGACATTTTTTGTCAATATTTTTTTTAAAAAATCGACCTGTTTTTATAAATCTAAGCGTATTGATTGTATCAATACACATTACTGATCAGGTGTTACTTGTTAAAAAAAACAGCAGTTTATTCAATTACTGTAAACAGTGCCATAAGGAATAAGCATTTGCCAGGGGCACTGTAAACCTGAATACTCGCATTACAACACCAGATGGTTATGGAAATGATTGACATCCACAGTGTTTTACATCCCTTTCCGTGCAAAGGTTTTAATTTGTAAGGTTACCTGGAGTTCCTACTGCAAGTGATTTTGCTCACGGACAAAACCATGAAATGTGTTTTTCAAAGAAACAACTGGCAAGTAACAGTTGAGAATTGGATCCATTTGTTATGTTTTAGACTTAAGTCACTTGTACTTGAAGAACAGCTAAAAGCAATCAGATAATGCATGAATTGGTAAATTTCCCTAAAGTTGCAAACAAAAGCAAAAAGTTTTCAAATAGAGGGCCATCTGTGATCAACCTTTTTTAAGGCATTTGTAAACAATAAAAAACCCAGACATTTGTAGGGTGATGTAATAAAAGTTTTTATCGTTAAAATAGTGCTAATTTCACCCCCAACCAATCAGATGTTAGGTTCCATTTAAAGGCTAACATATGATTGAATGGGGAAAAATTAGCACCATTTTTAACAATAAGAACCTTTATTACATTGCCCTGTATGTGTCCCCACTTGACAGTTAAATATCCTGCAAATGTTCCATTTTGAACTACTCATATTTGATTTAATCCAAAATGTTAAAAAGATGAAAAACAATCTTATGTCAATGTTAAGATTTCTATTGGCAGATCTTTGCATAAAATATTCCTTGAGGGTTAACTACATTATATGACTAGATTTTTGTGGACATCTGTTCAAAGTAAAATGCATAGTTTGCTATGGGCCTTGTGTTTTAATACATACTTCTTTACAATGAATTTAAAATAAGGCTTCTAATATTTAGTCTTTATTTGACTGTACAATCTGCCACAAAGATGTCAGTTATTATGAAAAACAAAGGCCCAAAATAAGAAAAAGATTGTGGAGAATAGTACTGTTTATGCAAAAATAATTTCCTTAGTAATCAAACCTTTCAATTTAAGGTACTGTAATCTTACAGCGTTAAGTACCCAGAGCCACTATCGCTCTCTTCCGCTATCTGCTGGCGTTAAACATTATGTCTTAAATAGCCATTATCAGCTTGGTACATTGGTTGTGGCAGTGCTTAGATGATGCTTTAATTTCCTTTGTGAGACTTCATCACGGGATCCCAGTTAGGTAAGACGTTACTTTTTTAAATCAGCCCTGTCTCTATTCAATAGACGTAAGTTTTGGACTACCATGTATCGCAAAACTTAACTTAGCCAATAGTGACTAGGCTATGCCTTGCTAGTGCGAAATTACTGAAAAACCTACACTAACCCGATATTACATTGGGTAACAAGGGCACTAACTCATGCCAAAGATGGCTGATATTTCATTAGGCCGAATGTGTGTTCTCCTTTTACAAAGCCTTATCATGCAGTTTGCAGCCAGCAAAAATAGCTAGTTTGTAAACAGGGAAAAAAGTTAAATTCATAAAATAAACACATTTAAAGTAGCATACATCGGAATGTTTAAAGAAAGACTATTGGAAATATTTACCCCAAAAGACAACTTTATTAATAGACCATGAAAAATGAATCATACAGGATAATTTCTCATGTTTCTGTGAGCTATGGTTCTTGAGATGTTTGCAGAAAATGCTGGGTTTTCTTTATGTTAATGGTTATGCCCCTTTTTGGTTTTCCTAGCTGTGAAACCTGTTCCAAAATCCAGTAAATATGATAGCCTGGTTAATGAGCTGGAGAGTATGAGGTTTACAGTGTGATATACTTATGGAAGTAATATTTCAAGATTGATTTTTTCACCTTTTTCATTCATGAACATTTACATAATGCTAAAGTTTGATTTGGCAGTAGAGAAAACGGTCTGGACTTTTATTCTAAACAGCATACACTTTTTTTTGCAATTATTTCAGGAACCGGAGCACGTAGAAAGGTGGGAGATGTCTCATTTTTTAATTACTTTTAATAAACTTTTATCTAGTGTTGAATATATTTTTTGGTAAAAATTTCTTTTAATGCCATGTGCTTTTCATCTGCATCAACCCATCAGATGTTATCAGATATTTTCTACAAAACTACAGTAGGCCAGTAAAGCTGTATTATCTAATTGGTTGATGCAGATGAATTACTCTTGTAAAATAAGCCTTATCTTAATAAAATAGAGAAAAGATATTTTATATTCTATAGATAGATAGATACTAAATGAAACTCACAATATATGCACAGATTAATTTAACCAAATCTGGTACTTACGCATGCAAAAAATGTAAAAAGGCCCATGACAAACAGCAACACGTGGTTTATTAACTAGCACACATATTTTCATATAATAATGAATCATATACTGTATATTTTTTATAAAATTGATAATAAATACTAGAAGAAATTGGACATCACAATATTTAAAAAGGCATGCTTATGGCTATACTAATAAGAAAGCCAATTACATTTAGATGGAGGGAATAAAGGTATTATGACTTGAGGAATACTTATGCTGTAGATAACAATCTTGCTAATTATACTTAATGCAGGTCTGCCACTGTAAAACCTTGTAAAATAGTCAAGAGAAGTAAACATATTCAAGATATGTTTAAGACAATATTAAAGATGTACAACATGCTTAGTTTTCTTGCATAATTTACATTGGATGTCTAAGTAAATGGATTTCTTAGTATATGGGTTTCTTTGCACATATATATTCATGGCATCTCTCAGCACAGTCCATGAGCCGGGGAATTGTTCCTATTCCTCTGTTTGGTCTTCAAAGTGTAACTGAGCCACCTGCAAATTTGATCTCCCTCTATCTATGAAATACCCTCAGTTTTATATCCTATTATATTGATTATTGATAATGTGTGACCATGGCTGAAAATGTAAGAACGTGGTTGTACATTTATATTCCTAAAAATGTGGTATTGCTACGATCCCGCGCCTGTATGAATATGGCCTTAACGCATTTAACTTTATGCGTATTTTAAGCATAGCCGTGCACCCTTTTAAATTTATGGAACTGGATAAATTAAATAAGTCTCCAATCTGTTTTTTATGAAGTATGTTAAATTAATTTATCAGGCAGGCAAGTATAATGAGGGTGATGTAAACCGCATTGTTTTTTTCCTCTGGTTTCATATGTCCTATATTTCTCTCTTGGTGTTTGAGTGCCAATGTGAATTTTACCATCTCCTGGTAGGCTTTATTTACAAAAGTCTTTAGCCAGGCCCCATTATCTTTCTATTTTCAGGTCCTATACAACACTGTTTTAACAATGATAGATATATTCATGTGCCATGTTAGGAGATTGTTCTGATGAAGGTAGGAAGTTCAGCCTGTTTGGTTTTTTTTCTTTTTGATTCATTTGTATATGTATGCTTTATTAAAGTTTTCATTGTGGGAATGTAGGAGTGGAAAATTGATTAAACATTTTGTCTGGTGTCTACATGTCTATGTACCAGAAGGAGGCCACATATCAATCAAATAAACTCAGCACAAACTGGATCAGAAAACAAAACCAGTTCAATCATATGTTCAGCCTGCTATATGTAATCATTTGTACAATTTATTTTAAACACAAGTTTAAATAACTTTATATGGGTGTGGATCATAACATCTTAAATAAATTAGGAATGCATAAAAATAATCTGATACCCTTTATCTTATATTACAATTTGTTTAAAGATCAGAAACCATGCAAATATGCAATAGAATAGGGGATACTATGTTTTCAAATCCATGTATATCACTTTGTTGATTCTAAAAAAAATAACATCATTATATCTGACATCTGTTTACTTCCAGCAAAACAAAATGACAAACACTAATAGAAAAATGTCTTCAAATCTAGGCTGCAGAGAGGAAGAGGGAAAAATAATGGTTAGTAAAAGAATAGTTTTAGACTGAATTACGAAAGAAATCAGATAAACAGATAATAATAGCAGCAAAAATTGACATAGTAATTGAGGTTGAATAAAGACATAAGTCCAGCCTTTTCACCCTCCTTTTTAACCCGATCTAACAGTTGATCCAGAGGAAGGCAAAAAAAAATATAGCTAAAAAGTGGGGAAAAATTCCTTCCTGACTCCAAATGGCGATTGGAAAGTATCCCTGGATCAACCAGAAGTACAGTATATGTATTAATACCAGTAATTCTCAATATTTTTTCATTTTAGAAACTTATCTAGTCCACTTTTAAAGCTATTCAATGAACTTGCCATTACCACATCTGCTGGAATACAGTCCCACAGTTTTACTATTCTCAGTGTAAAGAAATCTTCAAACCTGAAGATGAAACTTCTTATCTTCTAATATTAAAGGGTATGTCCACCCCCAAGCTAAAATTTAACCCACTACAGCCCCCACTGTGTAGTTTAAAAAAAATCCTTACCTTAAATCTCTGCTCCTTATGGTTCTCCTGCAGTGCTTTGTTCAAAGTCCAGGAAAGTAGTAGTAGCTGTCTTCCTGTCCAAAAGTTTCTGCCTCCTCATTGACCTCTAAGAGGACTGGGGCAAGTGCAGGGGAACCATTTCCTCTCCTCCCTCCAGCCATCTGGCTGCCAATCCACCTAGCGTTAATTCTGTTTTCTGTAGTGTAGAGCATCCCTGCCCTCCCCAACCGCTGTGTCATTTTGTTACAAAAAGATTTAAAACGCTACTTACAGCCCTTACAGCTCTCTCCATTGATGGCAGCTGCGTCTGTGATTGGCTGCCTCTCAATCTTAGGAAATTCGAAAATCTCAGATCGTATTACAATAAATGCTGGAAAATAGTCTAACACCCCCCTGGGTACTTATTATTATTGAGAAACACTCCACAATGTGCTGACACCTCCATGGACCCATTGGCAGGCTAAATAAATGCCCACTTTTGTGTTTTCACCACCTCAGATGTGGCGAATTTGAATAGCTGTACTTAACGCAGTAAAACTCTAAAAAGTAAAATTTTTAAGATGATTTATTCTACAGGTTTCTAGTTATTCTAGATCTCTTTTCCATGGCCATCCAATGAAAACATGTACTGTGTGTGATGCCCGGAGTTCCCGAGTTTACCTTCAGCGCCTATACCCCAATCTACAGCCGCTGTCTTCACCTATAGACAAGCCCCTGATCATCAGGAGACTTGTTGCGCCTCACTGTACATGGTTACCCCCGGGTCTTAGAGCACAAGGTATAGACACTGAGGCCGGGTATACCCTGGAAAACCGGAACACCAATGGAAATCACAGGAACTGGAAGACAAAGAAAAGGACAAGAATACAAGAATAACAATGAGAAGAACTAAGAACAATGAGAAGAACAATTAACAAGACTAAGCTACAAGAACTAGACTAGGCTACTAGAACTAATAGCAGGGACCACTAGCTTGGCTAAACCAAAACTATAACAGGCAATGAGGCAATAATGGAAACTGGCTTAAATAGGCAGAGGGACCAATGGGAAAGAGGGCTGACAGAAGTCTGATGCAGGATTGGCTGAATACAGAAGTTTAAACTGATTGGATCTCCCCCGTCCAATTCTACTGCCTGCAGGGACGGAGGCGCCCACGCAGAACCAGGAGAGACCCGAGGAGGTGTGCAACCTGGAGAAGATGCAAGTGAATAAGGATGCCGCGAGATGACATCATTGCTCAAGGCGGCCGCCGGAGAGCCCCGAGGACGACATGAACTGCGGGAACGAGGAGCAGGTAATTGAGAGAGCCTGACACTGTGAATTAGAGTGCATGTTCTCATTGGTCGGCAGGCATCTGATGGTGGCCATAGATGCAGAGATACGTATCGACCGATTTTCTCTTTGTGAATGGTGCACGTTAATGAAATTATAATCAATCTTATTGGCCCAATTTGTTATGAGGATGGGCGAAACTTTCGGCCAATCGATTTTACCACCATAAGTGATGGTGGTGAGACCCCTGCACCGAACTAAGGAGGTTGAAACTCAGAAGCTGAATTGGTAAGTCTGTAAGGCTGTACTTTACATATTAAGCCAGGGGTCATTATTTCTCCTTATACTGTAGTTCTCTTCTGTAAAGAAGTAAAGGCTAAAAGACATTTCACTTTATACTGTAGTGTCCTTATTTAAATTAATAAATAACTCCATTTCTTGCCATAGTATTTTATCTATTTCCTGAAATACAACCTGCTAGATTCAGAAAAATGTTTTGAATAGAAGGAGTACATGACACAACTTCAGTTACCATGAACCCTATGGGTGACACCTACATAAGGAACTGCAGTTTTGTCAGGAGTTTCCTCTACTTTGACAGGCAGTGATGCATCATTTGATCATTTGATTTTCCTAAAAATAAAGAGAAATCTTTTCAGCTTTTACTTATTTAATGTTGCTGGGGGAAAAACATAAAAACTCTAGTAGGGGACCACAGAACTTTCATTTTATATGATAAAGACAACCAAATGGATTTAAAATGCTAAAATATATCTTTTTTAAAATAATTAAATCTTTGAAGCAGCTTTTATTAAATAATTAAAAATGATTAACATTTAATATTGGGCCTCCATTCCAACACTGTTCTGCATCATACATCACAGTTTGCCACTTTATAGTGAGGTAAAGATTTTCTGATTCACCAGCGATGTTCTGTTGAATCCTGGGGTTTCTGCTCATTTACTGGAAAAGACAAAACCAGTAACTGTGTATACAAAGGGACCTACCTACAAAGCTAGGAGAATAAGAGCAAGCTGAATATGAGAAGGGAGAGTAAACACACAAAGATTAGTAGAAACAATTATTCATATTATTTAAGCAAGTTTAGTCTGTCTTAACAAAAAATGCACAACTAGTTTTTAAGAATATTGTCACATGACTCATTAAAATGTGTTTTATGGAAAAAATTAACTGCTTACTTTAAAAAACACCTAGTTCTTTTATAACCTGCATTAAATAACTTGGCCAGTGTACACTTCCTTTATATGGACATTTAATTTGAAATGTAATATCCTAATTTTACAATATTCAAATATATACAGTGCCATGGCATCAGCTATTCCATCAATGCCAAATGACTTAATTTACCTTGTGTGTTATAAGAAATAATACACCACCTATTTTAAAATAGGTAGTGTATTATTTCTAAAATTTAAAATGTGTAGTTATATGAATATGTTTTAAAATGATGTCACATAAGACCTGAATACAGAACTGAATGTTTAACAGAGTTAGTCCATATGTTTAGAAACCCAGGAATAAATTAATCTGAAATAAGTTTTTAAAAAATGCTTGTCCAAAGTCTGGTAAAAAATATCAACGAAATCCATCAAATTAGAATATATTTCCCCAAATACCATTAGTGTCTTTAAAAGCTCACAGCATGGTTGCACATTTCTACTAAAGAATTTCAAGTGGTAATGGTAACCCCCAGTGTAATTAACTTTTAACCTCTTTAGGTCAATTATTAATGCATCAAAAAGCTTCTAATTGAATAATTAGAAATTTTTAAAAAATTAATATTTATTCAACTTATGTCAATTGCTAAACTTAACTGCAATGCTTACAAATAGCCCCACGTGCTTCAAATGTAATAAACAAATGCATTAGCATTGTTTAATATGGAAGAGTTTTCATGCATGTGTGAGCAAAATGCTTATCTTTGTACTTGACATCACGAATTACTGCACTGAACTTATTATGCAGCACTGATCAATTTGTTTATATTGCACACACAGAGACACAATAATACCCTTTTCAATATTCCCCTCTATAAAATGGAGTAAACTTGATATGTACTGTAGTGTTTTATCAAGATGTATTAAGGCATTATGTAATGTAAGATACTACCATTGATGTCAGGGAAAAATCTACTCACATTTTACTCTTCAGAATAACCGCTGGTCCTCAGAGAGTTAATAAACTGATGGGATGTACTGCCACATGATTTATGTTTCTAGAGAATAGTGGTACTAGCATGTATTTTTTTTACTCCCGTGCATGTATACATTATTCTAAATCTGCCACATTATTATAAATGTCTTTCTATGTTTCTTATGTTTTGTCATCTGCATTTTTTCAGAGCTTTTAAAATTACAAAAAATTTAAAATCTGAAGCTGTCTACTTTATCATTAAATTTGAAATACACCTTAAAATTATTTATTTGATTATTTTCCAAACACAATATACTTCATGATAAACTGCACAATATTAATGTATCCACAGTAAACAGTTTATATTGTTGAATCAGTGCACATTCCACTTTATAGCACAAGCAAACAAAGGTTGATGGGAGCGCACACTGTTTGTCAGATAAATTCTGTTTTATTGCATCACACAAACACACAACGTTTCGGAGAATGCTATGTCTCCTTCATCAGGTGTGCACATTCCACTTTAGGGATGTCCAACCTGCAGCCCCCTAGTTGTTTTCAAACTACAACTACAGCATTCTGCAGCAAGGGAATACTGTCAGTTGTTGTTTGCATTTGCAAACATCTGGAATGCTGCAGGTTGGACATCTCTTTCCTTCTTACACAACCTTAAATCCACACCAGGATACACCAGGTGGTTAGGTCATCTGACTTCTGGAAAACAAAATGAAAATTATAAAGTTTAAGTTCATCTGAATGTTTTCATTTTATTTTCACAATCAATAAGCAGTTGTTTAATTGCTCTGTACTGTGTGGCACCAGGTAATGTGCTAATCTAGCACCACAGACAAGGTACACATTACTGTTAGCAGCTCTGTGTATAGGCTGAACATGATGAAATACTGATCTTGTTTAACACCATGGACAGCTACATAGTAAGCTAGTAATTGAGGTTGAGTACAACCCCCACACCCCACTCCTCAACTCTACCCATCAGCCTATCCAATGGAAGGCAAAAAAAAAGGGTGGGGTTGGAGTTCCTCCCTGACTCCAAATGGAAATCGGAAAGCACCCCTGGATCAACAAGAACTACAGTATATATATTAATACCAGTAATTCTCAATATAATTTAGTTTTACAAAATTATCCAGCCCACTTTTAAAGCTATTCAATGAACTTGCCATTACCACATACGCTTGAAGCCTGAATATTAAACTTCTTTTCTTCCAATCTTAAAGGCTGTCCATGAGTCCTCTGGTATGACCTATTAGTGAACAATGCACCAAAGAGTTTATTATATGACCCATTTATATATTTGTCCCATTTCCCTTATTATTTTAGTTTCCTTTCTATGAACTCCTACCATTTCCAAGATGTCCCTTTGTATATGGGATTCCGAAACTGCTTCGAATATTCCAAATGAGGCCTTACCAGTGCCTTGTAAAGAAGAATAATATTTTTCTCCCTTGAATCTATTCCCCTCTTTATACAAGATAGCACCTTGCTATCTAATTGTGGCTGTGTCACGAACTTACCGGCCGCTCCGGTCCCACGCCGCTCTGCACTTCCGGATGGGCGGCGGGAAGATTCAAAAGCCGGCGTCCTCCTGGACCCGGTGCCCGATAGTAGCATTCAGCTACCTCCCGGCTCCGTACTTACCTGCCTTGATTCCTGGTCCTCTCATATTCTTACCTGTTGTTCCAGAACCAGCACACTTTCCTGTAGTTCCAGCTTCCACAAGTATGTAGTTACCAACATACTCATCTGTTGTTCCAGTCTCCAGTACTACTCACTCTTCATCCAGCCTACAGTTCCCAGCAGCACCTTGTTCCAGTATTCAGCCTACAGTTTCCAGCAGCACCTTGTTCCAGTATTCAGCCTACAGGTCCCAGCAGCACCTTGTTCCAGAATCCAGCCTACAGTTCCCAGCAGCACTTCTAGGTAACGTTAAGTCTCCTGCCAAATTTGAACCACTGAAACTCTTTCTACAAGCTACTATCACCTGTAATGGTAAAACTTTTTCCTCCCAGGCCTTTGTCGATTCCGGTGCAGCTGGAAATTTCATTGATTCTACCTATGCAGCACAATTGGGGGCTTCCTCTCCTTCACTTGCAGCAACCTCTTCGAGTTCTGACTATTGACAATAACCCGTTGGCTTCTGAATTCATCTCCAAATCTACATACGAAGTCCTATTCCGCATTGGCATATTCCACCAAGAACGTTTATCTTTTCTTGTCATCCAAAGCCCTTCCGCTCCCCTAATTCTCGGACTTCCATGGCTCACATTACACAACCCTGTTATAGATTGGTCTAACAATGAACTCAAGTCTTGGAGTCCTTTCTGTTTTGAAAATTGTTTTTCTACGCATTGCACCACCATTACCTGTGAAAATAAATCTGTGAAAGATCTCCCTGAATGTTATCATTATTTCTCTGATGTGTTTTGTAAAAAGCGAGCTGAGAAGCTACCACCCCACCAATCCTACGATTGCCCCATCGATCTTCTCTCAGGTACTATGCCTCCTCGGGGACGCACCTAGAACCCTCCCCTGTGGTCTTCTTCAACCCCTCCCCATTCCGTCCAGACCTTGGACCCATCTATCCATGGACTTTATTGTGGAACTTCCGCCTTCCAAGAAAAACACGGTTATATGGGTGACAGTAGACCGCTTCAGCAAAATGGCCCATTTTGTTCCCCTACCCAAACTACCATCTTCGACAGAGTTAGCTCAACTATTTATTTCTCATATCTTCCGCTTTCATGGACTCCCTTCTGAAATAGTATCTGACAGAGGTACTCAATTTGTTTTCAAATTTTGGAGAGCACTTTGTAAATCCATGGACATCAAGTTACAATTTTCTTCGGCTTACCACCCACAGTCCAACGGGGCTACTGAATGCACTAACCCCGTCTTTGGAACAATATCTTCGTTGTTACATTTCCTATACTCAGGATGATTGGGCTGACCTTCTGCCTTGGGCTGAGTTCGCCCATAACAATTCGCCTCATGCTTCTACTGGGAAATCTCCTTTTTTATGTGTCTTTGGGACGAATCCAAGCTGTTTTCCTCAAGATTTACTTTTCACACAAGTACCTGCTGCCAATGACTCTGCGGCCCAGATGACCGCTATGGCATGCTATGGAAATCAGCCTTCAGAAATCTGCTTTGGTACAAAAAACTGCAGCAGATAGGAGACATAGAGAACCCCCAGCTTATTCTGTTGGAGATAAAGTGTGGCTCTCCTCTGCTAATATTAACCTACAGGTTCTTTCCTCCAAACTGGGACCCAAATTTATTGGTCCTTTTTCTATCCTGGAATTAGTCGGTCCAGTGGCTGTTCGCGTCCAACTTCCTTCAAGCATGCGGATTCCTAACGTGTTTCATATTTCCCTCATCAAGCCAGTGAGCTCTAATCAGTATTCCACATCTTTACTACCTCCTGTTCCAATTTCCGTTGATGGTCAGCAGGAGTTTGAGGTTGAGAAGACCTTGGACTCTAGATTCTTGAGGAGGTCTCTTCAGTATTTGGTCCACTGGAAAGGTTTTGGTCCAGAAGAAAGAGCTTGGATTAAACATTCTGCTTTGCACGCTCCTCGTCTATTCAGAGCTTTCCACAGGAGTTTTCCAGGGAAACCTGGCCCGTTGGGTCCTGTGGCCCCCTGTGAGGGGGGAGGGGTACTGTCACGAACTTACCGGCCGCTCCGGTCCCACGCCTCTCTGCACTTCCGGGTGGGCGGCGTCATGACGTCACAACGCCGACACGCCGGGCGGCGGGAAGATTCAAAAGCCGGCGTCCTCCTGGACCCGGTGCCCTATAGTAGCATTCAGCTACCTCCCAGCTCCGTACTTACCTGCCTTGATTCCTGGTCCTCTCATATTCTTACCTGTTGTTCCAGTACCAGCACACTTTCCTGTAGTTCCAGCTTCCTGCATACCTACCTGTTCTTCTAGTTACCAACATACTCATCTGCTGTTCCAGTCTCTAGTACTACTCACTCTTCATCCAGCCTACAGTTCCCAGCAGCACCTTGTTCCAGTATTCAGCCTACAGTTCCCAGCAGCACCTTGTTCCAGTATTCAGCCTACAGTTCCCAGCAGCACCTAGTTCCAGTATCCAGCCTACAGTTCCCAGCAGCCTCTGTGTCCTGCATCTTCTGAACTATCCGCCTCCTCCTAAAGCGTACTCGTATGTACCCCGGCTGTCTGGCCGTCTATTACAGGCTGCCTGGCATTGTTTTCTACAGCTAAGTCTGTTATCTACTATAACCCCCAAATATTTTTCTATTAGCGATTAACGATTAACACAGAGTTATTTATTGTGTTGGTGGCACCATGATTGTTAAACCCCAAATGCATCACCTTACATTTATCAATATTGAATATCAATATTGAAGCAGCCACTCTGCTGCCCACTTTGATAATCTATCTAGGTCTGCCTGCAGCAATTGCACATCATTTGAAATTTCCAAAGCTCTGCATACTTTAATTTAATTAACAAAGACCTTGCTCTCAATGCCCCCTTCTAAGTCATTTATTAACAGATTAAAAAGAAGTGTCCCCAGTACAGGACTCTGAAGTACTCCACTTAGTACTTTAGCCCACATTAATGTAGCTCCGTTGATTCTCTGTTCGAAATTCAACAACTAATTCTCTATCCATATACAAATGTTTTTTCTAGACCAGCTGTTCTAGTTTATACATTAGTCGCCTATGTGACACAGTATCAAAAGCATTAGCAAAATCCAAGTATACTACATCTACTGCTACACCAGAATCTAAATTCTTACTCAGTTCTTCATGAAAACCAAGTAGATTTTTACTTGTGAAGGTTCTCTTTCATCCAGGTCATGGTATATCTGTTGTATTCAGTTAGATCAACTGGACTTCTTGAAGACATTTCGCTAGTCACCCAACTGGCTTTCTCAATTCAGAATGACTTCTGAGTATCCTAGAAAGTCCCAATTAGCATATGACAGCCGGGTGTTAGATTTGTCTGTCATGATCTATTTCTCATAAGTCCATGCTGACTACTACTAATAAGATCAGTTCTAGAGCCAAGGTCAAGGATATAATCCTGTAACAAAGTTTCCAACACCTTCCCTATCACTGATGTTAGGCTTAAAGGTCTATAGTTACCAGGGTGTGAATGACTACCCTTTGTGAATATTGGTATTACATTGGCTGTTTTCCAATCCAACGGCACATCACCAGACAAAAGTAAACCTGAGAAGATAAGAAACAGTGGTCTAGATAAAACTTAACTAAGCTCTCTTTAGATCCATGGATGTATTCCATCTGGTCCTGAGGCTTTATTGATATTAACTTTGTCTAATTGTTTCCGTACCATATCCTCCATCAACCAGAGTGAATATTCCTCATTTAAACCCTTCATATTATTACAGTCCCTGGTAAAAGGCCTACGATTCTCTATAAAGTATACCAAAGAAAAAATAATGGTTCAGCATATTAGCCTTCTCAGCAAACTCTATAACTATTTAAGCCCCATTATTTAATGGTCCCACATTCTCGGTCCTCATCTTTTTACTACTGATATACTTAAAAACCTTTTGGGGTTGGACTTCTTTGTTTCTGCTATCCATATTTCATTTTCGATTTTAGGTAGCTTTATTGCTTTCTTGCATTCCTTAGTATAGCTTTTATACTCCCTATAAGCCTTTAAAGCCTATAAGGCTTTAAAGCTCCCATTTCAAGCATATGCAAATAAGGAGCAGAGACTTCTGGGTAATTTCCATGTTTCCATGGCCATGGTTGTCATTCCACATTCCATGTTTACATTCCTAAAAGCTGCCATGGAAACATGGAAATCACCCAGAAGTCTCTGTACCTAATTTGCATATTCTGCATATGCTTGAAAGGGGAGCTTCAAAGCCTTATTCTCTCCCTAACCTTTTTAATTTATAAGCCTGTTCTTCACCCTCATAAATATAAAAGTTCTTTACTTTTTTTCTATTTCCCTTTTTACTTGAGCATTAAGCCAGGCAGGATTGAACCTAATATTTTTTACAGTTGTTCCCTAAAGGTATACATTTAGAAATGTAATTGTTTAACACCCCTTTAAAAGTAGTCCACCTCTATTCAGTGTCATCCCCTAGGAACCCCCCCCCAGCAGGAGTGATTCCTTTAACAGCATAACATTAGCCTTCCTAGAGTTGCACATTTTTGAAAAAAAACAAGTTTTTTGTAACCTATATTAAATGTATTAAACAACACCATATCATCCCTAAGCTTCCCATTACCTTCATCTCCAATATTAGCAGCCCTGTGTATAGGGTGAACATGATGAAACACTGAGCTAGTTCAACACCATGGACAGCTACACATGATAATATAGACTGGACATGCTCTGCGTGGTGCTGGGTAATGTGCTGGTTTACCACCATAGACAGCTACACGTTTGTTAGCAACAGTTATGTGTATAGACTGAACGTGATGGAACGCTGAGTTAGTTCAGCACCATGGACAGCTATGCATGTTATTTTGGCAGCAGACTGAACGTGATGGAACGCTGAGCTAGTTCAGCACCATAGACAGCAGCACATACACACATACCGTCTGCAACTCTGGGTTTAGACTGATGGAACGTTAAACCCATTGGATCGTTCTGCTGATGAAACACCCAATACAATAGTCGCAGTTTGTTTGTTTCTTGCCCTAAACACCTGCTGTCTGTCAGTTTACATCGCAGCCAAGGAGAACTTCTGCAGAATACAGAGAGGATTCTCTCCGGCTGCGTCGTGCTAAACAAGCAGCTCTGTAACTTCACTGCAGCTCTGGTGCTTTGTAACCAAGCTCTCAGGCTCAGTGGGATTGAACATAGTGTAATTCTCTCTCTTACCTTAAGGATGTGGAGCTGACTGCAACCCCTCACAACCCAAAATGCTATGAGGATCTACAGACCGGGGCTTCAGGTCTCACACAATTTCTGCTGCAGAAAAAAATGAAGTGAACCTAATACGGTGCTAGGAGGAGGAAGGATCGAATTGGTTCACAGGGAATAGCAGCAATGCTCAGTTTGCCATTGTGATTGGAACTTTGACATGGGGTTTGGACTGCTGGAGGGTCTGGTGTTATTTGGGTTGCTGATCTAATAGCTGGAACGTTGGAGGATTGGACTGCTGGTCTTCTATTATTTGGGGGGATTTGGGGGAATCGTGACACAAACTGGCAGATGTTCCAAATGCACGGATTGGCATTGGGATTTACTGAGATGGATTGTGGAATGAGAGCCTGAGGCTTCACTCTTAGTATGAGGAATGCAGTGAGTATTTCAATGTTTCTTACTGATGTGCATGTGATTTAACTGGGCTCTGTGTATGTGTATTACTAAGCAAGCCTGTGGTTTACCTGCAGTAGTCAGGGCTTGGGTAAAAACTGAATACTAGTGCAAAGAAGTTATTATTGGGCAGGTTTGTCAAATGTGTAAATACCCAGATAATGTTGTGGCTAATAAACTTGGAGACAACCCCCAGATTGCACTGTAATTGCGCTTCCTATGTGTGAGCCAAAGTTCTACTTTTAAATGTGAACATCGTCCCCTCCCCCATAATATGACAAATAATCACCCCCAGTAATATGAAAGACAACCCCCAAGTAATGACAATCAACCTCCTTATAATATGACTGATAGTCACCCCCCCTGTAAAATGACTCCCATAGTACTAAGAAAGACAATGCCCCCCAGTAATAAGATAACCCCCCAGTAATAAGCTAACCCCCAGTAATAAGCTAACTCCCCCAGTAATAAGATAACCCCCATTAATAAGCTAACCCCCAGTAATAAGCTAACCCCCAGTAATAAGCTAACCCCCATTAATGAAGCAGACAAACCTCCCCCCCATTAATAATGAGGCAGACATGACAAAACAATGTCTCATCAGTATCTGCATTGAGGCAAGTCATTGGAATTAGTATTAGAGGGTTTGCACCTAAATGAGATAGAGAGAACCTTGTGTAGGGATGTTGCTAAAGCTGCAATTATTACCCAGCGTGTATATAATATAATTATAATAGATAGCTAGATAGATAGATAGATAGATAGATAGATAGATAGATAGACACAGTTATTTGCTATTAATACATAAATAACATGGTGTCTAAAAATAAACATGTGATCCAGATTGTATTAACTAATGGTACCTTTTTTTACCGTTACCAGGTTAATTACCATCCACTTCTTTAAACTCTTTCTAACCACATACATTGCCATATGCCACACTGTCAGTCTGCCAACCTGCCAATCTGTCTGTCTGTCTTTCCTTATCACATCTCTCCCAGTCTACACTTTTTCTTTGTTTTATCTGAATCCCTAGGGAACTATTGCAGATTGTCCAGCTGGAGTTTCTGGAGCATTTGGCACCAACGTGGAAATCAAAAGGCATCACTGAAAATGTTCTTGGAGGGGAAGGCGATAAAGCAGCACAACACACAGAACTGAGAGCTACGAGATGCCAAACTTTGCAACAAGCAGCCAAATAGCGACCACATTATCAGAAGGATATGGTATGTATGGGGGGGAGCAATGTGCATTGTGATCAGAAGGGGGCGATGTTGTTCTTTTCCATTGTCTGGATGAATGAAAATCTGAACATAGTTGCAAGCATGATATATACGTAATAATAGGAGCTTCCCTGCAATCATCACCAAGCACAATGCTAACATGCAGGCTATTTTTATTTCTTTATAATATGGGAATTGTGTCAGGCTCACAC
Source organism: Hymenochirus boettgeri (assembly GCA_019447015.1). NCBI lineage: Eukaryota > Metazoa > Chordata > Amphibia > Anura > Pipidae > Hymenochirus > Hymenochirus boettgeri. The sequence continues at coordinate 61,836,747 of CM033477.1, forward strand.
TAATCAATGCTGTAGTCTTTTGTGGGTGCTATTGAGGAAGAAATCACTGTCACAGGAGGAATCAGTGTATAAATAGTATATATATATATATATATATATATATAATATATATATATATATATATATATTTTACATAATCATAAGAATATTTACTATTTATTAGCAGATGGTTTATTGATTGGATGATTGGATGTAGATGGCATTGATCCTATGTTATTTGCATTTATCTGTATTGATGCCACAGAGCTAACTGCTGATTGGGCTAAAATATAAATGCTGCAAAAATACTGATGCTTAGGAATGACTAGAGAGGGAGAGAGAGAGAGAGAAAGAGAGAGAGAAAGGGGGGGTGGGGGGAGATGGCAGAGATACTGCAGGGTATCCCCAACCAGATCTAATCTGCAGTGCTCACAAATCTCACTTGATAACCATGGATACATGTAAGAGATAAAACACAATAGGAGCTGAGGTTTTACATTAAAATAAAGCAGTACAGAAATCTCTGCAGTATGAGAGCATTAAAACTACTTGCTGTATACCAAGCTATGCACTATACAATAAAGGAGAAAAGACCAAGGAGACTGACTCATTTTCCACGCAGAATAATAAACTAAATCAGGATATATATTATTGATAACAAAGAGAAGTACATTCTGTTGCTGTGTATCATCATTATGCAGAAAGGTTGATGCATTTAATTGCTTAGTGAGTTTCTCTTAGTATGGAAGCTGAGACTATTGTTTTTTTGTTTTTTTTTAAGCCTTTGAATACCATTCTTCACTGCACTGTCCCAGGAAATGTATGGGGCAATTTCTTATTTAAAATATCTTAAAGAAGAGGCGAGTAGTTTAATTGATTGATGCAAGAGGCATTTACTGTGATAATGATACTTTTACCTAGTCTTAGCAAGTGGGTAGATCCATTAATTTATTTGTCTGCTCTTTGCTACAGGGAGTGAACCTGGAAAATATGGGGATGTTTCGTTATTTTGTTTTATTTTTACAAGTCCTGCTCTATATGGTGGATCTGGGTCATGCAGCAGAAAAAAGTTTCCCAGTATTGAATATTGCAGTCATTTTGGGAAGAACTCGATACATTACAGAGAGGGATGTCCGAGCTCTGTGGACAAGGGATATGTCCTTAGACTTTGATGTTAATGTGGTGACTTTGCTTGTGAACCAGACTGACCCCAAGAGCATCATCACCCACGTGTGTGACCTTATGTCAGGCACAAAGATCCATGGAGTGGTGTTTGGAGATGACACAGACCAAGAAGCTATTGCTCAGGTTTTGGATTTTGTTTCATCTCAGACCTTCATACCAATCCTTGGCATTCATGGTGGTTCCTCAATGATTATGGCAGACAAGGTAAGAGATTATAATCAGACACCTTGTTATAACATTCAGTCTAAGACCCCTTTTTTCAGTAAAAAGCAAAAGTAAGGATCTTTCCTGAAGGACATGGTAAAGCTTCAATCAAATGTAGTGCTGAAAGAAGTTCCAAACAGCTGTGAAGTGAACTAATACTTCATAAAGTAACAAAACTGTAATAGTCACAGCAAAAGACTATTTTTATGAAGATCAGAATAATATTCTTAGTAAGAGCAGTTATTTTCCATTAAATTTTTATTCAAATGCATCGACTAGGCATAAGTGTGCATTATTTATAAATGTTGCGTGCATGCAGTGTTACGAAAGGCATTTTATACACAATAGCATTTTTATTGCAATACAAATTCTTAGTTAGGTGCACATATTCAGAAATACAATGTAAATGTTTTTATTTTTGAATATTTTTCTTATAGATAGAATATCCATTAGAAATAAAAATAGTGGCTAACATGTATACTGAGCGTGGTATCCAAATAAGCGATGCATAGTTTTGGGTTTGTGGTACTTTTAAAATTTTGATAACAATGCCTAGCAGCTGCTTATTCTGGAAAAGTTTGGAACTTATTATCTTTCAACCGTTAAAAATTTCAGCTTTATGGCTCAAGACTATGAAAGATCTGATATGACTGATGGTATTATGTTACTTTCCCATCTATTCAGTCTAGTTTAAAATGACTGACATGTTGGGGAAAAAAACATTTTTTAGAGAGAATTATAACACAGAGGGACCTATTTATGAACCTGCGGTATTGGCAGTTACCATTACCATGGCTTCATAAAGGCCGTATCTGCATTTTATGACATGGCATAATATAATGGCATGGTCATAAAATACAGATCATCTTTATTTTACAACCATGGCGTTATATTACTAACACTTCATAATATGCTGGTTAGTGGTTAAAATGGCCAATACTATGTAGTATGGGTATTTTATGATGTAGACAGTATCAGACAGTATTTTACATAAACGGACATACACTACAGATAGGCTAGTAAAATACAATAAGCGGTATTTGACACAGGTGGTAAGGCATAGTTTCGGAACCTTTATCCAGTGTCAGGGTACACTCCAACACACAATTGATGTTCAGCCCTAGGTGCTACCAATTGATTCTGGATTAATTGTTTGGTAGAGTTTTGATGGATATAGGTGCACTCACAGGGTCTTTTTAATAAACTTTTATTCAGTGCAAATACAAGGCAATGTTTTGGTCCCGTTCTAGAACCTTAATCAAACTAAGTTAGCCAAAATACTTTTTTTTCAAGTATACACACATATATGTATTTTTTTTTCAGTTATCATATAATTACATTTTGTTTAGATATAGTATAATGTATAGATGAAGTTACTTTTGAATTTTAAAAATGCAACTTCTATTGGTTCCTCAATGTTCATTGGTATTTTTAAATAACATTTATCAAGTAAAATAGCTTTATAAAAATCTGTTTATCTAGTTTTCTTTTCATACTAATAAAAATATTCTATAATGAAATCTGTATCACTGGCTAGCTTGCAGTAGCTGCTGCTGAAATCATATTAGTAGATAACCCAGTCATCATAAAGGAAAATGATTCAGGACATTTATCAGACTGTTGTGAACATAAACTTGGAACTCCTCTTGGAAAACTTCTTAATATAGTCTGGGAAATGGTTATCATAGAAACATTGATAGTTGTCCTTAGTTTGCAGAGGTTGGGTGCAAGGGTGTAACTGCATTTATTACTCCACATTAGAATACAGATTATTTGGGGATATGGGGGATATGGGCACACATGCTGCACTTGCTTTTTGGAGACACCCCCCTCCTCATCTCTATTTTCTACTCTGTTTTGTCTGTCTCTTTCCATTACCTTCTGTATAAAGTATATACAGTATATTCCTTTTTCAGCTTTGTGGGTGACAGAATATATAATTTGCTTGTACTCCACGCTGTACATTTGTTCACCAAAGGTTTACTAATTTTATTATTTTTGATTTGCTTTTCTCTAGCCTTGCTACTAATTGGCTAAGTAAAACAGTATCTTTAGAATAACGCATTCTGCAGCATGTGCCTATTCTCCCCAGCAAGTTCATTTCTAATGCCTCCATGCATTTTGACACAGACTATTTATGAATGCTGCAGTAATAAATACTGTCCAAATGTAAAGGTAATGGAATAGTAACATTTAAAATTGTAGCCATTAAATAGGTTAAGAAGTGCTAAGGTAGCACATAAATTGCAATTCTTTAGTAAAACATGGAACATTAAGGTAATTTATGATGTTAAAATGTGGTTGTCAGACAAATATCTGTTATTTAAGATTTGCATATATGTGGGACATTGAGGGATGCAGATTCCATCAGAATATACATAATCAGCATAGGCTCTTTTTGCAGATTATGGCGTCATTTTGATGGCCTGGAAACAACAAATACACTCAGCTCCCAAAAAATTCCACTGGACCTGCAATATAAACAAAGAAAGTGCTCTGTTCAAAATAATCTATACTGCCACTAATGAAGGGGCTCATTGGTGTCCATATCGGTTGTACACAAAGCATACTTAGTAAGATATTAGGGCAATTTCCTGAGTAGTCCTACTGTGTATTGCCAGCTTTTGAGAAACTAGATATTCTGTTGCATTACATTTTACAAACATAAAAACAGCAGCACCACAAATATTAACAAATTTTTGTCGTCATAAATGCAGAAGAGCATGTCCACCCCCAAAACTATAATCCCCCTCAGTAATGGCCCCATCATGTAGTGTAATAAAATCGTTACCTCACATCCCAGCTCCATATGGTTCTCCTGTAGTCCCCCCCAAAGTCCCAAAAACTGACCACCAGGAGGATAGCAGAGTCCATATAGGACTCTGCCTCCTACCTGGCCTCCGGGAGAAGTTTGGCATGCGTACTGCAGCCCTTCTCCCCCTCCCTCCCCCCCCTCCTCTCCCTCCTTCTCCCTCCTTCTCCCTCCCAATTAGGATTCCCTCCCCCTACCATAAAACCCTTTAGGTATATCACTCCCCCTGTCCCCCCGGCCCCAACCTCTATATTTGTTATTTTAGAAAGTGCCCTAAACTTTACTTACCTTCCCTCTTTTCTCCGCCGCACTGAACTCCCGGCAGCCACGTCCATGATTCGCTGCCGCTCAGCCAATCACAGACGCGACTGCCGGTCCCACCCCTCTGCTTGCATTTTCTCGCAAGCAGAGGGTCTGGCAGTGCGGCGGAGGAAAGGGGGAAGGTAAGTAAAGTTTGGGGCACTTTCTAAAATAACAAATATAGCGGTTGGGGCTGGGGGGACAGGGGGAATTATATATCAAAATTTTTTTTTAAAGGGTGGACATACCCTTTAATACTACTCAGCTATGATGCTTAACCTTTTCTTTTTAAAGGTTTCAAGAAAACATACAAAACATGCATAAGGGAGCACTTGGGGCATATTTATAAAGAGCGAAAGTGCGAAATGTTTTCGCATTCGCTTTTCGCATGGGTTTTCGCCAAAAAGACAGTTAACGCTATTTATAAAGGCAGCGTTAACCAATGGCGAAACCGTTTCCGCGAGCTATCGCTAAACCCTTTTCGCCTAACTTCGCAAAGGTAATTTTAGCGAAAAAGGAGCAAAAAGGCATAACGCGATTTATAAAGAGGCGAAAGGTGGTTTTTGCGTTAAAAAGAGCGAAAGATTAGCGCGACCCTGAGGTGGTGAAAGTCATTGTTTGAGCGAAAAGGCATTCTAATGGGTAATATGCCTTGAAAAAGCGAACGCGCATTAGCAGGGCGATCGCGCATCTTAGAGTGTAATATGCCTTGGAAATGCGACATTAGAAAGGCGATCGCGCATTAGAATGTAATATGCCTTGGAAAAGCGAACGCGCATTAGAAAGGCGAACGCGCATTAGAAAGGCGAACGCACATTAGAAAGGCGAACGCGCATTAGAAAGGCGAATATGCAGTGCAAAAGAAAATTGTATTCCAATTGAGAAATTCTAAGAAGATTGACTAAATAAGACATGGCTGACTTCTTGGTAAATGTGAGGTGGCCATTTTGAACTTGACATCATTTTCTAGTGGGCTTTTCTGGTTTCGAATGGTTTTCACAATGCAGTCTTCTTAGATGCGTTAAATTTTCGCTGCGATACTTTTCGCTCTTTATCGCGCCCGTTCGCCTTTTTCAGCCGCGAAGTGTGGTTTTTTTCGCTTTTTTATAAACCAAATGGCGCTATTTTCGCTGCGATGTGCTGCGCTAATTATTTGGCGAAAAAGACAATCCTTTATAAATATGCCCCATTGTCTTTATGATATGGGGAACATGTAAAATCTGCACATTGAATGGCTAAAAAGCCATTTCTAACCCTATAACATTTATCTTTAAATGTTACACTGAGCTGTACATGGGAATGTTATTCTGTGGGTTATATGCCCTATACAGCCTATGCAAATCCTACACAGAACTTGTTCGTGTTCTAACAGGCAATGTTGCATTTTGCAAAATGCATGTCATCTAATTGCATAAAGGGCAATTTTTTTTGTATCTAATGTATGAAGTAGCAGTTCTTGAGATGTAAAATATGACAGAGATGTTTAGAATGCATTTAAATGAAATTGTAATAGCTCATGCAGAAATGAGAAATTTGTATGTCTCTCCTCTGTACATTAGCATGTGTAATAAATGGGGATAACGCACATATGAAGTCAAGTGTAGAATAGCCATAACACCGCTTTAGAGTGGAGACATACACATTCCTTACATTGCATGATTTATTACCATTTAAGATTTAGAGTGAGCTCAAGACCTTCGAAGAAGGGGAATGAAGGAAAAGACAAGTGCTCTACAGAAAATCAGAATCTATCAGAAATATTAATATTTACAGCAAATTTTTTTTAAAAAAATCATTAAATGCTCCTGTATTAACATAAGGTATTGTATATTAAATGTCTGCATGCGAATAACATTTGGCGTTTCATTTACTAACATACAGCATGTGCTAGGTAACTCCCCTTTTATCACACATTGGTAAAGGGAAACTAAGCCACTTCTAGGTACAATTGTACAGTATCCTGTAAGAAATGTCAAGTCAAACATGATACACAAAATATGCACTGCAAAATATGCTGCAATACATGCTACAGCCAACACACCCAAAAATATAACTTTCACTATCAATTCCACAATCCTAAATTGTTACTTTGTCCATTCCTAGCATATGTTTGAATATATCCTGTGTTTGAAAACTAGTTTGGAATGTAGTTACTATAACAGTGGCTAATTCTCTATTATTTCATAGGCATTCAGCTTACACTGTAGCTCTATGCTGTAAAATTTTCATTATTATAGTAACATTGAGACACTGCTGCTTGTCAGGCAGACACAAGATCCCTTGAAGAGTTTAGTTTGCAGTTGGTGTATGCAGGTCATTTATTTATCTTTTTTAATTTGCCATCTGTTACATGGGCCACCTTAACACAATGTTTCCTTATACAGGATATTTCCAAAGAATATATCATCATTAATTATAATACTTTCTGTCTCACTTTAAAGCAAAAAACAGAAGGAAAAAAAGACAAGCATTGCTTTTGATCTTCATATCAGCTGCCATAGGGGCTGCATAAAGATTCCCCTAAATTGCTAGAAGATTGCAGTAAATTTACATGAATTCAATAGGGAAGGGCTGACAATGTGTCATACATTCAGTGGTAAAAATGCTTTGCACAGATTTTTTTTGCCTTTAATGTCTACAGAGACACTGTTCTTGAGGGTTCATGCATTGCATTAACGTTTTTTGTAAGGTATCTCCTGATTCTGCCAGGTTTTATGTGGCATACGCGAAATTGTGGTTTCTTAACATTTTTCTGTTTGTTCTAGGGTTACATTTAACTTACTCTATCAGGCGTAAATGTTTTTTCCCTTTGTTCTTGGGTTACACTTGGCTTATGCATACATGCTAAAATGATTATTGGATGAACTCCTGAGTCTGACAGATCATAACACATTAAAATGTCTCAGGAAAAGTGTTTGAAACATCAGTTCAGATTTAATTCAAAGAAAGCTAGAAATTTAAAGGAATACTATCCTCTTTATATCAATATCTAAATGCATGTGCAGATTTTGACAAGCCGTAGAGAGATATTTTATTGTGGTTTTTTGCTATCTTCTTTACCTTCCCCCAAATGACATGCTTTTTTTTACATTATTAATTCACAAATCCCTAACCTTACAAACATGATGTAGTGGGCAGTAGGTTTACATATTTAGGTTTGTAGTCATTAACAGAAAGATTTTTTGGGCAGAAAAGTTCTTGTAATTGAGGTTAAATAAATAAAGACAGATGTTCATCTAGTAAAACCTTTGTACCCTCCTCTTTAACCCTATCAAACAATTAATCCAGAGAAAGCAAAAAAAAAGCCCCTAAAAGGGGGGGGGGGATTCCTTCCTGACTCCAAATGGCAAAAATATGCCTAAATAAACTGGAACTACATTATATGTATTAATTCATAATATTTTTTAGTTTTAGAAACTTATTCAGCCCAATTTAAATTTTTTATATGAACTTGCCATTACCACATCTGCTGAAAGACAGATCCACAGTTTCACGGTTCTCTCTGTAAAGAAACTTTCCTAATCTGAAGATTAACCTTCTTTTCTTCTAATCTTAGAGGATGTCCACATGTCCTCTGATATGACCTACTGTTGTACAATGCACCAGAGAGTTTATTGTATGGCCCATTAATATATTTGTATAAAGTGATCATATTCCGTCGCTTCTCCAATGTAAACAGCCCTAACTCTTCTAATCTGACTGCATGGTCAAGCCTCTCCATTTCCCTTATTATTCTAGTTGCTTTTGTCTGAACTCCTTCTATTTCCAAGATGTCCCTTTTGTATATGGGATTCCAAAACTGCACTGCATATTCCAAATGAAGCCTTACCAGTGCCTTGTAAAGAGGATATACATTTTCATCCTCTCTTTATACAAGACAATATCTTGCTAGCTCTAGCTGTTGCTGTCTGGCATTGTTTGCTACCGATAAGTCTGTTATCTACTAGAGCCCCCAAATAATTTTCTACTTAACACAGAGTTATTTATGGTGTAGGTGGCAAAACGTTTGTTAAATCCCAAATGCATCATAAAAAGTGACTCCAGTATAGAACCCTGAGGTACTACACTTAGAACTTCAGCCCACATAGATGTAGCTCCATTGACCATTACTCTCTGTACATGACTAATGACATTTTTGAGGCAATAAAAAAACTGTTGACATTTTGTAATTTTGATGCAGAATTTCAGCTTTATTTAAAGACATTTGGCCGCACTAAAAACTAAAGAGACCTATCTCACAGAGCACTTGATGTTTCTAAAGAAAAACCCCATGTTTAGAAGGTCCTCACACACAGTTCACGTAAAACCATTTAAAGAGAGAACTGTGGTCTCCAAACTAGTTAGAGTTAAATGGAAGTCAGCGGAAATAAGTAAAACCAAAAACCTAAAATACAGGTGCCCCTGAGATCCTCCCTCAGGAAAAAATGACTAGGGGGCATATTTATAAAAAAACAAAAATAACTCAAAAAAACGGCGAGCGCCATTGCCGAGATATGTATCGCAGCCGCGATGTCCTGCGGTAATTTTAAGTCCCTTGGCGGCGATACTGCTCTTAGCGCAATGCGCTAAGTACAGTATCACCGCGAAGGGACTTAAAATCCCGACACCTCTGCTATGGGGGCGGGGCATATGCCCACCCTGCCCTTGACCCCCCCCAGAGGTGGAGACCACCCGCCGCCACTTCCCAGCAGATACAATCCGTAATCAAGGAACTTATCCGGACTTGATCACACTAGGGGTTATTAGAGATGTTCGAAACTGATGAGTTTCGTTCCGTTTTCGAATTTAACTGTAAATTCAAAAATTCAAAGATTCGAAAACAGACCCACAGAAGTCTAGGGGAGATTTTTTTTTCTACGTTTCTATCGATTTTAAGGATGAAATAGTAATAGTAGATTATTGTAAATAACACAGGGACCTGAGGAATGGTCTGGGGAACCCGTAAATATAACCAAAACTTATTTAAAAATTATCTTTCCTCTCGATCTGGCTGTTTTCGAGCTTCCGCATTCTATTTTCGAGGGTTACCGAAATCGAACGCTACTTTCGAGGGTTACCGATATTACAAATTCGAGGGTTACCAAAATCGGCTTGTACATTCGAGGGTTACTGAAATCGAACGCCACTTTCGAGGGTTACCGATATTACAAATTCGAGGGTTACCGAAATTGGCTTGTACATTCTAGGGTTACTGAAATCGAACACTACTTTTGTGTGTTACCGATATTACAATTTTTTTCTACTAATTTTCATTTTCGATAATCATCTACTTTCGATAATCATCTACTTTCGATTTCGATAATTATCACATTTTCGATAAAAATTGAAAACTCAGAAAATTCGGGTTTTGTAAATTCTGGGAGGTTCTGAAAGTTTCGTTGGGACTTCGAAACCCTAGGATTTGATTCGAAACTGGGTTCTATTAGAACCCACAGTACATCTTTAGTGATTATATAGGAAGTCAATAATAAGCCTCCTTAAGTGTATAAACAAAGTTAGTTAAAAATAATTGCATAGGTATGAAGATTGCATCTCACCATACTCCAGCTCCACATATAAGTCTCCGGTGCACTGTTCCCTCAGTCCCCGGACTGTAACTGCAGAACGGTCCGTGGCCGTAGTTCTTGGGATACCTCCTCAGGAAGAGTTCCACGATCCCAGTTTGCAATGGGGCCATTACACAAAAACCACATGGTGCACACACTTGACATCAATGCGATGCGTTTCGTTCAAACCAAACTTCCTCGGGCAATGACGTATATCCGGGATTCCCATCTTTTAAACCATAATCTTTTGAATAGTATAACTTTATTTATTCGAATAATCCACATCCTGGCCATATCTGCCAAAAAGTAATACATCAATGGGTGCAGTCCGGTGTTTCCATGTGCTACAGCTAGTATGTCATTCATCCTGATGTCCTAGAACTCCGGTTATACCGGTAATAAACATCAGTACTAGTGTTAAAGATAATGTCTATTGTAATAGGTATAAAAGCTGCAATAAACTAAATCATATAACTAGTGCATCTGTCTATACACGATTAAGACAGCCATGTCATAAATTCACTAATCTAATCATTCATAATTCACACAATAGTGACAATAAAAACCATTATTCATATAAACATAAAAATACTAACTACAGTTCATAAAAACGGTGCCAACTCTTTATGGTCATTTAGCCCTGTAGGTGTCATACTTTGACACATAAATATAAACCTTTGTTGCAATTTCAAAAACTCTTTGTTTAAATCCCTTCCCCTCAAGAAAAGTGATTTATTAATTCCCCCAAAAGCCACAAATGTACTTCCTTCAAACGAGGAGCAGTGATGCTCCAGAAAGTGCCTATAAATATACAGTTAAGTAACCCCTTCCTTATTCCATAAAGTGCTCATCTTAGAAACCAGCCTACAGTGCTCCCCTATTCTTACACTAAGTTTTCTAATGGTTTTGCTAATGTACCGTTTATTGCAGGTACATTTAATAACATATACGACATTGCTAGATTTTCAATTATACATATTGTCCCATGTATGTTCCTTATTCCCTATTACTAACGGTCCCTTAGTTGTCTTAACATATTTACAATTCACACAATTACCGCATTTGAAAATACCCTTTAAAATTACCATTTTAACATGTTTTGTCTTTTCTTTTGTGTTACAAAGAGGTAACATACTAGGTGAAAGAATATTCTTAAGGGTTTCTGGTTTCCTAAAAATAATATTCAGCATATTATTTGAGCCAGGTCTTTATCCTCCAATAATATTGGCCAGTGTTTTTTGATAATTTTAACCATCTTAGTACTATCTTTATTATAGTCCAATATTAGTGCTGGTTTAAATTTATTTTTATTATTCTTTTTCCTTCTAGGAACCAGAAGCTTCTTTCTTTCTACTTTTTCTGCCTTATTTATAGCCCTTTCTATACAATGCTTAGGATAGCCTTTTTCATAAAACCTACTTCCTATGAAGTTGGCCTGTTCTAGGAACTTGTCTTTCTCAGAACAGTTTCTTCTTAAGCAGAGCATCTGGCCTGTAGGGACACCCTCTAACCATAACAGTTTATGTGCGCTGCTATAGTCGATATAGCTGTTATTATCAACTTCTTTACACAATATACTAGTAATGAATCTCTCTTCCCCCATTTCTATATATAGATCAAGGAAAGTGATTTTATTCTTACTATATGTACTTTGAAATTTGAGAGAACCATTTGTAGAATTTATATATGTGAGAAAACTTTCAAGGGAGTTGGGGGAATCTTCCCAAATCAGTAGTACATCATCAATATATCTTTTCCAATATTGACAGTGTTCCTTAAACAAATTGGGACCCCATATATGGGTCTCCTCCCAATACCCTACATACAGCACTGCATAACTTGGAGAAAAAACAGTTCCCATGGCAGTCCTAGTTTGTTGAATATATAAGTTCCCGTCAAATATAAAACAATTAGATTGGAGGATAAAATCAATACATTGCAGCAGGAACTCTATAAGTGGGTTCTCCAGATGCCCATCCTTTCGTAAAAAATGTTCTGTCGCCTTTATACCCTCTTCATGGGGGATAACCGAATACAGGGATGTAATATCCATAGTCACTAATATCAAGTTAGGTTCCCATTTTAAATTATCCAGAAAGTTCAATACTTCCATCGTATCTCTTAAATACAATGGTAGTTTACAGATAATGGGGGCTAAAAATAGTCCACAAAAACGGAAAGATTTTCAGTTAATGAATTAATACCTGAAATTATAGGTCTGCCAGAGGGATTCTCCAGACTTTTATGAATTTTCGGGAGATGATAAAATATAGGAATCTTTATAGCAATAAAGAAACTCAAATTCTTTTTTCGAGATAATATTCTTGTCTTTAGCAGTCTGGAGAATCCCCCTTAGCCGAACACCGATACCTCTAATGGGGTTGCTTCCCACATTTTTGTATGTGGTAGCATATACAACATATAAAAAGACAGAACGCTTCTTTAAGATACTCAGTTCTATTCTGTATCACAATACCCCACCCTTTGCCAGCAGCTCTTATGACTATACTTCTATCCTTTTTTAGGCATATTAGAATCTCCCTTTCTTAAATGGAAGTAATTTGCAACCTGTGAGAAATTATGTTACAGAGTGGATTCAAACTTACTGATTTCAGTAACTTGAGTGGCAGACTATGCTCGGCCACACTGCAATGCAAACGAAATCGATTTTGTTGCATTTGTGCATGTGTTTTTTCCATTAAGTATTGAAAAACGCACGCGATTGCGATGTAAAATGCGGAATGCAAATCGCAATCGCAACGCACCCGAAAATGCATGTTTTCGGTGCGTTGCCGCGTTTTCAATGAATTAAAAAAAAACACAAGCGCAAACGCAAAAAAAGCACAGCAGTGTGGTCTAGCCCTTAAAGGGTCACTATACTCACTCAAACAACTTTACATTTTCTCACATATATATCTGTGCTTGCTTCGCCAATAAATTATGTTTAGTGAGTGCTCCTATTCCCCCCCTTAACTCACTGCCTTTTTGTAGTGTCTGCAACACTTATAAGATCTGTGCAGCCTTACCATAGACACTGCTCTACTTACACATCTCCCCTTCCCTTATCTCTTTTCTCAGCTGATTCTCTTAATTATTGCAGAAAGTGTGCTTGCATGCAGCCAAAGATCCTAGTAAGAGGTCAGGAATGGGGGACATATTATAATTTGTGCTTCTGGAGTGACAGGTTTTTCACTGTAAATGCTGATGATTTGTCAGAATAAACAGCTCAGATTTAAATTCCAAAAAAAATGTAAATAGTGGGATCTAGTTTATCTAAAATGATACCTGTTATGTCTCCCTTGTTATATTGTTCAAGAGCAAGAAAACACTTGGAATGTAGAGGGAACTTGATTTATTCAAACAGAGCAACAGGTACATCACACTTTCTCATCCCATGCTATTCCCTAGCTTACTTCCTGATACTGCCCCTTTTTCCCAGCTTGCCTCTATGCCTTAAAGAAACAGTATTAACTAAACATGTAGATGTTACAATACCCTTTAAGATACCCCTTAAAACTTAATGCTGGAAAGACAAGAAGAACCCACACAAAAAGTTGAGACATGGGGCTTATTAATGAAACTGAGGTTGATCACATGACTACAAGTTTTACCTAAAGATGTGGTCCATGGTTCATTTTAAAGGTATGATGGAAGGGCTTTTGTTACAACTCTTACATGTTTGTAGACCACAGTTTTTCTTTAATATAGAATTGTTTCATTGATAGTATGTCTCAATAGTTAATGTTATTTTTGGTGGTGGGTGATTGACTCAATCTTGTTTGACATGGTAGTTCCTCAACCAAATAGCAGTTCTGTTTCCTGTGTACCGTATTAAAGGAAAATGAACCAACAAATGTTGGGAAAAGGGAAGGAATATGTTAATAATTTTGCTTTCTTTTTTTAATTTGGTTCAGGTTTTCCCCTCCAAGTAAACAAATTCCTTTTCTTATTTAAAAAACATCCATCATTTCCACTGATTTTCCACCTGTGCAAAAAAACCAAAAGAACTTTTTTTTCCCGATTGCAGTTGGTCCAACAATGTAAACTGCTTTCTGGGCAACTGTGTATAATTTCAGAACTACACTGGCTGGCAGCCCGTGCAAAATGAACAAAGCAGAGTGCAGTCAAAGCAATCTTTTACCAGTTACTGATATGTATTGCAATGCTGTACACTTTCCTTTAGCTTTGCAAGCACATTTTCAAAGTAAGGGCATACAATTTTGGTTTTCTATTACCTCTCAAGAAAAATAAAGCTTAAAAAAGGATGTGCTGAGCATGTTAACCTAGATTATTTTTCCTACGATTACATATACATCTTCTTAGAAATGTATGTTTGAATTCTCACTTTAAAGGGCATGTCCTCCCTTTAAAAATTGTTGTAGGGCTTCCTCCCCCAGCGCCAACCGCTATAATAGGATTATCAGAAACTACCCCGATCTTTACTTACCTTCCCTCTATCCTCCGCCGCACTGTCCCGGCCCTCTGCTTGCATAAAACCTCATGCAGGGGGGTGGACCGGCAGCCGCATCCCTGATTGGCTGAGAGGCAGTCAATCACGGACATGGCTGCCGGCTGCTTAGAATGCTGGGGGAGAGAGATAAGGTAAGTAGAGTTTGGGGGACTGTCTGATAATTCTATTGTAGGGGTTGGGGCTGGGGGAGGGAGAGCTATTATATAACCAAGGGGATTGTAGATAGGGAGAGGGAGAACAAAATGGGAGGGAGAGGGAGGGGGAGGGAGGGAGGGGGGAGGGCTGAATTGCGCATGACAAAATTCTCCCGGAGGAGAAACAGGAGGCAGAGTCCTATATGGACTCTGCCAGGCTCCTAGTGGCCAGTTTTTTGGACTTTGGAGGGGCATAGCAGGGCAGCCATTTGGAGCAGAGATGTAAGGTAAGGATTTTATTACACTACAGAGTGGGGCCAGTAGTGGGTTACATTATAGTTTTTGGGATGGACATGCCCTTTAATACTTTGCAGAGCAATAGAACACGTCTAAAACCTTTAACACTGCAACATTAGCGCAGTGAAATGTAATTAGAGAATTCTAAGTAGCAAAAGGCAAAAATGACATTTTACTTTGTTTTCTGATATCTCAAAACATTGAGTGCTGCATTGCAGTAACGTGGAAGTTCAGTGCTGCATGTATTTACAGTTCCTATTTAATATTATGAGTGTTGTATTTTACAAGCAAAATTGTAAATTCTATAACAAAATAAGTTTTTTTTTAGATATTTCTATACTCACTGCTGATTAGTAATTCTCGGAAAAAAAAATAGAAAATCTGGAAACAGACCCATAGAAGTCAATGGGAGTTAAATAATAAAAAAAAATCGGACAAAAAAAACAGAGACTTTTGAGAAGGTTCCATCAGTTCCAAGTCGGAAACATATTTGACGAAAACTAGAATTTAGGCCATAGTTAAAAACCTGCAGTATTGCAAACTTGCGATAACATGGGTTATACTGAAAGTATGATTGTGGCATAAATACTGCAATGGTATTGTATGGGGAATCGGAATTCTATGACAGTACAATTACCTTTCCGCTATTGTACATTTAAGACTGATATCATAGATTTACAACATTGAAAGGGGCACCATTACCTCAAAGGTGCAGTATCGCACAATAGGGATTCCTGCCTTACAAATATGGCCTTTTATCTCAAGTGCATAACTGCCCCATCTTTCAGAAAGTTTATTTGTTATCATTCAGTTCTCTTTTTAGTTTTCAGCTTTGTTTTAGGTCAGCCCTACAGGTATTAAGCTAAAACTGTCTTCATGTGATTTATTTACCTTGGTCTATATATTTTATATTATCCATTGGTATTCATTTGACTTTGTAATCTGTGACATCCTGGATTTTCCTCCTTGCTCCCCCAGTAGTTTATTCACACTATTAAAACAAGTACTTAATGCGTTTATCAGGAATATGTTCTACTGCTTCAAGACTTACATTTTGTAGGGGAAATACAAGTATCTATAGTTATTCTGAACTCCCCAAAATTTACAAACCTGATGCAGGCTTTTATTTGTAATTTATTCGCTTGTATAACTGAATTGAGACTGCTAGGTTTCTCTGAAGTAGAAAAACTGTTTGCAAAGAAGCACTCTGAACAGTGAACTGATTAGCAACAATGCAGTGAAAAAGTGTAAATGATATATTATTTTCTTTCATTTATCAAGTCAATATTTTCATCAGATGAATAAAATTAAAATTAAGAAACATTTACCCAACCCCCTTTTTAGTGAATTGTTTTAAAGGTTAATACTATGTGATGTATCAAAATGTAATTGCTATTGCCATATTGTTCCATATTGTTTTCCTTGTTTATATTGCACTTTTTAGTGTTGCCTATAAGTCATATCTGCCTTACATACTGTATATTGCTGCAGAAACGTTTTGCTGATATTAGCTGAAGGGAAATAGCTGGTTGAAGAATTCTAACTGTTTAACTACAAATTGCTACAAAATATAGTGACCAATATTCCTTTTAAAAGTAGGATTACAATAAGTCGACATGGCCTCCATTTTTTAAATTCTTTCACAGCCTCATAAAACCAGGGTGTGGATAACTGAGGGATATTAACAGTTCCAAATACCCACCAGGATGGGCCCCAAATTGTAGAAAACACTGGTTAAACTTAAACTTCACCAGAAAACATATAAGAGATAAGAAACAGAGTACTTGGAACAAAAAATGAACAAGTAATATTCCTTTAATAGCAGTTAGATGTTAATAAATAATAATAAATAAAAAGTGAACATATGAATTAGAATAATAAGCACATAAAAGTATATGGCAATAAATAAGTGGTACTGTAAGTAGAACCAAGTCCATAAGTCTGTGACCAGATAAGTTAGATAAAAAACACCAATAGCTTTAGTCCCCTCAGTATCTAATAGTCCAAAACAAAAAAAGGGAAACACAGCTTACCCCCCTCTCTAAACCACACAGCTAATGTTTTTTATCTTACTTATCTGGTCATGGACCATTATTTATTAACAACTATCTGCTATTAAAGGAATATTCCTTGTTCATTTATTGTTCCAAGTACTCTGTTTCTTATCTCTTTCCAAGTCTCCCTTAGCACTAAATGTTCCCCTACATCTGTGCCACCTACCGTGCTTTGCTGGTCTGCTTGACGCCCCTTTATTTAATAGAAACATACACTGCAATATCAATATGCAACCTCATTTGCAAAAAGACTAAAGCAGACAATAGTGTAAGCATTTCTTAGGGAAGTATGCCTGAAGATCAACAAGCGAGAGAGGTCAGTTACTGTAAGGATCTGTGTACAATAAGTTTTGTCTTCGGGTTAACGTGGGTTTTAGATGAAAATGGGCCATATTGTATCTCTCCCTATTTATTTAAACAGAATACTACAATGCTAAGTTTATAAATTAAAAACACTATCAGGATCATTTACCCAGACTCACTGGGCAAATATATGGTTAACCCACATTCGCAAGCGCGATATTACATTGCAGAAGGAGCATTTACCCAGAGCGATAGCGGCTCTGGGTAAATGAGCCTGTATATTTTCACATATAGTCTAAATATAAGTGAATTTCCATCTACTCAACTGAAAATTTACATAAGTGTAATATAAAATGTGCTTAAGTGTAATATAAAATGTACATAAGTGTAAAAGACCCACTATAATTTTGACTGGACAAATACCACCTTTTCAAATCACCTTCCCCAGAGTGGATTGATTCTCCAAGTACGGGCTAGGTCCCACCTGCTCAAATTGAAAAGTGTTTTGGGTTCCAATCGTGCTTCCGAATTACATTGCCAATGCCATATGTTAAGTCACAATGCTAGATTCAATTTGAATACTTTTTAATCAATCAAACAATGTGAGCTGCTTTACAAATATTTATTGATTGTCACTAAAGATTGGGAACTATCCAGATCTCACTGCTCTATAATTTACATTTTGAAACCCATGTAAAAAATGATCCTTCAATTCTGCACTTTTGTAATGTAGGTATTTAAATGGTGGCCTGTTTGTTTTATCTATTCCTCCTTAAGACCTACTTAGTACAAATTTGTTGTATATTAACCAATTTTCACTGACACTGAACTTCAAAACAGACTTGTCAAAACTTTTATACGTTTTTATTGGAGATTATGAGAGAAAGACAAAAAAATATCAACAGGGAAAGGTAATACTTATCTCTTTGCTTCTCTGCCTCCATTCTCATGATGCAGTAATCTCTTAGGTGATTTACTGCATTGGGAAACCCAGCAGGTAAGGAGCACAGAGGTACCAAAGGTTGGACTCAGGTCTCGCTTAACTCGCTCCCCCTTCCATTCCTTATGTTGCAAGAGTTAGAGTGAAGTGTAGGAGGATTAATGAGAGTGAAGTGTAGGAGGATTAATGCGCATGAGCGGCTTGTTTTCATAACAGAAATTTATGATAATAAATTTATGATAATAAGGCACTTGATTGACAGGTGAAATGTAAGATGCTTCAGACTGGATTTCTAAGAAAATAGGGGAAGGATCAAAAAAATAGCACAGTGACAGGGAAGAATTGTAGTTTCCATTAATGTGCAATTTTAAAAAAAAAGTGATGAGTCCTGGTTTCAAACTGAAACTGGTTTCAAAGCAGAATTGGAGCTAAACTTTCAGAATTTGAAGGGTGGAAATTTTGTGGAATTTTGATAAAATCTGGTGTTTAAAATGTAGTGTTGAAAATTTCTAAATTTAGTGTTGAAAGGTCAAAAATGGGGTGAATTTCGAAATTTAGAGTTGAAATTCGATGTTGAAAATTCAAAAAGTCAGCTTAAGTTGGGCTTGAAATGGATGTTGGGTATTTTAACACATTCCACTGAACCCCTGAAAAAATGAAACCCATTGGTATTCATGGTAATCATTCTATGTATAAACTGCACAATTATTTTAAGCACAAGAAACATACTGTTATAGATCCACTAGTATTTCTGTAAAAGTAACATAACATTTGATATTTAACATCTTAACATCATATATCCACAATAATTTAGATATAACATATTATATCCATTAGAATTCTGAATTATTTAGAATAGTGGATTTTTTGCTTTACTACCAGAAAACATGCTCAGGATTCAATGTGAGAAAACTGCTAGTTTTGTAGTGATTAATGGCATGGTAGTCCTGCCAACTCATGACTGAAAGCTATATTGCAGTGTATGTTGTTGAGTATTGATCTTCTAATTCTCACTGAGTTGAGTCGGTCCTTGTTCACATCAGTTTGCTTTTGACAAAGTCTTATAATTAGTAACAAATAAAGTAAAGAATATATCACTTTTACTGCAACTTACTAATTAATGATATCTGTGTTTTGGTATTTAATATGAGGGTACTAAAGGATGCTTTTGCTTTACAGGATTGTTTTTCCATGATCCCCTCCTATATCCCAAGGCACTTTTTGAAGGTGGCATACATGCCACAGGATGTCACTCCGGCTTACATATCTGTATCCCAAGTCTTGGGATACTATTAGCCGATAAATTACTGGGTCTGTATATTTATTCCAGCTTGGTTGATCATGATGTGTAGTTCATTATTTAAAACATGTATCTAAACTTTGAAATGACTGTTATTAATGACATTTTTGAGACTAGAAACATGAGTTTTGACATACTGTTTGCGGATGTACTCACTCCTACATATGTGTACATATTGCCTATGTTAAATACAAGGATTGTGGAAGCACTCCAATTAGGCTAATTTACAACTACATTTAGCGGAAGTGCTACTGATCTGGTCAAACATTTATACAAACATAGAAAAGATAATCAATGCACATTCCTAGGCCCCATACAATATCATATTATCTGCACACTGGTATACTTTATAAACAAAGGGGTTTTAGTATACATTACTGTGATCACATGAATGAAAAGCCTTCCAACCACATCAAGGTAACCCCAGTCTGGAAGGTCATAACTTCTAACCATATAACTTCAATTACCATTAGCATGTATTGTATGTATTTATTGGGAAGCCTGGTCAAGCTTCTATGTGGTAATAGCACCCCCAACACGCCCCCTTTTTACTATACTACACTGTTTAGTTAGTAATGCAACTAATGAAGTGCTAAATAAAATATGTTGCATATTGGGGCAGTTAACTGATAAGTGACCAGTTTTTTGTTTTAAGAAGCAAATGCCCTATAACCATAGATAAGGCAGCAAACCAGCAAATAAATATTTTTTATTTTTATAGAAATCACTCCCCAAATTCTGACAAAAAACAGTGAGCTAAAATCTATCAATGCCCTATTCATTTTGCCACACCCCAATTTTGCAATAAGCACGGGGATCTGGTCTGTGCATGTGCCTGCTACCCCCCATGTTATTTCAACGGAGAACCATACTTAAGAAATAAAAGCCCCCAACACTAATCTGTAATTTTGGGCAGCTCTAATGCTGGCCGTACACTATTGAAATGTTAAAGCCAAAAGACTCAAGTCTAATCTCACTATTGAAATGTTAAAGCCAAAAAGACTCTAAGTCTAATCTTGGCCACGGCAGACTCCTCTATAGGGAGTCTAGCGTGGCCGAGGGAAATCTTCGGTTTTTCCAAAACGACCACTGGCTATGGGAACGTTCGGCTTCCACGTGCTTGTTCGGGGAAAATGCTACACACACTAGCAAAAAAGCCCCAATAAACGTCATGAGCCTGTTGTTGGAGTGGTACCAGTTCATACCACCAATCCACCTCTTTAGTTTGTTATTCTATCTATTTTATTCCCAAACAGACTGGGGTTACCTTGACGTGGTTGGAAGGCTTTTCATTCATGTGATCACAGTAATGTATACTAAAACCCCTTTGTTTATAAAGTATGCCAGTGTGCAGATAATATGATATTGTATGGGGCCTAGGAATGTGATTGATTATCTTTCTATGTGTATAAATGTTTTGACCAGATCAGTAGCACTTCCACTAAATGGTAGTTGTAAATTAGCTAATTGGAGTGGCTTCCACAATCCTTGTATTGTATGTATTTATTGGGAGGCGTGGTCAAGCCTCCATGTGGTAATAGCACCCCCAACACGCCCCTTTAATGGGAGGTCCTATGCCTTTAATATAAAGCACTGGATGGCCCTCTTCCCTCATTTTAAAAAAGCCAAAGGTGGGGGGAAGTAAAAGAGCCTGTTAAATGGATCAGTGTGGTTAGAATGGAGAAATGCAAAGTTTGCTAATCGTATTGAAGTAAAAGAAATGTAAAAAGGTTAGAAGTTAGGACTTTCCAGACTGGGGTTACCTGAGTGGTTGGAAGGCTTTTTATTCATGTGATTACAGTAATGTATACTAAAACCCCTTTGTTTATAAAGTATGCCAGTGTGCAGATAATATGATATTGTATGGGGCCTAGGAATGTGCATTGATTATCTTTTCTATGTTTGTATTGCCTATGTTGAGCAATACATTTTTAACTTGATATGTGCATTGCATCTGTGTTTATGGTCCAGTTCAGTGTTATATTGTGGTATACTTTATAACACTTCATGGAAGAACAGTTGTGTTTACATCTCTGAATCAAAGTGAATTAAATCAAATAAAGAAGGATTAGGTAAACAGTCAGTTCACTTATTTTTCCCATATAACATTTGAAGCTATTGTGTCATGAGTGGCACAAAGAACAGCCTACCAGGAACAATACTAAATAGTCAGATTTTTTGCTTAATTTCTATTCTGTTCCTTCATACTATGTGTTAGCTTTGGTGGGTTAGTGCTCTACATTTGAAAAGACAGAATCCATGACGATTACAGGTTAAAATCACCAGACTTCTTACAAAATGTTCATTTTCTTTATGTCATCTGTGTTGTGTAGAAAATGAGGCTCAGAAAAGTTTTGTATTGGTAGTGTCCATTTTCATAGCGGTATGCATAATGTCATCTATTATATGGAACAGTATGTTTTTTTTTATTCATTCGTTTTTATTAGGGGCTTTTTTAGTTAACATTTTTATATACAGTCAACATTTAGCTAAATATTTGTATACATATTATAGCAATAATAAATGCTATACAATTAGGGGGCAAAGAAAAAGGAAAAACACAAACAAAAAGAAAAACATAAAAACTATTAAAACTGTATAGAGTAAATCATTATTATTCTTCTCTAGGCAACAGGAGTTTAAGATTGCAATGAAATAATCTGGTACATTTAGAAGTTTTCAACGGGAGGCTCGCCACCCGGGGAGCCAAATCTTTGTGGAAATCATCCTCTGTTGATCTTGTAGGAGACATTCTTAAAATCCACACGTCTCATCTCATCTTAGACCATTTTTTCAAAGTGTTTGTTAATGTATGGGTAAAATAGTCCCAATCATGAACCACCACACCTTGGCTAATCTTTGTTTTGTTATTTACCCACCCACAGATGTAATAAGGCTTTTTGCAGAGGAATAGAAATGGGCAAGTAGAAGATTACCTTCTCTATTTAAGACCTTTTCTTTTCCATAGTTCAAACATAGTTGAAACATCCAACTACTGTGGTTTTATAAATATGCCCCCATTTCTCTTTTATAAAGCAACTCTTATTTAAGTTAGTATGAGGCTACACAAAATGTGGGCTTTAGGACAACTTTATCACCACTTGTTGCCTTAATGTGGTGATGGCCAGGCCCTCTGCACCCTCGGTACCTATGGGACCTAATCTTGCACTGATGGACTTACTTGCATCTGATTTAGCCAAATAGGATCAAAACTTAACAATGAATTTCCACAACATGAAACATTAAAGTATGTATGTATGTATGCATAATTTTATTTATAAAGCGCCACTTGGGTATGCAGCGCTGTACATTAAAAAACAACGGGGTAAAGTGCAAGCCATTATACAGATAGATAAAAATTAAATTAAATAAATAAATATAATTTCATACATCGGTTAGGAAAGCATTTATATAAATTATGTATAAATTGATATAAGTGCAACAAGCCTTGACACATTAGGAATGAGATCCCTGCCCCGAAGAGATTACAATCTAAGTGGGAGGGACAACATACAGATGCAAGTGGTGGGGATGGGTACAAAGTGCTTAAAAGGGCTAACAATCATTTGTTCTGCTAATGCTCAGAAAGGTAGGATAACAGTCTAAATTTGAAAGTATTAATGGATGCCACCAGGCTAAGCGAGAGAGTTACAAAGGTAGGGAGCAGCAAGAGAGAATGGTTTAAGGCAGGAGGCAGCAGTGTTAGTTGGGGGTCTGTGAACATAAGGGACCAAGAGAGAAGATAAGTAGGGAGGTGCAGTAGAGCAAAGGGATTTAAAGGTTAAAAGTAGGGTATTGAATATGATTCTTTGTTTGATGGAAAGCCATCCTATGGACTGAAGTATTGGGGTTGCGGGTTCTCTTTTGGAGGAGAGCGAGATAATCCGAGCTGCTGAGTTTAAGATAGACTAGAGAGGAGAGAGATAAGAGGCCTGGAGTCCAAGTAGAAGAATGTTACAGTAGTCAAAACGGGAGACTATAAGGGCATGGATGAGCATTTTAGTAGTGGAGCGAGGGAGAAAAGGGCAGATCTTGGCAATATAGCGAAGGAGAAAACAACAGGTCCTAGTGACATTGTTAATTTGATGATGGAAGGAAAGAGACGAGTCAAAGATAACTCCATGGCAGTGATC